>JANJXV010000491.1:0-714387 GCA_024803745.1 Megascapheus bottae | reverse complement strand
TAGAATGGAAGAGTGTGAAATCATAGAATGGAGGTGTGTGAAGACAAAGAATTGAGGTTTGTGAAGTCAGAATGGAGGTGTGTGAATTCAGGATGGAGGTGGGTGAAGTCACAGAATGGAGGTGTGGGAACTCAGATGGAGGTGTGTGGTCACAGAACGGAGGTTTGTGAAGTCATAGAATGGAGGTGCCTGAAGTCATAGAATGGATGTTTCTGAAGTGAGAACGAAGGTGTATGAAGTCAAAGAATGGAGGTGTGTGAAGTCAAAATGGAGGTGTGTGAACTCATAGAATGGAGGTGTGTGAAGTCATGGAAGGTAGGTGTGTGAAGTCAAAGAATGGAGGTGTGTGAAATCAAACAATGAAAGGTGTGTGTAGTAACAGAATGGAGGTGTGTGAACTCATAGAATTGAGGTGCATGAAGACAAAGAATGGAGGTGTGTGAAGTCATAGAATGGAGGTGTGTGAAGTCAGAATGGAGGTGTGTGAACTCATAGAATGGAGGTGTGTGAAGTCACAATGCAGGTGTGCCAAGTCATAGAATGGAGGTGTGTGAGGTCATAGAATGCAGGTGTGTGAAGTCACAGAATGGAGGTCTGTGAAGTCATAGAATGGAGGTGTGTGAAGTCACAGAATTCAGGTGTGTGAACTCATAGAATGATGGTGTGTGAAGTCACAATGGAGGTGTGTGAAGTCACAGAATTCAGGTGTGTGAAGTCATAAAATGGAGGTGTGTGAAGTCAGATTGGAGGTGTGTGAAGTCATAGAATGGAGGTGTGTCAACTCAAAAAGGAGGTGTGTGAAGTCATAGAATGGAGGTGTGTGAAGTCATAGAATGGAGGTGTGTGAAATCATAGAATGGAGTTGTGTTAAGTCACAGAATTGAGGTGTGTGAAGTCAGAATGCAGGTGTGTGAAGTCAGAATGGAGGTGTGTGAAGACATAGAATGGAGGTGTGTGAATTCACAATGCATTTGTGTGAACTCATAGAATGGAGGTCTGTGAAGTCACAATGTAGGTGTGTGAAATCACAGAATGGAGGTGTGTGAAGTCATAGAATGGAGGTGTGTGAAGTCACAGAATGGAGGTGTGTAAAGTCATATAATGGAGGTGTGTGAAGACAAAGAATGGAGGTGTGTGAAGTCAGAATGGAGTTGTGTGAAGTCATAGAATGGAGGTGTGTGAAGTCAGAATGAAGGTGTGTGAACTCATAGAATGGAGGTGTGTGAAGTCACAATGGAGGTGTGTGAAGTCATAGAATGGAGGTGTGTGAAGTCTCAGAATGGAGGTGTGTGAAGTCATAGAATGGAGCTGTGTGAAGTCAGATTGGAGGTGTGTGAAGTCACAGAATGGAGGTGTGTGAACTCAGAATGGAGGTATGTGAAGTCACAGAATGGAGGTGTGTGAAGTCATAGAATGGAGGTGTGTGAAGTCATAGAATGGATGTTTGTGAAGTCATAATGGAGGTGTGTGAATCACAGAATTGAGGTGTGTGAAGTCACAGAATGGAGGTGTGTGAAGTCATAGAATGGAGGTGTGTGAAGTCATAGAATGAAGGTGTGTGAAGTCATAGAATGGATGTTTGTTAAGTAAGAATAAAGGTGTGTTAAGTCATAGAATGGAGGTGTGTGAAGGCACAGAATGGAGGTGTGTGAAGTCATAGAATGGAGCTGTGTGAAGTCATTATGGAGGTGTGTGAAGTCACAGAATGGAGGTGTGCGAACTCAGAATGGAGGTGTATGAAGTCACAGAATGGAGGTGTGTTAAGTCACAGAACGGAGGTTTTGGAACTCAGAATGGAGGTGTGTGAAGTCATAGAATGGAGGTGTGTGAAATCATAGAATGGAGGTGTGGGATGACAGAGAAAGGAGCTGTGTGAAGTCAGAATGGAGGTGTGCGAAGTCACAGAATGGAGGTGTGTGAAGTCATTTTAAGGAGCTGTGTGAAGTCAGAATGGAGGTGTGTGAAGTCACAGAATGGAGGTGTGTGAACTCAGAATGGAGGTGTGTGAAGTCACAGAATCTAGGAGAGTGAAGTCATAGAATGGAGGTGTGTGAAGTCATAGAATGGAGGTGTGTGAAGTCATAATGTAGGCGTGTGAAGTCACAGAATTCAGGGGTGTGAAGTCACAGAATGGAGGTGTGTGAAGTCATAGAATGGAGGTGTGTGAAGTCAGAACGGAGGTTTGTGAACTCAGATTGGAGGTGTGGGAAGTCAAAATGGAGGTGTGTGCAGTTATAGAATGGAGGTGTGTGAAGTCACAGAATGGAGGGGTGTGAAGTCAAAGACTGGAGGTGTGTGAAGTCAGAATGGAGGTGTGTGAACTCATAGAATGGAGGTGTGTGAAGTCACAATGCAGGTGTGCGAAGTCATAGAATGGAGGTGTATGTGTTCATAGAATGCAGGTGTGTGAAGTCACAGAATGGAGGTGTGTGAAGTCATAGAATGGAGGTGTGTGAAGTCACAGAATTCAGGTGTGTGAAGTCATAGAATGGAGGTTTGTGAAGTCATAGAATTTAGGTGTGTGAAGTCATAGAATGGAGGTGTGTGAAGTCACAGAATGGAGGTGTGTGAAATCACAAAATGGAGGTGTGTGAACTCAGAATGGAGGTGTGTGAAGTCACAGAATGGAGGTGTGTGAAGTCATAGAATGGAGGTGTGTGAAGTCACACAATGGGGGTGTGTGAAGTCATAGAATGGAGGTGTGTGAAGTCATAGAATGGTGGTGTGTGAAGTCACAGAATGGAAGTGTTTGACGTCAGAGAATGGAGGTGTGTGAAATCAGAATGGAGGGGTGTGAAGTCACAGAATGGAGGTGTGTGAAGTCAGAATAGATGTGTGCGAAGTCATAGAATGGAGCTGTGTGTAGTCAGAATGGAGCTGTGTGAAGTCACAGAATGGAGGTGAGTGAAGTGAGAATGGCGGTATGTGAACTCATAGAATGATGGTGTGTGAAGTCACAATGGAGGTGTGTGAAGTCATAGAATGGAGGTTTTTGAAGTCACAGAATGGAAGTTTGTGAAGTCATAAAATGGAGGTGTGTGAAGTCAGATTGGAGGTGTGTGAAGTCATAGAATGGAGGTGTGTCAACTCAAAAAGGAGGTGTGTGAAGTCATAGAATGGAGGTGTGTGAAGTCATAGAATGGAGGTGTGTGAAATCATAGAATGGAGTTGTGTTAAGTCACAGAATTGAGGTGTGTGAAGTCAGAATGGAGGTGTGTGAAGTCAGAATGGAGGTGTGTGAAGACATAGAATGGAGGTGTGTGAATTCACAATGCATTTGTGTGAACTCATAGAATGGAGGTCTGTGAAGTCAAAATGTATGTGTGTGAAATCACAGAATGGAGGTGTGTGAAGTCATAGAATGGAGGTGTGTGAAGTCACAGAATGGAGGTGTGTAGAGTCATATAATGGAGGTGTGTGAAGTCAAAGAATGGAGGTGTGTGAAGTCAGAATGGAGTTGTGTGAAGTCATAGAATGGAGGTGTGTGAAGTCAGAATGGAGGTGTGTGAGCTCATAGAATGGAGGTGTGTGAAGTCACAATGGAGGTGTGTGAAGTCATAGAATGGAGGTGTGTGAAGTCACAGAATGGAGGTGTGTGAAGTCATAGAATGGAGCTGTGTGAAGTCAGATTGGAGGTGTGTGAAGTCACAGAATGGAGGTGTGTGAACTCAGAATGGAGGTGTGTGAAGTCACAGAATGGAGGTGTGTCAAGTCATAGAATGGAGGTTTGTGAAGTCATAGAATGGATGTATGTGAAGTCATAATGGAGGTGTGTGAAGTCACAGAATTGAGGTGTGTAGTCACAGAATGGAGGTGTGTGAAGTCATAGAATGGAGGTGTGTGAAGTCATAGAATGGAGGTGTGTGAAGTCATAGAATGGATGTTTGTTAAGTAAGAATAAAGGTGTGTTAAGTCATAGAATGGAGGTGTGTGAAGGCACAGAATGGAGGTGTGTGAAGTCATAGAATGGAGCTGTGTGAAGTCATAATGGAGGTGTGTGAAGTCACAGAATGGAGGTGTGCGAACTCAGAATGGAGGTGTATGAAGTCACAGAATGGAGGTGTGTTAAGTCACAGAACGGAGGTGTTGGAACTCAGAATGGAGGTGTGTGAAGTCACAGAATGGAGGTATGTGAAGTCATAGAATGGAGGTGTGTGAAATCATAGAATGGAGGTGTGGGATGTCAGAGAATGGAGCTGTGTGAAGTCAGAATGGAGGTGTGCGAAGTCACAGAATGGAGGTGTGTGAAGTCACTTTAAGGAGCTGTGTGAAGTCAGAATGGAGGTGTGTGAAGTCACAGAATGGAGGTGTGTGAACTCAGAATGGAGGTGTGTGAATTCACAGAATCTAGGCGAGTGATGTCATAGAATGGAGGTGGTGAAGTCATAGAATGGAGGTGTGTGAAGTCATAATGTAGCCGTGTGAGGTCACAGAATTCAGGTGTGTGAAGTCACACAATGGAGGTGTGTGAAGTCATAGAATGGAGGTGTGTGAAGTCAGAACGGAGGTTTGGAGGTTTGTGAACTCAGATTGGAGGTGTGGGAAGTCAAAATGGAGGTGTGTGCAGTTATAGAATGGAGGTGTGTGAAGTCACAGAATGGAGGGTTGTGAAGTCAATGACTGGAGGTGTGTGAAGTCAGAATGGAGGTGTGTGAACTCATAGAATGGAGGTGTGTGAAGTCACAATGCAGGTGTGCGAAGTTATAGAATGGAGGTGTGTGAGGTCATAGAATGCAGGTGTGTGAAGTCACAGAATGGAGGTGTGTGAAGTCATAGAATGGAGGTGTGTGAAGTCACAGAATTCAGGTGTGTGAAGTCCTAGAATGGAGGTTTGTGAAGTCATAGAATTTAGGTGTGTGAAGTCATAGAATGGAGGTGTGTGAAGTCACAAAATGGAGGTGTGTGAAATCGCAAAATGGAGGTGTGTGAACTCAGAATGGAGGTGTGTGAAGTCACAGAATGGAGGTGTGTGAAGTCATAGAATGGAGGTGTGTGAGGTCACACAATGGGGGTGTGTGAAGTCATAGAATGGAGGTGTGTGAAGTCATAGAATGGTGGTGTGTGAAGTCACAGAATGGAAGTGTTTGACGTCAGAGAATGGAGGTGTGTGAAATCAGAATGGAGGTGTGTGAAGTCACAGAATGGAGGTGTGTGAAGTCAGAATAGATGTGTGCGAAGTCATAGAATGGAGCTGTGTGTAGTCAGAATGGAGCTGTGTGAAGTCATAGAATGGAGGTGAGTGAAGTGAGAATGGCGGTATGTGAACTCATAGAATGATGGTGTGTGAAGTCACAATGGAGGTGTGTGAAGTCATAGAATGGAGGTTTTTGAAGTCACAGAATGGAAGTGTGTGAAGTCATAAAATGGAGGTGTGTGAAGTCATATTGGAGGTGTGTGAAGTCATAGAATGGAGGTGTGTCAACTCAAAAAGGAGGTGTGTGAAGTCATAGAATGGAGGTGTGTCAACTCAAAAAGGAGGTGTGTGAAGTCATAGAATGGAGGTGTGTGAATTCATAGAACGGAGGTGTGTGAAATCATAGATTGGAGTTGTGTTAAGTCACAGAATTGAGGTGTGTGAAGTCAGAATGGAGGTGTTTGAAGTCAGAATGGAGGTGTGTGAAGACATAGAATGGAGGTGTGTGAATTCACAATGCATTTGTGTGAACTCATAGAATGGAGGTCTGTGAAGTCACAATGTAGGTGTGTGAAATCACAGAATGGAGGTGTGTGAAGTCATAGAATGGAGGTGTGTGAAGTCACAGAATGGAGGTGTGTAAAGTCATATAATGGAGGTGTGTGAAGTCAAAGAATGGAGGTGTGTGAAGTCAGAATGGAGTTGTGTGAAGTCATAGAATGGAGGTGTGTGAAGTCAGAATGGAGGTGTGTGAACTCATAGAATGGAGGTGTGTGAAGTCACAATGGAGGTGTGTGAAGTCATAGAATGGAGGTGTGTGAAGTCACAAAATGGAGGTGTGTGAAGTCATAGAATGGAGCTGTGTGAAGTCAGATTGGAGGTGTGTGAAGTCACAGAATGGAGGTGTGTGAACTCAGAATGGAGGTGTGTGAAGTCACAGAATGGAGATGTGTGAAGTCATAGAATGGAGGTGTGTGAAGTCATAGAATGGATGTGTGTGAAGTCATGATGGAGGTGTGTGAAGTCACAGAATTGAGGTGTGTGAAGTCACAGAATGGAGGTGTGTGAAGTCATAGAATGGAGGTGTGTGAAGTCATAGAATGGAGGTGTGTGAAGTCATAGAATGCATGTTTGTTAAGTAAGAATAAAGGTGTGTTAAGTCATAGAATGGAGGTGTGTGAAGTGAGAATTGAGGTGTGTGAAGTCACGGAATTTAGGTGTGTGAACTCAGAATGGCGGTGTGTGAAGTCACAGAATGGAGGTTTGTGAAGTCATAGAATGGATGTTTCCGAAGTAGAATGAAGGTGTGTGTAGTCATAGAATGAAGGTGTGTGAAGTCAAAATGGAGGTGTGTGAACTCATAAAATGGACATGTGTGAAATCATGGAATGGAGGTGTGTGAAGTCCAAGAATATAGGTTGTGAAGTCAAACAATGGTGGGGTGTGAAGTCACAAATTGCAGGTGTGTTAAGTCAAAGAATGGAAGTGTGTGAAGTTAAAATGGAGGTGTGTGAAGTCACAGAAGGGAGGTGTGTGAAGTCACAGAATGAAGGTGTTTGAAGTCAAAATTGTGGTGTGTGAAGTCACAAATGGAGGTGTCTGAAGTCAGAATGCAGCTGTGTGAAGCCATAGAATGGAGGTGTGTGAAGTCCGAATGGAGGTGTGTGAACTCATAGAATGGAGTGTGTGAAGTCACAATGGGGGTGTGTGAAGTCATAGAATGGGGGTGTGTGAAGTCAAATTGGAGGTGTGTGAAATCACAGAATGGAGGTGTGTCAACTCAGAAATGAGGTGTGTGAAGTCATAGAATGGAGGTGTGTGAATTCATAGAATGGAAGAGTGTGAAATCATAGAATGGAGGTGTGTGAAGTCAAAGAATGGAGGTGTGTGAAGTCAGAATGGAGGTGTGTGAAGTCAGGATGGAGGAGGGTGAAGTCACAGAATGGAGGTGTGTGAAGTCAGAATGGAGTTGTGTGAAGTCATAGAATGGAGGTGTGTGAAGTGAGAATGGAGGTGTGTGAAGTCATAGAATGGAGGTGTGTGAAGTCAGAATGGAGGTGTGTGAACTCATAGAATGGAGGTGTGTGAAGTCACAATAGAGGTGTGTGAAGTCATAGAATGGAGGTGTGTGAAGTCACAGAATGGAGGTGTATGAAGTCATAGAATGGAGCTGTGTGAAGTCAGATTGGAGGTGTGCGAAGTCACAGAATGGAGGTGTGTGAACTCAGAATGGAGGTGTTTGAAGTCACAGAATGGAGGTGTGTGAAGTCATAGAATGGAGGTGTGTGAAGTCATAGAATGGATGTGTGTGACGTCATAATGGAGGTGTGTGAAGTCACAGAATTGAGGTGTGTGAAGTCACAGAATGGAGGTGTGTGAAGTCATATAATGGAGGTGTGTGAAGTCATAGAATGGATGTTTGTTAAGTAAGAATGAAGGTGTGTTAAGACGTAGAATGGAGGTGTGTGAAGGCACAGAATGGAGGTGTGTGAAGTCATAGAATGGAACTGTGTGAAGTCAGAATGGAGGTGTGTGAAGTCACAGAATGGAGGTGTGTGAACTCAGAATGGAGGTGTGTGAAGTCACAGAATGGAGGTGTGTTAGGTCACAGAGAGGAGGTGTGTGAACTCAGAATGGAGGTATGTGAAGTCACAGAATCTAGGTGTGTGAAGTCATAGAATGGAGGTGTGTGAAGTCATAGAATGGAGGTGTGTGAAGTCATAATGGAGGCGTGTGAAGTCACAGAATTGAGGTGTGTGAAGTCAAAGAACGGAGGTGTGTGAAGTCATAGAATGGAAGTGTGTGAAATAAGAACGGAGGTGTGTGAACTCAGATTGGAGGTGTGGGAAGTCACAATAGAGGTGTGTGAAGTTATACAATGGAGGTGTGTGAAGTCACAGAATGGAGGGGTGTGAAGTCAAAGACTGGATGTGTGTGAACTCATAGAATGGAGGTGTGTGAAGTCATAGAATGGAGGTGTGTGAAGTCACAGAATGAAGGTGCGTTAAGTCACAGAATGGAGGTTTGTGAACTCAGAATGGAGGTGTGTGAAGTCACAGAATGGAGGTGTGTGAAGTCATGGAATGGAGGTGTGTGAAGTCACCGAATGGAGGTGTGTGAAGTCACAGAATGAAGATGTCTGAATTCAGAATGCAGCTGTGTGAAGCCATAGAATGGAGGTGTGTGAAGTCAGAGTGGAGGTGTGTGAACTCATAGAATGGAGTGTGTGAAGTCACAATGGGGGTGTGTGAAGTCATAGAATGGGGGTGTGTGAAGTCAAATTGGAGGTGTGTGAAATCACAGAATGGAGGTGTGTCAACTCAGAAATGAGGTGTGTGAAGTCATAGAATGGAGGTGTGTGAATTCATAGAATGGAAGTGTATGAAATCAGAATGGAGGTGTGTGACGTCAAATAATTGAGGTTTGTGAAGTCAGAATGGAGGTGTGTGAAGTCAGGATGGAGGTGTGTGAAGTCACAGAATGGAGGTGTGGGAACTCAGAATGGAGGTGTGTGGTCACAGAACGGAGGTTTGTGAAGTCATAGAATGGAGGTGCGTGAAGTCATAGAATGGATGTTTCTGAAGTGAGAATGAAGGTGTATGAAGTCAAAGAATGGAGGTGTGTGAAGTCAAAATGGAGGTGTGTGAACTCATAGAATGGAGGAGTGTGAACTCATAGAATGGAGGTGTGTGAAGTCATGGAATGTAGGTGTGTGAAGTCAAAGAATGGAGGTGTGTGAAGTCAAAAAATAAAGGTGTGTGAAGTCATAGAATGGAGGTGTGGGAACTCATAGAATGGAGGTGCATGAAGACAAAGAATGGAGGTGTGTGAATTCATCGAATGGAGGTGTGTGAAGTCATGGAATGGAGGAGTGTGAAGTCAGATGGAGTTGTGTGAAGTCATAGAATGGAGGTGTGTGAAGTCAGAATGGAGGTGTGTGAAGTCATAGAATGGAGGTTTGTGAAGTCAGAATGGAGGTGTGTGAACTCATAGAATGGAGGTGTGTGAAGTCACAATGCAGGTGTGCGAAGTCATAGAATGGAGGTGTGTGAGGTCATAGAATGCAGGTGTGTGAATTCACAGAATGGAGGTGTGTGAAGTCATAGAATGGAGGTGTGGGAAGTCACAGAATGGAGGTGTGTGAAGTCATAGAATGGTGGTTTGTGAAGTCATAGAATGGAGGTGTGTGAAATCACAAAATGGAGGTGTGTGAACTCAGAATGGAGGTGTGTGAAGTCACAGAATGGAGGTGTGTGAAGTCATAGAATGGAGGTGTGTGAAGTCACACAATGGGGGTGTGTGAAGTCATAGAATGGAGGTGTGTGAAGTCATAGAATGGTGGTGTGTGAAGTCACAGAATGGAAGTGTTTGACGTCAGAGAATGGAGGTGTGTGAAATCAGAATGGAGGTGTGTGAAGTCACAGAATGGAGGTGTGTGAAGTCAGAATAGATGTGTGCAAAGTCATAGAATGGAGCTGTGTGTAGTCAGAGTGGAGCTGTGTGAAGTCGTAGAATGGAGGTGAGTGAAGTGAGAATGGCGGTATGTGAACTCATAGAATGATGGTGTGTGAAGTCACAATGGAGGTGTGTGAAGTCATAGAATGGAGGTTTTTGAAGTCACAGAATGGAAGTGTGTGAAGTCATAAAATGGAGGTGTGTGAAGTCATATTGGAGGTGTGTGAAGTCATAGAATGGAGGTGTGTCAACTCAAAAAGGAGGTGTGTGAAGTCATAGAATGGAGGTGTGTCAACTCAAAAAGGAGGTGTGTGAAGTCATAGAATGGAGGTGTGTGAATTCATAGAATGGAGGTGTGTGAAATCATAGATTGGAGTTGTGTTAAGTCACAGAATTGAGGTGTGTGAAGTCAGAATGGAGGTGTGTGAAGTCAGAATGGAGGTGTGTGAAGACATAGAATGGAGGTGTGTGAATTCACAATGCATTTGTGTGAACTCATAGAATGGAGGTCTGTGAAGTCACAATGTAGGTGTGTGAAATCACAGAATGGAGGTGTGTGAAGTCATAGAATGGAGGTGTGTGAAGTCACAGAATGGAGGTGTGTAAAGTCATATAATGGAGGTGTGTGAAGTCAAAGAATGGAGGTGTGTGAAGTCAGAATGGAGTTGTGCGAAGTCATAGAATGGAGGTGTGTGAAGTCAGAATGGAGGTGTGTGAACTCATAGAATGGAGGTGTGTGAAGTCACAATGGAGGTGTGTGAAGTCATAGAATGTAGGTGTGTGAAGTCACAGAATGGAGGTGTGTGAAGTCATAGAATGGAGCTGTGTGAAGTCAGATTGGAGGTGTGTGAAGTCACAGAATGGAGGTGTGTGAACTCAGAATGGAGGTGTGTGAAGTCACAGAATGGAGGTGTGTGAAGTCATAGAATGGAGGTGTGTGAAGTCATAGAATGGAGGTGTGTGAAGTCATAGAATGGATGTTTGTTAAGTAAGAATAAAGGTGTGTTAAGTCATAGAATGGAGGTGTGTGAAGGCACAGAATGGAGGTGTGTGAAGTCATAGAATGGAGCTGTGTGAAGTCATAATGGAGGTGTGTGAAGTCACAGAATGGAGGTGTGCGCACTCAGAATGGAGGTGTATGAAGTCACAGAATGGAGGTGTGTTATGTCACAGAACGGAGGTGTTGGAACTCAGAATGGAGGTGTGTGAAGTCACAGAATGGAGATGTGTGAAGTCATAGAATGGAGGTGTGCGCACTCAGAATGGAGGTGTATGAAGTCACAGAATGGAGGTGTGTTAAGTCACAGAACGGAGGTGTTGGAACTCAGAATGGAGGTGTGTGAAGTCACAGAATGGAGGTGTGTGAAGTCATAGAATGGAGGTGTGTGAAATCATAGAATGGAGGTGTGGGATGTCAGAGAATGGAGCTGTGTGAAGTCAGAATGGAGGTGTGCGAAGTCACAGAATGGAGGTGTGTGAAGTCATTTTAAGGACCTGTGTGAAGTCAGAATGGAGGTGTGTGAAGTCACAGAATGGAGGTGTGTGAACTCAGAATGGAGGTGTGTGAAGTCACAGAATCTAGGCGAGTGAAGTCATAGAATGGAGGTGTGTGAAGTCATAGAATGGAGGTGTGTGAAGTCATAATGTAGGCGTGTGAAGTCACAGAATTCAGGTGTGTGAAGTCACAGAATGGAGGTGTGTGAAGTCATAGAATGGAGGTGTGTGAAGTCAGAACGGAGGTTTGTGAACTCAGATTGGAGGTGTGGGAAGTCACAATGGAGGTGTGTGCAGTTATAGAATGGAGGTGTGTGAAGTCACAGAATGGAGGGGTGTGAAGTCAAAGACGGGAGGTGTGTGAAGTCACAGAATGGAGGTGTGTGAACTCAGAGAATGGAGGTGTGTGAAGTCAAAGAATGGAGGTGGGTGAAGTCACAGAATGAAGGTGCGTTAAGTCACAGAATGGAGGTTTGTGAAGTCAGAATGGAGGTGTGTGAAGTCACAGAATGGAGGTGTGGGAAGTCATAGAATGGAGTTGTGTGAAGTCACAGAATGGACTTGTGTGAATTAATAGAATGGAGGTGTGAGAATCAGAGAATGGAGGTGTGTGAAGTCACAGAATGGAGGTGTGTGAAGTCACAGAATGGAGGTGTGTGAAGTCAGAGACTGGAGGTGTGTGAACTCACAATGGAGGTGAGTGAAATCAAAGAATGGTGGTGTGTGAAGTCATAGAATGGAATTGTGTGAAGTCATAGAATGGAGGTGTGTGAAGTGAGAATTGAGGTGTGTGAAGTCACGGAATTTAGGTGTGTGAACTCAGAATGGCGGTGTGTGAAGTCACAGAATGGAGGTTTGTGAAGTCATAGAATGGATGTTTCTGAAGTAGAATGAAGGTGTGTGAAGTCATAGAATGGAGGTGTGTGAAGTCAAAATGGAGGTGTGTGAACTCATAAAATGGAGATGTGTGAAATCATGGAATGGAGGTGTGTGAAGTCCAAGAATATAGGTTGTGAAGTCAAACAATGGTGGGGTGTGAAGTCACAAATTGCAGGTGTGTTAAGTCAAAGAATGGAAGTGTGTGAAGTCAAAATGGAGGTGTGTGAAGTCACAGAATGGAGGTGTGTGAAGTCACAGAATGAAGGTGTTTGAAGTCAAAATTGTGGTGTGTGAAGTCACAAATGGAGGTGTCTGAAGTCAGAATGCAGCTGTGTGAAGCCATAGAATGGAGGTGTGTGAAGTCAGAATGGAGTTGTGTGAGGTCACAGAATGGATGTGTGTGAAGTCATAGAATGGAGTTGTGTGAAGTCATAGAATGGATGTGTGTGAAGTCAAAATGGAGGTGTGTGAAGTCACAGAATTGAGGTGTGTGAAGTCACAGAATGGAGGTTTGTGAAGTCATAGAATGGAGGTGTGTGAAGTCATAGAATGGAGGTGTGTGAAGTCATAGAATGGATGTTTGTTAAGTAAGAATGAAGGTGTGTTAAGTCATAGAATGGAGGTGTGTGAAGGCACAGAATGGAGGTGTGTGTAGTCACAGAATGGAGCTGTGTGAAGTCAGAATGGAGGTGTGTGAAGTCACAGAATGGAGGTGTGCGAACTCAGAATGGAGGTGTGTGAAGTCACAGAATGGAGGTGTGTGAAGTCACAGAACGGAGGTGTTTGAACTCAGAATGGAGGTGTGTGAAGTCACAGAATGGATGTGTGTGAAGTCATAGAATGGAGGTGTGTGAAATCATAGAATGGAGGTGTGGGAAGTCAGAGAATGAAGCTATGTGAAGTCAGAATGGAGGTGTGCGAAGTCACAGAATGGAGGTGTGTGAAGTCATTTTATGGAGCTGTGTGAAGTCAGAATGGAGGTGTGTGAAGTCACAGAATGGAGGTGTGTGAACTCAGAATGGAGGTGTGTGAAGTCACAGAATCTAGGTGTGTGAAGTCATAGAATGGAGGTGTGTGAAGTCATAGAATGAAGGTGAGTGAAGTCACAATGGAGGTGTGTGAAATCATAGAATGGAGGTTTTTGAAGTCACAGAATGGAAGTGTGTGAAGTCATAAAATGGTGGTGTGTGAAGTCAGATTGGAGGTGTGTGAAGACATAGAATGGAGGTTTTTGAAGTCACAGAATGGAAGTGTGTGAAGTCATAAAATGGAGGTGTGTGAAGTCAGATTGGAGGTGTGTGAAGTCATAGAATGGAGGTGTGTGAAATCATAGAATGGAGGTATGGGAAGTCAGAGAATGGAGCTATGTGAAGTCAGAATGGAGGTGTGCGAAGTCACAGAATGGAGGTGTGTGAAGTCATTTTATGGAGCTGTGTGAAGTCAGAAGGGAGGTGTGTGAAGTCACAGAATGGAGGTGTGTGAACTCAGAATGGAGGTGTGTGAAGTCACAGAATCTAGGTGTGTGAAGTCCTAGAATGGAGGTGAGTGAAGACACAATGGAGGTGTGTGAAATCATAGAATGGAGGTTTTTGAAGTCACAGAATGGAAGTGTGTGAAGTCATAAAATGGAGGTGTGTGAAGTCAGATTGGAGGTCTGTGAAGTCATAGAATGGAGGTGTGTCAACTCAGAAGGGAGGTGTGTGAAGTCATAGAATGGAGGTGTGTGAAGTCACAGAATGGAGGTGTTTGACGTCAGAGAATGGAGGTGTGTGAAATCAGAATGGAGGTGTGTGAAGTCACAGAATGGAGGTGTGTGAAGTCAGAATAGATGTGTGCGAAGTCATAGAATGGAGCTGTGTGAAGCCCGAATGGAGCTGTGTGAAGTCATAGAATGGAAGTGAGTGAAGTCAGAATGGCGGTGTGTGAAAACATAGAATGATGGTGTGTGAAGTCACAGAATGGAGTTGTGTGAAGTCATAGAATGGAGGTTTTTGAAGTCACAGAATGGAAGTGTGTGAAGTCATAAAATGGAGGTGTGTGAAGTCAGATTGGAGGTGTGTGAAGTCATAGAATGGAGGTGTGTCAACTCAGAAGGGAGGTGTGTGAAGTCATAGAATGGAGTTGTGTGAAATCATAGAACGGAGGTGTGTGAAATCATAGAATGGAGTTGTGTTAAGTCACAGAATTGAGGTGTGTGAAGTCAGAATGGAGGTGTGTGAAGTCAGAATGGAGGTGTGTGAAGTCATAGAATGGAGGTGTGAATTCACAATGCATTTGTGTGAACTCATAGAATGGAGGTCTGTGAAGTCACAATGTAGGTGTGTGAAATCACAGAATGGAGGTGTGTGAAGTCATAGAATGGAGGTGTGTGAAGTCACAGAATGGAGGTGTGTAAAGTCATATAATGGAGGTGTGTGAAGTCACAGAATGGAGGTGTGTGAAGTCAGAATGGAGTTGTGTGAAGTCATAGAATGGAGGTGTGTGAAGTCAGAATGGAGGTGTGTGAAGTCATAGAATGGAGGTGTGTGAAGTCGTAGAATGGAGGTGTGTGAAGTCACAGAATGGAGGTGTGTGAAGTCATAGAATGGAGCTGTGTGAAGTCAGATTGGTGGTATGTGAAGTCACAGAATGGAGGTTTGTGAACTCAGAATGGAGGTGTGTGAAGTCACAGAATGGAGGTGTGTGAAGTCATAGAATGGAGTTGTGTGAAGTCACAAAATGGATGTGTGTGAAGTCAAAATGCAGGTGTGTGAAGTCACAGAATTGAGGTGTGTGAAGTCACAGAATGGAGGTGTGTGAAGTCATAGAATGGAGGTGTGTGAAGTCATAGAATGGAGGTGTGTGAAGTCATAGAATGGATGTTGGTTAAGTAAGAATGAAGGTGTGTTAAGTCATAGAATGGAGGTGTGTGAAGGCACAGAATGGAGGTGTGTGTAGTCACAGAATGGAGCTGTGTGAAGTCAGAATGGAGGTGTGTGAAGTCACAGAATGGAGGTGTGCGAACTCAGAATGGAGGTGTGTGAAGTCACAGAATGGAGGTGTGTTAAGTCACAGAACGGAGGTGTTTGAACTCAGAATGGAGGTGTGTGAAGTCATAGAATGGAGGTGTGTGAAATCATAGAATGGAGGTGTGGGAAGTCAGAGAATGGAGCTATTTGAAGTCAGAATGGAGGTGTGCGAAGTCACAGAATGGAAGTGTGTGAAGTCACAGAATGGAGGTGTGTGAAGTCATAGAATGGAGCTGTGTGAAGTCACATTGGAGTTGTGTGAACTCATAGAATGGAGGTGTGTGAAGTCACAATAGAGGTGTGTGAAGTCATAGAATGGAGGTGTGTGAAGTCACAGAATGGAGGTGTATGAAGTCATAGAATGGAGCTGTGTGAAGTCAGATTGGAGGTGTGCGAAGTCACAGAATGGAGGTGTGTGAACTCAGAATTGAGGTGTTTGAAGTCACAGAATGGAGGTGTGTGAAGTCATAGAATGGAGGTGTGTGAAGTCATACAATGGATGTGTGTGAAGTCATAATGGAGGTGTGTGAAGTCACAGAATTGAGGTGTGTGAAGTCACAGAATGGAGGTGTGTGAACTCATATAATGGAGGTGTGTGAAGTCATAGAATGGATGTTTGTTCAGTAAGAATGAAGGTGTGTTAAGACGTAGAATGGAGGTGTGTGAAGGCACAGAATGGAGGTGTGTGAAGTCATAGAATGGAGCTGTGTGTAGTCAGAATGGAGGTGTGTGAAGTCACAGAATGGAGGTGTGTGAACTCAGAATGGAGGTGTGTGAAGTCACAGAATGGAGGTGTGTTAAGTCACAGAGAGGAGGTGTGTGAACTCAGAATGGAGGTATGTGAAGTCACAGAATCTAGGTGTGTGAAGTCATAGAATGGAGGTGTGTGAAGTCATAGAATGGAGGTGTGTGAAGTCATAATGGAGGCGTGTGAAGTCATACAATTGAGGTGTGTGAAGTCAAAGAACGGAGGTGTGTGAAGTCATAGAATGGAAGTGTGTGAAGTAAGCACGGAGGTGTGTGAACTCAGATTGGAGGTGTGGGAAGTCACAGTAGAGGTGTGTGAAGTTATACAATGGAGGTGTGTGAAATCACAGAATGGAGGGGTGTGAAGTCAAAGACTGGAGGTGTGTGAACTCATAGAATGGAGGTGTGTGAAGTCATAGAATGGAGGTGTGTGAAGTCACAGAATGAAGGTGCGTTAAGTCACAGAATGGAGGTTTGTGAACTCAGAATGGAGGTGTGTGAAGTCACAGAATGGAGGTGTGTTAAGTCACAGAACGGAGGTGTGTGAAGTCACCGAATGGAGGTGTGTGAAGTCACAGAATGAAGATGTCTGAATTCAGAATGCAGCTGTGTGAAGCCATAGAATGGAGGTGTGTGAAGTCAGAGTGGAGGTGTGTGAACTCATAGAATGGAGTGTGTGAAGTCACAATGGGGGTGTGTGAAGTCATAGAATGGGGGTGTGTGAAGTCAAATTGGAAGTTTGTGAAATCACAGAATGGAGGTGTGTCAACTCAGAAATGAGGTGTGTGAAGTCATAGAATGGAGGTGTGTGAATTCATAGAATGGAAGTGTGTGAAATCAGAATGGAGGTGTGAGACGTCAAATAATTGAGGTTTGTGAAGTCAGAATGGAGGTGTGTGAAGTCAGGATGGAGGTGTGTGAAGTCACAGAATGGAGGTGTGGGAACTCAGAATGGAGGTGTGTGGTCACAGAACGGAGGTTTGTGAAGTCATAGAATGGAGGTGCGTGAAGTCATAGAATGGATGTTTCTGAAGTGAGAATGAAGGTGTATGAAGTCAAAGAATAGAAGTGTGTGAAGTCAAAATGGAGGTGTGTGAACTAATAGAATGGAGGAGTGTGAACTCATAGAATGGAGGTGTGTGAAGTCATGGAAGGTAGGTGTGTGAAGTCAAAGAATGGAGGTGTGTGAAGTCAAAAAATAAAGGTGTGTGAAGTCATAGAATGGAGGTGTGGGAAGTCATAGAATGGAGGTGCATGAAGACAAAGAATGGAGGTGTGTGAATTCATCGAATGGAGGTGTGTGAAGTCATGGAATGGAGGAGTGTGAAGTCAGATGGAGTTGTGTGAAGTCATAGAATGGAGGTGTGTGAAGTCAGAAAGGAGGTGTGTGAAGTCATAGAATGGAGGTGTGTGAAGTCAGAATGGAGGTGTGTGAACTCATAGAATGGAGGTGTGTGAAGTCACAATGCAGGTGTGCGAAGTCATAGAATGGAGGTGTGTGAGGTCATAGAATGCAGGTGTGTGAAGTCACAATGCAGGTGTGCGAAGTCATAGAATGGAGGTGTGTGAGGTCATAGAATGCAGGTGTGTGAAGTCACAGAATGGAGGTGTGTGAAGTCATAGAATGGAGGTGTGTGAAGTCATAGAATGGAGGTGTGTGAAGTCACAGAATGGAGGTGTGTGAAATCACAAAATGGAGGTGTGTGAACTCAGAATGGAGGTGTGTGAAGTCACAGAATGGAGGTGTGTGAAGTCATAGAATGGAGGTGTGTGAAGTCACACAATGGGGGTGTGTGAAGTCACACAATGGGGGTGTGTGAAGTCATAGAATGGAGGTGTTTGACGTCAGAGAATGGAGGTGTGTGAAATCAGAATGGAGGTGTGTGAAGTCACAGAGTGGAGGTGTGTGAAGTCAGAATAGATGTGTGCGAAGTCATAGAATGGAGCTGTGTGAAGCCAGAATGGAGCTTTGTGAAGTCATAGAATGGAGGTGAGTGAAGTCAGAATGGCGGTGTGTGAAATCATAGAATGATGGTGTGTGAAGTCACAATGGAGGTGTGTGAAGTCACAGAATGGAGGTTTTTGAAGTCACCGAATGGAAATGTGTGAAGTCATAAAATGGAGGTGTGTGAAGTCAGATTGGAGGTGTGTGAAGTCATAGAATGGAGGTGTGTCAACTCAGAAGGGAGGTGTGTGAAGTCATAGAATGGAGGTGTGTGAAGTCATAGAATGGAGGTGTGTGAAATCATAGAATGGAGTTGTGTTAAATCACAGAATTGAGGTGTGTGAAGTCAGAATGGAGGTGTGTGAAGTCAGAATGGAGGTGTGTGAAGTCATAGAATGGAGGTGTGTGAATTCACAATGCATTTGTGTGAACTCATAGAATGGAGGTCTGTGAAGTCACAATGTAGGTGTGTGAAATCACAGAATGGAGGTGTGTGAAGTCACAGAATGGAGGTGTGTACAGTCATATAATGGAGGTGTGTGAAGTCACAGAATGGAGGTGTGTGAAGTCAGAACGGAGTTGTGTGAAGTCATAGAATGGAGTTGTGTGAAGTCAGAATGGAGGTTTGTGAAGTCATAGAATGGAGGTGTGTGACGTCAGAATGGAGGTGTGTGAACTCATAGAATGGAGGTCTGTGAAGTCACAATGGAGGAGTGTGAAGTCATAGAATGGAGGTGTGTGAAGTCACAGAATGGAGGTGTGTGAAGTCATAGAATGGAGCTGTGTGAAGTCAGATTGGAGGTGTGTGAAGTCACAGAAGGGAGGTGTGTGAACTCAGAATGGAGTTGTGTGAGGTCACAGAATGGAGGTGTGTGAAGTCATAGAATGGAGTTGTGTGAAGTCATAGAATGGATGTGTGTGAAGTCAAAATGGAGGTGTGTGAAGTCACAGAATTGAGGTGTGTGAAGTCACAGAATGGAGGTGTGTGAAGTCATAGAATGGAGCTGTGTGAAGCCAGAATGGAGCTGTGTGAAGTCATAGAATGGAGGTGAGTGAAGTCAGAATGGCGGTGTGTGAAATCATAGAATGATGGTGTGTGAAGTCACAATGGAGGTGTGTGAAGTCACAGAATGGAGGTTTTTTTAAGTCACAGAATGGAAATGTGTGAAGTCATAAAATGGAGGTGTGTGAAGTCAGATTGGAGGTGTGTGAAGTCATAGAATGGAGGTGTGTCAACTCAGAAGGGAGGTGTGTGAAGTCATAGAATGGAGGTGTGTGAAGTCATAGAATGGAGGTGTGTGAAATCATAGAATGGAGTTGTGTTAAATCACAGAATTGAGGTGTGTGAAGTCAGAATGGAGGTGTGTGAAGTCATAGAATGGAGGTGTGTGAATTCACAATGCATTTGTGTGAACTCATAGAATGGAGGTCTGTGAAGTCACAATGTAGGTGTGTGAAATCACAGAATGGAGGTGTGTGAAGTCACAGAATGGAGGTGAGTAAAGTCATATAATGGAGGTGTGTGAAGTCACAGAATGGAGGTGTGTGAAGTCAGAACGGAGTTGGGTGAAGTCATAGAATGGAGTTGTGTGAAGTCAGAATGGAGGGGTGTGAAGTCATAATGGAGGCGTGTGAAGTCATAGAATTGAGGTGTGTGAAGTCAAAGAACGGAGGTGTGTGAAGTCATAGAATGGAAGTGTGTGAAGTAAGCACGGAGGTGTGTGAACTCAGATTGGAGGTGTGGGAAGTCACAGTAGAGGTGTGTGAAGTTATACAATGGAGGTGTGTGAAATCACAGAATGGAGGGGTGTGAAGTCAAAGACTGGAGGTGTGTGAACTCATAGAATGGAGGTGTGTGAAGTCATAGAATGGAGGTGTGTGAAGTCACAGAATGAAGGTGCGTTAAGTCACAGAATGGAGGTTTGTGAACTCAGAATGGAGGTGTGTGAAGTCACAGAATGGAGGTGTGTTAAGTCACAGAACGGAGGTGTGTGAAGTCACCGAATGGAGGTGTGTGAAATCACAGAATGAAGATGTCTGAATTCAGAATGCAGCTGTGTGAAGCCATAGAATGGAGGTGTGTGAAGTCAGAGTGGAGGTGTGTGAACTCATAGAATGGAGTGTGTGAAGTCACAATGGGGGTGTGTGAAGTCATAGAATGGGGGTGTGTGAAGTCAAATTGGAAGTGTGTGAAATCACAGAATGGAGGTGTGTCAACTCAGAAATGAGGTGTGTGAAGTCATAGAATGGAGGTGTGTGAATTCATAGAATGGAAGTGTGTGAAATCAGAATGGAGGTGTGAGACGTCAAATAATTGAGGTTTGTGAAGTCAGAATGGAGGTGTGTGAAGTCAGGATGGAGGTGTGTGAAGTCACAGAATGGAGGTGTGGGAACTCAGAATGGAGGTGTGTGGTCACAGAACGGAGGTTTGTGAAGTCATAGAATGGAGGTGCGTGAAGTCATAGAATGGATGTTTCTGAAGTGAGAATGAAGGTGTATGAAGTCAAAGAATGGAAGTGTGTGAAGTCAAAATGGAGGTGTGTGAACTAATAGAATGGAGGAGTGTGAACTCATAGAATGGAGGTGTGTGAAGTCATGGAAGGTAGGTGTGTGAAGTCAAAGAATGGAGGTGTGTGAAGTCAAAAAATAAAGGTGTGTGAAGTCATAGAATGGAGGTGTGGGAAGTCATAGAATGGAGGTGCATGAAGACAAAGAATGGAGGTGTGTGAATTCATCGAATGGAGGTGTGTGAAGTCATGGAATGGAGGAGTGTGAAGTCAGATGGAGTTGTGTGAAGTCATAGAATGGAGGTGTGTGAAGTCAGAATGGAGGTGTGTGAAGTCATAGAATGGAGGTGTGTGAAGTCAGAATGGAGGTGTGTGAACTCATAGAATGGAGGTGTGTGAAGTCACAATGCAGGTGTGCGAAGTCATAGAATGGAGGTGTGTGAGGTCATAGAATGCAGGTGTGTGAAGTCACAGAATGGAGGTGTGTGAAGTCATAGAATGGAGGTGTGTGAAGTCACAGAATGGAGGTGTGTGAAGTCATAGAATGGTGGTTTGTGAAGTCATAGAATTTAGGTGTGTGAAGTCATAGAATGGAGGTGTGTGAAGTCACAGAATGGAGGTGTGTGAAATCACAAAATGGAGGTGTGTGAACTCAGAATGGAGGTGTGTGAAGTCACAGAATGGAGGTGTGTGAAGTCATAGAATGGAGGTGTGTGAAGTCACACAATGGGGGTGTGTGAAGTCACACAATGGGGGTGTGTGAAGTCATAGAATGGAGGTGTTTGACGTCAGAGAATGGAGGTGTGTGAAATCAGAATGGAGGTGTGTGAAGTCACAGAGTGGAGGTGTGTGAAGTCAGAATAGATGTGTGCGAAGTCATAGAATGGAGCTGTGTGAAGCCAGAATGGAGCTTTGTGAAGTCATAGAATGGAGGTGAGTGAAGTCAGAATGGCGGTGTGTGAAATCATAGAATGATGGTGTGTGAAGTCACAATGGAGGTGGGTGAAGTCACAGAATGGAGGTTTTTGAAGTCACAGAATGGAAATGTGTGAAGTCATAAAATGGAGGTGTGTGAAGTCAGATTGGAGGTGTGTGAAGTCATAGAATGGAGGTGTGTCAACTCAGAAGGGAGGTGTGTGAAGTCATAGAATGGAGGTGTGTGAAGTCATAGAATGGAGGTGTGTGAAATCATAGAATGGAGTTGTGTTAAATCACAGAATTGAGGTGTGTGAAGTCAGAATGGAGGTGTGTGAAGTCAGAATGGAGGTGTGTGAAGTCATAGAATGGAGGTGTGTGAATTCACAATGCATTTGTGTGAACTCATAGAATGGAGGTCTGTGAAGTCACAATGTAAGTGTGTGAAATCACAGAATGGAGGTGTGTGAAGTCACAGAATGGAGGTGTGTACAGTCATATAATGGAGGTGTGTGAAGTCACAGAATGGAGGTGTGTGAAGTCAGAACGGAGTTGTGTGAAGTCATAGAATGGAGTTGTGTGAAGTCAGAATGGAGGTTTGTGAAGTCATAGAATGGAGGTGTGTGACGTCAGAATGGAGGTGTGTGAACTCATAGAATGGAGGTCTGTGAAGTCACAATGGAGGAGTGTGAAGTCATAGAATGGAGGTGTGTGAAGTCACAGAATGGAGGTGTGTGAAGTCATAGAATGGAGCTGTGTGAAGTCAGATTGGAGGTGTGTGAAGTCACAGAAGGGAGGTGTGTGAACTCAGAATGGAGTTGTGTGAGGTCACAGAATGGAGGTGTGTGAAGTCATAGAATGGAGTTGTGTGAAGTCATAGAATGGATGTGTGTGAAGTCAAAATGGAGGTGTGTGAAGTCACAGAATTGAGGTGTGTGAAGTCACAGAATGGAGGTGTGTGAAGTCATAGAATGGAGCTGTGTGAAGCCAGAATGGAGCTGTGTGAAGTCATAGAATGGAGGTGAGTGAAGTCAGAATGGCGGTGTGTGAAATCATAGAATGATGGTGTGTGAAGTCACAATGGAGGTGTGTGAAGTCACAGAATGGAGGTTTTTTTAAGTCACAGAATGGAAATGTGTGAAGTCATAAAATGGAGGTGTGTGAAGTCAGATTGGAGGTGTGTGAAGTCATAGAATGGAGGTGTGTCAACTCAGAAGGGAGGTGTGTGAAGTCATAGAATGGAGGTGTGTGAAGTCATAGAATGGAGGTGTGTGAAATCATAGAATGGAGTTGTGTTAAATCACAGAATTGAGGTGTGTGAAGTCAGAATGGAGGTGTGTGAAGTCATAGAATGGAGGTGTGTGAATTCACAATGCATTTGTGTGAACTCATAGAATGGAGGTCTGTGAAGTCACAATGTAGGTGTGTGAAATCACAGAATGGAGGTGTGTGAAGTCACAGAATGGAGGTGAGTAAAGTCATATAATGGAGGTGTGTGAAGTCACAGAATGGAGGTGTGTGAAGTCAGAACGGAGTTGTGTGAAGTCATAGAATGGAGTTGTGTGAAGTCAGAATGGAGGGGTGTGAAGTCATAGAATGGAGGTGTGTGAAATCATAGAATGGAGTTGTGTTAAATCACAGAATTGAGGTGTGTGAAGTCAGAATGGAGGTGTGTGAAGTCAGAATGGAGGTGTGTGAAGTCATAGAATGGAGGTGTGTGAATTCACAATGCATTTGTGTGAACTCATAGAATGGAGGTCTGTGAAGTCACAATGTAGGTGTGTGAAATCACAGAATGGAGGTGTGTAAAGTCATATAATGGAGGTGTGTGAAGTCACAGAATGGAGGTGTGTGAAGTCAGAACGGAGTTGTGTGAAGTCATAGAATGGAGTTGTGTGAAGTCAGAATGGAGGGGTGTGAAGTCATAGAATGGAGGTGTGTGACGTCAGAATGGAGGTGTGTGAACTCATAGAATGGAGGTCTGTGAAGTCACAATGGAGGAGTGTGAAGTCATAGAATGGAGGTGTGTGAAGTCACAGAATGGAGGTGTGTGAAGTCATAGAATGGAGCTGTGTGAAGTCAGATTGGAGGTGTGTGAAGTCACAGAAGGGAGGTGTGTGAACTCAGAATGGAGATGTGTGAGGTCACAGAATGGAGGTGTGTGAAGTCATAGAATGGAGTTGTGTGAAGTCATAGAATGGATGTGTGTGAAGTCATAATGGAGGTGTGTGAAGTCACAGAATTGAGGTGTGTGAAGTCACAGAATGGAGGTGTGTGAAGTCATAGAATGGAGGTGTGTGAAGTCACAGAATGGAGGTGTGTGAAGTCATAGAATGGAGGTGTGTGAAATCATAGAATGGAGGTGTGGGAAGTCAGAGAATGAAGCTATGTGAAGTCAGCATGGAGGTGTGCGAAGTCACAGAATGGAGGTGTGTGAAGTCATTTTATGGAGCTGTGTGAAGTCAGAATGGAGGTGTGTGAAGTCACAGAATGGAGGTGTGTGAACTCAGAATGGAGGTGTGTGAAGTCACAGAATCTAGGTGTGTGAAGTCATAGAATGGAGGTGTGTGAAGTCATAGAATGAAGGTGAGTGAAGTCACAATGGAGGTGTGTGAAGTCATAGAATGGAGGTTTTTGAAGTCACAGAATGGAAGTGTGTGAAGTCATAAAATGGTGGTGTGTGAAGTCAGATTGGAGGTGTGTGAAGTCATAGAATGGAGGTTTTTGAAGTCACAGAATGGAATTGTGTGAAGTCATAAAATGGAGGTGTGTGAAGTCAGATTGGAGGTGTGTGAAGTCATAGAATGGAGGTGTGTCAACTCAGAAGGGAGGTGTGTGAAGTCATAGAATGGAGGTGTGTGAAGTCACAGAATGGAGGTGTTTGACGTCAGAGAATGGAGGTGTGTGAAATCAGAATGGAGGTGTGTGAAGTCACAGAATGGAGGTGTGTGAAGTCATAGAATGGAGGTGTGTGAAATCATAGAATGGAGGTGTGGGAAGTCAGAGAATGGAGCTATGTGAAGTCAGAATGTAGGTGTGCGAAGTCACAGAATGGAGGTGTGTGAAGTCATTTTATGGAGCTGTGTGAAGTCAGAAGGGAGGTGTGTGAAGTCACAGAATGGAGGTGTGTGAACTCAGAATGGAGGTGTGTGAAGTCACAGAATCTAGGTGTGTGAAGTCATAGAATGGAGGTGAGTGAAGTCACAATGGAGGTGTGTGAAATCATAGAATGGAGGTTTTTGAAGTCAGAGAATGGAAGTGTGTGAAGTCATAAAATGGAGGTGTGTGAAGTCAGATTGGAGGTGTGTGAAGTCATAGAATGGAGGTGTGTCAACTCAGAAGGGAGGTGTGTGAAGTCATAGAATGGAGGTGTGTGAAGTCACAGAATGGAGGTGTTTGACGTCAGAGAATGGAGGTGTGTGAAATCAGAATGGAGGTGTGTGAAGTCACAGAATGGAGGTGTGTGAAGTCAGAATAGATGTGGGCGAAGTCATAGAATGGAGCTGTGTGAAGCCAGAATGGAGCTGTGTGAAGTCATAGAATGGAGGTGAGTGAAGTCAGAATGGCGGTGTGTGAAATCATAGAATGATTGTGTGTGAAGTCACAATGGAGTTGTGTGAAGTCATAGAATGGAGGTTTTGGAGTCACAGAATGGAAGTGTGTGAAGTCATAAAATGGAGGTGTGTGAAGTCAGATTGGAGGTGTGTGAAGTCATAGAATGGAGGTGTGTCAACTCAGAAGGGAGGTGTGTGAAGTCATAGAATGGAGTTGTGTGAAATCATAGAATGGAGGTGTGTGAAATCATAGAATGGAGTTGTGTTAAGTCACAGAATTGAGGTGTGTGAAGTCAGAATGGAGGTGTGTGAAGTCAGAATGGAGGTGTGTGAAGTCATAGAATGGAGGTGTGAATTCACAATGCATTTGTGTGAACTCATAGAATGGAGGTCTGTGAAGTCACAATGTAGGTGTGTGAAATCACAGAATGGAGGTGTGTGAAGTCATAGAATGGAGGTGTGTGAAGTCACAGAATGGAGGTGTGTAAAGTCATATAATGGAGGTGTGTGAAATCACAAAATGGAGGTGTGTGAACTCAGAATGGAGGTGTGTGAAGTCATAGAATGGTGGTTTGTGAAGTCATAGAATTTAGGTGTGTGAAGTCATAGAATGGAGGTGTGTGAAGTCACAGAATGGAGGTGTGTGAAATCACAAAATGGAGGTGTGTGAACTCAGAATGGAGGTGTGTGAAGTCACAGAATGGAGGTGTGTGAAGTCATAGAATGGAGGTGTGTGAAGTCACACAATGGGGGTGTGTGAAGTCATAGAACGGAGGTGTGTGAAGTCATAGAATGGAGGTGTGTGAAGTCTCAGAATGGAGGTGTTTGACGTCAGAGAATGGAGGTGTGTGAAATCAGAATGGAGGTGTGTGAAGTCACAGAGTGGAGGTGTGTGAAGTCAGAATAGATGTGTGGGAAGTCATAGAATGGAGCTGTGTGAAGCCAGAATGGAGCTGTGTGAAGTCATAGAATGGAGGTGAGTGAAGTCAGAATGGCGGTGTGTGAAATCATAGAATGATGGTGTGTGAAGTCACAATGGAGGTGTGTGAAGTCACAGAATGGAGGTTTTTGAAGTCACAGAATGGAAATGTGTGAAGTCATAAAATGGAGGTGTGTGAAGTCAGATTGGAGGTGTGTGAAGTCATAGAATGGAGGTGTGTCAACTCTGAAGGGAGGTGTGTGAAGTCATAGAATGGAGGTGTGTGAAATCATAGAATGCAGTTGTGTTAAATCACAGAATTGAGGTGTGTGAATTCAGAATGGAGGTGTGTGAAGTCAGAATGGAGGTGTGTAAAGTCATAGAATGGAGGTGTGTGAATTCACAATGCATTTGTGTGAACTCATAGAATGGAGGTCTGTGAAGTCACAATGTAGGTGTGTGAAATCACAGAATGGAGGTGTGTGAAGTCATATAATGGAGGTGTGTGAAGTCACAGAATGGAGGTGTGTGAAGTCAGAACGGAGTTGTGTGAAGTCATTGAATGGAGTTGTGTGAAGTCAGAATGGAGGGGTGTGAAGTCACAGAATGGAGGTGTGTGACGTCAGAATGGAGGTGTGTGAATTCATAGAATGGAGGTCTGTGAAGTCACAATGGGGGAGTGTGAAGTCATAGAATGGAGGTGTGTGAAGTCACAGAATGGAGGTGTGTGAAGTCATAGAATGGAGCTGTGTGAAGTCAGATTGGAGGTGTGTGAAGTCAGAATAGATGTGTGGGAAGTCATAGAATGGAGCTGTGTGAAGCTAGAATGGAGCTGTGTGAAGTCATAGAATGGAGGTGAGTGAAGTCAGAATGGAGGTGTGTGAAGTCATAGAATGGAGGTGTGTGAAATCATAGAATGGAGTTGTGTTAAATCACAGAATTGAGGTGTGTGAAGTCAGAATGGAGGTGTGTGAAGTCAGAATGGAGGTGTGTGAAGTCATAGAATGGAGGTGTGTGAATTCACAATGCATTTGTGTGAACTCATAGAATGGAGGTCTGTGAAGTCACAATGTAGGTGTGTGAAATCACAGAATGGAGGTGTGTGAAGTCACAGAATGGAGGTGTGTACAGTCATATAATGGAGGTGTGTGAAGTCACAGAATGGAGGTGTGTGAATTCAGAACGGAGTTGTGTGAAGTCATAGAATGGAGTTGTGTGAAGTCAGAATGGAGGTTTGTGAAGTCATAGAATGGAGGTGTGTGACGTCAGAATGGAGGTGTGTGAACTCATAGAATGGAGGTCTGTGAAGTCACAATGGAGGAGTGTGAAGTCATAGAATGGAGGTGTGTGAAGTCACAGAATGGAGGTGTGTGAAGTCATAGAATGGAGCTGTGTGAAGTCAGATTGGAGGTGTGTGAAGTCACAGAAGGGAGGTGTGTGAACTCAGAATGGAGTTGTGTGAGGTCACAGAATGGAGGTGTGTGAAGTCATAGAATGGAGTTGTGTGAAGTCATAGAATGGATGTGTGTGAAGTCAAAATGGAGGTGTGTGAAGTCACAGAATTGAGGTGTGTGAAGTCACAGAATGGAGGTGTGTGAAGTCATAGAATGGAGCTGTGTGAAGCCAGAATGGAGCTGTGTGAAGTCATAGAATGGAGGTGAGTGAAGTCAGAATGGCGGTGTGTGAAATCATAGAATGATGGTGTGTGAAGTCACAATGGAGGTGTGTGAAGTCACAGAATGGAGGTTTTTTTAAGTCACAGAATGGAAATGTGTGAAGTCATAAAATGGAGGTGTGTGAAGTCAGATTGGAGGTGTGTGAAGTCATAGAATGGAGGTGTGTCAACTCAGAAGGGAGGTGTGTGAAGTCATAGAATGGAGGTGTGTGAAGTCATAGAATGGAGGTGTGTGAAATCATAGAATGGAGTTGTGTTAAATCACAGAATTGAGGTGTGTGAAGTCAGAATGGAGGTGTGTGAAGTCATAGAATGGAGGTGTGTGAATTCACAATGCATTTGTGTGAACTCATAGAATGGAGGTCTGTGAAGTCACAATGTAGGTGTGTGAAATCACAGAATGGAGGTGTGTGAAGTCACAGAATGGAGGTGAGTAAAGTCATATAATGGAGGTGTGTGAAGTCACAGAATGGAGGTGTGTGAAGTCAGAACGGAGTTGTGTGAAGTCATAGAATGGAGTTGTGTGAAGTCAGAATGGAGGGGTGTGAAGTCATAGAATGGAGGTGTGTGAAATCATAGAATGGAGTTGTGTTAAATCACAGAATTGAGGTGTGTGAAGTCAGAATGGAGGTGTGTGAAGTCAGAATGGAGGTGTGTGAAGTCATAGAATGGAGGTGTGTGAATTCACAATGCATTTGTGTGAACTCATAGAATGGAGGTCTGTGAAGTCACAATGTAGGTGTGTGAAATCACAGAATGGAGGTGTGTGAAGTCACAGAATGGAGGTGTGTAAAGTCATATAATGGAGGTGTGTGAAGTCACAGAATGGAGGTGTGTGAAGTCAGAACGGAGTTGTGTGAAGTCATAGAATGGAGTTGTGTGAAGTCAGAATGGAGGGGTGTGAAGTCATAGAATGGAGGTGTGTGACGTCAGAATGGAGGTGTGTGAACTCATAGAATGGAGGTCTGTGAAGTCACAATGGAGGAGTGTGAAGTCATAGAATGGAGGTGTGTGAAGTCACAGAATGGAGGTGTGTGAAGTCATAGAATGGAGCTGTGTGAAGTCAGATTGGAGGTGTGTGAAGTCACAGAAGGGAGGTGTGTGAACTCAGAATGGAGATGTGTGAGGTCACAGAATGGAGGTGTGTGAAGTCATAGAATGGAGTTGTGTGAAGTCATAGAATGGATGTGTGTGAAGTCATAATGGAGGTGTGTGAAGTCACAGAATTGAGGTGTGTGAAGTCACAGAATGGAGGTGTGTGAAGTCATAGAATGGAGGTGTGTGAAGTCACAGAATGGAGGTGTGTGAAGTCATAGAATGGAGGTGTGTGAAATCATAGAATGGAGGTGTGGGAAGTCAGAGAATGAAGCTATGTGAAGTCAGCATGGAGGTGTGCGAAGTCACAGATTGGAGGTGTGTGAAGTCATTTTATGGAGCTGTGTGAAGTCAGAATGGAGGTGTGTGAAGTCACAGAATGGAGGTGTGTGAACTCAGAATGGAGGTGTGTGAAGTCACAGAATCTAGGTGTGTGAAGTCATAGAATGGAGGTGTGTGAAGTCATAGAATGAAGGTGAGTGAATTCACAATGGAGGTGTGTGAAGTCATAGAATGGAGGTTTTTGAAGTCACAGAATGGAAGTGTGTGAAGTCATAAAATGGTGGTGTGTGAAGTCAGATTGGAGGTGTGTGAAGTCATAGAATGGAGGTTTTTGAAGTCACAGAATGGAATTGTGTGAAGTCATAAAATGGAGGTGTGTGAAGTCAGATTGGAGGTGTGTGAAGTCATAGAATGGAGGTGTGTCAACTCAGAAGGGAGGTGTGTGAAGTCATAGAATGGAGGTGTGTGAAGTCACAGAATGGAGGTGTTTGACGTCAGAGAATGGAGGTGTGTGAAATCAGAATGGAGGTGTGTGAAGTCACAGAATGGAGGTGTGTGAAGTCATAGAATGGAGGTGTGTGAAATCATAGAATGGAGGTGTGGGAAGTCAGAGAATGGAGCTATGTGAAGTCAGAATGTAGGTGTGCGAAGTCACAGAATGGAGGTGTGTGAAGTCATTTTATGGAGCTGTGTGAAGTCAGAAGGGAGGTGTGTGAAGTCACAGAATGGAGGTGTGTGAACTCAGAATGGAGGTGTGTGAAGTCACAGAATCTAGGTGTGTGAAGTCATAGAATGGAGGTGAGTGAAGTCACAATGGAGGTGTGTGAAATCATAGAATGGAGGTTTTTGAAGTCAGAGAATGGAAGTGTGTGAAGTCATAAAATGGAGGTGTGTGAAGTCAGATTGGAGGTGTGTGAAGTCATAGAATGGAGGTGTGTCAACTCAGAAGGGAGGTGTGTGAAGTCATAGAATGGAGGTGTGTGAAGTCACAGAATGGAGGTGTTTGACGTCAGAGAATGGAGGTGTGTGAAATCAGAATGGAGGTGTGTGAAGTCACAGAATGGAGGTGTGTGAAGTCAGAATAGATGTGGGCGAAGTCATAGAATGGAGCTGTGTGAAGCCAGCATGGAGCTGTGTGAAGTCATAGAATGGAGGTGAGTGAAGTCAGAATGGCGGTGTGTGAAATCATAGAATGATTGTGTGTGAAGTCACAATGGAGTTGTGTGAAGTCATAGAATGGAGGTTTTGGAGTCACAGAATGGAAGTGTGTGAAGTCATAAAATGGAGGTGTGTGAAGTCAGATTGGAGGTGTGTGAAGTCATAGAATGGAGGTGTGTCAACTCAGAAGGGAGGTGTGTGAAGTCATAGAATGGAGTTGTGTGAAATCATAGAATGGAGGTGTGTGAAATCATAGAATGGAGTTGTGTTAAGTCACAGAATTGAGGTGTGTGAAGTCAGAATGGAGGTGTGTGAAGTCAGAATGGAGGTGTGTGAAGTCATAGAATGGAGGTGTGAATTCACAATGCATTTGTGTGAACTCATAGAATGGAGGTCTGTGAAGTCACAATGTAGGTGTGTGAAATCACAGAATGGAGGTGTGTGAAGTCATAGAATGGAGGTGTGTGAAGTCACAGAATGGAGGTGTGTAAAGTCATATAATGGAGGTGTGTGAAATCACAAAATGGAGGTGTGTGAACTCAGAATGGAGGTGTGTGAAGTCATAGAATGGTGGTTTGTGAAGTCATAGAATTTAGGTGTGTGAAGTCATAGAATGGAGGTGTGTGAAGTCACAGAATGGAGGTGTGTGAAATCACAAAATGGAGGTGTGTGAACTCAGAATGGAGGTGTGTGAAGTCACAGAATGGAGGTGTGTGAAGTCATAGAATGGAGGTGTGTGAAGTCACACAATGGGGGTGTGTGAAGTCATAGAACGGAGGTGTGTGAAGTCATAGAATGGAGGTGTGTGAAGTCTCAGAATGGAGGTGTTTGACGTCAGAGAATGGAGGTGTGTGAAATCAGAATGGAGGTGTGTGAAATCACAGAGTGGAGGTGTGTGAAGTCAGAATAGATGTGTGGGAAGTCATAGAATGGAGCTGTGTGAAGCCAGAATGGAGCTGTGTGAAGTCATAGAATGGAGGTGAGTGAAGTCAGAATGGCGGTGTGTGAAATCATAGAATGATGGTGTGTGAAGTCACAATGGAGGTGTGTGAAGTCACAGAATGGAGGTTTTTGAAGTCACAGAATGGAAATGTGTGAAGTCATAAAATGGAGGTGTGTGAAGTCAGATTGGAGGTGTGTGAAGTCATAGAATGGAGGTGTGTCAACTCTGAAGGGAGGTGTGTGAAGTCATAGAATGGAGGTGTGTGAAATCATAGAATGCAGTTGTGTTAAATCACAGAATTGAGGTGTGTGAATTCAGAATGGAGGTGTGTGAAGTCAGAATGGAGGTGTGTAAAGTCATAGAATGGAGGTGTGTGAATTCACAATGCATTTGTGTGAACTCATAGAATGGAGGTCTGTGAAGTCACAATGTAGGTGTGTGAAATCACAGAATGGAGGTGTGTGAAGTCATATAATGGAGGTGTGTGAAGTCACAGAATGGAGGTGTGTGAAGTCAGAACGGAGTTGTGTGAAGTCATTGAATGGAGTTGTGTGAAGTCAGAATGGAGGGGTGTGAAGTCACAGAATGGAGGTGTGTGACGTCAGAATGGAGGTGTGTGAACTCATAGAATGGAGGTCTGTGAAGTCACAATGGGGGAGTGTGAAGTCATAGAATGGAGGTGTGTGAAGTCACAGAATGGAGGTGTGTGAAGTCATAGAATGGAGCTGTGTGAAGTCAGATTGGAGGTGTGTGAAGTCACAGAAGGGAGGTGTGTGAACTCAGAATGGAGTTGTGTGAGGTCACAGTATGGAGGTGTGTGAAGTCATAGAATGGAGTTGTGTGAAGTCATAGAATGGATGTGTGTGAAGTCATAATGGAGGTGTGTGAAGTCACAGAATTGAGGTGTCTGAAGTCACAGAATGGAGGTGTGTGAAGTCATAGAATGGAGGTGTGTGAAGTCACAGAATGGAGGTGTGTGAAGTCATAGAATGGAGGTGTGTGAAATCATAGAATGGAGGTGTGGGAAGTCAGAGAATGAAGCTATGTGAAGTCAGAATGGAGGTGTGCGAAGTCACAGAATGGAGGTGTGTGAAGTCATTTTATGGAGCTGTGTGAAGTCAGAATGGAGGTGTGTGAAGTCACAGAATGGAGGTGTGTGAACTCAGAATGGAGGTGTGTGAAGTCACAGAATCTAGGTGTGTGAAGTCATAGAATGGAGGTGTGTGAAGTCATAGAATGAAGGTGAGTGAAGTCACAATGGAGGTGTGTGAAGTCATAGAATGGAGGTTTTTGAAGTCACAGAATGGAAGTGTGTGAAGTCATAAAATGGTGGTGTGTGAAGTCAGATTGGAGGTGTGTGAAGTCATAGAATGGAGGTTTTTGAAGTCACAGAATGGAAGTGTGTGAAGTCATAAAATGGAGGTGTGTGAATTCAGATTGGAGGTGTGTGAAGTCATAGAATGGAGGTGTGTCAACTCAGAAGGGAGGTGTGTGAAGTCATAGAATGGAGGTGTGTGAAGTCACAGAATGGAGGTGTTTGACGTCAGAGAATGGAGGTGTGTGAAATCAGAATGGAGGTGTGTGAAGTCACAGAATGGAGGTGTGTGAAGTCATAGAATGGAGGTGTGTGAAATCATAGAATGGAGGTGTGGGAAGTCAGAGAATGGAGCTATGTGAAGTCAGAATGTAGGTGTGCGAAGTCACAGAATGGAGGTGTGTGAAGTCATTTTATGGAGCTGTGTGAAGTCAGAAGGGAGGTGTGTGAAGTCACAGAATGGAGGTGTGTGAACTCAGAATGGAGGTGTGTGAAGTCACAGAATCTAGGTGTGTGAAGTCATAGAATGGAGGTGAGTGAAGTCACAATGGAGGTGTGTGAAATCATAGAATGGAGGTTTTTGAAGGCAGAGAATGGAAGTGTGTGAAGTCATAAAATGGAGGTGTGTGAAGTCAGATTGGAGGTGTGTGAAGTCATAGAATGGAGGTTTTTGAAGTCACAGAATGGAAGTGTGTGAAGTCATAAAATGGAGGTGTGTGAAGTCAGATTGGAGGTGTGTGAAGTCATAGAATGGAGGTGTGTCAACTCAGAAGGGAGGTGTGTGAAGTCATAGAATGGAGGTGTGTGAAGTCACAGAATGGAGGTGTTTGACGTCAGAGAATGGAGGTGTGTGAAATCAGAATGGAGGTGTGTGAAGTCACAGAATGGAGGTGTGTGAAGTCAGAATAGATGTGTGCGAAGTCATAGAATGGAGCTGTGTGAAGCCAGAATGGAGCTGTGTGAAGACATAGAATGGAGGTGAGTGAAGTCAGAATGGCGGTGTGTGAAATCATAGAATGATGGTGTGTGAAGTCACAATGGAGTTGTGTGAAGTCATAGAATGGAGGTTTTTGAAGTCACAGAATGGAAGTGTGTGAAGTCATAAAATGGAGGTGTGTGAAGTCAGATTGGAGGTGTGTGAAGTCATAGAATGGAGGTGTGTCAACTCAGAAGGGAGGTGTGTGAAGTCATAGAATGGAGTTGTGTGAAATCGTAGAATGGAGGTGTGTGAAATCATAGAATGGAGTTGTGTTAAGTCACAGAATTGAGGTGTGTGAAGTCAGAATGGAGGTGTGTGAAGTCAGAATGGAGGTGTGTGAAGTCATAGAATGGAGGTGTGAATTCACAATGCATTTGTGTGAACTCATAGAATGGAGGTCTGTGAAGTCACAATGTAGGTGTGTGAAATCACAGAATGGAGGTGTGTGAAGTCATAGAATGTAGGTGTGTGAAGTCACAGAATGGAGGTGTGTAAAGTCATATAATGGAGGTGTGTGAAGTCACAGAATGGAGGTGTGTGAAGTCAGAATGGAGTTGTGTGAAGTCATATAATGGAGGTGTGTGAAGTCACAGAATGGAGGTGTGAGAAGTCATAGAATGGAGGTGTGTGAAGTCAGAATGGAAGTGTGTGAACTCATAGAATGGAGGTGTGTGAAGTCACAATGGAGGTGTGTGAAGTCTTAGAATGGAGGTGTGTGAAGTCACAGAATGGAGGTGTGTGAAGTCATAGAATGGAGCTGTGTGAAGTCAGATTGGTGGTGTGTGAAGTCACAGAATGGAGGTTTGTGAACTCAGAATGGAGGTGTGTGAAGTCACAGAATGGAGGTGTGTGAAGTCATAGAATGGAGTTGTGTGAAGTCATAGAATGGATGTGTGTGAAGTCAAAATGCAGGTGTGTGAAGTCACAGAATTGAGGTGTGTGAAGTCACAGAATGGAGGTGTGTGAAGTCATAGAATGGAGGTGTGTGAAGCCATAGAATGGAGGTGTGTGAAGTCAAGAATGGATGTTTGTTAAGTAAGAATGAAGGTGTGTTAAGTCATAGAATGGAGGTGTGTGAAGGCACAGAATGGAGGTGTGTGTAGTCACAGAATGGAGCTGTGTGAAGTCAGAATGGAGGTGTGTGAAGTCACAGAATGGAGGTGTGCGAACTCAGAATGGAGGTGTGTGAAGTCACAGAATGGAGGTGTGTTAAGTCACAGAACGGAGGTGTTTGAACTCAGAATGGAGGTGTTTGAAGTCATAGAATGGAGGTGTGTGAAATCATAGAATGGAGGTGTGGGAAGTCAGAGAATGGAGCTATTTGAAGTCAGAATGGAGGTGTGCGAAGTCACAGAATGGAGGTGTGTGAAGTCACAAAATGGAGGAGTGTGAAGTCATAGAATGGAGCTGTGTGAAGTCACATTGGAGTTGTGTGAACTCATAGAATGGAGGTGTGTGAAGTCACAATAGAGGTGTGTGAAGTCATAGAATGGAGGTGTGTGAAGTCACAGAATGGAGGTGTATGAAGTCATAGAATGGAGCTGTGTGAAGTCACATTGGAGGTGTGCGAAGTCACAGAATGGAGGTGTGTGAACTCAGAATGGAGGTGTTTGAAGTCACAGAATGGAGGTGTGTGAAGTCATAGAATGGAGGTTTGTGAAGTCATACAATGGATGTGTGTGAAGTCATAATGGAGGTGTGTGAAGTCACAGAATTGAGGTGTGTGAAGTCACAGAATGGAGGTGTGTGAAGTCATAGAATGGAGGTGTGTGAAGTCATATAATGGAGGTGTGTGAAGTCATAGAATGGATGTTTGTTAAGTAAGAATGAAGGTGTGTTAAGACGTAGAATGGAGGTGTGTGAAGGCACAGAATGGAGGTGTGTGAAGTCATAGAATGGAGCTCTGTGAAGTCAGAATGGAGGTGTGTGAAGTCACAGAATGGAGGTCTGTGAACTCAGAATGGAGGTGTGTGAAGTCACAGAATGGAGGTGTGTTAAGTCACAGAGAGGAGGTGTGTGAACTCAGAATGGAGGTATGTGAAGTCACAGAATCTAGGTGTGTGAAGTCATAGAATGGAGGTGTGTGAAGTCATAGAATGGAGGTGTGTGAAGTCATAATGGAGGCGTGTGAAGTCACAGAATTGAGGTGTGTGAAGTCAAAGAACGGAGGTGTGTGAAGTCATAGAATGGAGGTGTGTGAAGTAAGATCGGAGGTGTGTGAACTCAGATTGGAGGTGTGGGAAGTCACAGTAGAGGTGTGTGAAGTTATACAATGGAGGTGTGTGAAGTCACAGAATGGAGGGGTGTGAAGTCAAAGACTGGAGGTGTGTGAACTCATAGAATGGAGTGTGTGAAGTCACAATGGGGGTGTGTGAAGTCATAGAATGGGGGTGTGTGAAGTCAAATTGGAAGTGTGTGAAATCACAGAATGGAGGTGTGTCAACTCAGAAATGAGGTGTGTGAAGTCATAGAATGGAGGTGTATGAATTCATAGAATGGAAGTGTGTGAAATCAGAATGGAGGTGTGTGACGTCAAATAATTGAGGTTTGTGAAGTCAGAATGGAGGTGTGTGAAGTCAGGATGGAGGTGTGTGAAGTCACAGAATGGAGGTGTGGGAACTCAGAATGGAGGTGTGTGGTCACAGAACGGAGGTTTGTGAAGTCATAGAATGGAGGTGCGTGAAGTCATAGAATGGATGTTTCTGAAGTGAGAATGAAGGTGTATGAAGTCAAAGAATGGAAGTGTGTGAAGTCAAAATGGAGGTGTGTGAACTAATAGAATGGAGGAGTGTGAACACATAGAATGGAGGTGTGTGAAGTCATGGAATGTAGGTGTGTGAAGTCAAAGAATGGAGGTGTGTGAAGTCAAAAAATAAAGGTGTGTGAAGTCATAGAATGGAGGTGTGGGAAGTCATAGAATGGAGGTGCATGAAGACAAAGAATGGAGGTGTGTGAATTCATCGAATGGAGGTGTGTGAAGTCATGGAATGGAGGAGTGTGAAGTCAGATGGAGTTGTGTGAAGTCATAGAATGGAGGTGTGTGAAGTCACAATGCAGGTGTGCGAAGTCATAGAATGGAGGTGTGTGAGGTCATAGAATGCAGGTGTGTGAATAGACAGAATGGAGGTGTGTGAAGTCATAGAATGGAGGTGTGTGAAGTCACAGAATGGAGGTGTGTGAAGTCATAGAATGGTGGTTTGTGAAGTCATAGAATTTAGGTGTGTGAAGTCATAGAATGGAGGTGTGTGAAGTCAAAGAATGGAGGTGTGTGAAATCACAAAATGGAGGTGTGTGAACTCAGAATGGAGGTGTGTGAAGTCACAGAATGGAGGTGTGTGAAGTCATAGAATGGAGGTGTGTGAAGTCACACAATGGGGGTGTGTGAAGTCATAGAATGGAGGTGTGTGAAGTCATAGAATGGAGGTGTGTGAAGTCTCAGAATGGAGGTGTTTGACGTCAGAGAATGGAGGTGTGTGAAATCAGAATGGAAGTGTGTGAAGTCACAGAGTGGAGGTGTGTGAAGTCAGAATAGATGTGTGCGAAGTCATAGAATGGAGCTGTGTGAAGCCAGAATGGAGCTGTGTGAAGTCATAGAATGGAGGTGAGTGAAGTCAGAATGGCGGTGTGTGAAATCATAGAATGATGGTGTGTGAAGTCACAATGGAGGTGTGTGAAGTCACAGAATGGAGGTTTTTGAAGTCACAGAATGGAAATGTGTGAAGTCATAAAATGGAGGTGTGTGAAGTCAGATTGGAGGTGTGTGAAGTCATAGAATGGAGGTGTGTCAACTCAGAAGGGAGGTGTGTGAAGTCATAGAATGGAGGTGTGTGAAGTCATAGAATGGAGGTGTGTGAAATCATAGAATGGAGTTGTGTTAAATCACAGAATTGAGGTGTGTGAAGTCAGAATGGAGGTGTGTGAAGTCAGAATGGAGGTGTGTGAAGTCATAGAATGGAGGTGTGTGAATTCACAATGCATTTGTGTGAACTCATAGAATGGAGGTCTGTGAAGTCACAATGTAGGTGTGTGAAATCACAGAATGGAGGTGTGTGAAGTCACAGAATGGAGGTGTGTAAAGTCATATAATGGAGGTGTGTGAAGTCACAGAATGGAGGTGTGTGAAGTCAGAACGGAGTTGTGTGAAGTCATAGAATGGAGTTGTGTGAAGTCAGAATGGAGGTGTGTGAAGTCACAGAATGGAGGTGTGTGACGTCAGAATGGAGGTGTGTGAACTCATAGAATGGAGGTCTGTGAAGTCACAATGGAGGAGTGTGAAGTCATAGAATGGAGGTGTGTGAAGTCACAGAATGGAGGTGTGTGAAGTCATAGAATGGAGCTGTGTGAAGTCAGATTGGAGGTGTGTGAAGTCACAGAAGGGAGGTGTGTGAACTCAGAATGGAGTTGTGTGAGGTCACAGAATGGAGGTGTGTGAAGTCATAGAATGGAGTTGTGTGAAGTCATAGAATGGATGTGTGTGAAGTCAAAATGGAGGTGTGTGAAGTCACAGAATTGAGGTGTGTGAAGTCACAGAATGGAGGTGTGTGAAGTCATAGAATGGAGGTGTGTGAAGTCATAGAATGGAGGTGTGTGAAGTCATAGAATGGATGTTTGTTAAGTAAGAATTAAGGTGTGTTAAGTCATAGAATGGAGGTGTGTGAAGGCACAGAATGGAGGTGTGTGTAGTCACAGAATGGAGCTGTGTGAAGTCAGAATGGAGGTGTGTGAAGTCACAGAATGGAGGTGTGCGAACTCAGAATGGAGGTGTGTGAAGTCACAATGCAGGTGTGCGAAGTCATAGAATGGAGGTGTGTGAGGTCATAGAATGCAGGTGTGTGAATTCACAGAATGGAGGTGTGTGAAGTCATAGAATAGAGGTGTGTGAAGTCATAGAATGGAGGTGTGTGAAGTCATAGAATGGTGGTTTGGAAAGTCATAGAATTTAGGTGTGTGAAGTCATAGAATGGAGGTGTGTGAAGTCACAGAATGGAGGTGTGTGAAATCACAAAATGGAGGTTTGTGAACTCAGAATGGAGGTGTGTAGTCACAGAATGGAGGTGTGTGAAGTCATAGAATGGAGGTGTGTGAAGTCACACAATGGGGGTGTGTGAAGTCATAGAATGGAGGTGTGTGAAGTCATAGAATGGAGGTGTGTGAAGTCTCAGACTGGAGGTGTTTGACGTCAGAGAATGGAGGTGTGTGAAATCAGAATGGAGGTGTGTGAAGTCACAGAGTGGAGGTGTGTGAAGTCAGAATAGATGTGTGCGAAGTTGTAGAATGGAGCTGTGTGAAGCCAGAATGGAGCTGTGTGAAGTCATAGAATGGAGGTGAGTGAAGTCAGAATGGCGGTGTGTGAAATCATAGAATGATGGTGTGTGAAGTCACAATGGAGGTGTGTGAAGTCACAGAATGGAGGTTTTTGAAGTCACAGAATGGAAATGTGTGAAGTCATAAAATGGAGGTGTGTGAAGTCAGATTGGAGGTGTGTGAAGTCATAGAATGGAGGTGTGTCAACTCAGAAGGGAGGTGTGTGAAGTGATAGAATGGAGGTGTGTGAAGTCATAGAATGGAGGTGTGTGAAATCATAGAATGGAGTTGTGTTAAATCACAGAATTGAGGTGTGTGAAGTCAGAATGGAGGTGTGTGAAGTCAGAATGGAGGTGTGTGAAGTCATAGAATGGAGGTGTGTGAATTCACAATGCATTTGTGTGAACTCATAGAATGGAGGTCTGTGAAGTCACAATGTAGGTGTGTGAAATCACAGAATGGAGGTGTGTGAAGTCACAGAATGGAGGTGTGTAAAGTCATATAATGGAGGTGTGTGAAGTCACAGAATAGAGGTGTGTGAAGTCAGAACGGAGTTGTGTGAAGTCATAGAATGGAGTTGTGTGAAGTCAAAATGGAGGTGTGTGAAGTCATAGAATGGAGGTGTGTGACGTCAGAATGGAGGTGTGTGAACTCATAGAATGGAGGTCTGTGAAGTCACAATGGAGGAGTGTGAAGTCATAGAATGGAGGTGTGTGAAGTCACAGAATGGAGGTGTGTGAAGTCATAGAATGGAGCTGTGTGAAGTCAGATTGGAGGTGTGTGAAGTCACAGAAGGGAGGTGTGTGAACTCAGAATGGAGTTGTGTGAGGTCACAGAATGGAGGTGTGTGAAGTCATAGAATGGAGTTGTGTGAAGTCATAGAATGGATGTTTGTTAAGTAAGAATTAAGGTGTGTTAAGTCATAGAATGGAGGTGTGTGAAGGCACAGAATGGAGGTGTGTGTAGTCACAGAATGGAGCTGTGTGAAGTCAGAATGGAGGTGTGTGAAGTCACAGAATGGAGGTGTGCGAACTCAGAATGGAGGTGTGTGAAGTCACAGAATGGAGGTGTGTTAAGTCACAGAACGGAGGTGTTCGAACTCAGAATGGAGGTGTGTGAAGTCACAGAATGGAGGTGTGTGAAGTCATAGAATGGAGGTGTGTGAAATCATAGAATGGAGGTGTGGGAAGTCAGAGAATGAAGCTATGTGAAGTCAGAATTGAGGTGTGCGAAGTCACAGAATGGAGGTGTGTGAAGTCATTTTATGGAGCTGTGTGAAGTCAGAATGGAGGTGTGTGAAGTCACAGAATGGAGGTGTGTGAACTCAGAATGGAGGTGTGTGAAGTCACAGAATCTAGGTGTGTATAGTCATAGAATGGAGGTGTGAGAAGTCATAGAATGAAGGTGAGTGAAGTCACAATGGAGGTGTGTGAAGTCATAGAATGGAGGTTTTTGAAGTCACAGAATGGAAGTGTGTGAAGTCATAAAATGGTGGTGTGTGAAGTCAGATTGGAGGTGTGTGAAGTCATAGAATGGAGGTTTTTGAAGTCACAGAATGGAAGTGTGTGAAGTCATAAAATGGAGGTGTGTGAAGTCAGATTGGAGGTGTGTGAAGTCATAGAATGGAGGTGTGTCAACTCAGAAGGGAGGTGTGTGAAGTCATAGAATGGAGGTGTGTGAAGTCACAGAATGGAGGTGTTTGACGTCAGAGAATGGAGGTGTGTGAAATCAGAATGGAGGTGTGTGAAGTCACAGAATGGAGGTGTGTGAAGTCATAGAATGGAGGTGTGTGAAATCATAGAATGGAGGTGTGGAAAGTCAGAGAATGGAGCTATGTGAAGTCAGAATGTAGGTGTGCGAAGTCACAGAATGGAGGTGTGTGAAGTCATTTTATGGAGCTGTGTGAAGTCAGAAGGGAGGTGTGTGAAGATACAGAATGGAGGTGTGTGAACTCAGAATGGAGGTGTGTGAAGTCACAGAATCTAGGTGTGTGAAGTAATAGAATGGAGGTATGTGAAGTCATAGAATGGAGGTGTGTGAAGTCATAATGGAGGCGTGTGAAGTCACAGAATTCAGGTGTGTGAAGTCATAGAATGGAGGTGTGTGAAGTCATAGAATGGAGGTGTGTGAAGTCAGAACGGAGGTGTGTGAACTCAGATTGGAGGTGTGGGAAGTCACAATGGAGGTGTGTGAAGTTATAGAATGGAGGTGTGTGAAGTCACAGAATGGAGGGGTGTGAAGTCATAGAATGGAGGTGTGTGAAGTCACAGAATGAAGGTGCGTTAAGTCACAGAATGGAGGTTTGTGAACTCAGAATGGAGGTGTGTGAAGTCACAGAATGGAGGTGTGTTAAGTCACAGAACGGAGGTGTGTGAAGTCACCGAATGGAGGTGTGTGAAGTCACAGAATGAAGATTTCTGAATTCAGAATGCAGCTGTGTGAAGCCATAGAATGGAGGTGTGTGAAGTCAGAGTGGAGGTGTGTGAACTCATAGAATGGAGTGTGTGAAGTCACAATGGGGGTGTGTGAAGTCATAGAATGGGGGTGTGTGAAGTCAAATTGGAAGTGTGTGAAATCACAGAATGGAGGTGTGTCAACTCAGAAATGAGGTGTGTGAAGTCATAGAATGGAGGTGTGTGAATTCATAGAATGGAAGTGTGTGAAATCAGAATGGAGGTGTGTGACGTCAAATAATTGAGGTTTGTGAAGTCAGAATGGAGGTGTGTGAAGTCAGGATGGAGGTGTGTGAAGTCACAGAATGGAGGTGTGGGAACTCAGAATGGAGGTGTGTGGTCACAGAACGGAGGTTTGTGAAGTCATAGAATGGAGGTGCGTGAAGTCATAGAATGGATGTTTCTGAAGTGAGAATGAAGGTGTATGAAGTCAAAGAATGGAAGTGTGTGAAGTCAAAATGGAGGTGTGTGAACTAATAGAATGGAGGAGTGTGAACTCATAGAATGGAGGTGTGTGAAGTCATGGAATGTAGGTGTGTGAAGTCAAAGAATGGAGGTGTGTGAAGTCAAAAAATAAAGGTGTGTGAAGTCATAGAATGGAGGTGTGGGAAGTCATAGAATGGAGGTGCATGAAGACAAAGAATGGAGGTGTGTGAATTCATCGAATGGAGGTGTGTGAAGTCATGGAATGGAGGAGTGTGAAGTCAGATGGAGTTGTGTGAAGTCATAGAATGGAGGTGTGTGAAGTCACAATGCAGGTGTGCGAAGTCATAGAATGGAGGTGTGTGAGGTCATAGAATGCAGGTGTGTGAATAGACAGAATGGAGGTGTGTGAAGTCATAGAATGGAGGTGTGTGAAGTCACAGAATGGAGGTGTGTGAAGTCATAGAATGGTGGTTTGTGAAGTCATAGAATTTAGGTGTGTGAAGTCATAGAATGGAGGTGTGTGAAGTCAAAGAATGGAGGTGTGTGAAATCACAAAATGGAGGTGTGTGAACTTAGAATGGAGGTGTGTGAAGTCACAGAATGGAGGTGTGTGAAGTCATAGAATGGAGGTGTGTGAAGTCACACAATGGGGGTGTGTGAAGTCATAGAATGGAGGTGTGTGAAGTCATAGAATGGAGGTGTGTGAAGTCTCAGAATGGAGGTGTTTGACGTCAGAGAATGGAGGTGTGTGAAATCAGAATGGAAGTGTGTGAAGTCACAGAGTGGAGGTGTGTGAAGTCAGAATAGATGTGTGCGAAGTCATAGAATGGAGCTGTGTGAAGCCAGAATGGAGCTGTGTGAAGTCATAGAATGGAGGTGAGTGAAGTCAGAATGGCGGTGTGTGAAATCATAGAATGATGGTGTGTGAAGTCACAATGGAGGTGTGTGAAGTCACAGAATGGAGGTTTTTGAAGTCACAGAATGGAAATGTGTGAAGTCATAAAATGGAGGTGTGTGAAGTCAGATTGGAGGTGTGTGAAGTCATAGAATGGAGGTGTGTCAACTCAGAAGGGAGGTGTGTGAAGTGATAGAATGGAGGTGTGTGAAGTCATAGAATGGAGGTGTGTGAAATCATAGAATGGAGTTGTGTTAAATCACAGAATTGAGGTGTGTGAAGTCAGAATGGAGGTGTGTGAAGTCAGAATGGAGGTGTGTGAAGTCATAGAATGGAGGTGTGTGAATTCACAATGCATTTGTGTGAACTCATAGAATGGAGGTCTGTGAAGTCACAATGTAGGTGTGTGAAATCACAGAATGGAGGTGTGTGAAGTCACAGAATGGAGGTGTGTAAAGTCATATAATGGAGGTGTGTGAAGTCACAGAATGGAGGTGTGTGAAGTCAGAACGGAGTTGTGTGAAGTCATAGAATGGAGTTGTGTGAAGTCAGAATGGAGGTGTGTGAAGTCATAGAATGGAGGTGTGTGACGTCAGAATGGAGGTGTGTGAACTCATAGAATGGAGGTCTGTGAAGTCACAATGGAGGAGTGTGAAGTCATAGAATGGAGGTGTGTGAAGTCACAGAATAGAGGTGTGTGAAGTCATAGAATGGAGCTGTGTGAAGTCAGATTGGAGGTGTGTGAAGTCACAGAAGGGAGGTGTGTGAACTCAGAATGGAGTTGTGTGAGGTCACAGAATGGAGGTGTGTGAAGTCATAGAATGGAGTTGTGTGAAGTCATAGAATGGATGTGTGTGAAGTCAAAATGGAGGTGTGTGAAGTCACAGAATTGAGGTGTGTGAAGTCACAGAATGGAGGTGTGTGAAGTCATAGAATGGAGGTGTGTGAAGTCATAGAATGGAGGTGTGTGAAGTCATAGAATGGATGTTTGTTAAGTAAGAATTAAGGTGTGTTAAGTCATAGAATGGAGGTGTGTGAAGGCACAGAATGGAGGTGTGTGTAGTCACAGAATGGAGCTGTGTGAAGTCAGAATGGAGGTGTGTGAAGTCACAGAATGGAGGTGTGCGAACTCAGAATGGAGGTGTGTGAAGTCACAGAATGGAGGTGTGTTAAGTCACAGAACGGAGGTGTTCGAACTCAGAATGGAGGTGTGTGAAGTCACAGAATGGAGGTGTGTGAAGTCATAGAATGGAGGTGTGTGAAATCCTAGAATGGAGGTGTGGGAAGTCAGAGAATGAAGCTATGTGAAGTCAGAATTGAGGTGTGCGAAGTCACAGAATGGAGGTGTGTGTAGTCATTTTATGGAGCTGTGTGAAGTCAGAATGGAGGTGTGTGAAGTCACAGAATGGAGGTGTGTGAACTCAGAATGGAGGTGTGTGAAGTCACAGAATCTAGGTGTGTGAAGTCATAGAATGGAGGTGTGTGAAGTCATAGAATGAAGGTGAGTGAAGTCACAATGGAGGTGTGTGAAGTCATAGAATGGAAGTTTTTGAAGTCACAGAATGGAAGTGTGTGAAGTCATAAAATGGTGGTGTGTGAAGTCAGATTGGAGGTGTGTGAAGTCATAGAATGGAGGTTTTTGAAGTCACAGAATGGAAGTGTGTGAAGTCATAAAATGGAGGTGTGTGAAGTCAGATTGGAGTTGTGTGAAGTCATAGAATGGAGGTGTGTCAACTCAGAAGGGAGGTGTGTGAAGTCATAGAATGGAGGTGTGTGAAGTCACAGAATGGAGGTGTTTGACGTCAGAGAATGGAGGTGTGTGAAATCAGAATGGAGGTGTGTGAAGTCACAGAATGGAGGTGTGTGAAGTCATAGAATGGAGGTGTGTGAAATCATAGAATGGAGGTGTGGGAAGTCAGAGAATGGAGCTATGTGAAGTCAGAATGTAGGTGTGCGAAGTCACAGAATGGAGGTGTGTGAAGTCATTTTATGGAGCTGTGTGAAGTCAGAAGGGAGGTGTGTGAAGTCACAGAATGGAGGTGTGTGAACTCAGAATGGAGGTGTGTGAAGTCACAGAATCTAGGTGTGTGAAGTCATAGAATGGAGGTGAGTGAAGTCACAATGGAGGTGTGTGAAATCATAGAATGGAGGTTTTTGAAGTCACAGAATGGAAGTGTGTGAAGTCATAAAATGGAGGTGTGTGAAGTCAGATTGGAGGTGTGTGAAGTCATAGAATGGAGGTTTTTGAAGTCACAGAATGGAAGTGTGTGAAGTCATAAAATGGAGGTGTGTGAAGTCAGATTGGAGGTGTGTGAAGTCATAGAATGGAGGTGTGTCAACTCAGAAGGGAGGTGTGTGAAGTCATAGAATGGAGGTGCGTGAAGTCACAGATGGAGGTGTTTGACGTCAGAGAATGGAGGTGTGTGAAATCAGAATGGAGGTGTGTGAAGTCACAGAATGGAGGTGTGTGAAGTCAGAATAGATGTGGGCGAAGTCATAGAATGGAGCTGTGTGAAGCCAGAATTGAGCTGTGTGAAGTCATAGAATGGAAGTGAGTGAAGTCAGAATGGCGGTGTGTGAAAACATAGAATGATGGTGTGTGAAGTCACAATGGAGTTGTGTGAAGTCATAGAATGGAGGTTTTTGAAGTCACAGAATGGAAGTGTGTGAAGTCATAAAATGGAGGTGTGTGAAGTCAGATTGGAAGTGTGTGAAGTCATAGAATGGAGGTGTGTCAACTCAGAAGGGAGGTGTGTGAAGTCATAGAATGGAGTTGTGTGAAATCATAGAATGGAGGTGTGTGAAATCATAGAATGGAGTTGTGTTAAGTCACAGAATTGAGGTGTGTGAAGTCAGAATGGAGGTGTGTGAAGTCAGAATGGAGGTGTGTGAAGTCATAGAATGGAGGTGTGAATTCACAATGCATTTGTGTGGACTCATACAATGGAGGTCTGTGAAGTCACAATGTAGGTGTGTGAAATCACAGAATGGAGGTGTGTGAAGTCATAGAATGGAGGTGTGTGAAGTCACAGAATGGAGGTGTGTAAAGTCATATAATGGAGGTGTGTGAAGTCACAGAATGGAGGTGTGTGAAGTCAGAATGGAGTTGTGTGAAGTCATAGAATGGAGTTGTGTGAAGTCAGAATGGAGGTGTGTGAAGTCATAGAATGGAGGTGTGTGAAGTCAGAATGGCAGTGTGTGAACTCATAGAATGGAGGTGTGTGAAGTCACAATGGAGGTGTGTGAAGTCATAGAATGGAGGTGTGTGAAGTCACAGAATGGAGGTGTGTGAAGTCATAGAATGGAGCTGTGTGAAGTCAGATTGGTGGTGTGTGAAGTCACAGAATGGAGGTGTGTGAACTCAGAATGGAGGTTTGTGAAGTCACAGAATGGAGGTGTGTGAAGTCATAAAATGGAGTTGTGTGAAGTCATAGAATGGATGTGTGTGAAGTCAAAATGCAGGTGTGTGAAGTCACAGAATTGAGGTGTGTGAAGTCACAGAATGGAGGTGTGTGAAGTCATAGAATGGAGGTGTGTGAAGTCACAGAATGGAGGTGTGGGAACTCAGAATGGAGGTGTGTGGTCACAGAACGGAGGTTTGTGAAGTCATAGAATGGAGGTGCGTGAAGTCATAGAATGGATGTTTCTGAAGTGAGAATGAAGGTGTATGAAGTCAAAGAATGGAAGTGTGTGAAGTCAAAATGGAGGTGTGTGAACTAATAGAATGGAGGAGTGTGAACTCATAGAATGGAGGTGTGTGAAGTCATGGAATGTAGGTGTGTGAAGTTAAAGAATGGAGGTGTGTGAAGTCAAAAAATAAAGGTGTGTGAAGTCATAGAATGGAGGTGTGGGAAGTCATAGAATGGAGGTGCATGAAGACAAAGAATGGAGGTGTGTGAATTCATCGAATGGAGGTGTGTGACGTCATGGAATGGAGGAGTGTGAAGTCAGATGGAGTTGTGTGAAGTCATAGAATGGAGGTGTGTGAAGTCAGAATGGAGGTGTGTGAAGTCATAGAATGGAGGTGTGTGAAGTCAGAATGGAGGTGTGTGAACTCATAGAATGGAGGTGTGTGAAGTCACAATGCAGGTGTGCGAAGTCATAGAATGGAGGTGTGTGAAGTCATAGAATGCAGGTGTGTGAATTCACAGAATGGAGGTGTGTGAAGTCATAGAATAGAGGTGTGTGAAGTCATAGAATGGAGGTGTGTGAAGTCACAGAATGGAGCTGTGTGAAATCACAAAATGGAGGTGTGTGAACTCAGAATGGAGGTGTGTGAAGTCACAGAATGGAGGTGTGTGAAGTCATAGAATGGAGGTGTGTGAAGTCACACAATGGGGGTGTGTGAAGTCATAGAATGGAGGTGTGTGAAGTCATAGAATGGAGGTGTGTGAAGTCTCAGAATGGAGGTGTTTGACGTCAGAGAATGGAGGTGTGTGAAATCAGAATGGAGGTGTGTGAAGTCACAGAGTGGAGGTGTGTGAAGTCAGAATAGATGTGTGCGAAGTCGTAGAATGGAGCTGTGTGAAGCCAGAATGGAGCTGTGTGAAGTCATAGAATGGAGGTGAGTGAAGTCAGAATGGCGGTGTGTGAAATCATAGAATGATGGTGTGTGAAGTCACAATGGAGGTGTGTGAAGTCACAGAATGGAGGTTTTTGAAGTCACAGAATGGAAATGTGTGAAGTCATAAAATGGAGGTGTGTGAAGTCAGATTGGAGGTGTGTGAAGTCATAGAATGGAGGTGTGTCAACTCAGAAGGGAGGTGTGTGAAGTGATAGAATGGAGGTGTGTGAAGTCATAGAATGGAGGTGTGTGAAATCATAGAATGGAGTTGTGTTAAATCACAGAATTGAGGTGTGTGAAGTCAGAATGGAGGTGTGTGAAGTCAGAATGGAGGTGTGTGAAGTCATAGAATGGAGGTGTGTGAATTCACAATGCATTTGTGTGAACTCATAGAATGGAGGTCTGTGAAGTCACAATGTAGGTGTTTGAAATCACAGAATGGAGGTGTGTGAAGTCACAGAATGGAGGTGTGTAAAGTCATATAATGGAGGTGTGTGAAGTCACAGAATGGAGGTGTGTGAAGTCAGAACGGAGTTGTGTGAAGTCATAGAATGGAGTTGTGTGAAGTCAGAATGGAGGTGTGTGAAGTCACAGAATGGAGGTGTGTGACGTCAGAATGGAGGTGTGTGAACTCATAGAATGGAGGTCTGTGAAGTCACAATGGAGGAGTGTGAAGTCATAGAATGGAGGTGTGTGAAGTCACAGAATGGAGGTGTGTGAAGTCATAGAATGGAGCTGTGTGAAGTCAGATTGGAGGTGTGTGAAGTCACAGAAGGGAGGTGTGTGAACTCAGAATGGAGTTGTGTCAGGTCACAGAATGGAGGTGTGTGAAGTCATAGAATGGAGTTGTGTGAAGTCATAGAATGGATGTGTGTGAAGTCAAAATGGAGGTGTGTGAAGTCACAGAATTGAGGTGTGTGAAGTCACAGAATGGAGGTGTGTGAAGTCATAGAATGGAGGTGTGTGAAGTCATAGAATGGAGGTGTGTGAAGTCATAGAATGGATGTTTGTTAAGTAAGAATTAAGGTGTGTTAAGTCATAGAATGGAGGTGTGTGAAGGCACAGAATGGAGGTGTGTGTAGTCACAGAATGGAGCTGTGTGAAGTCAGAATTGAGGTGTGTGAAGTCACAGAATGGAGGTGTGCGAACTCAGAATGGAGGTGTGTGAAGTCACAATGCAGGTGTGCGAAGTCATAGAATGGAGGTGTGTGAGGTCATAGAATGCAGGTGTGTGAATTCACAGAATGGAGGTGTGTGAAGTCATAGAATAGAGGTGTGTGAAGTCATAGAATGGAGGTGTGTGAAGTCATAGAATGGTGGTTTGTGAAGTCATAGAATTTAGGTGTGTGAAGTCATAGAATGGAGGTGTGTGAAGTCACAGAATGGAGGTGTGTGAAATCACAAAATGGAGGCTTGTGAACTCAGATTGGAGGTGTGTAGTCACAGAATGGAGGTGTGTGAAGTCATAGAATGGAGGTGTGTGAAGTCACACAATGGGGGTGTGTGAAGTCATAGAATGGAGGTGTGTGAAGTCATAGAATGGAGGTGTGTGAAGTCTCAGACTGGAGGTGTTTGACGTCAGAGAATGGAGGTGTGTGAAATCAGAATGGAGGTGTGTGAAGTCACAGAGTGGAGGTGTGTGAAGTCAGAATAGATGTGTGCGAAGTTGTAGAATGGAGCTGTGTGAAGCCAGAATGGAGCTGTGTGAAGTCATAGAATGGAGGTGAGTGAAGTCAGAATGGCGGTGTGTGAAATCATAGAATGATGGTGTGTGAAGTCACAATGGAGGTGTGTGAAGTCACAGAATGGAGGTTTTTGAAGTCACAGAATGGAAATGTGTGAAGTCATAAAATGGAGGTGTGTGAAGTCAGATTGGAGGTGTGTGAAGTCATAGAATGGAGGTGTGTCAACTCAGAAGAGAGGTGTGTGAAGTCATAGAATGGAGGTGTGTGAAGTCATAGAATGGAGGTGTGTGAAATCATAGAATGGAGTTGTGTTAAATCACAGAATTGAGGTGTGTGAAGTCAGAATGGAGGTGTGTGAAGTCAGAATGGAGGTGTGTGAAGTCATAGAATGGAGGTGTGTGAATTCACAATGCATTTGTGTGAACTCATAGAATGGAGGTCTGTGAAGTCACAATGTAGGTGTGTGAAATCACAGAATGGAGGTGTGTGAAGTCACAGAATGGAGGTGTGTAAAGTCATATAATGCAGGTGTGTGAAGTCACAGAATAGAGGTGTGTGAAGTCAGAACGGAGTTGTGTGAAGTCATAGAATGGAGTTGTGTGAAGTCAGAATGGAGGTGTGTGAAGTCATAGAATGTAGGTGTGTGACGTCAGAATGGAGGTGTGTGAACTCATAGAATGGAGGTCTGTGAAGTCACAATGGAGGAGTGTGAAGTCATAGAATGGAGGTGTGTGAAGTCACAGAATGGAGGTGTGTGAAGTCATAGAATGGAGCTGTGTGAAGTCAGATTGGAGGTGTGTGAAGTCACAGAAGGGAGGTGTGTGAACTCAGAATGGAGTTGTGTGAGGTCACAGAATGGAGGTGTGTGAAGTCATAGAATGGAGTTGTGTGAAGTCATAGAATGGATGTGTGAGAAGTCAAAATGGAGGTGTGTGAAGTCACAGAATTGAGGTGTGTGAAGTCACAGAATGGAGGTGTGTGAAGTCATAGAATGGAGGTGTGTGAAGTCATAGAATGGAGGTGTGTGAAGTCATAGAATGGATGTTTGTTAAGTAAGAATTAAGGTGTGTTAAGTCATAGAATGGAGGTGTGTGAAGGCACAGAATGGAGGTGTGTGTAGTCACAGAATGGAGCTGTGTGAAGTCAGAATGGAGGTGTGTGAAGTCACAGAATGGAGGTGTGCGAACTCAGAATGGAGGTGTGTGAAGTCACAGAATGGAGGTGTGTTAAGTCACAGAACGGAGGTGTTCGAACTCAGAATGGAGGTGTGTGAAGTCACAGAATGGAGGTGTGTGAAGTCATAGAATGGAGGTGTGTGAAATCATAGAATGGAGGTGTGGGAAGTCAGAGAATGAAGCTATGTGAAGTCAGAATTGAGGTGTGCGAAGTCACAGAATGGAGGTGTGTGAAGTCATTTTATGGAGCTGTGTGAAGTCAGAATGGAGGTGTGTGAAGTCACAGAATGGAGGTGTGTGAACTCAGAATGGAGGTGTGTGAAGTCACAGAATCTAGGTGTGTGAAGTCATAGAATGGAGGTGTGTGAAGTCATAGAATGAAGGTGAGTGAAGTCACAATGGAGGTGTGTGAAGTCATAGAATGGAGGTTTTTGAAGTCACAGAATGGAAGTGTGTGAAGTCATAAAATGGTGGTGTGTGAAGTCAGATTGGAGGTGTGTGAAGTCATAGAATGGAGGTTTTTGAAGTCACAGAATGGAAGTGTGTGAAGTCATAAAATGGAGGTGTGTGAAGTCAGATTGGAGGTGTGTGAAGTCATAGAATGGAGGTCTGTCAACTCAGAAGGGAGGTGTGTGAAGTCATAGAATGGAGGTGTGTGAAGTCACAGAATGGAGGTGTTTGACGTCAGAGAATGGAGGTGTGTGAAATCAGAATGGAGGTGTGTGAAGTCACAGAATGGAGGTGTGTGAAGTCATAGAATGGAGGTGTGTGAAATCATAGAATGGAGGTGTGGAAAGTCAGAGAATGGAGCTATGTGAAGTCAGAATGTAGGTGTGCGAAGTCACAGAATGGAGGTGTGTGAAGTCATTTTATGGAGCTGTGTGAAGTCAGAAGGGAGGTGTGTGAAGTCACAGAATGGAGGTGTGTGAACTCAGAATGGAGGTGTGTGAAGTCACAGAATCTAGGTGTGTGAAGTAATAGAATGGAGGTATGTGAAGTCATAGAATGGAGGTGTGTGAAGTCATAATGGAGGCGTGTGAAGTCACAGAATTCAGGTGTGTGAAGTCATAGAATGGAGGTGTGTGAAGTCATAGAATGGAGGTGTGTGAAGTCAGAACGGAGGTGTGTGAACTCAGATTGGAGGTGTGGGAAGTCACAATGGAGGTGTGTGAAGTTATAGAATGGAGGTGTGTGAAGTCACAGAATGGAGGGGTGTGAAGTCATAGAATAGAGGTGTGTGAAGTCACAGAATGAAGGTGCGTTAAGTCACAGAATGGAGGTTTGTGAACTCAGAATGGAGGTGTGTGAAGTCACAGAATGGAGGTGTGTTAAGTCACAGAACGGAGGTGTGTGAAGTCACCGAATGGAGGTGTGTGAAGTCACAGAATGAAGATGTCTGAATTCAGAATGCAGCTGTGTGAAGCCATAGAATGGAGGTGTGTGAAGTCAGAGTGGAGGTGTGTGAACTCATAGAATGGAGTGTGTGAAGTCACAATGGGGGTGTGTGAAGTCATAGAATGGGGGTGTGTGAAGTCAAATTGGAAGTGTGTGAAATCACAGAATGGAGGTGTGTCAACTCAGAAATGAGGTGTGTGAAGTCATAGAATGGAGGTGTGTGAATTCATAGAATGGAAGTGTGTGAAATCAGAATGGAGGTGTGTGACGTCAAATAATTGAGGTTTGTGAAGTCAGAATGGAGGTGTGTGAAGTCAGGATGGAGGTGTGTGAAGTCACAGAATGGAGGTGTGGGAACTCAGAATGGAGGTGTGTGGTCACAGAACGGAGGTTTGTGAAGTCATAGAATGGAGGTGCGTGAAGTCATAGAATGGATGTTTCTGAAGTGAGAATGAAGGTGTATGAAGTCAAAGAATGGAAGTGTGTGAAGTCAAAATGGAGGTGTGTGAACTAATAGAATGGAGGAGTGTGAACTCATAGAATGGAGGTGTGTGAAGTCATGGAATGTAGGTGTGTGAAGTCATGGAATGTAGGTGTGTGAAGTCAAAGAATGGAGGTGTGTGAAGTCAAAAAATAAAGGTGTGTGAAGTCATAGAATGGAGGTGTGGGAAGTCATAGAATGGAGGTGCATGAAGAAAAAGAATGGAGGTGTGTGAATTCATCGAATGGAGGTGTGTGAAGTCATGGAATGGAGGAGTGTGAAGTCAGATGGAGTTGTGTGAAGTCATAGAATGGAGGTGTGTGAAGTCACAATGCAGGTGTGCGAAGTCATAGAATGGAGGTGTGTGAGGTCATAGAATGCAGGTGTGTGAATAGACAGAATGGAGGTGTGTGAAGTCATAGAATGGAGGTGTGTGAAGTCACAGAATGGAGGTGTGTGAAGTCATAGAATGGTGGTTTGTGAAGTCATAGAATTTAGGTGTGTGAAGTCATAGAATGGAGGTGTGTGAAGTCAAAGAATGGAGGTGTGTGAAATCACAAAATGGAGGTGTGTGAACTTAGAATGGAGGTGTGTGAAGTCACAGAATGGAGGTGTGTGAAGTCATAGAATGGAGGTGTGTGAAGTCACACAATGGGGGTGTGTGAAGTCATAGAATGGAGGTGTGTGAAGTCATAGAATGGAGGTGTGTGAAGTCTCAGAATGGAGGTGTTTGACGTCAGAGAATGGAGGTGTGTGAAATCAGAATGGAAGTGTGTGAAGTCACAGAGTGGAGGTGTGTGAAGTCAGAATAGATGTGTGCGAAGTCATAGAATGGAGCTGTGTGAAGCCAGAATGGAGCTGTGTGAAGTCATAGAATGGAGGTGAGTGAAGTCAGAATGGCGGTGTGTGAAATCATAGAATGATGGTGTGTGAAGTCACAATGGAGGTGTGTGAAGTCACAGAATGGAGGTTTTTGAAGTCACAGAATGGAAATGTGTGAAGTCATAAAATGGAGGTGTGTGAAGTCAGATTGGAGGTGTGTGAAGTCATAGAATGGAGGTGTGTCAACTCAGAAGGGAGGTGTGTGAAGTCATAGAATGGAGGTGTGTGAAGTCATAGAATGGAGGTGTGTGAAATCATAGAATGGAGTTGTGTTAAATCACAGAATTGAGGTGTGTGAAGTCAGAATGGAGGTGTGTGAAGTCAGAATGGAGGTGTGTGAAGTCATAGAATGGAGGTGTGTGAATTCACAATGCATTTGTGTGAACTCATAGAATGGAGGTCTGTGAAGTCACAATGTAGGTGTGTGAAATCACAGAATGGAGGTGTGTGAAGTCACAGAATGGAGGTGTGTAAAGTTATATAATGGAGGTGTGTGAAGTCACAGAATGGAGGTGTGTGAAGTCAGAACGGAGTTGTGTGAAGTCATAGAATGGAGTTGTGTGAAGTCAGAATGGAGGTGTGTGAAGTCATAGAATGGAGGTGTGTGACGTCAGAATGGAGGTGTGTGAACTCATAGAATGGAGGTCTGTGAAGTCACAATGGAGGAGTGTGAAGTCATAGAATGTAGGTGTGTGAAGTCACAGAATAGAGGTGTGTGAAGTCATAGAATGGAGCTGTGTGAAGTCAGATTGGAGGTGTGTGAAGTCACAGAAGGGAGGTGTGTGAACTCAGAATGGAGTTGTGTGAGATCACAGAATGGAGGTGTGTGAAGTCATAGAATGGAGTTGTGTGAAGTCATAGAATGGATGTGTGTGAAGTCAAAATGGAGGTGTGTGAAGTCACAGAATTGAGGTGTGTGAAGTCACAGAATGGAGGTGTGTGAAGTCATAGAATGGAGGTGTGTGAAGTCATAGAATGGAGGTGTGTGAAGTCATAGAATGGATGTTTGTTAAGTAAGAATTAAGGTGGGTTAAGTCATAGAATGGAGGTGTGTGAAGGCACAGAATTGAGGTGTGTGTAGTCACAGAATGGAGCTGTGTGAAGTCAGAATGGAGGTGTGTGAAGTCACAGAATGGAGGTGTGCGAACTCAGAATGGAGGTGTGTGAAGTCACAGAATGGAGGTGTGTTAAGTCACAGAACGGAGGTGTTCGAACTCAGAATGGAGGTGTGTGAAGTCACAGAATGGAGGTGTGTGAAGTCATAGAATGGAGGTGTGTGAAATCCTAGAATGGAGGTGTGGGAAGTCAGAGAATGAAGCTATGTGAAGTCAGAATTGAGGTGTGCGAAGTCACAGAATGGAGGTGTGTGTAGTCATTTTATGGAGCTGTGTGAAGTCAGAATGGAGGTGTGTGAAGTCACAGAATGGAGGTGTGTGAACTCAGAATGGAGGTGTGTGAAGTCACAGAATCTAGGTGTGTGAAGTCATAGAATGGAGGTGTGTGAAGTCATAAAATGAAGGTGAGTGAAGTCACAATGGAGGTGTGTGAAGTCATAGAATGGAGGTTTTTGAAGTCACAGAATGGAAGTGTGTGAAGTCATAAAATGGTGGTGTGTGAAGTCAGATTGGAGGTGTGTGAAGTCATAGAATGGAGGTTTTTGAAGTCACAGAATGGAAGTGTGTGAAGTCATAAAATGGAGGTGTGTGAAGTCAGATTGGAGTTGTGTGAAGTCATAGAATGGAGGTGTGTCAACTCAGAAGGGAGGTGTGTGAAGTCATAGAATGGAGGTGTGTGAAGTCACAGAATGGAGGTGTTTGACGTCAGAGAATGGAGGTGTGTGAAATCAGAATGGAGGTGTGTGAAGTCACAGAATGGAGGTGTGTGAAGTCATAGAATGGAGGTGTGTGAAATCATAGAATGGAGGTGTGGGAAGTCAGAGAATGGAGCTATGTGAAGTCAGAATGTAGGTGTGCGAAGTCACAGAATGGAGGTGTGTGAAGTCATTTTATGGAGCTGTGTGAAGTCAGAAGGGAGGTGTGTGAAGTCACAGAATGGAGGTGTGTGAACTCAGAATGGAGGTGTGTGAAGTCACAGAATCTAGGTGTGTGAAGTCATAGAATGGAGGTGAGTGAAGTCACAATGGAGGTGTGTGAAATCATAGAATGGAGGTTTTTGAAGTCACAGAATGGAAGTGTGTGAAGTCATAAAATGGAGGTGTGTGAAGTCAGATTGGAGGTGTGTGAAGTCATAGAATGGAGGTTTTTGAAGTCACAGAATGGAAGTGTGTGAAGTCATAAAATGGAGGTGTGTGAAGTCAGATTGGAGGTGTGTGAAGTCATAGAATGGAGGTGTGTCAACTCAGAAGGGAGGTGTGTGAAGTCATAGAATGGAGGTGCGTGAAGTCACAGAATGGAGGTGTTTGACGTCAGAGAATGGAGGTGTGTGAAATCAGAATGGAGGTGTGTGAAGTCACAGAATGGAGGTGTGTGAAGTCAGAATAGATGTGGGCGAAGTCATAGAATGGAGCTGTGTGAAGCCAGAATTGAGCTGTGTGAAGTCATAGAATGGAAGTGAGTGAAGTCAGAATGGCGGTGTGTGAAAACATAGAATGATGGTGTGTGAAGTCACAATGGAGTTGTGTGAAGTCATAGAATGGAGGTTTTTGAAGTCACAGAATGAAAGTGTGTGAAGTCATAAAATGGAGGTGTGTGAAGTCAGATTGGAAGTGTGTGAAGTCATAGAATGGAGGTGTGTCAACTCAGAAGGGAGGTGTGTGAAGTCATAGAATGGAGTTGTGTGAAATCATAGAATGGAGGTGTGTGAAATCATAGAATGGAGTTGTGTTAAGTCACAGAATTGAGGTGTGTGAAGTCAGAATGGAGGTGTGTGAAGTCAGAATGGAGGTGTGTGAAGTCATAGAATGGAGGTGTGAATTCACAATGCATTTGTGTGAACTCATACAATGGAGGTCTGTGAAGTCACAATGTAGGTGTGTGAAATCACAGAATGGAGGTGTGTGAAGTCATAGAATGGAGGTGTGTGAAGTCACAGAATGGAGGTGTGTAAAGTCATATAATGGAGGTGTGTGAAGTCACAGAATGGAGGTGTGTGAAGTCAGAATGGAGGTGTGTGAAGTCATAGAATGGAGGTGTGTGAAGTCAGAATGGAAGTGTGTGAACTCATAGAATGGAGGTGTGTGAAGTCACAATGGAGGTGTGTGAAGTCATAGAATGGAGGTGTGTGAAGTCACAGAATGGAGGTGTGTGAAGTCATAGAATGGAGCTGTGTGAAGTCAGATTGGTGGTGTGTGAAGTCACAGAATGGAGGTGTGTGAACTCAGAATGGAGGTTTGTGAAGTCACAGAATGGAGGTGTGTGAAGTCATAAAATGGAGTTGTGTGAAGTCATAGAATGGATGTGTGTGAAGTCAAAATGCAGGTGTGTGAAGTCACAGAATTGAGGTGTGTGAAGTCACAGAATGGAGGTGTGTGAAGTCATAGAATGGAGGTGTGTGAAGTCACAGAATGGAGGTGTGGGAACTCAGAATGGAGGTGTGTGGACACAGAACGGAGGTTTGTGAAGTCATAGAATGGAGGTGCGTGAAGTCATAGAATGGATGTTTCTGAAGTGAGAATGAAGGTGTATGAAGTCAAAGAATGGAAGTGTGTGAAGTCAAAATGGAGGTGTGTGAACTAATAGAATGGAGGAGTGTGAACTCATAGAATGGAGGTGTGTGAAGTCATGGAATGTAGGTGTGTGAAGTTAAAGAATGGAGGTGTGTGAAGTCAAAAAATAAAGGTGTGTGAAGTCATAGAATGGAGGTGTGGGAAGTCATAGAATGGAGGTGCATGAAGACAAAGAATGGAGGTGTGTGAATTCATCGAATGGAGGTGTGTGACGTCATGGAATGGAGGAGTGTGAAGTCAGATGGAGTTGTGTGAAGTCATAGAATGGAGGTGTGTGAAGTCAGAATGGAGGTGTGTGAAGTCATAGAATGGAGGTGTGTGAAGTCAGAATGGAGGTGTGTGAACTCATAGAATGGAGGTGTGTGAAGTCACAATGCAGGTGTGCGAAGTCATAGAATGGAGGTGTGTGAAGTCATAGAATGCAGGTGTGTGAATTCACAGAATGGAGGTGTGTGAAGTCATAGAATAGAGGTGTGTGAAGTCATAGAATGGAGGTGTGTGAAGTCATAGAATGGTGGTTTGTGAAGTCATGGAATTTAGGTGTGTGAAGTCATAGAATGGAGGTGTGTGAAGTCACAGAATGGAGCTGTGTGAAATCACAAAATGGAGGTGTGTGAACTCAGAATGGAGGTGTGTGAAGTCACAGAATGGAGGTGTGTGAAGTCATAGAATGGAGGTGTGTGAAGTCACACAATGGGGGTGTGTGAAGTCATAGAATGGAGGTGTGTGAAGTCATAGAATGGAGGTGTGTGAAGTCTCAGAATGGAGGTGTTTGACGTCAGAGAATGGAGGTGTGTGAAATCAGAATGGAGGTGTGTGAAGTCACAGAGTGGAGGTGTGTGAAGTCAGAATAGATGTGTGCGAAGTCGTAGAATGGAGCTGTGTGAAGCCAGAATGGAGCTGTGTGAAGTCATAGAATGGAGGTGAGTGAAGTCAGAATGGCGGTGTGTGAAATCATAGAATGATGGTGTGTGAAGTCACAATGGAGGTGTGTGAAGTCACAGAATGGAGGTTTTTGAAGTCACAGAATGGAAATGTGTGAAGTCATAAAATGGAGGTGTGTGAAGTCAGATTGGAGGTGTGTGAAGTCATAGAATGGAGGTGTGTCAACTCAGAAGGGAGGTGTGTGAAGTGATAGAATGGAGGTGTGTGAAGTCATAGAATGGAGGTGTGTGAAATCATAGAATGGAGTTGTGTTAAATCACAGAATTGAGGTGTGTGAAGTCAGAATGGAGGTGTGTGAAGTCAGAATGTAGGTGTGTGAAGTCATAGAATGGAGGTGTGTGAATTCACAATGCATTTGTGTGAACTCATAGAATGGAGGTCTGTGAAGTCACAATGTAGGTGTGTGAAATCACAGAATGGAGGTGTGTGAAGTCACAGAATGGAGGTGTGTAAAGTCATATAATGGAGGTGTGTGAAGTCACAGAATAGAGGTGTGTGAATTCAGAACGGAGTTGTGTGAAGTCATAGAATGGAGTTGTGTGAAGTCAGAATGGAGGTGTGTGAAGTCATAGAATGGAGGTGTGTGACGACAGAATGGAGGTGTGTGAACTCATAGAATGGAGGTCTGTGAAGTCACAATGGAGGAGTGTGAAGTCATAGAATGGAGGTGTGTGAAGTCACAGAATGGAGGTGTGTGAAGTCATAGAATGGAGCTGTGTGAAGTCAGATTGGAGGTGTGTGAAGTCACAGAAGGGAGGTGTGTGAACTCAGAATGGAGTTGTGTGAGGTGACAGAATGGAGGTGTGTGAAGTCATAGAATGGAGTTGTGTGAAGTCATAGAATGGATGTGTGTGAAGTCAAAATGGAGGTGTGTGAAGTCACAGAATTGAGGTGTGTGAAGTCACAGAATTGTGGTGTGTGAAGTCATAGAATGGAGGTGTGTGAAGTCATAGAATGGATGTTTGTTAAGTAAGAATTAAGGTGTGTTAAGTCATAGAATGGAGGTGTGTGAAGGCACAGAATGGAGGTGTGTGTAGTCACAGAATGGAGCTGTGTGAAGTCAGAATGGAGGTGTGTGAAGTCACAGAATGGAGGTGTGCGAACTCAGAATGGAGGTGTGTGAAGTCACAGAATGGAGGTGTGTTAAGTCACAGAACGGAGGTGTTCGAACTCAGAATGGAGGTGTGTGAAGTCACAGAATGGAGGTGTGTGAAGTCATAGAATGGAGGTGTGTGAAATCATAGAATGGAGGTGTGGGAAGTCAGAGAATGAAGCTATGTGAAGTCAGAATTGAGGTGTGCGAAGTCACAGAATGGAGGTGTGTGAAGTCATTTTATGGAGCTGTGTGAAGTCAGAATGGAGGTGTGTGAAGTCACAGAATGGAGGTGTGTGAACTCAGAATGGAGGTGTGTGAAGTCACAGAATCTAGGTGAGTGAAGTCATACAATGGAGGTGTGTGAAGTCATAGAATGAAGGTGAGTGAAGTCACAATGGAGGTGTGTGAAGTCATAGAATGGAGGTTTTTGAAGTCACAGAATGGAAGTGTGTGAAGTCATAAAATGGTGGTGTGTGAAGTCAGATTGGAGGTGTGTGAAGTCATAGAATGGAGGTTTTTGAAGTCACAGAATGGAAGTGTGTGAAGTCATAAAATGGAGGTGTGTGAAGTCAGATTGGAGGTGTGTGAAGTCATAGAATGGAGGTGTGTCAACTCAGAAGGGAGGTGTGTGAAGTCATAGAATGGAGGTGTGTGAAGTCACAGAATGGAGGTGTTTGACGTCAGAGAATGGAGGTGTGTGAAATCAGAATGGAGGTGTGTGAAGTCACAGAATGGAGGTGTGTGAAGTCATAGAATGGAGGTGTGTGAAATCATAGAATGGAGGTGTGGGAAGTCAGAGAATGGAGCTATGTGAAGTCAGAATGTAGGTGTGCGAAGTCACAGAATGGAGGTGTGTGAAGTCATTTTATGGAGCTGTGTGAAGTCAGAAGGGAGGTGTGTGAAGTCACAGAATGGAGGTGTGTGAACTCAGAATGGAGGTGTGTGAAGTCACAGAATCTAGGTGTGTGAAGTCATAGAATGGAGGTGAGTGAAGTCACAATGGAGGTGTGTGAAATCATAGAATGGAGGTTTTTGAAGTCACAGAATGGAAGTGTGTGAAGTCATAAAATGGAGGTGTGTGAAGTCAGATTGGAGGTGTGTGAAGTCATAGAATGGAGGTTTTTGAAGTCACAGAATGGAAGTGTGTGAAGTCATAAAATGGAGGTGTGTGAAGTCAGATTGGAGGTGTGTGAAGTCATAGAATGGAGGTGTGTCAACTCAGAAGGGAGGTGTGTGAAGTCATAGAATGGAGGTGCGTGAAGTCACAGAATGGAGGTGTTTGACGTCAGAGAATGGAGGTGTGTGAAATCAGAATGGAGGTGTGTGAAGTCACAGAATGGAGGTGTGTGAAGTCAGAATAGATGTGGGCGAAGTCATAGAATGGAGCTGTGTGAAGCCAGAATTGAGCTGTGTGAAGTCATAGAATGGAAGTGAGTGAAGTCAGAATGGCGGTGTGTGAAAACATAGAATGATGGTGTGTGAAGTCACAATGGAGTTGTGTGAAGTCATAGAATGGAGGTTTTTGAAGTCACAGAATGGAAGTGTGTGAAGTCATAAAATGGAGGTGTGTCAACTCAGAAGGGAGGTGTGTGAAGTCATAGAATGGAGTTGTGTGAAATCATAGAATGGAGGTGTGTGAAATCATAGAATGGAGTTGTGTTAAGTCACAGAATTGAGGTGTGTGAAGTCAGAATGGAGGTGTGTGAAGTCAGAATGGAGGTGTGTGAAGTCATAGAATGGAGGTATGAATTCACAATGCATTTGTGTGAACTCATACAATGGAGGTCTGTGAAGTCACAATGTAGGTGTGTGAAATCACAGAATGGAGGTGTGTGAAGTCATAGAATGGAGGTGTTTGAAGTCACAGAATGGAGGTGTGTAAAGTCATATAATGGAGGTGTGTGAAGTCACAGAATGGAGGTGTGTGAAGTCAGAATGGAGTTGTGTGAAGTCATAGAATGGAGGTGTGTGAAGTCAGAATGGAGGTGTGTGAAGTCATAGATTGGAGGTGTGTGAAGTCAGAATGGAAGTGTGTGAACTCATAGAATGGAGGTGTGTGAAGTCACAATGGAGGTGTGTGAAGTCATAGAATGGAGGTGTGTGAAGTCACAGAATGGAGGTGTGTGAAGTCATAGAATGGAGCTGTGTGAAGTCAGATTGGTGGTGTGTGAAGTCACAGAATGGAGGTGTGTGAACTCAGAATGGAGGTGTGTGAAGTCACAGAATGGAGGTGTGTGAAGTCATAAAATGGAGTTGTGTGAAGTCATAGAATGGATGTGTGTGAAGTCAAAATGCAGGTGTGTGAAGTCACAGAATTGAGGTGTGTGAAGTCACAGAATGGAGGTGTGTGAAGTCACAGAATGGAGGTGTGTGAAGTCATAGAATGGAGGTGTGTGAAGTCATAGAATGGATGTTTGTTAAGTAAGAATGAAGGTGTGTTAAGTCATAGAATGGAGGTGTGTGAAGGCACAGAATGGAGGTGTGTGTAGTCACAGAATGGAGCTGTGTGAAGTCAGAATGGAGGTGTATGAAGTCACAGAATGGAGGTGTGCGAACTCAGAATTGAGGTATGTGAAGTCACAGAATGGAGGTGTGTTAAGTCACAGAACGGAGGTGTTTGAACTCAGAATGGAGGTGTGTGAAGTCACAGAATGGATGTGTGTGAAGTCATAGAATGGAGGTGTGTGAAATCATAGAATGGAGGTGTGCGAAGTCAGAGAATGGAGCTATTTGAAGTCAGAATGGAGGTGTGCGAAGTCACAGAATGGAGGTGTGTGAAGTCACAGAATGGAGGTGTGTGAAGTCATAGAATGGAGCTGTGTGAAGTCACATTGGAGGTGTGTGAAGTCACAGAATGGAGGTGTGTGAACTCAGAATGGAGGTGTGTGAAGTCACAGAACGGAGGTCTGTGAAGTCATAGAATGGAGTGTGTGAAGTCATAGAATGGATGTGTGTGAAGTCAAAATGGAGGTGTGTGAAGTCACAGAATTGAGGTGTGTGAAGTCACAGAATGGAGGTGTGTGAAGTCACAGAATGGAGGTGTGTGAAGTCATAGAATGGAGGTGTGTGAAGTCATAGAATGGATGTTTGTTAAGTAAAAATGAAGGTGTGTTAAGTCATAGAATGGAGGTGTGTGAAGGCACAGAATGGAGGTGTGTGTAGTCACAGAATGGAGCTGTGTAAAGTCAGAATGGAGGTGTGTGAAGTCACAGAATGGAGGTGTGCGAACTCAGAATGGAGGTGCGTGAAGTCACAGAATGGAGGTGTTTGAACTCAGAATGGAGGTGTGTGAAGTCACAGAATGGAGGTGTGTGAAGTCATAGAATGGAGGTGTGTGAAATCATAGAATGGAGGTTTTTGAAGTCACAGAATGGAAGTGTTTGTAGTCATAAAATGGAGGTGTGTGAAGTCAGATTGGAGGTGTGTGAAGTCATAGAATGGAGGTTTTTGAAGTCACAGAATGGAAGTGCGTGAAGTCATAAAATGGAGGTGTGTGAAGTCAGATTGGAGGTGTGTGAAGTCATAGAATGGAGGTGTGTCAACTCAGAAGGGAGGTGTGTGAAGTCATAGAATGGAGGTGTGTAAAGTCACAGAATGGAGGTGTTTGACGTCAGAGAATGGAGGTGTGTGAAATCAGAATGGAGGTGTGTGAAGTCACAGAATGGAGGTGTGTGAAGTCAGAATAGATGTGTGCGAAGTCATAGAATGGAGCTGTGTGAAGCCAGAATGGAGCTGTGTGAAGTCATAGAATGGAGGTGAGTGAAGTCAGAATGGCGGTGTGTGAAATCATAGAATGATGGTGTGTGAAGTCACAATGGAGTTGTGTGAAGTCATAGAATGGAGGTTTTTGAAGTCACAGAATGGAAGTGTGTGAAGTCATAAAATGGAGGTGTGTGAAGTCAGATTGGAGGTGTGTAAGTCAGAGAATGGAGGTGTGTCAACTCAGAAGGGAGGTGTGTGAAGTCATAGAATGGAGTTGTGTGAAATCATAGAATGGAGGTGTGTGAAATCATAGAATGGAGTTGTGTTAAGTCACAGAATTGAGGTGTGTGAAGTCAGAATGGAGGTGTGTGAAGTCAGAATGGAGGTGCGTGAAGTCATAGAATGGAGGTGTGAATTCACAATGCATTTGTGTGAACTCATACAATGGAGGTCTGTGAAGTCACAATGTAGGTGTGTGAAATCACAGAATGGAGGTGTGTGAAGTCATAGAATGTAGGTGTGTGAAGTCACAGAATGGAGGTGTGTAAAGTCATATAATGGAGGTGTGTGAAGTCACAGAATGGAGTTGTGTGAAGTCAGAATGGAGTTGTGTGAAGTCATAGAATGGAGGTGTGTGAAGTCAGAATGGAGGTGTGTGAAGTCATAAAATGGAGGTGTGTGAAGTCAGAATGGAAGTGTGTGAACTCATAGAATGGAGGTGTGTGAAGTCACAATGGAGGTGTGTGAAGTCATAGAATGGAGGTGTGTGAAGTCACAGAATGGAGGTGTGTGAAGTCATAGAATGGAGCTGTGTGAAGTCAGATTGGTGGTGTGTGAAGTCACAGAAGGGAGGTGTGTGAACTCAGAATGGAGGTGTGTGAAGTCACAGAATGGAGGTGTGTGAAGTCACAGAATGGAGTTGTGTGAAGTCATAGAATGAATGTGTGTGAAGTCAAAATGCGGGTGTGTGAAGTCACAGAATTGATGTGTGAAGTCACAGAATGGAGGTGTGTGAAGTCATAGAATGGAGGTGTGTGAAGTCATAGAATGGAGGTGTGTGAAGTCATAGAATGGATGTTTCTTAAGTAAGAATGAAGGTGTGTTAAGTCATAGAATGGAGGTGTGTGAAGGCACAGAATGGAGGTGTGTGTAGTCACAGAATGGAGCTGTGTGACGTCAGAATGGAGGTGTGTGAAGTCACAGAATGGAGGTGTGCGAACTCAGAATGGAGGTGTGTGAAGTCACAGAATGGAGGTGTGTTAAGTCACAGAACGGAGGTGTTTGAACTCAGAATGGAGGGGTGTGAAGTCACAGAATGGATGTGTGTGAAGTCATAGAATGGAGGTGTGTGAAATCATAGAATGGAGGTGTGGGAAGTCAGAGAATGGAGCTATTTGAAGTCAGAATGGAGGTGTGCGAAGTCACAGAATGGAGGTGTGTGAAGTCACAGAATGGAGGTGTGTGAAGTCATAGAATGGAGCTGTGTGAAGTCACATTGGAGGTGTGTGAAGTCACAGAATGGCGGTGTGTGAACTCAGAATGGAGGTGTGTGAAGTCACAGAATGGAGGTGTGTGAAGTCATAGAATGGAGTTGTGTGAAGTCATAGAATGGATGTGTGTGAAGTCAAAATGGAGGTGTGTGAAGTCACAGAATTGAGGTGTGTGAAGTCACAGAATGGAGGTGTGTGAAGTCATAGAATGGAGGTGTGTGAAGTCATAGAATGGAGGTGTGTGAAGTCATAGAATGGATGTTTGTTAAGTAAGAATGAAGGTGTGTTAAGTCATAGAATGGAGGTGTGTGAAGGCACAGAATGGAGGTGTGTGTAGTCACAGAATGGAGCTGTGTAAAGTCAGAATGGAGGTGTGTGAAGTCACAGAATGGAGGTGTGTGAACTCAGAATGGAGGTGTGTGAAGTCACAGAATGGAGGTGTGTTAAGTCACAGAACGGAGGTGTTTGAACTCAGAATGGAGGTGTGTGAAGTCACAGAATGGAGGTGTGTGAAGTCATAGAATGGAGGTGTGTGAAATCATAGAATGGAGGTTTTTGAAGTCACAGAATGGAAGTGGGTGAAGTCATAAAATGGAGGTGTGTGAAGTCAGATTGGACGTGTGTGAAGTCATAGAATGGAGGTTTCTGAAGTCACAGAATGGAAGTGTGTGAAGTCATAAAATGGAGGTGTGTGAAGTCAGATTGGAGGTGTGTGAAGTCATAGAATGGAGGTGTGTCAACTCAGAAGGGACGTGTGTGAAGTCATAGAATGGAGGTGTGTGAAGTCACAGAATGGAGGTGTTTGACGTCAGAGAATGGAGGTGTGTGAAATCAGAATAGAGGTGTGTGAAGTCACAGAATGGAGGTGTGTGAAGTCAGAATAGATGTGTGCGAAGTCATAGAATGGAGCTGTGTGAAGCCAGAATGGAGCTGTGTGAAGTCATAGAATGAAGGTGAGTGAAGTCAGAATGGCGGTGTGTGAAAACATAGAATGATGGTGTGTGAAGTCAAAATGGAGTTGTGTGAAGTCATAGAATGGAGGTTTTTGAAGTCACAGAATGGAAGTGTGTGAAGTCATAAAATGGAGGTGTGTGAAGTCAGATTGGAGGTGTGTGAAGTCATAGAATGGAGGTGTGTCCACTCAGAAGGGAGGTGTGTGAAGTCATAGAATGGAGTTGTGTGAAATCATAGAATGGAGGTGTGTGAAATCATAGAATGGAGTTGTGTTAAGTCACAGAATTGAGGTGTGTGAAGTCAGAATGGAGGTGTGTGAAGTCAGAATGGAGGTGTGTGAAGTCATAGAATGGAGGTGTGAATTCACAATGCATTTGTGTGAACTCATAGAATGGAGGTCTGTGAAGTCACAATGTAGGTGTGTGAAATCACAGAATGGAGGTGTGTGAAGTCATAGAATGGAGGTGTGTGAAGTCACAGAATCTAGGTGTGTAAAGTCATATAATGGACTTGTGTGAAGTCACAGAATGGAGGTGTGTGAAGTCAGAATGGAGTTGTGTGAAGTCATAGAATGGAGGTGTGTGAAGTCAGAATGGAGGTGTGTGAAGTCATAGAATGGAGGTGTGTGAAGTCAGAATTTAAGTGTGTGAACTCATAGAATGGAGGTGTGTGAAGTCACAATGGAGGTGTGTGAAGTCATAGAATGGAGGTGTGTGAAGTCACAGAATGGAGGTGTGCGAAGTCATAGAATGGAGCTGTGTGAAGTCAGATTGGTGGTGTGTGAAGTCACAGAAGGGAGGTGTGTCAACTCAGAATGGAGGTGTGTGAAGTCACAGAATGGAGGTGTGTGAAGTCATAGAATGGAGTTGTGTGAAGTCATAGAATGGATGTGTGTGAAATCAAAATGCAGGTGTGTGAAGTCACAGAATTGAGGTGTGTGAAGTCACAGAATGGAGGTGTGTGAAGTCATAGAATGGAGGTGTGTGAAGTCATAGAATGGAGGTGTGTGAAGTCATAGAATGGATGTTTGTTAAGTAAAAATGAAGGTGTGTTAAGTCATAGAATGTAGGTGTGTGAAGGCACAGAATGGAGGTGTGTGTAGTCACAGAATGGAGCTGTGTGAAGTCAGAATGGAGGTGTGTGAAGTCACAGAATGGAGGTGTGCGAACTCAGAATGGAGGTGTGTGAAGTCACAGAACGGAGGTGTTTGAACTCAGAATGGAGGTGTGTGAAGTCACAGAATGGATGTGTGTGAAGTCATAGAATGGAGGTGTGTGAAATCATAGAATGTAGGTGTGGGAAGTCAGAGAATGGAGCTATTTGAAGTCAGAATGGAGGTGTGCGAAGTCACAGAATGGAGGTGTGTGAAGTCACAGAATGGAGGTGTGTGAAGTCATAGAATGGAGCTGTGTGAAGTCACATTGGAGGTGTGTGAAGTCACAGAATGGAGGTGTGTGAACTCAGAATGGAGGTGTGTGAAGTCACAGAATGGAGGTGTGTGAAGTCATAGAATGGAGTTGTGTGAAGTCATAGAATGGATGTGTGTGAAGTCAAAATGGAGGTGTGTGAAGTCACAGAATTGAGGTGTGTGAAGTCACAGAATGGAGGTGTGTGAAGTCATAGAATGGAGGTGTGTGAAGTCATAGAATGGAGGTGTGTGAAGTCATAGAATGGATGTTTGTTAAGTAAGAATGAAGGTGTGTTAAGTCATAGAATGAAGGTGTGTGAAGGCACAGAATGGAGGTGTGTGTAGTCACAGAATGGAGCTGTGTGAAGTCAGAATGGAGGTGTGTGAAGTCACAGAATGGAGGTGTGCGAACTCAGAATGGAGGTGTGTGAAGTCACAGAATGGAGGTGTGTTAAGTCACAGAACGGAGGTGTTTGAACTCAGAATGGAGGTGTGTGAAGTCACAGAATGGAGGTGTGTGAAGTCATAGAATGGAGGTGTGTGAAATCATAGAATGGAGGTGTGGGAAGTCAGAGAATGGAGCTATGTGAAGTCAGAATGGAGGTGTGCGAAGTCACAGAATGGAGGTGTGTGAAGTCATTTTATGGAGCTGTGTGAAGTCAGAATGGAGGTGTGTGAAGTCACAGAATGGAGGTGTGTGAACTCAGAATGGAGGTGTGTGAAGTCACAGAATCTAGGTGTGTGAAGTCATAGAATGGAGGTGTGTGAAGTCATAGAATGGAGGTGTGTGAAGTCATAATGGAGGCGTGTGAAGTCACAGAATTCAGGTGTGTGAAGTCATAGAATGGAGGTGTGTGAAGTCATAGAATGGATGTTTGTTAAGTAACAATGAAGGTGTGTTAAGTCATAGAATGGAGGTGTGTGAAGGCACAGAATGGAGGTGTGTGTAGTCACAGAATGGAGCTGTGTGAAGTCAGAATGGAGGTGTGTGAAGTCACAGAATGGAGGTGTGCGAACTCAGAATGGAGGTGTGTGAAGTCACAGAATGGAGGTGTGTTAAGTCACAGAACGGAGGTGTTTGAACTCAGAATGGAGGTGTGTGAAGTCACAGAATGGATGTGTGTGAAGTCAAAGAATGGAGGTGTGTGAAATCATAGAATGGAGGTGTGGGAAGTCAGAGAATGGAGCTATTTGAAGTCAGAATGGAGGTGTGCGAAGTCACAGAATGGAGGTGTGTAAAGTCACAGAATGGAGGTGTGTGAAGTCATAGAATGGAGCTGTGTGAAGTCACATTGGAGGTGTGTGAAGTCACAGAATGGAGGTGTGTGAACTCAGAATGGAGGTGTGTGAAGTCACAGAATGGAGGTGTGTGAAGTCATAGAATGGAGTTGTGTGAAGTCATAGAATGGATGTGTGTGAAGTCAAAATGGAGATGTGTGAAGTCACAGAATTGAGGTGTGTGAAGTCACAGAATGGAGGTGTGTCAAGTCATAGAATGGAGGTGTGTGAAGTCATAGAATGGAGGTGTGTGAAGTCATAGAATGAATGTTTGTTAAGTAAGAATGAAGGTGTGTTAAGTCATAGAATGGAGGTGTGTGAAGGCACAGAATGGAGGTGTGTGTAGTCACAGAATGGAGCTGTGTGAAGTCAGAATGGAGGTGTGTGAAGTCACAGAATGGAGGTGTGCGAACTCAGAATGGAGGTGTGTGAAGTCACAGAATGGAGGTGTGTTAAGTCACAGAACGGAGGTGTTTGAACTCAGAATGGAGGTGTGTGAAGTCACAGAATGGAGGTGTGTGAAGTCATAGAATGGAGGTGTGTGAAATCATAGAATGGAGGTGTGGGAAGTCAAAGAATGGAGCTATGTGAAGTCAGAATGGAGGTGTGCGAAGTCACAGAATGGAGGTGTGTGAAGTCATTTTATGGAGCTGTGTGAAGTCAGAATGGAGGTGTGTGAAGTCACAGAATGGAGGTGTGTGAACTCAGAATGGAGGTGTGTGAAGTCACAGAATCTAGGTGTGTGAAGTCATAGAATGGAGGTATGTGAAGTCATAGAATGGAGGTGTGTGAAGTCATAATGGAGGCGTGTGAAGTCACAGAATTCAGGTGTGTGAAGTCATAGAATGGAGGTGTGTGAAGTCATAGAATGGAGGTGTGTGAAGTCAGAACGGAGGTTTGTGAACTCAGATTGGAGGTGTGGGAAGTCACAATGGAGGTGTGTGAAGTTATAGAATGGAGGTGTGTGAAGTCACAGAATGGAGGGGTGTGAAGTCATAGAATGGAGGTGTGTGAAGTCACAGAATGAAGGTGCGTTAAGTCACAGAATAGAGGTTTGTGAACTCAGAATGGAGGTGTGTGAAGTCACAGAATGGAGGTGTGGGAAGTCATAGAATGGAGTTGTGTGAAGTCAGAATGGAGCTGTGTGAAGTCATAGAATGGAGGTTTTTGAAGTCACAGAATGGAGGTGTGTGAAGTCATAGAATGGAGGTGTGTGAAGTCAGATTGGAGTTGTGTGAAGTCATAGAATGGAGGTGTGTCAACTCAAAAGGAGGTGTGTGAAGTCATTGTATGGAGGTGTGTGAAGTCATAGAATGGAGGTGTGTGAAATCATAGACTGGAGGTGTGTGAAGTCATATATTGGAGGTTTGTGAAGTCATAGAATGGAGGTATGTGAAGTAATAGAATGGAGGTGTGTCAAGTCACAGATTGTAGGTGTGTGAAGTCACAGAATGGGGTGTGTGAACTCAGAATGGAGGTGTGTGAAGTCACAGAAGGGAGGTGTGTGAAGTCATAGAATGGATGTTTCTGAAGTAAGAATGAAGGTGTGTGAAGTCATAGAATGGAGGTGTGTGAAGTCAAAATGGTGGTGTGTGAACTCATACAATGGAGGTGTGTGAACTTATGGAATTGAGGTGTGTGAAGTCACAGAATGGAGGTGTGTGAAGTCATAGAAGGGAGGTGTGAGAAGTCAAAGAATTGAGGTGTGTGAAGTCACAGAATGGAGGTGTGTGAAATCACAAACTGGAGGTGTGTGAACTCAGAATGGTGGTGTGTGAAGTCACAGAATGGAGGTATGTGAAGTCATAGAATGGAGGTGTGTGAAGTCACACAATGGGTGTGTGTGAAGTCATAGAATGGACGTGTGTGAAGTCATAGAATGGAGGTGTGTGAAGTCACAGATTGGAGGTGTGTGAAGTCAGAATAGTTGTGTGCGAAGTAATTGAATGGAGCTGTGTGAAGTCAGAATGGAGCTGTGTGAAGTCATAGAATGGAGGAGAGTGAAGTCAGAATGGCGGTGTGTGAACTCATAGAATGATGGTGTGTGAAGTCACAATGGAGGTGTGTGAAGTCATAGAATGGAGGTTTTTGAAGTCACAGAATGGAGGTGTGTGAAGTCATAGAATTGAGGTGTGTGAAGTCAGATTGGAGGTGTGTGAAGTCATAGAATGGAGGTATGTCAACTCAAAAGGAGGTGTGTGAAGTCATAGAATGGAGGTGTGTGAAGTCAGAATGGAGGTGTGTGAAGTCAGAATGGAGGTGTGTGAAATCATAGAATGGAGGTGTGCGAAGTCACAGAATTGAGGTGTGTGAAGTCAGAATGCAGGTGTGTGAAGTCAGAATGGAGGTGTGTGAAGTCATAGAATGCAGGTGTGTGAATTCACAAGGCATTTGTGTGAACTCAAAGAATGGAGGTCTGTGAAGTCACAATGTAGGTGTGTGAAGTCACAGAATGGAGGTGTGTGAAGTCATAGAATGGAGGTGAGTGAAGTCACAGAATTAGGTGTGTGAAGTCATATATTGGAGGTTTGTGAAGTCATAGAATGGAGGTGTGTGAAGTAATAGAATGGAGGTGTGTCAAGTCACAGATATAAGGTGTGTGAAGTCACAGAATGGGGTGTGTGAACTCAGAATGGAGGTGTGTGAACTTATAGAATGGAGGGGTGTGAAGTCACAGAATTGAGGTGTGTGAAGTCAGAATGGAGGTGTGTGAAGTCAGAATGGAGGTGTGTGAAGTCATAGAATGGAGGTGTGTGAATTCACAATGTAAGTGTGTGAAGTCACAGAATGGAGGTGTGTGAAGTCATAGAATGGAGGTGTGTGAAGTCACAGAATGGAGGTGTGTGAAGTCATATAATGGAGGTGTGTGAAGTCACAGAATGGAGGTGTGTGAAGTCAGAATGGAGTTGTGTGAAGTCATAGAATGGAGGTGTGTGAAGTCAGAATGGAGGTGTGTGAAGTCATAGAATGGAGGTGTGTGAAGTCAGAATGGATGTGTGTGAACTCATAGAATGGAGGTGTGTGAAGTCACAATGGAGGTGTGTGAAGTCATAGAATGGAGGTGTGTGAAGGCACAGAATGGAGGTGTGTGAAGTCATAGAATGAACCTGTGTGAAGTCAGATTGGAGGTGTGGGAAGTCACAGAATGGAGGTGTGAACTCAGAATTGAGGTGTGTGAAGTCACAGAATGGAGGTGTGTTAACTCACAGAGTGGAGGTGTGTGAACTCAGAATGGAGGTGTGTGAAGTCACAGAATCTAGGTGTGTGAAGTCATAGAATGGAGGTGTGTGAAGTCATAGAATGGAGGTGTGTGAAGTCATAATGGAGGCGTGTGAAGTCACAGAATTGAGGTGTGTGAAGTCACAGAACGGAGGTGTGTGAAGTCATAGAATGGATGTGTGTGAAGTCAGAATGGAGGTGTGTGAAGTCACAGAATGGAGGTGTGTTAAGTCACAGAGTGGAGGTGTGTGAACTCAGAATGGAGGTGTGTGAAGTCACAGAATCTAGGTGTGTGAAGTCATAGAATGGAGGTGTGTGAAGTCATAGAATGGAGGTGTGTGAAGTCATAATGGAGGCGTGTGAAGTCACAGAATGGAGGTGTGTGAAGTCACAGAATGGAGGTGTGTGAAGTCAAAGACTGGAGGTGTGTGAAGTCATAGAATGGAGGTGTGTGAACTCATAGAATGGAGGTGTGTGAAGTCACAGAATGAAGGTGCGTTAAGTCACAGAATGGAGGTTTGTGAACACAGAATGGAGGTGTGTGAAGTCACAGAATGGAGGTGTGGGAAGTCATAGAATGGAGTTGTGTGAAGTCACAGAATGGAGTTGTGTGAATTAATAGAATGGAGGTGTGAGAAATCATAGAATGGAGGTGTGTGAAGTCACAGAATGGAGGTGTGTGAAGTCATAGAATGGAGGTGAGTGAAGTCACAGAATTAGGTGTGTGAAGTCATATATTGGAGGTTTGTGAAGTCATAGAATGGAGGTGTGTGAAGTAATAGAATGGAGGTGTGTCAAGTCACAGATAGAAGGTGTGTGAAGTCACAGAATGGAGGTGTGTGAACTCACAATGGTGGTGTGTGAAGTCAAAGAATGGCGGTGTGTGAAGTCATAGAATGGATTTGTGTGAAGTCATAGAATGGAGGTGTGTGAAGTGAGAATTGAGGTGTGTGAACTCATAGAATGGAGTGTGTGAAGTCAAACAATGGGGGTGTGTGAAGTCACAGAATGCAGGTGTGTTAAGTCAAAGAATGGAAGTGTGTGAAGTCAAAATGGAGGTGTGTGAAGTCACAGAATGGAGGTGTGTGAAGTCACAGAATGAAGGTGTCTGAAGTCAGAATGCTGCTGTGTGAAGCCATAGAATGGAGGTGTGTGAAGTCAGAATGGAGGTGTGTGAACTCATATAATGGAGTGTGTGAAGTCACAATGGGGGTGTGTGAAGTCATAGAATAGGGGTGTGTGAAGTCAAATTGGAGGTGTGTGAAATCACAGAATGGAGATGTGTCAACACAGTAATGAGGTGTGTGAATTCATAGAATAGAGGTGTGTGAATTCATAGAATGGAAGTGTGTGAAATCATAGAATGGATGTGTGTGAAGTCAAAGAATTGAGGTTTGTGAAGTCAGAATGGAGGTGTGTGAAGTCATAGAATGGAGGTGTGTGAAGTCACAGAATGGCGGTGTGTGAAGTCATAGAATGGATTTTTGTGAAGTCATAGAATGGAGCTGTGTGAAGTCAGAATGGAGGTGTGTGAACTCAAAGAATGGAGGTGTGTTAAGTCACAGAATGGAGGTGCGTTAAGTCACAGAATGGAGGTTTGTGAACACAGAATGGAGGTATGTGAAGTCACAGAATGGAGGTGTGGGAAGTCATAGAATGAAGTTGTGTGAAGTCACAGATTGGAGGTGTGTGAATTAATAGAATGGAGGTGTGAGAAATCATAGAATGGAGGTATGTGAAGTCACAGAATGGAGGTGTGTGAAGTCACAGAATGGAGGTGTATGAAGTCACAGAATGGAGGTGTGTGAACTCACAATAGTGGTGTGTGAAGTCAAAGAATGGAGGTGTGTGAAGTCATAGAATGGAATTGTGTGAAGTCATAGAATGGAGGTGTGTGAAGTCACAGAATGAAGGTGCATTAAGTCACAGAATGGAGGTTTGTGAACACAGAATGGAGGTGTGTGAAGTCACAGAATGGAGGTGTGTGAAGTCATAGAATGGAGTTTTGTGAAGTCACAGAATGGAGGTGTGTGAATTAATAGAATGGAGGTGTGAGAAATCATAGAATGGAGGTGTGTGAAGTCACAGAATGGAGGTGTGTGAAGTCACAGAATGGAGGTGTGTGAAGTCACAGAATGGAGGTGTGTGAACTCACAATGGTGGTGTGTGAAGTCAAAGAATGGAGGTGTGTGAAGTCATAGAATGGAATTGTGTGAAGTTATAGAATGGAGGTGTGTGAAGTGAGAATTGAGGTGTGGGAAGTCACGGAATTGAGGTGTGTGAATTCAGAATGGAGGTGTGTGAAGTCACAGAATGGAGGTTTGTGAAGTCATAGAATGGAGGTGTGTGAAGTCATAGAATGGATGTTTCTGAAGTAGAATGAAGGTGTGTGAAGTCATAGAATGGAGGTGTGTGAAGTCAAAATGGAGGTGTGTGAATTCATAAAATGGAGATGTGTGAAGTCATGGAATGGAGGTGTGTGAAGTCCAAGAATATAGGTCTGTGAAGTCAAACAATGGTGGTGTGTGAAGTCACAGAATGCAGGTGTGTTACGTCAAAGAATGGAAGTGTGTGAAGTCAAAATGGAGGTGTGTGAAGTCACAGAATGGAGGTGTGTGAAGTCACAGAATGAAGGTGTCTGAAGTCAGAATGCTGCTGTGTGAAGCCATAGAATGGAGGTGTGTGAAGTCAGAATGGAGGTGTGTGAACTCATATAATGGAGTGTGTGAAGTCACAATGGGGGTGTGTGAAGTCATAGAATAGGGGTGTGTGAAGTCAAATTGGAGGTGTGTGAAATCACAGAATGGAGATGTGTCAACTCAGAAATGAGGTGTGTGAATTCATAGAATAGAGGTGTGTGAATTCATAGAATGGAAGTGTGTGAAATCACAGAATGGAGGTGTGTGAAGTCAAAGAATTGAGGTTAGTGAAGTCAGAATGGAGCTGTGTGAAGTCATAGAATGGATGTTTCTGAAGTAGAATGAAGGTGTGTGAAGTCATAGAATGGAGGTGTGTGAAGTCAAAATGGAGGTGTGTGAACTCATAAAATGGAGATGTGTGAAGTCATGGAATGGAGGTGTGTGAAGTCCAAGAATATAGGTGTGTGAAGTCAAACAATGGTGGTGTGTGAAGTCACAGAATGCAGGTGTGTTAAGTCAAAGAAGGGAAGTGTGTGAAGTCAAAATGGAGGTGTGTGAAGTCACAGAATGGAGGTGTGTGAAGTCACAGAATGGAGGTGTGTGAAGTCACAGAATGGAGATGTGTCAACTCAGAAATGAGGTGTGTGAATTCATAGAATAGAGGTGTGTGAATTCATAGAATGGAAGTGTGTGAAATCATAGAATGGAGGTGTGTGAAGTCAAAGAATTGAGGTTAGTGAAGTCAGAATGGAGGTGTGTGAAGTCATAGAATGGATGTTTCTGAAGTAGAATGAAGGTGTGTGAAGTCATAGAATGGAGGTGTGTGAAGTCAAAATGGAGGTGTGTGAACTCATAAAATGGAGATGTGTGAAGTCATGGAATGGAGGTGTGTGAAGTCCAAGAATATAGGTGTGTGAAGTCAAACAATGGTGGTGTGTGAAGTCACAGAATGCAGGTGTGTTAAGTTAAAGAAGGGAAGTGTGTGAAGTCAAAATGGAGGTGTGTGAAGTCACAGAATGGAGGTGTGTGAAGTCACAGAATGGAGGTGTGTGAAGTCACAGAATGGAGGTGTGTGAACTCACAATGGTGGTGTGTGAAGTCAAAGAATGGAGGTGTGTGAAGTCATAGAATGGAATTGTGTGAAGTCATAGAATGGAGGTGTGTGAAGTGAGAATTGAGGTGTGGGAAGTCAAGGAATTGAGGTGTGTGAATTCAGAATGGAGGTGTGTGAAGTCACAGAATAGAGGTTTGTGAAGTCGTAGAATGCAGGTGTGTGAAGTCATAGAATGGATGTTTCTGAAGTAGAATGAAGGTGTGTGAAGACATAGAATGGAGGTGTGTGAAGTCAAAATGGAGGTGTGTGAATTCATAAAATGGAGATGTGTGAAGTCATGGAATGGAGGTGTGTGAAGTCCAAGAATATAGGTGTGTGAAGTCAAACAATGGTGGTGTGTGAAGTCACAGAATGCAGGTGTGTTAAGTCAAAGAATGGAAGTGTGTGAAGTCAAAATGGAGGTGTGTGAAGTCACAGAATGGAGGTGTGTGAAGTCACAGAATGAAGGTGTCCGAAGTCAGAATGCAGCTGTGTGAAGTCATAGAATGGAGGTGTGTGAAGTCAGAATGGAGGTGTGTGAACTCATAGAATGGAGTGTGTGAAGTCACAATGGGGGTGTGTGAAGTCATAGAATGGGGGTGTGTGAAGTCAAATTGGAGGTGTGTGAAATCACAGAATGGAGGTGTGTCAACTCAGAAATGAGGTGTGTGAATTCATAGAATAGAGGTGTGTGAATTCATAGAATGGAAGTGTGTGAAATCACAGAATGGAGGTGTGTGAAGTCAAAGAATTGAGGTTAGTGAAGTCAGAATGGAGCTGTGTGAAGTCAGGATGGAGGTGGGTGAAGTTACAGAATGGAGGTGTGGTAACTCAGAATGGAGGTGTGTGGTCACAGAACGGAGGTTTGTGAAGTCATAGAATGGAGGTGTGTGAAGTCATAGAATGGATGTTTCTGAAGTAGAATGAAGGTGTGTGAAGTCATAGAATGGAGGTCTGTGAAGTCAAAATGGAGGTGTGTGAACTCATAAAATGGAGATGTGTGAAGTCATGGAATGGAGGTGTGTGAAGTCCAAGAATATAGGTGTGTGAAGTCAAACAATTGTGGTGTGTGAAGTCACAGAATGCAGGTGTGTTAAGTCAAAGAATGGAAGTGTGTGAAGTCAAAATGGAGGTGTGTGAACTCACAGAATGGAGGTGTGTGAAGTCACAGAATGAAGGTGTTTGAACTCAAAATTGTGGTGTGTGAAGTCACAAATGGAGGTGTCTGAAGTCAGAATGCAGCTGTGTGAAGCCATAGAATGGAGGTGTGTGAAGTCAGAATGGAGGTGTGTGAACACATAGAATGGAGTGTATGAAGTCACAATGGGGGTGTATGAAGTCATAGAATGGGGGTGTGTGAAGTCAAATTGGAGGTGTGTGAAATCACAGAATGGAGGTGTGTCAACACAGAAATGAGGTGTGTGAAGTCATAGAATGGAGGTGTGTGAATTCATAGAATGGAAGAGTGTGAAATCATAGAATGGAGGTGTGTGAAGTCAAAGAATTGAGGTTTGTGCAGTCAGAATGGAGGTGTATGAAGTCAAAGACTGGAGGTGTGTGAAGTCATAGAATGGAGGTGTGTGAACTCATAGAATGGAGGTGTGTGAAGTCACAGAATGAAGGTGCGTTAAGTCACAGAATGGAGGTTTGTGAACACAGAATGGAGGTGTGTGAAGTCACAGAATGGAGGTGTGGGAAGTCATAGAATGGAGTTGTGTGAAGTCACAGAATGGAGGTGTGTGAATTAATAGAATGGAGGTGTGAGAAATCATAGAATGGAGGTGTGTGAAGTCACAGAATGGAGGTGTGTGAAGTCACAGAATGGAGGTGTGTGAAGTCACAGAATGGAGGTGTGTGAACTCGCAATGGTGGTGTGTGAAGTCAAAGAATGGAGGTGTGTGAAGTCATAGAATGGAATTGTGTGAAGTCATAGAATGGAGGTGTGTGAAGTGAGAATTGAGGTGTATGAAGTCACGGAATTGAGGTGTGTGAATTCAGAATGGAGGTGTGTGAAGTCACAGAATGGAGGTTTGTGAAGTCATAGAATGGAGGTGTGTGAAGTCATAGAATGGATGTTTCTGAAGTAGAATGAAGGTGTGTGAAGTCATAGAATGGAGGTGTGTGAAGTCAAAATGGAGGTGTGTGAAATCATAAAATGGAGATGTGTGAAATCATGGAATGGAGGTGTGTGAAGTCCAAGAATATAGGTCTGTGAAGTCAAACAATGGTGGTGTGTGAAGTCACAGAATGCAGGTGTGTTAAGTCAAAGAATGGAAGTGTGGGAAGTCAAAATGGAGGTGTGTGAAGTCACAGAATGGAGGTGTGTGAAGTCACAGAACGAAGGTGTCCGAAGTCAGAATGCAGCTGTGTGAAGCCACAGAATGGAGGTGTGTGAAGTCAGAATGGAGGTGTGTGAACTCATAGAATGGAGTGTGTGAAGTCACAATGGGGGTGTGTGAAGTCATAGAATGGGGGTGTGTGAAGTCAAATTGGAGGTGTGTGAAATCACAGAATGGAGATGTGTCAACTCAGAAATGAGGTGTGTGAATTCATAGAATAGAGGTGTGTGAATTCATAGAATGGAAGTGTGTGAAATCATAGAATGGAGGTGTGTGAAGTCAAAGAATTGAGGTTAGTGAAGTCAGAATGGAGCTGTGTGAAGTCAGGATGGAGGTGGTTGAAGTTACAGAATGGAGGTTTGGGAACTCAGAATGGAGGTGTGTGGTCACAGAACGGAGGTTTGTGAAGTCATAGAATGGAGGTGTGTGAAGTCACAGAATGGAGGTGTGTGAAGTCACAGAATGGAGGTGTGTGAATTCAGAATGGAGGTGTGTGAAGTCACAGAATGGAGGTTTGTGAAGTCATAGAATGGAGGTGTGTGAAGTCATAGAATGGATGTTTCTGAAGTAGAATGAAGGTGTGTGAAGTCATAGAATGGAGGTGTGTGAAGTCAAAATGGAGGTGTGTGAATTCATAATATGGAGATGTGTGAAGTCATGGAATGGATGTGTGTGAAGTCCAAGAATATAGGTCTGTGAAGTCAAACAATGGTGGTGTGTGAAGTCACAGAATGCAGGTGCGTTAAGACAAAGAATGGAAGTGTGTGAAGTCAAAATGGAGGTGTGTGAAGTCACAGAATGGAGGTGTGTGAAGTCACAGAATGAAGGTGTCCGAAGTCAGAATGCAGCTGTGTGAAGCCATAGAATGGAGGTGTGTGAAGTCAGAATGGAGGTGTGTGAACTCATAGAATGGAGTGTGTGAAGTCACAATGGGGGTGTGTGAAGTCATAGAATGGGGGTGTGTGAAGTCAAATTGGAGGTGTGTGAAATCACAGAATGGAGATGTGTCAACTCAGAAATGAGGTGTGTGAATTCATAGAATAGAGGTGTGTGAATTCATAGAATGGAAGTGTGTGAAATCATAGAATGGAGGTGTGTGAAGTCAAAGAATTGAGGTTAGTGAAGTCAGAATGGAGCTGTGTGAAGTCAGGATGGAGGTGGGTGAAGTTACAGAATGGAGGGATGGGAACTCAGAATGGAGGTGTGTGGTCACAGAACGGATGTTTGTGAAGTCATAGAATGGAGATGTGTGAAGTCATAGAATGGATGTTTCTGAAGTAGAATGAAGGTGTGTGAAGTCATAGAATGGAGGTGTGTGAAGTCAAAATGGAGGTGTGTGAACTCATAAAATGGAGATGTCTGAAGTCAAGGAATGGACGTGTGTGAAGTCCAAGAATATAGGTGTGTGAAGTCAAACAATGGTGGTGTGTGAAGTCACAGAATGCAGGTGTGTTAAGTCAAAGAAGGGAAGTGTGTGAAGTCAAAATGGAGGTGTGTGAAGTCACAGAATGGAGGTGTGTGAAGTCACAGAATGGAGGTGTGTGAAGTCACAGAATGGAGGTGTGTGAACTCACAATGGTGGTGTGTGAAGTCAAAGAATGGAGGTGTGTGAAGTCATAGAATGGAATTGTGTAAAGTCATAGAATGGAGGTGTGTGAATTCAGAATGGAGGTGTGGGAAGTCACAGAATGGAGGTTTGTGAAGTCGTAGAATGGAGGTGTGTGAAGTCATAGAATGGATGTTTCTGAAGTAGAATGAAGGTGTGTGAAGACATAGAATGGAGGTGTGTGAAGTCAAAATGGAGGTGTGTGAATTCATAAAATGGAGATGTGTGAAGTCATGGAATGGAGGTGTGTGAAGTCCAAGAATATAGGTGTGTGAAGTCAAACAATGGTGGTGTGTGAAGTCACAGAATGCAGGTGTGTTAAGTCAAAGAATGGAAGTGTGTGAAGTCAAAATGGAGGTGTGTAAAGTCACAGAATGGAGGTGTGTGAAGTCACAGAATGTAGGTGTCCGAAGTCAGAATGCAGCTGTGTGAAGCCATAGAATGGAGGTGTGTGAAGTCAGAATGGAGGTATGTGAACTCATAGAATGGAGTGTGTGAAGTCACAATGGGGGTGTGTGAAGTCATAGAATGGGGGTGTGTGAAGTCAAATTGGAGGTGTGTGAAATCACAGAATAGAGATGTATCAACTCAGAAATGAGGTGTGTGAATTCATAGAATAGAGGTGTGTGAATTCATAGAATGGAAGTGTGTGAAATCATAGAATGGAGGTGTGTGAAGTCAAAGAATTGAGGTTAGTGAAGTCAGAATGGAGCTGTGTGAAGTCAGGATGGAGGTGGGTGAAGTTACAGAATGGAGGTGTGGGAACTCAGAATGGAGGTGTGTGGTCACAGAACGGAGGTTTGTGAAGTCATAGAATGGAGGTGTGTGAAGTCATAGAATGGATGTTTCTGAAGTAGAATGAAGGTGTGTGAAGTCATAGAATGGAGGTGTGTGAAGTCAAAATGGAGGTGTGTGAACTCATAGAATGGAGGTGTGTGAAGTCACAGAATGAAGGTGCGTTAAGTCACAGAATGGAGGTTTGTGAACACAGAATGGAGGTGTGTGAAGTCACAGAATGGAGGTGTGGGAAGTCATAGAATGGAGTTGTGTGAAGTCACACAATGGAGGTGTGTGAATTAATAGAATGGAGGTGTGAGAAATCATAGAATGGAGGTGTGTGAAGTCACAGAATGGAGGTGTGTGAAGTCACAGAATGGAGGTGTGTGAAGTCACAGAATGGAGGTGTGTGAACTCGCAATGGTGGTGTGTGAAGTCAAAGAATGGAGGTGTGTGAAGTCATAGAATGGAATTGTGTGAAGTCATAGAATGGAGGTGTGTGAAGTGAGAATTGAGGTGTGTGAAGTCACGGAATTGAGGTGTGTGAATTCAGAATGGAGGTGTGTGAAGTCACAGAATGGAGGTTTGTGAAGTCATAGAATGGAGGTGTGTGAAGTCATAGAATGGATGTTTCTGAAGTAGAATGAAGGTGTGTGAAGTCATAGAATGCAGGTGTGTGAAGTCAAAATGGAGGTGTGTGAAATCATAAAATGGAGATGTGTGAAGTCATGGAATGGAGGTGTGTGAAGTCCAAGAATATAGGTCTGTGAAGTCAAACAGTGGTGGTGTGTGAAGTCACAGAATGCAGATGTGTTAAGTCAAAGAATGGAAGTGTGGGAAGTCAAAATGGAGGTGTGTGAAGTCACAGAATGGAGGTGTGTGAAGTCACAGAACGAAGGTGTCCGAAGTCAGAATGCAGCTGTGTGAAGCCACAGAATGGAGGTGTGTGAAGTCAGAATGGAGGTGTGTGAACTCATAGAATGGAGTGTGTGAAGTCACAATGGGGGTGTGTGAAGTCATAGAATGGGGGTGTGTGAAGTCAAATTGGAGGTGTGTGAAATCACAGAATGGAGATTTGTCAACTCAGAAATGAGGTTTGTGAATTCATAGAATAGAGGTGTGTGAATTCATAGAATGGAAGTGTGTGAAATCATAGAATGGAGGTGTGTGAAGTCAAAGAATTGAGGTTAGTGAAGTCAGAATGGAGCTGTGTGAAGTCAGGATGGAGGTGGGTGAAGTTACAGAATGGAGGTGTGGTAACTCAGAATGGAGGTGTGTGGTCACAGAACGGAGGTTTGTGAAGTCATAGAATGGAGGTGTGTGAAGTCAAAATGGAGGTGTGTGAACTCATAAAATGGAGATGTGTGAAGTCATGGAATGGAGGTGTGTGAAGTCCAAGAATATAGGTGTGTGAAGTCAAACAATGGTGGTGTGTGAAGTCACAGAATGCAGGTGTGTTAAGTCAAAGAATGGAAGTGTGTGAAGTCAAAATGGAGGTGTGTGAAGTCACAGAATGGAGGTGTGTGAAGTCACAGAATGAAGGTGTCTGAAGTCAGAATGCAGCTGTGTGAAGCCATAGAATGGAGGTGTGTGAAGTCAGAATGGAGGTGTGTGAACTCATAGAATGGAGTGTGTGAAGTCACAATGGGGGTGTGTGAAGTCATAGAATGGGGGTGTGTGAAGTCAAATTGGAGGTGTGTGAAATCACAGAATGGAGGTGTGTCAACTCAGAAATGAGGTGTGTGAATTCATAGAATAGAGGTGTGTGAATTCATAGAATGGAAGTGTGTGAAATCACAGAATGGAGGTGTGTGAAGTCAAAGAAGTGAGGTTTTTGAACTCAGAATGGAGCTGTGTGAAGTCAGGATGGAGGTGGGTGAAGTTACAGAATGGAGGTGTGGGAACTTAGAATGTAGGTGTGTGGTCACAGAACGGAGGTTTGTGAAGTCATAGAATGGAGGTGTGTGAAGTCATAGAATGGATGTTTCTGAAGTAGAATGAAGGTGTGTGAAGTCATAGAATGGAGGTGTGTGAAGTCAAAATGGAGGTGTGTGAACTCATAAAATGGAGATGTGTGAAGTCATGGAATGGAGGTGTGTGAAGTCCAAGAATATAGGTGTGTGAAGTCAAACAATGGTGGTGTGTGAAGTCACAGAATGCAGGTGTGTTAAGTCAAAGAATGGAAGTGTGTGAAGTCAAAATGGAGGTGTGTGAACTCACAGAATGGAGGTGTGTGAAGTCACAGAATGAAGGTGTTTGAACTCAAAATTGTGGTGTGTGAAGTCACAAATGGAGGTGTCTGAAGTCAGAATGCAGCTGTGTGAAGCCATAGAATGGAGGTGTGTGAAGTCAGAATGGAGGTGTGTGAACACATAGAATGGAGTGTATGAAGTCACAATGGGGGTGTGTGAAGTCATAGAATGGGGGTGTGTGAAGTCAAATTGGAGGTGTGTGAAATCACAGAATGGAGGTGTGTCAACACAGAAATGAGGTGTGTGAAGTCATAGAATGGAGATGTGTGAATTCATAGAATGGAAGAGTGTGAAATCATAGAATGGAGGTGTGTGAAGTCAAAGAATTGAGGTTTTTGCAGTCAGAATGGAGGTGTGTGAAGTCAAAGACTGGAGGTGTGTGAACTCATAGAATGGAGGTGTGTGAAGTCACAGAATGAAGGTGCGTTAAGTCACAGAATGGAGGTTTGTGAACACAGAATGGAGGTGTGTGAAGTCACAGAATGGAGGTGTGGGAATTCATAGAATGGAGTTGTGTGAAGTCACAGAATGGAGGTGTGTGAATTAATAGAATGGAGGTGTGAGAAATCATAGAATGGAGGTGTGTGAAGTCACAGAATGGAGGTGTGTGAAGTCACAGAATGGAGGTGTGTGAAGTCACAGAATGGAGGTGTGTGAACTCGCAATGGTGGTGTGTGAAGTCAAAGAATGGAGGTGTGTGAAGTCATAGAATGGAATTGTGTGAAGTCATAGAATGGAGGTGTGTGAAGTGAGAATTGAGGTGTGTGAAGTCACGGAATTGAGGTGTGTGAATTCAGAATGGAGGTGTGTGAAGTCACAGAATGGAGGTTTGTGAAGTCATAGAATGGAGGTGTGTGAAGTCATAGAATGGATGTTTCTGAAGTAGAATGAAGGTGTGTGAAGTAATAGAATGGAGGTGTGTGAAGTCAAAATGGAGGTGTGTGAAATCATAAAATGGAGATGTGTGAAGTCATGGAATGGAGGTGTGTGAAGTCCAAGAATATAGGTCTGTGAAGTCAAACAATGGTGGTGTGTGAAGTCACAGAATGCAGGTGTGTTAAGTCAAAGAATGGAAGTGTGGGAAGTCAAAATGGAGGTGTGTGAAGTCACAGAATGGAGGTGTGTGAAGTCACAGAACGAAGGTGTCCGAAGTCAGAATGCAGCTGTGTGAAGCCACAGAATGGAGGTGTGTGAAGTCAGAATGGAGGTGTGTGAACTCATAGAATGGAGTGTGTGAAGTCACAATGGGGGTGTGTGAAGTCATAGAATGGGGGTGTGTGAAGTCAAATTGGAGGTGTGTGAAATCACAGAATGGAGATGTGTCAACTCAGAAATGAGGTGTGTGAATTCATAGAATAGAGGTGTGTGAATTCATAGAATGGAAGTGTGTGAAATCATAGAATGGAGGTGTGTGAAATCAAAGAATTGAGGTTAGTGAAGTCAGAATGGAGCTGTGTGAAGTCAGGATGGAGGTGGGTGAAGTTACAGAATGGTGGTGTGGTAACTCAGAATGGAGGTTTGTGGTCACAGAACGGAGGTTTGTGAAGTCATAGAATGGAGGTGTGTGAAGTCAAAATGGAGGTGTGTGAACTCATAAAATGGAGATGTGTGAAGTCATGGAATGGAGGTGTGTGAAGTCCAAGAATATAGGTGTGTGAAGTCAAACAATGGTGGTGTGTGAAGTCACAGAATGCAGGTGTGTTAAGTCAAAGAATGGAAGTGTGTGAAGTCAAAATGGAGGTGTGTGAAGTCACAGAATGGAGGTGTGTGAAGTCACAGAATGAAGGTGTCTGAAGTCAGAATGCAGCTGTGTGAAGCCATAGAATGGAGGTGTGTGAAGTCAGAATGGAGGTGTGTGAACTCATAGAATGCAGTGTGTGAAGTCACAATGGGGGTGTGTGAAGTCATAGAATGGGGGTGTGTGAAGTCAAATTGGAGGTGTGTGAAATCACAGAATGGAGGTGTGTCAACTCAGAAATGAGGTGTGTGAATTCATAGAATAGAGGTGTGTGAATTCATAGAATGGAAGTGTGTGAAATCACAGAATGGAGGTGTGTGAAGTCAAAGAATTGAGGTTAGTGAAGTCAGAATGGAGCTGTGTGAAGTCAGGATGGAGGTGGGTGAAGTTACAGAATGGAGGTGTGGTAACTCAGAATGGAGGTGTGTGGTCACAGAACGGAGGTGTGTGAAGTCGGAATGGAGGTGTGTGAACTCATAGAATGGAGTGTGTGAAGTCACAATGGGGTGTGTGAAGTCAAAGAATGGAGGTGTGTGAAGTCAAACAATAAAGGTGTGTGAAGTCACAGAATGGAGGTGTGTGAACTCATAGAATGGAGGAGCATGCAGTCAAAGAATGGAGGTGTGTGAAGTCATCGAATGGAGGTGTGTGAAGTCATGGAATGGAGGTGTGTGAAATCAGATGGAGTTGTGTGAAGTCATAGAATGGAGGTGTGTGAAGTTAGAATGGAGGTGTGTGAAGTCATAGAATGGAGGTGTATGAAGTCAGAATGGAGGTGTGTGAACTCATAGAATGGAGGTGTGTGAAGTCACAATGCAGGTGTGCGAAGTCATAGAATGGAGGTGTGTGAGGTCATAGAATGGTGGTGTGTGAAGTCACAGAGTGGAGGTGTGTGGAGTCATACAGTGGAGGTGTGAGAAGTCACAGAATGGAGGTATGTGAAGTCATAGAATGGAGGTGTGTGAAGTCATAGAATTTAGGTGAGTGAAGTCATAGAACGGAGGTGTGTGAAGTCAGAGAATGGAGGTGTGTGAAATCACAAAATGGAGGTGTGTGAACTCAGAATGGAGGTGTGTGAACACACAGAATGGAGGTGTGTGAAGACATAGAATGGAGGTGTGTGAAGTCACACAATGGGGGTGTGTGAAGTCATAGAATGGAGGTGTGTGAAGTCATAGAATGGAGGTGTGTGAAGTCACAGAATGGAGGTGTGTGAAGTCAGAATAGATGTGTGCCAAGTCATAGAATGGAGCTGTGTGAAGTCAAAATGGAGCTGTGTGAAGTCATAGAATGGAGGTGAGTGAAGTCAGAATGGCGGTGTGTGAACTCATAGAATGATGTTGTGTGAAGTCACAGTGGAGGTGTGTGAAGTCATAGAATGGAGGTGTGTCAACTCAAAAGAAGGTGTGTGAAGTCATAGAATGGAGGTGTGTGAAGTCATAGAATGGAGGTGTGTGAAATCATAGACTGGAGGTGTGTGAAGTCACAGAATTGAGGTGTGTGAAGTCAGAATGGAGGTGTGTGAAGTCAGAATGGAGGTGTGTGAAGTCATAAAATGCAGGTGTGTGAATTCACAATGCATTTGTGTGAACTCATAGAATGGAGGTCTGTGAAGTCACAATGTAGTTGTGTGAAGTCACAGAATGGAGGTGTGTGAAGTCATAGAATGGAGGTGTGTGAAGTCACAGAATGGAGGCGTGTGAAGTCATATATTGGAGGTTTGTGAAGTCATAGAATGGAGGTGTGTGAAGTAATAGAATGGAGGTGTGTGAAGTCACAGAATGGAGGTGTGTGAAGTCATAGAATGGATGTTTCTGAAGAAAGAATGAAGGTGTGTTAAGTCATAGAATGGAGGTGTGTGAAGTCAAAATGGTGGTGTGTGAACTCATAGAATGGAGGTTGTGAACTCACGGAATTGAGGAGTGTGAAGTCACAGAATGGAGGTGTGTGAAGTCATAGAATGGAGGTGTGAGAAGTCACAGAATGGAGGTGTGTGAAGTCATAGAAGGGATGTTTCTGAAGTAGAATGAAGGTGTGTGAAGTCATAGAATGGAGGTGTGTGAAATCAAAATGGAGGTGTGTGAACTCATAAAATGGAGATGTGTGAAGTCATGGAATGGAGGTGTGTGAAGTCCAAGAATATAGGTGTGTGAAGTCAAACAATGGTGGTGTGTGAAGTCACAGAATGCAGGTGTGTTAAGTCAAAGAATGGAAGTGTGTGAAGTCAAAATGGAGGTGTGTGAAGTCACAGAATGGAGGTGAGTGAAGTCACAGAATGAAGGTGTTTGAAGTCAAAATTGTGGTGTGTGAAGTCACAAATGGAGGAGTCTGAAGTCAGAATGCAGGTGTGTGAAGCCATAGAATGGAGGTGTGTGAAGTCAGAATGGAGTTGTGTGAACACATAGAATGGAGGTGTGTGAATTCATAGAATGGAAGAGTGTGAAATCATAGAATGGAGGTGTGTGAAGTCAAAGATTTGAGGTTTGTGAAGTCAGAATGGAGGTGTGTGAAGTCAGGATGGAGGTGGGTGAAGTCACAGAATGGAGGTGTGGGAACTCAGAATGGAGGTGTGTGGTCACAGAACGGAGGTTTGTGAACTCATAGAATGGAGGTGCCAGAAGTCATAGAATGGATGTTTCTGAAGTGAGAACGAAGGTGTATGAAGTCAAAGAATGGAGGTGTGTGAAGTCAAAATGGAGGTGTGTGAATCATAGAATGGAGGTGTGTGAACTCATAGAATGGAGGTGTCTGAAGTCATGCAATGGAAGTGTGTGAAGTCAAAGAATGGAGGTGTGTGAAGTCAAACAATAAAGGTGTGTGAAGTCACAGAATGGAGGTGTGTGAACTCATAGAATGGAGGTGCATGCAGTCAAAGAATGGAGGTGTGTGAAGTCATCGAATGGAGTTGTGTGAAGTCATGGAATGGAGGTGTGTGAAGTCACATGGAGTTGTGTGAAGTCATAGAATGGAGGTGTGTGAAGTCAGAATGGAGGTGTGTGAAGTCATAGAATGGAGGTGTGTGAAGTCAGAATGGAGGTGTGTGAACTCATAGAATGGAGGTGTGTGAAGTCACAATGCAGGTGTGCGAAGTCATAGAATGGAGGTGTGTGAGGTCATAGAATGGAGGTGTGTGAAGTCACAGAATGGAGGTGTGTGAAGTCATAGAATGGAGGTGTGAGAAGTCACAGAATGGAGGTGTGTGAAGTCATAGAATGGAGGTGTGTGAAGTCATAGAATTTAGGTGTGTGAAGTCATGGAATGGAGGTGTGTGAAGTCAGAGAATGGAGGTGTGTGAAATCACAAATTGGATGTGTGTGAACTCAGAATGGAGGTGTGTGAAGTCAGAGAATGGAGGTGTGTGAAGACATAGAATGGAGGTGTGGGAAGTCACACAATGGGGGTGTGTGAAGTCATAGAATGGAGGTGTGTGAAGTCATAGAATGGATGTGTGTGAAGTCACAGAATGGAGGTGTGTGCAGTCAGAATAGATGTGTGCGAAGTCATAGAATGGAGCTGTGTGAAGTCAGAATGGAGCTGTGTGAAGTCATAGAATGGAGGTGAGTGAAGTCAGAAGGCGGTGTGTGAACTCATAGAATGATGGTGTGTGAAGTCACAATGGAGGTGTGTGAAGTCATAGAATGGAGGTTTTTGTAGTCACAGAATGGAGGTGTGTGAAGTCATAGAATGGAGGTGTGTGAAGTCAGATTGGAGGTGTGTGAAGTCATAGAATGGAGGTGTGTCAACTCAAAAGGAGGTGTGTGAAGTCATAGAATGGAGGTGTGTGAAGTCATAGAATGGAGGTGTGTGAAATCATAGACTGGAGGTGTGTGAAGTCACAGAATTGAGGTGTGTGAAGTCAGAATGGAGGTGTGTGAAGTCAGAATGGAGGGGTGTGAAGTCATAGAATGCAGGTGTGTGAATTCACAATGCATTTGTGTGATCTCATAGAATGGAGGTCTGTGAAGTCGCAATGTAGGTGTGTGGAGTCACAGAATGGAGGTGTGTGAAGTCATAGAATGGAGGTGTGTGAAGTCACAGAATGCAGGTGTGTTAAGTCAAAGAATGGAAGTGTGTGAAGTCAAAATGGAGGTGTGTGAAGTCACAGAATGGAGGTGTGTGAAGTCACAGAATGAAGGTGTCTGAAGTCAGAATGCAGCTGTGTGAAGCCATAGAATGGAGGTGTGTGAAGTCAGAATGGAGGTGTGTGAACTCATAGAATGCAGTGTGTGAAGTCACAATGGGGGTGTGTGAAGTCATAGAATGGGGGTGTGTGAAGTCAAATTGGAGGTGTGTGAAATCACAGAATGGAGGTGTGTCAACTCAGAAATGAGGTGTGTGAATTCATAGAATAGAGGTGTGTGAATTCATAGAATGGAAGTGTGTGAAATCACAGAATGGAGGTGTGTGAAGTCAAAGAATTGAGGTTAGTGAAGTCAGAATGGAGCTGTGTGAAGTCAGGATGGAGGTGGGTGAAGTTACAGAATGGAGGTGTGGTAACTCAGAATGGAGGTGTGTGGTCACAGAACGGAGGTGTGTGAAGTCAGAATGGAGGTGTGTGAACTCATAGAATGGAGTGTGTGAAGTCACAATGGGGGTGTGTGAAGTCAAAGAATGGAGGTGTGTGAAGTCAAACAATAAAGGTGTGTGAAGTCACAGAATGGAGGTGTGTGAACTCATAGAATGGAGTAGCATGCAGTCAAAGAATGGAGGTGTGTGAAGTCATCGAATGGAGGTGTGTGAAGTCATGGAATGGAGGTGTGTGAAATCAGATGGAGTTGTGTGAAGTCATAGAATGGAGGTGTGTGAAGTTAGAATGGAGGTGTGTGAAGTCATAGAATGGAGGTGTATGAAGTCAGAATGGAGGTGTGTGAACTCATAGAATGGAGGTGTGTGAAGTCACAATGCAGGTGTGCGAAGTCATAGAATGGAGGTGTGTGAGGTCATAGAATGGTGGTGTGTGAAGTCACAGAGTGGAGGTGTGTGGAGTCATACAGTGGAGGTGTGAGAAGTCACAGAATGGAGGTATGTGAAGTCATAGAATGGAGGTGTGTGAAGTCATAGAATTTAGGTGAGTGAAGTCATAGAACGGAGGTGTGTGAAGTCAGAGAATGGAGGTGTGTGAAATCACAAAATGGAGGTGTGTGAACTCAGAATGGAGGTGTGTGAACACACAGAATGGAGGTGTGTGAAGACATAGAATGGAGGTGTGTGAAGTCACACAATGGGGGTGTGTGAAGTCATAGAATGGAGGTGTGTGAAGTCATAGAATGGAGGTGTGTGAAGTCACAGAATGGAGGTGTGTGAAGTCAGAATAGATGTGTGCGAAGTCATAGAATGGAGCTGTGTGAAGTCAAAATGGAGCTGTGTGAAGTCATAGAATGGAGGCGAGTGAAGTCAGAATGGCGGTGTGTGAACTCATAGAATGATGTTGTGTGAAGTCACAGTGGAGGTGTGTGAAGTCATAGAATGGAGGTGTGTCAACTCAAAAGAAGGTGTGTGAAGTCATAGAATGGAGGTGTGTGAAGTCATAGAATGGAGGTGTGTGAAATCATAGACTGGAGGTGTGTGAAGTCACAGAATTGAGGTGTGTGAAGTCAGAATGGAGGTGTGTGAAGTCAGAATGGAGGTGTGTGAAGTCATAAAATGCAGGTGTGTGAATTCACAATGCATTTGTGTGAACTCATAGAATGGAGGTCTGTGAAGTCACAATGTAGTTGTGTGAAGTCACAGAATGGAGGTGTGTGAAGTCATAGAATGGAGGTGTGTGAAGTCACAGAATGGAGGCGTGTGAAGTCATATATTGGAGGTTTGTGAAGTCATAGAATGGAGGTGTGTGAAGTAATAGAATGGAGGTGTGTGAAGTCACAGAATGGAGGTGTGTGAAGTCATAGAATGGATGTTTCTGAAGAAAGAATGAAGGTGTGTTAAGTCATAGAATGGAGGTGTGTGAAGTCAAAATGGTGGTGTGTGAACTCATAGAATGGAGGTTGTGAACTCACGGAATTGAGGAGTGTGAAGTCACAGAATGGAGGTGTGTGAAGTCATAGAATGGAGGTGTGAGAAGTCACAGAATGGAGGTGTGTGAAGTCATAGAAGGGATGTTTCTGAAGTAGAATGAAGGTGTGTGAAGTCATAGAATGGAGGTGTGTGAAATCAAAATGGAGGTGTGTGAACTCATAAAATGGAGATGTGTGAAGTCATGGAATGGAGGTGTGTGAAGTCCAAGAATATAGGTGTGTGAAGTCAAACAATGGTGGTGTGTGAAGTCACAGAATGCAGGTGTGTTAAGTCAAAGAATGGAAGTGTGTGAAGTCAAAATGGAGGTGTGTGAAGTCACAGAATGGAGGTGAGTGAAGTCACAGAATGAAGGTGTTTGAAGTCAAAATTGTGGTGTGTGAAGTCACAAATGGAGGAGTCTGAAGTCAGAATGCAGGTGTGTGAAGCCATAGAATGGAGGTGTGTGAAGTCAGAATGGAGTTGTGTGAACACATAGAATGGAGGTGTGTGAATTCATAGAATGGAAGAGTGTGAAATCATAGAATGGAGGTGTGTGAAGTCAAAGATTTGAGGTTTGTGAAGTCAGAATGGAGGTGTGTGAAGTCAGGATGGAGGTGGGTGAAGTCACAGAATGGAGGTGTGGGAACTCAGAATGGAGGTGTGTGGTCACAGAACGGAGGTTTGTGAACTCATAGAATGGAGGTGCCAGAAGTCATAGAATGGATGTTTCTGAAGTGAGAACGAAGGTGTATGAAGTCAAAGAATGGAGGTGTGTGAAGTCAAAATGGAGGTGTGTGAATCATAGAATGGAGGTGTGTGAACTCATAGAATGGAGGTGTCTGAAGTCATGCAATGGAAGTGTGTGAAGTCAAAGAATGGAGGTGTGTGAAGTCAAACAATAAAGGTGTGTGAAGTCACAGAATGGAGGTGTGTGAACTCATAGAATGGAGGTGCATGCAGTCAAAGAATGGAGGTGTGTGAAGTCATCGAATGGAGTTGTGTGAAGTCATGGAATGGAGGTGTGTGAAGTCACATGGAGTTGTGTGAAGTCATAGAATGGAGGTGTGTGAAGTCAGAATGGAGGTGTGTGAAGTCATAGAATGGAGGTGTGTGAAGTCAGAATGGAGGTGTGTGAACTCATAGAATGGAGGTGTGTGAAGTCACAATGCAGGTGTGCGAAGTCATAGAATGGAGGTGTGTGAGGTCATAGAATGGAGGTGTGTGAAGTCACAGAATGGAGGTGTGTGAAGTCATAGAATGGAGGTGTGAGAAGTCACAGAATGGAGGTGTGTGAAGTCATAGAATGGAGGTGTGTGAAGTCATAGAATTTAGGTGTGTGAAGTCATGGAATGGAGGTGTGTGAAGTCAGAGAATGGAGGTGTGTGAAATCACAAATTGGATGTGTGTGAACTCAGAATGGAGGTGTGTGAAGTCAGAGAATGGAGGTGTGTGAAGACATAGAATGGAGGTGTGGGAAGTCACACAATGGGGGTGTGTGAAGTCATAGAATGGAGGTGTGTGAAGTCATAGAATGGATGTGTGTGAAGTCACAGAATGGAGGTGTGTGCAGTCAGAATAGATGTGTGCGAAGTCATAGAATGGAGCTGTGTGAAGTCAGAATGGAGCTGTGTGAAGTCATAGAATGGAGGTGAGTGAAGTCAGAAGGCGGTGTGTGAACTCATAGAATGATGGTGTGTGAAGTCACAATGGAGGTGTGTGAAGTCATAGAATGGAGGTTTTTGTAGTCACAGAATGGAGGTGTGTGAAGTCATAGAATGGAGGTGTGTGAAGTCAGATTGGAGGTGTGTGAAGTCATAGAATGGAGGTGTGTCAACTCAAAAGGAGGTGTGTGAAGTCATAGAATGGAGGTGTGTGAAGTCATAGAATGGAGGTGTGTGAAATCATAGACTGGAGGTGTGTGAAGTCACAGAATTGAGGTGTGTGAAGTCAGAATGGAGGTGTGTGAAGTCAGAATGGAGGGGTGTGAAGTCATAGAATGCAGGTGTGTGAATTCACAATGCATTTGTGTGATCTCATAGAATGGAGGTCTGTGAAGTCGCAATGTAGGTGTGTGGAGTCACAGAATGGAGGTGTGTGAAGTCATAGAATGGAGGTGTGTGAAGTCACAGAATGCAGGTGTGTTAAGTCAAAGAATGGAAGTGTGTGAAGTCAAAATGGAGGTGTGTGAAGTCACAGAATGGAGGTGTGTGAAGTCACAGAATGAAGGTGTCTGAAGTCAGAATGCAGCTGTGTGAAGCCATAGAATGGAGGTGTGTGAAGTCAGAATGGAGGTGTGTGAACTCATAGAATGCAGTGTGTGAAGTCACAATGGGGGTGTGTGAAGTCATAGAATGGGGGTGTGTGAAGTCAAATTGGAGGTGTGTGAAATCACAGAATGGAGGTGTGTCAACTCAGAAATGAGGTGTGTGAATTCATAGAATAGAGGTGTGTGAATTCATAGAATGGAAGTGTGTGAAATCACAGAATGGAGGTGTGTGAAGTCAAAGAATTGAGGTTAGTGAAGTCAGAATGGAGCTGTGTGAAGTCAGGATGGAGGTGGGTGAAGTTACAGAATGGAGGTGTGGTAACTCAGAATGGAGGTGTGTGGTCACAGAACGGAGGTGTGTGAAGTCAGAATGGAGGTGTGTGAACTCATAGAATGGAGTGTGTGAAGTCACAATGGGGGTGTGTGAAGTCAAAGAATGGAGGTGTGTGAAGTCAAACAATAAAGGTGTGTGAAGTCACAGAATGGAGGTGTGTGAACTCATAGAATGGAGGAGCATGCAGTCAAAGAATGGAGGTGTGTGAAGTCATCGAATGGAGGTGTGTGAAGTCATGGAATGGAGGTGTGTGAAATCAGATGGAGTTGTGTGAAGTCATAGAATGGAGGTGTGTGAAGTTAGAATGGAGGTGTGTGAAGTCATAGAATGGAGGTGTATGAAGTCAGAATGGAGGTGTGTGAACTCATAGAATGGAGGTGTGTGAAGTCACAATGCAGGTGTGCGAAGTCATAGAATGGAGGTGTGTGAGGTCATAGAATGGTGGTGTGTGAAGTCACAGAGTGGAGGTGTGTGGAGTCATACAGTGGAGGTGTGAGAAGTCACAGAATGGAGGTATGTGAAGTCATAGAATGGAGGTGTGTGAAGTCATAGAATTTAGGTGAGTGAAGTCATAGAACGGAGGTGTGTGAAGTCAGAGAATGGAGGTGTGTGAAATCACAAAATGGAGGTGTGTGAACTCAGAATGGAGGTGTGTGAACACACAGAATGGAGGTGTGTGAAGACATAGAATGGAGGTGTGTGAAGTCACACAATGGGGGTGTGTGAAGTCATAGAATGGAGGTTTGTGAAGTCATAGAATGGAGGTGTGTGAAGTCACAGAATGGAGGTGTGTGAAGTCAGAATAGATGTGTGCGAAGTCATAGAATGGAGCTGTGTGAAGTCAAAATGGAGCTGTGTGAAGTCATAGAATGGAGGCGAGTGAAGTCAGAATGGCGGTGTGTGAACTCATAGAATGATGTTGTGTGAAGTCACAGTGGAGGTGTGTGAAGTCATAGAATGGAGGTGTGTCAACTCAAAAGAAGGTGTGTGAAGTCATAGAATGGAGGTGTGTGAAGTCATAGAATGGAGGTGTGTGAAATCATAGACTGGAGGTGTGTGAAGTCACAGAATTGAGGTGTGTGAAGTCAGAATGGAGGTGTGTGAAGTCAGAATGGAGGTGTGTGAAGTCATAAAATGCAGGTGTGTGAATTCACAATGCATTTGTGTGAACTCATAGAATGGAGGTCTGTGAAGTCACAATGTAGTTGTGTGAAGTGACAGAATGGAGGTGTGTGAAGTCATAGAATGGAGGTGTGTGAAGTCACAGAATGGAGGCGTGTGAAGTCATATATTGGAGGTTTGTGAAGTCATAGAATGGAGGTGTGTGAAGTAATAGAATGGAGGTGTGTGAAGTCACAGAATGGAGGTGTGTGAAGTCATAGAATGGATGTTTCTGAAGAAAGAATGAAGGTGTGTTAAGTCATAGAATGGAGGTGTGTGAAGTCAAAATGGTGGTGTGTGAACTCATAGAATGGAGGTTGTGAACTCACGGAATTGAGGAGTGTGAAGTCACAGAATGGAGGTGTGTGAAGTCATAGAATGGAGGTGTGAGAAGTCACAGAATGGAGGTGTGTGAAGTCATAGAAGGGATGTTTCTGAAGTAGAATGAAGGTGTGTGAAGTCATAGAATGGAGGTGTGTGAAATCAAAATGGAGGTGTGTGAACTCATAAAATGGAGATGTGTGAAGTCATGGAATGGAGGTGTGTGAAGTCCAAGAATATAGGTGTGTGAAGTCAAACAATGGTGGTGTGTGAAGTCACAGAATGCAGGTGTGTTAAGTCAAAGAATGGAAGTGTGTGAAGTCAAAATGGAGGTGTGTGAAGTCACAGAATGGAGGTGAGTGAAGTCACAGAATGAAGGTGTTTGAAGTCAAAATTGTGGTGTGTGAAGTCACAAATGGAGGAGTCTGAAGTCAGAATGCAGCTGTGTGAAGCCATAGAATGGAGGTGTGTGAAGTCAGAATGGAGTTGTGTGAACACATAGAATGGAGGTGTGTGAATTCATAGAATGGAAGAGTGTGAAATCATAGAATGGAGGTGTGTGAAGTCAAAGATTTGAGGTTTGTGAAGTCAGAATGGAGGTGTGTGAAGTCAGGATGGAGGTGGGTGAAGTCACAGAATGGAGGTGTGGGAACTCAGAATGGAGGTGTGTGGTCACAGAACGGAGGTTTGTGAAGTCATAGAATGGAGGTGCCAGAAGTCATAGAATGGATGTTTCTGAAGTGAGAACGAAGGTGTATGAAGTCAAAGAATGGAGGTGTGTGAAGTCAAAATGGAGGTGTGTGAATCATAGAATGGAGGTGTGTGAACTCATAGAATGGAGGTGTCTGAAGTCATGCAATGGAAGTGTGTGAAGTCAAAGAATGGAGGTGTGTGAAGTCAAACAATAAAGGTGTGTGAAGTCACAGAATGGAGGTGTGTGAACTCATAGAATGGAGGTGCATGCAGTCAAAGAATGGAGGTGTGTGAAGTCATCGAATGGAGTTGTGTGAAGTCATGGAATGGAGGTGTGTGAAGTCACATGGAGTTGTGTGAAGTCATAGAATGGAGGTGTGTGAAGTCAGAATGGAGGTGTGTGAAGTCATAGAATGGAGGTGTGTGAAGTCAGAATGGAGGTGTGTGAACTCATAGAATGGAGGTGTGTGAAGTCACAATGCAGGTGTGCGAAGTCATAGAATGGAGGTGTGTGAGGTCATAGAATGGAGGTGTGTGAAGTCACAGAATGGAGGTGTGTGAAGTCATAGAATGGAGGTGTGAGAAGTCACAGAATGGAGGTGTGTGAAGTCATAGAATGGAGGTGTGTGAAGTCATAGAATTTAGGTGTGTGAAGTCATGGAATGGAGGTGTGTGAAGTCAGAGAATGGAGGTGTGTGAAATCACAAATTGGATGTGTGTGAACTCAGAATGGAGGTGTGTGAAGTCAGAGAATGGAGGTGTGTGAAGACATAGAATGGAGGTGTGGGAAGTCACACAATGGGGGTGTGTGAAGTCATAGAATGGAGGTGTGTGAAGTCATAGAATGGATGTGTGTGAAGTCACAGAATGGAGGTGTGTGAAGTCAGAATAGATGTGTGCGAAGTCATAGAATGGAGCTGTGTGAAGTCAGAATGGAGCTGTGTGAAGTCATAGAATGGAGGTGAGTGAAGTCAGAAGGCGGTGTGTGAACTCATAGAATGATGGTGTGTGAAGTCACAATGGAGGTGTGTGAAGTCATAGAATGGAGGTTTTTGTAGTCACAGAATGGAGGTGTGTGAAGTCATAGAATGGAGGTGTGTGAAGTCAGATTGGAGGTGTGTGAAGTCATAGAATGGAGGTGTGTCAACTCAAAAGGAGGTGTGTGAAGTCATAGAATGGAGGTGTGTGAAGTCATAGAATGGAGGTGTGTGAAATCATAGACTGGAGGTGTGTGAAGTCACAGAATTGAGGTGTGTGAAGTCAGAATGGAGGTGTGTGAAGTCAGAATGGAGGGGTGTGAAGTCATAGAATGCAGGTGTGTGAATTCACAATGCATTTGTGTGAACTCATAGAATGGAGGTCTGTGAAGTCGCAATGTAGGTGTGTGGAGTCACAGAATGGAGGTGTGTGAAGTCATAGAATGGAGGTGTGTGAAGTCACAGAATGGAGGTGTGTGAAGTCATATATTGGAGGTTTGTGAAGTCATAGAATGGAGGTGTGTGAAGTAATAGAATGGAGGTGTGTCAAGTCACAGATTGAAGGTGTGTGAAGTCACAGAATGGGGTGTGTGAACTCAGAATGGAGGTGTGTGAAGTCACAGAATGGAGGTGTGTGAAGTCATAGAATGGATGTTTCTGAAGTAAGAATGAAGGTGTGTGAAGTCATAGAATGGAGGTGTGTGAAGTCAAAATGGTGGTGTGTGAACTCATAGAATGGAGGTTTGTGAACTGATGGAATTGAGGCGTGTGAAGTCACAGAATGGAGGTGTGTGAAGTAATAGAATGGAGGTGTGAGAAGTCACAGAATGGAGGTGTGTGAAATCATAGAATGGAGGTGTGTGAAGTCATAGAATTTAGGTGTGTGAAGTCATAGATTGGAGGTGTGTGAAGTCACAGAATGGAGGTGTGTGAAATCACAAAATGGAGGTGTGTGAACTCAGAATGGAGGTGTGTGAAGTCACAGAATGGAGGTGTGTGAAGTCATAGAATGGAGATGTGTGAAGTCACAGAATGGGGGTGTGTGAAGTCATAGAATGGAGGTGTGTGAAGTCATAGAATGGAGGTGTGTGAAGTCACAGAATGGAGGTGTGTGAAGTCAGAATAGATGTGTGCGAAGTAATAGAATGGAGCTGTGTGAAGTCAGAATGGAGCTGTGTGAAGTCATAGAATGGAGGTGAGTGAAGTCAGAATGGCGGTGTGTGAACTCATAGAATGATGGTGTGTGAAGTCACAATGGAGGTGTGTGAAGTCATAGAATGGAGGTTTTTGAAGTCACAGAATGGAGGTGTGTGAAGTCATAGAATGGAGGTGTGTTAAGTCAGATTGGAGGTGTGTGAAGTCATAGAATGGAGGTGTGTCAACTCAAAAGGAGATGTGTGAAGTCATAGATTGGAGGTGTGTGAAGTCATAGAATGGAGGTGTGTGAAATCATAGAATGGAGGTGTGTGAAGTCACAGAATTGAGGTGTGTGAAGTCAGAATGGAGGTGTGTGAAGTCAGAATGGAGGTGTGTGAAGTCACAGAATGGAGGTGTGTGAAGTCATAGAATGGAGGTGAGTGAAGTCACAGAATGGAGGTGTGTGAAGTCATATATTGGAGGTTTGTGAAGTCATAGAATGGAGGTGTTTGAAGTAATAGAATGGAGGTGTGTCAAGTCACAGATAGAAGGTGTGTGAAGTCACAGAATGGGGTGTGTGAACTCAAAATGGAGGTGTGTGAAGTCACAGAATGGAGGTGTGTGAAGTCATAGAATGGATGTTTCTGAAGTAAGAATGAAGGTGTGTGAAGTTATAGAATGGACGTGTGTGAAGTCAAAATGGTGGTGTGTGAACTCATAGAAAGGAGGTGTGTGAACTCATGGAATTGAGGTCTGTGAAGTCACAGAATTGAGGTGTGTGAAGTCAGAATGGAGGTGTGTGAAGTCAGAATGGAGGTGTGTGAAGTAATAGAATGGAGGTGTGTGAATTCACAATGCATTTGTGTGAACTCATAGAATGGAGGTCTGTGAAGTCACAATGTAGGTGTGTGAAGTCACAGAATGGAGGTGTGTGAAGTCATAGAATGGAGGTGTGTGAAGTCACAGAATGGAGGTGTGTGAAGTCATATAATGGAGGTGTGTGAAGTCACAGAATGGAGGTGTGTGAAGTCAGAATGGAGTTGAGTGAAGTCATAGAATGGAGGTGTGTGAAGTCAGAATGGAGGTGTGTGAAGTCATAGAATGGAGGTGTGTGAAGACAGAATGGATGTGTGTGAACTCATAGAATGGAGGTGTGTGAAGTCATAGAATGGAGGTGTGTGAAGTCACAGAATGGAGGTGTGTGAAGTCAGAATAGATGTGTGCGAAGTAATAGAATGGAGCTGTGTGAAGTCAGAATGGAGCTGTGTGAAGTCATAGAATGGAGGTGAGTGAAGTCAGAATGGCGGTGTGTGAACTCATAGAATGATGGTGTGTGAAGTCACAATGGAGGTGTGTGAAGTCATAGAATGGAGGTTTTTGAAGTCACAGAATGGAGGTGTGTGAAGTCATAGAATGGAGGTGTGTTAAGTCAGATTGGAGGTGTGTGAAGTCATAGAATGGAGGTGTGTCAACTCAAAAGGAGATGTGTGAAGTCATAGATTGGAGGTGTGTGAAGTCATAGAATGGAGGTGTGTGAAATCATAGAATGGAGGTGTGTGAAGTCACAGAATTGAGGTGTGTGAAGTCAGAATGGAGGTGTGTGAAGTCAGAATGGAGGTGTGTGAAGTCACAGAATGGAGGTGTGTGAAGTCATAGAATGGAGGTGAGTGAAGTCACAGAATGGAGGTGTGTGAAGTCATATATTGGAGGTTTGTGAAGTCATAGAATGGAGGTGTTTGAAGTAATAGAATGGAGGTGTGTCAAGTCACAGATAGAAGGTGTGTGAAGTCACAGAATGGGGTGTGTGAACTCAAAATGGAGGTGTGTGAAGTCACAGAATGGAGGTGTGTGAAGTCATAGAATGGATGTTTCTGAAGTAAGAATGAAGGTGTGTGAAGTTATAGAATGGAGGTGTGTGAAGTCAAAATGATGGTGTGTGAACTCATAGAAAGGAGGTGTGTGAACTCATGGAATTGAGGTCTGTGAAGTCACAGAATTGAGGTGTGTGAAGTCAGAATGGAGGTGTGTGAAGTCAGAATGGAGGTGTGTGAAGTAATAGAATGGAGGTGTGTGAATTCACAATGCATTTGTGTGAACTCATAGAATGGAGGTCTGTGAAGTCACAATGTAGGTGTGTGAAGTCACAGAATGGAGGTGTGTGAAGTCATAGAATGGAGGTGTGTGAAGTCACAGAATGGAGGTGTGTGAAGTCATATAATGGAGGTGTGTGAAGTCACAGAATGGAGGTGTGTGAAGTCAGAATGGAGTTGAGTGAAGTCATAGAATGGAGGTGTGTGAAGTCAGAATGGAGGTGTGTGAAGTCATAGAATGGAGGTGTGTGAAGACAGAATGGATGTGTGTGAACTCATAGAATGGAGGTGTGTGAAGTCATAGAATGGAGGTGTGTGAAGTCACAGAATGGAGGTGTGTGAAGTCAAAGACTGGAGGTGTGTGAAGTCAAAGAACGGAGGTGTGTGAACTCATAGAATGGAGGTGTGTGAATTCACAGAATGAAGGTGCGTTAAGTCACAGAATGGAGGTTTGTGAACACAGAATGGAGGTGTGTGAAGTCACAGAATTTATGTGTGGGAAGTCATAGAATGGAGTTGTGTGAAGTCACAGAATGGAGGTGTGTGAATTAATAGAATGGAGGTGTGAGAAATCATAGAATGGAGGTGTGTGAAGTCACAGAATGGAGGTGTGTGAAGTCACAGAATGGAGGTGTGTGAAGTCACAGAATGGAGGTGTGTGAACTCACAATGGTGGTGTGTGAAGTCAAAGAATGGAGGTGTGTGAAGTCATAGAATGGAATTGTGTGAACTCATAGAATGGAGGTGTATGAAGTGAGAATTGAGGTGTGTGAAGTCACGGAATTGAGGTGTGTGAACTCAGAATGGAGGTGTGTGAAGTCACAGAATGGAGGTTTGTGAAGTCATATAATGGAGGTGTGTGAAGTCGTAGAATGAATGTTTCTTAAGTAGAATGAAGGTGTGTGAAGTCATAGAATGGAGGTGTGTGAAGTCAAAATGGAGGTGTGTGAACTCATAAAATGGAGATGTGTGAAGTCATGGAATGGAGGTGTGTGAAGTCCAAGAATATAGGTTTGTGAAGTCAAACAATGGTGGTATGTGAAGTCACAGAATGCAGGTGTGTTAAGTCAAAGAATGGAAGTGTGTGAAGTCAAAATGGAGGTGTGTAAAGTCACAGAATGGAGGTGTGTGAAGTCACAGAATGAAGGTGTCTGAAGTCAGAATGCAGCTGTGTGAAGCCATAGAATGGAGGTGTGTGAAGTCAGAATGGAGGTGTGTGAACTCATAGAATGGAGTGTGTGAAGTCACAATGGGGGTGTGTGAAGTCATAGAATGGGGGTGTGTGAAGTCAAATTGGAGGTGTGTGAAATCACAGAATGGAGGTGTGTCAACTCAGAAATGAGGTGTGTGAATTCATAGAATAGAGGTGTGTGAATTCATAGAATGGAAGTGTGTGAAATCATAGAATGGAGGTGTGTGAAGTGAAAGAATGGAGGTTTGGGAACTCAGAATGGAGGTGTGTGGTCACAGAACGGAGGTTTGTGAAGTCATAGAATGGAGGTTCCTGAAGTCATAGAATGGATGTTTCTGAAGTGAGAATGAAGGTGTATGAAGTCAAAGAATGGAGGTGTGCGAAGTCAAAATGGAGGTGTGTGAACTCATAGAATGGAGGTGTGTGAACTCATAGAATGGAGGTGTGTGAAGTCATGCAATGTAGGTGTGTGAAGTCAAAGAATGAAGGTATGTGTAGTCAAACAATAAAGGTGTGTGAAGTCACAGAATGGAGGTGTGTGAACTCATAGAATGGAGGTGCATGAAGACAAAGAATGGAGGTGTGTGAATTCATCGAATGGAGGTGTGTGAAATCATGGAATGGAGGTGTGTGAAGTCAGATGGAGTTGTGTGAAGTCATAGAATGGAGGTGTGTGAAGTCAGAATGGAGGGGTGTGAAGTCATAGAATGGAGGTGTGTGAAGTAAGAATGGAGGTGTGTGAACTCATAGAATGGAGGTGTGTGAAGTCACAATGCAGGTGTGCGAAGTCATAGAATGGAGGTGTGTGAGGTCATAGAATGCAGGTGTGTGAAGTCACACTATGGAGGTGTGTGAAGTCATAGAATTGAGGTGTGTGAATCACAGAATGGAGGTGTGTGAAGTCATAGAATGGAGGTTTGTGAAGTCATAGAATTTAGGTGTGTGAAGTCATAAAATGGAGGTGTGTGAGGTCACAGAATGGCGGTGTGTGAAATCACAAAATGGAGGTGTGTGAACTCAGAATGGTGGTGTGTGAAGTCACAGAACGGAGGTTTGTGAAGTCATAGAATGGAGGTGCCTGAAGTCATAGAATGGATGTTTCTGAAGTGAGAACGAAGGTGTATGAAGTCAAAGAATGGAGGTGTGTGAAGTCAAAATGGAGGTGTGTGAAGTCACAGAATGGAGGTGTGGGAACTCAGAATGGAAGTGTGTGGTCACAGAACGGAGGTTTGTGAAGTCATAGAATGGAGGTGCCTGAAGTCATAGAATGGATGTTTCTGAAGTGAGAACGAAGGTGTATGAAGTCAAAGAATGGAGGTGTGTGAAGTCAAAATGGAGGTGTGTGAAGTCACAGAATGGAGGTTTGTGAAGTCATAGAATGGAGGTGTGTGAAGTCATAGAATGGAGGTGTGTGATGTCACAGAATGGAGGTGTGTGAAGTCAGAATAGATGTGTGCGAAGTCATAGAATGGAGCTGTGTGAAGTCAGAATGGAGCTGTGTGAAGTCATAGAATGGAGGTGAGTGAAGTCAGAATGGAGGTGTGTGAACTCATAGAATGATGTTGTGTGAAGTCACAGTGGAGGTGTGTGAAGTCATAGAATGGAGGTTTTTGAAGTCACAGAATGGAGGTGTGTGAAGTCATAGAATGGAGGTGTGTGAAGTCAGATTGGAGGTGTGTGAAGTCATAGAATGGAGTGTGTGAAGTCACAATGGGGGTGTGTGAAGTCATAGAATGGGGGTGTGTGAAGTCAAATAGGAGGTGTGTGAAATCACAGAATGGAGGTGTGTCAACTCAGAAATGAGGTGGGTGAATTCATAGAATAGAGGTGTGTGAAATCATAGAACGGAGGTGTGTGAAGTCAAAGAATGGAGGTGTGGGAACTCAGAATGGAGGTGTGTGGTCACAGAACGGAGGTTTGTGAAGTCATAGAATGGAGGTGCCTGAAGTCATAGAATGGATGTTTCTGAAGTGAGAATGAAGGTGTATGAAGTCAAAGAATGGAGGTGTGCGAAGTAAAATTGGAGGTGTGCGAACTCATAGAATGGAGGTGTGTGAACTCATAGAATGGAGGTGTGTGAAGTCATGGAATGTAGGTGTGTGAAGTCAAAGAATGAAGGTGTGTGAACTCAAACAATAAAGGTGTGTGAAGTCACAGAATGGAGGTGTGTGAACTCATAGAATGGAGGTGCATGAAGACAAAGAATGGAGGTGTGTGAATTCATCGAATGGAGGTGTGTGAAATCATGGAATGGAGGTGTGTGAAGTCAGATGGAGTTGTGTGAAGTCATAGAATGGAGGTGTGTGAAGTCAGAATGGAGGTGTGTGAAGTCATAGAATGGAGGTGTGTGAAGTCAGAATGGAGGTGTGTGAACGCATAGAATGGAGGTGTGTGAAGTCACAATGCAGGTGTGCGAAGTCATAGAATGGAGGTGTGTGAGGTCATAGAATGCAGGTGTGTGAAGTCACAGAATGGAGGTGTGTGAAGTCATAGAATGGAGGTGTGTGAATCACAGAATGGAGGTGTGTGAAGTCATAGAATGGAGGTTTGTGAAGTCATAGAATTTAGGTGTGTGAAGTCATAAAATGGAGGTGTGTGAGGTCACAGAATGGAGGTGTGTGAACTCAGAATGGAGGTGTGTGAAGTCACAGAATGGAGGTGTGTGAAGTCATAGAATGGAGGTGTGTGAAGTCACACAATGGGGGTGTGTGAAATCATAGAATGGAGGTGTGTGAAGTCATAGAATGGAGGTGTGTGAAGTCACAGAATGGAGGTGTTTGACGTCAGAGAATGGAGGTGTGTGAAATCAGAATGGAGGTGTGTGAAGTCACAGAATGGAGGTTTGTGAAGTTAGAATAGATGTGTGCGAAGTCATAGAATGGAGCTGTGTGAAGTCAGAATGGAGCTGTGTGAAGTCATAGAATGGAGGTGAGTGAAGTCAGAACGGCGGTGTGTGAACTCATAGAATGATGGTGTGTGAAGTCAGAATGGAGGTGTGTGAAGTCATAGAATGGAGATTTTTGAAGTCACAGAATGGAAGTGTGTGAAGTCATAAAATGGAGGTGTGTGAAGTCAGATTGGAGGTGTGTGAAGTCATAGAATGGAGGTGTGTCAACTCAGAAAGGAGTGTGTGAAGTCATAGAATGGAGGTGTGTGAAGTCATAGAATGGAAGAGTGTGAAATCATAGAATGGAGGTGTGTGAAGTCAAAGAATTGAGGTTTGTGAAGTCAGAATGGAGGTGTGTGAAGTCAGGATGGAGGAGGGTGAAGTCACAGAATGGAGGTGTGGGAACTCAGAATGGAAGTGTGTGGTCACAGAACGGAGGTTTGTGAAGTCATAGAATGGAGGTGCCAGAAGTCATAGAATGGATGTTTCTGAAGTGAGAACGAAGGTGTATGAAGTCAAAGAATGGAGGTGTGTGAAGTCAAAATGGAGGTGTGTGAAGTCACAGAATGGAGGTGTGTGAAGTCATAGAATGGAGGTGTGTGAAGTCACACAATGGGGGTGTGTGAAGTCATAGAATGGAGGTGTGTGAAGTCATAGAATGGAGGTGTGTGAAGTCACAGAATGGAGGTGTGTGAAGTCATAGAATGGAGGTGTGAGAAGTCACAGAATGGAGGTGTGTGAAGTCATAGAAGGGATGTTTCTGAAGTAGAATGAAGGTGTGTGAAGTCATAGAATGGAGGTGTGTGAAATCAAAATGGAGGTGTGTGAACTCATAAAATGGAGATGTGTGAAGTCATGGAATGGAGGTGTGTGAAGTCCAAGAATATAGGTGTGAAGTCAAACAATGGTGGTGTGTGAAGTCACAGAATGCAGGTGTTTTAAGTCAAAGATTGGAAGTGTGTGAAGTCAAAATGGATGTGTGTGAAGTCACAGAATGGAGGTGTGTGAAGTCACAGAATGAAGGTGTTTGAAGTCAAAATTGTGGTGTGTGAAATCACAAATGGAGGTGTCTGAAGTCAGAATGCAGCTGTGTGAAGCCATAGAATGGAGGTGTGTGAAGTCAGAATGGAGTTGTGTGAACACATAGAATGGAGTGTGTGAAGTGACAATGGGGGTGTGTGAAGTCATAGAATGGGGGTGTCTGAAGTCAAATTGGAGGTGTGTGAAATCACAGAATGGAGGTGTGTCAACTCAGAAATGAGGTGTGTGAAGTCATAGAATGGAGGTGTGTGAAGTCATAGAATGGAAGAGTGTGAAATCATAGAATGGAGGTGTGTGAAGTCAAAAATTGAGGTTTGTGAAGTCAGAATGGAGGTGTGTGAAGTCAGGATGGAGGTGGGTGAAGTCACAGAATGGAGGTGTGGGAACTCAGAATGGAGGTGTGTGGTCCCAGAACGGAGGTTTGTGAAGTCATAGAATGGAGGTGCCTGAAGTCATAGAATGGATGTTTCTGAAGTGAGAACGAAGGTGTATGAAGTCAAAGAATGGAGGTGTGTGAAGTCAAAATGGAGGTGTGTGAATCATAGAATGGAGGTGTGTGAACTCATAGAATGGAGGTGTCTGAAGTCATGCAATGGAAGTGTGTGAAGTCAAAGAATGGAGGTGTGTGAAGTCAAACAATAAAGGTGTGTGAAGTCACAGAATGGAGGTGTGTGAACTCACAGAATGGAGGTGCATGCAGTCAAAGAATGGAGGTGTGTGAAGTCATCGAATGGAGGTGTGTGAAGTCATGGAATGGAGGTGTGTGAAGTCAGATGGAGTTGTGTGAAGTCATAGAATGGAGGTGTGTGAAGTCAGAATGGAGGTATGTGAAGTCATAGAATGGAGGTGTGTGAAGTCAGAATGGAGGTGTGTGAACTCATAGAATGGAGGTGTGTGAAGTCACAATGCAGGTGTGCGAAGTCATAGAATGGAGGTGTGTGAGGTCATAGAATGGAGGTGTGTGAAGTCACAGAATGGAGGTGTGTGAAGTCATAGATTGGAGGTGTGAGAAGTCACAGAATGGAGGTGTGTGAAGTCATAGAATGGAGGTGTGTGAAGTCATAGAATTTAGGTGTGTGAAGTCATAGAATGGAGGTGTGTGAAGTCTGAGAATGGAGGTGTGTGAATTCACAAATTGGATGTGTGTGAACTCAGAATGGAGGTGTGTGAAGTCACAGAATGAAGGTGTGTGAAGTCATAGAATGGAGGTGTGTGAAGTCACACAATGGGGGTGTGTGAAGTCATAGAATGGAGGTGTGTCAACTCAGAAAGGAGTGAGTGAAGTCATAGAATGGAGGTGTGTGAAGTCATAGAATGGAAGAGTGTGAAATCATAGAATGGAGGTGTGTGAAGTCAAAGAATTGAGGTTTGTGAAGTCAGAATGGAGGTGTGTGAAGTCAGGATGGAGGAGGGTGAAGTCACAGAATGGAGGTGTGGGAACTCAGAATGGAAGTGTGTGGTCACAGAACGGAGGTTTGTGAAGTCATAGAATGGAGGTGCCAGAAATCATAGAATGGATGTTTCTGAAGTGAGAACGAAGGTGTATGAAGTCAAAGAATGTAGGTGTGTGAAGTCAAAATGGAGGTGTGTGAAGTCACAGAATGGAGGTGTGTGAAGTCATAGAATGGAGGTGTGTGAAGTCACACAATGGGGGTGTGTGAAGTCATAGAATGGAGGTGTGTGAAGTCATAGAATGGAGGTGTGTGAAGTCACACAATGGGGGTGTGTGAAGTCAGAATAGATGTGTGCGAAGTCATAGAATGGAGCTGTGTGAAGTCAGAATGGAGCTGTGTGAAGTCATAGAATGGAGGTGAGTGAAGTCAGAATGGCGGTGTGTGAACTCATAGAATGATGTTGTGTGAAGTCACAGTGGAGGTGTGTGAAGTCATAGAATGGAGGTTTTTGAAGTCACAGAATGGAGGTGTGTGAAGTCATAGAATGGAGGTGTGTGAAGTCAGATTGGAGGTGTGTGAAGTCACAGAATTTAGGTGTGTGAAGTCAGAATATAGGTGTGTGAAGTCAGAGTGGAGGTGTGTGAAGTCATAGAATGGAGGTTTGTGAAATCATAGACTGGAGGTGTGTGAAGTCACAGAATTTAGGTGTGTGAAGTCAGAATATAGGTGTGTGAAGTCAGAGTGGAGGTGTGTGAAGTCATAGAATGCAGGTGTGTGAATTCACAATGCATTTGTGTGAACTCATAGAATGGAGGTCTGTGAAGTCACAATGTAGGTGTGTGAAGTCACAGAATGGAGGTGTGTGAAGTCATAGAATGGAGGTGTGTGAAGTCACAGAATGGAGGTGTGTGAAGTCATATATTGGAGGTTTGTGAAGTCATAGAATGCAGGTGTGTGAAGTAATAGAATGGAGGTGTATCAAGTGACAGATTGAAGGTGTGTGAAGTCACAGAATGGGGTGTGTGAACTCAGAATGGAGGTGTGTGAAGTCACAGAATGGAGGTGTGTGAAGTCATAGAATGGAGGTGCCTGAAGTCATAGAATGGATGTTTCTGAAGTGAGAATGAATGTGTATGAAGTCAAAGAATGGAGGTGTGTGAAGTCAAAATGGAGGTGTGTGAATCATAGAATGGAGGTTTGTGAACTCATAGAATGGAGGTGTCTGAAGTCATGCAATGGAAGTGTGTGAAGTCAAAGAATGGAGGTGTGTGAAGTCAAACAATAAAGGTGTGTGAAGTCACAGAATGGAGGTGTGTGAACTCACAGAATGGAGGTGCATGCAGTCAAAGAATGGAGGTGTGTGAAGTCATCGAATGGAGGTGTGTGAAGTCATGGAATGGAGGTGTGTGAAGTCAGATGGAGTTGTGTGAAGTCATAGAATGGAGGTGTGTGAAGTCAGAATGGAGGTGTGTGAAGTCATAGAATGGAGGTGTGTGAAGTCAGAATGGAGGTGTTTGAACTCATAGAATGGAGGTGTGTGAAGTCACAATGCAGGTGTGCGAAGTCATAGAATGGAGGTGTGTGAGGTCATAGAATGGAGGTGTGTGAAGTCACAGAATGGAGGTGTGTGAAGTCATAGAATGGAGGTGTGAGAAGTCACAGAATGGAGGTGTGTGAAGTCATAGAATGGAGGTGTGTGAAGTCATAGAATTTAGGTGTGTGAAGTCATAGAATGGAGGTGTGTGAAGTCAGAGAATGGAGGTGTGTGAAATCACAAATTGGATGTGTGTGAACTCAGAATGGAGGTGTGTGAAGTCACAGAATGGAGGTGTGCGAAGTCATAGAATGGAGGTGTGTGAAGTCACACAATGGGGGTGTGTGAAGTCATAGAATGGAGGTGTGTGAAGTCATAGAATGGAGGTGTGTGAAGTCACAGAATGGAGGTGTGTGAAGTCAGAATAGATGTGTGCGAAGTCATAGAATGGAGCTGTGTGAAGTCATAGAATGAAGGTGAGTGAAGTCAGAAGGCGGTGTGTGAACTCATAGAATGATGGTGTGTGAAGTCACAATGGAGGTGTGTGAAGTCATAGAATGGAGGTTTTTGAAGTCACAGAATGGAGGTGTGTGAAGTCATAGAATGGAGGTGTGTGAAGTCAGATTGGAGTTGTGTGAAGTCATAGAATGGAGGTGTGTCAACTCAAAAGGACGTGTGTGAACTCATACACTGGAGGTGTGTGAAGTCATAGAAGGGAGGTGTGTGAAATCATACACTGGAGGTGTGTGAAGTCACAGAATTGAGGTGTGTGAAGTCAGAATGGAGGTGTGTGAAGTCAGAATGGAGGTGTGTGAAGTCATAGAATGCAGGTGTGTGAATTCACAATGCATTTATGTGAACTCATAGAATGGAGGTCTGTGAAGTCACAATGTAGGTGTGTGGAGTCTCAGAATGGAGGTGTGTGAAGTCATAGAATGGAGGTGCGTGAAGTAATAGAATGGAGGTGTGTCAAGTCACAGATTGAAGGTGTGTGAAGTCACAGAATGGGGTGTGTGAACTCAGAATGGAGGTGTGTAAAGTCACAGAATGGAGGTGTGTGAAGTCATAGAATGGATGTTTCTGAAGTAAGAATGAAGGTGTGTGAAGTCATAGAATGGAGGTGTGTGAAGTCAAAATGGTGGTGTGTTAACTCATAGAATGGAGGTGTGTGAACTCATGGAATTGAAGTGTGTGAAGTCACAGAATGGAGGTGTGTGAAGTCATAGAATGGAGGTGTGAGAAGTCACAGAATGGAGGTGTGTGAAGTCATAGAATGGAGGTGTGTGAACTCATAGAATTTAGTTGTGTGAAGTCATAGATTGGAGGTGTGTAAAGTCACAGAATGGAGGTGTGTGAAATCACAAAATGGAGGTGTGTGAACTCAGAATGGAGGTGTGTGAAGTCACAGAATGGAGGTGTGTGAAGTCATAGAATGGAGGTGTGTGAAGTCACACAATGGGGGTGTGTGAAGTCATAGAATGGAGGTGTGTGAAGTCATAGAATGGAGGTGTGTGAAGTCACAGAATGGAGGTGTGTGAAGTAAGAATAGATGTGTGCGAAGTAATAGAATGGAGCTGTGTGAAGTCAGAATGGAGCTATGTGAAGGCACAGAATGGAGGTGAGTGAAGTCAGAATGGCGGTGTGTGAACTCATAGAATGATGGTGTGTGAAGTCACAATGGAGGTGTGTGAAGTCATAGAATGGAGGTTTTTGAAGTCACAGAATTGAGGTGTGTGAAGTCATAGAATGGAGGTGTGTGAGGTCAGATTGGAGGTGTGTGAAGTCATAGAATGGAGGTGTGTGAAGTCACAGAATGGAGGTGTGTGAAGTCAGAATAGATGTGTGCGAAGTCATAGAATGGAGCTGTGTGAAGTCAGAATGGAGCTGTGTGAAGTCATAGAATGGAGGTGAGTGAAGTCAGAATGGCGGTGTGAGAACTCATAGAATGATGTTGTGTGAAGTCACAGTGGAGGTGTGTGAAGTCATAGAATGGAGGTTTTTGAAGTCACAGAATGGAGGTGTGTGAAGTCATAGAATGGAGGTGTGTGAAGTCAGATTGGAGGTGTGTGAAGTCATAGAATGGAGGTGTGTCAACTGAAAAGGAGGTATGTGAAGTCATAGAATGGAGGTGTGTGAAGTCATAGAATGGAGGTGTGTGAAATCATAGACTGGAGGTGTGTGAAGTCACAGACTTGAGGTGTGTGAAGTCAGAATGGAGGTGTGTGAAGTCAGAATGGAGGTGTGTGAAGTCATAGAATGCAGGTGTGTGAATTCACAATGCATTTGTGTGAACTCATAGAATGGAGGTCTGTGAAGTCACAATGTAGGTGTGTGAAGTCACAGAATGGAGGTGTGTGAAGTCATAGAATGGAGGTGTGTGAAGTCACAGAATGGAGGTGTGTGAAGTCATATATTGGAGGTTTGTGAAGTCATAGAATGCAGGTGTGTGAAGTAATAGAATGGAGGTGTGTCAAGTGACAGATTGAAGTTGTGTGAAGTCACAGAATGGGCTGTGTGAACTCAGAATGGAGGTGTGTTAAGTCACAGAATGGAGGTGTGTGAAGTCATAGAATGGATGTTTCTGAAGTAAGAATGAAGGTGTGTGAAGTCATAGAATGGAAGTGTGTGAATTCAAAATGGTGGTGTGTGAACTCATAGAATGGAGGTTTGTGAACTCATGGAATTGAGGTGTGTGAAGTCACAGAATGGAGGTGTGTGAAGTCATAGAATGGAGGTGTGAGAAGTCACAGAATGGAGGTGTGTGAAGTAATAGAAGGGATGTTTCTGAAGTAGAATGAAGGTGTGTGAAGTCATAGAATGGAGGTGTGTGCAATCAAAATGGAGGTGTGTGAACTCATAAAATGGAGATGTGTGAAGTCATATAATGGAGGTGTGTGAAGTCCAAGAATATAGGTGTGTGAAGTCAAACAATGGTGGTGTGTGAAGTCACAGAATGCAGGTGTGTTAAGTCAAAGAATGGAAGTGTGTGAAGTCAAAATGGAGGTGTGTGAAGTCACAGAATGGAGGTGTGTGAAGTCACAGAATGAAGGTGTTTGAAGTCAAAATTGTGGTGTGTGAAGTCACAAATGGAGGTGTCTGAAGTCAGAATGCAGCTGTGTGAAGCCATAGAATGGAGGTGTGTGAAGTCAGAATGGAGTTGTGTGAACACATAGAATGGAGTGTGTGAAGTGACAATGGGGGTGTGTGAAGTCATAGAATGGGGGTGTGTGAAGTCAAATTGGAGGTGTGTGAAATCACAGAATGGAGTTGTGTCAACACAGAAATGAGGTGTGTGAAGTCATAGAATGGAGGTGTGTGAAGTCATAGAATGGAAGAATGTGAAATCATAGAATGGAGGTGTGTGAAGTCAAAGAATTGAGGTTTGTGAAGTCAAAATGGAGGTGTGTGAAGTTAGGATGGAGGTGGGTGAAGTCACAGAATGGAGGTGTGGGAACTCAGAATGGAGGTGTGTGGTCACAGAACGGAGGTTTGTGAAGTCATAGAATGGAGGTGCCTGAAGTCATAGAATGGATGTTTCTGAAGTGAGAACGAAGGTGTATGAAGTCAAAGAATGGAGGTGTGTGAAGTCAAAATGGAGGTGTGTGAATCATAGAATGGAGGTTTGTGAACTCATAGAATGGAGGTGTCTGAAGTCATGCAATGGAAGTGTGTGAAGTCAAAGAATGGAGGTGTGTGAAGTCAAACAATAAAGGTGTGTGAAGTCACAGAATGGAGGTGTGTGAACTCATAGAATGGAGGTGCATGCAGTCAAAGAATGGAGGTGTGTGAAGACATCGAATGGAGCTGTGTGAAGTCATGGAATGGAGGTGTGTCAAGTCACAGATTGAAGGTGTGTGAAGTCACAGAATGGGGTGTGTGAACACAAAATGGAGGTGTGTGAAGTCACAGAATGGAGGTGTGTGAAGTCATAGAATGGATGTTTCTGAAGTAAGAATGAAGGTGTGTGAAGTCATAGAATGGAGGTGTGTGAACTCATAGAATGGAGGTGCATGCAGTCAAAGAATGGAGGTGTGTGAAGTCATATATTGGAGGTTTGTGAAGTCATAGAATGGAGGTGTGTCAAGTCACAGATTGAAGGTGTGTGAAGTCACAGAATGGGGTGTGTGAACTCAAAATGGAGGTGTGTGAAGTCACAGAATGGAGGTGTGTGAACTCATGGAATTGAGGTGTGTGAAGTCACAGAATGGAGGTGTGTGAAGTCATAGAATGGAGGTGTGAGAAGTCACAGAATGGAGGTGTGTGAAGTCATAGAATGGAGGTGTGTGAAGTCATAGAATTTAGGTGTGTGAAGTCATAGATTGGAGGTGTGTAAAGTCACAGAATGGAGGTGTGTGAAATCACAAAATGGAGGTGTGTGAACTCAGAATGGAGGTGTGTGAAGTCACAGAATGGAGGTGTGTGAAGTCATGGAATGGAGGTGTGTGAAGTCACACAATGGGGGTGTGTGAAGTCATAGAATGGAGGTGTGTGAAGTCATAGAATGGAGGTGTGTGAAGTCACAGAATGGAGGTGTGTGAAGTCAGAATAGATGTGTGCGAAGTAATAGAATGGAGCTGTGTGAAGTCAGAATGGAGCTGTGTGAAGTCATAGAATGGAGGTGAGTGAAGTCAAAATGGCGGTGTGTGAACTCATAGAATGATGGTGTATGAAGTCACAATGGAGGTGTGTGAAATCATAGAGTGGAGGTTTTTGAAGTCACAGAATGGAGGTGTGTGAAGTCATAGAATGGACGTGTGTGAGGTCAATTTGGAGGTGTGTGAAGTCATAGAATGGAGGTGTGTCAACTCAAAAGTAGGTGTGTGAACTCATAGAATGGAGGTGTGTGAAGTCATAGAATGGAGGTGTGTGAAATCATAGAATGGAGGTGTGTGAAGTCACAGAATTGAGGTGTGTGAAGTCAGATTGGAGGTGTGTGAAGTCAGAATGGAGGTGTGTGAAGTCACAGAATGGAGGTGTGTGAACTCATAGAATGGAGGTGTGTGAAGTCATAGAATGGAGGTGTGTGAAATCATAGAATGGAGGTGTGTGAAGTCACAGAATGAGGTGTGTGAACTCAGAATGGAGGTGTGTGAAGTCACACAATGGAGGTGTGTGAAGTCATAGAATGGACGTTTCTGAAGTAAGAATGAAGGTGTGTGAAGTTATAGAACGGAGGTTTGTGAAGTCAAAATGGTGGTGTGTGAACTCATACAATGGAGGTGTGTGAACTCATGGAATTGAGGTGTGTGAAGTCACAGAATGGAGGTGTGTGAAGTCATAGAATGGAGGTGTGAGAAGTCACAGAATGGAGGTGTGTGAAGTCATAGAATGGAGGTGTGTGAAGTCATAGAATGGAGGTGTGTGAATTCACAATGCATTTGTGTGAACTCATAGAATGGAGGTCTGTGAAGTCACAATGTAGGTGTGTGAAGTCACAGAATGGAGGTGTGTGAAGTCATAGAATGGAGGTGTGTGAAGTCACAGAATGGAGGTGTGTGAAGTCATATAATGGAGGTGTGTGAAGTCACAGAATGGAGGTGTGTGAACTCAGAATGGAGTTGTGTGAAGTCATAGAATGGAGGTGTGTGAAGTCAGAATGGAGGGGTGTGAAGTCATAGAATGGAGGTGTGTGAAGTCAGAATGGATGTGTGTGAACTCATAGAATGGAGGTGTGTGAAGTCACAATGGAGGTGTGTGAAGTCATAGAATGGAGGTGTGTGAAGTCACAGAATGGAGGTGTGTGAAGTCATAGAATGAACCTGTGTGAAGTCAGACTGGAGGTGTGTGAAGTCACAGAATGGAGGTGTGTGAACTCAGAATGGAGGTGTGTGAAGTCACAGAAGGGAGGTGTGTGAAGTGATAGAATGGAGGTGTGTGAAGTCATAGAATGGATGTGTGTGAAGTCATAATGGAGGTGTGTGAAGTCACAGAATTGAGGTGTGTGAAGTCACAGAATGGAGGTGTGTGAAGTCATAGAATGGAGGTGTGTGAAGTCATAGAATGGAGGTGTGTAAAGTCATAGAATGGATGTTTGTTAAGTAAGAATGAAGGTGTGTTAAGTCATAGAATGGAGGTGTGTGAAGGCACAGAATGGAGGTGTGTGAAGTCATAGAATTGAGCTGTGTGAAGTCAGAATGGAGGTGTGTGAAGTCACAGAATGGAGGTGTGTGAACTCAGAATGGAGGTGTGTGAAGTCACAGAATGGAGGTGTGTTAAGTCACAGAGTGGAGGTGTGTGAACTCAGAATGGAGGTATGTGAATTCACAGAATCTAGGTGTGTGAAGTCATAGAATGGAGCTGTGTGAAGTCATAGAATGGAAGTGTGTGAAGTCAGAACGGAGGTGTGTGAAGTCATAGAATGGAAGTGTGTGAAGTCAGAACGGAGGTGTGTGAACTCAGATTGGAGGTGTGGGAAGTCACAATGGAGGTGTGTGAAGTTATAGAATGGAGGTGTGTGAAGTCACAGAATGGAGGTGTGTGAAGTCAAAGACTGGAGGTGTGTGAAGTCAAAGAATGGAGGTGTGTGAACTCATAGAATATAGGTGTGTGAAGTCACAGAATGAGGGTGCGTTAAGTCACAGAATGGAGGTTTGTGAACACAGAATGGAGGTGTGTGAAGTCACAGAATGGAGGTGTGGGAAGTCATAGAATGGAGTTGTGTGAAGTCACAGAATGGAGGTGTGTGAATTAATAGAATGGAGGTGGGAGAAATCATAGAATGGAGGTGTGTGAAGTCCCAGAATGGAGGTGTGTGAAGTCACAGAATGGAGGTGTGTGAACTCACAATGGTGGTGTGTGAAGTCAAAGAATGGAGGTGTGTGAAGTCATAGAATGGAATTGTGTGAAGTCATAGAATGGAGGTGTGTGAAGTGAGAATTGAAGTGTGTGAAGTCACGGAATTGAGGTGTGTGAACTCAGAATGGAGGTGTGTGAAGTCACAGAATGGAGGTTTGTGAAGTCATAGAATGTAGGTGTGTGAAGTCATAGAATGGATGTTTCTGAAGTAGATTGAAGGTGTGTGAAGTCATAGAATGGAGGTGTGTGAAGTCAAAATGGAGGTGTGTGAACTCATAAAATGGAAATGTGTGAAGTCATGGAATGGAGGTGTGTGAAGTCCAAGAATATAGGTTTGTGAAGTCAAACAATGGTGGTGTGTGAAGTCACAGAATGCAGGTGTGTTAAGTCAAAGAATGGAAGTGTGTGAAGTCAAAATGGAGGTGTGTAAAGTCACAGAGTGGAGGTGTGTGAAGTCACAGAATGAAGGTGTCTGAAGTCAGAATGCAGCTGTGTGAAGCCATAGAATGGAGGTGTGTGAAGTCAGAATGGAGGTGTGTGAACTCATAGAATGGAGTGTGTGAAGTCACAATGGGGGTGTGTGAAGTCATAGAATGGGGGTGTGTGAAGTCAAATTGGAGGTGTGTGAAATCACAGAATGGAGGTGTGTCAACTCAGAAATGAGGTGTGTGAATTCATAGAATAGAGGTGTGTGAATTCATAGAATGGAAGTGTGTGAAATCATAGAATGGAGGTGTGTGAAGTCAAAGAATGGAGGTGTGGGAACTCAGAATGGAGGTGTGTGGTCACAGAACGGAGGTTTGTGAAGTCATAGAATAGAGGTGCCTAAAGTCATAGAATGGATGTTTCTGAAGTGAGAATGAAGGTGTATGAAGTCAAAGAATGGAGGTGTGCGTAGTCAAAATTGAGGTGTGTGAACTCATAGAATGGAGGTGTGTGAACTCATAGAATGGAGGTGTGTGAAGTCATGGAATGTAGGTGTGTGAAGTCAAAGAATGAAGGTGTGTGAAGTCAAACAATAAAGGTGTGTGAAGTCACAGAGTGGAGGTGTGTGAACTCATAGAATGGTCGTGCATGAAGACACAGAATGGAGATGTGTGAATTCATCGAATGGAGGTGTGTGAAATCATGGAATGGAGGTGTGTGAAGTCAGATGGAGTTGTGAGAAGTCATAGAATGGAGGTGTGTGAAGTCAGAATGGAGGTGTGTGAAGTCATAGAATGGAGGTGTGTGAAGTCAGAATGGAGGTGTGTGAATTCATAGAATGGAGGTGTGTGAAGTCACAATGCAGGTGTGCGAAGTGATAGAATGGAGGTGTGTGAGGTCATAGAATGCAGGTGTGTGAAGTCACAGAATGGAGGTGTGTGAAGTCATAGAATGTAGGTGTGTGAATCACAGAATGGAGGTGTGTGAAGTCATAGAATGGAGGTTTGTGAAGTCATAGAATTTAGGTGTGTGAAGTCATAAAATGGAGGTGTGTGAAGTCACAGAATGGAGGTGTGTGAAATCACAAAATGGAGGTGTGTGAACTCAGAATGGAGGTGTCTGAAGTCACAGAATGGAGTTGTGTGAAGTCATAGAATGGAGGTGTGTGAAGTCACACAATGGGGGTGTGTGAAGTCATAGAATGGAGGTGTGTGAAGTCATAGAATGGAGGTGTGTGAAGTCACAGAATGGAGGTGTTTGACGTCAGAGAATGGAGGTGTGTGAAATCAGAATGGAGGTGTGTGAAGTCACAGAATGGAGGTGTGTGAAGTTAGAATAGATGTGTGCGAAGTCATAGAATGGAGCTGTGTGAAGTCAGAATGGAGCTATGTGAAGTCATAGAATGGAGGTGAGTGAAGTCAGAATGGCGGTGTGTGAACTCATAGAATGATGGTGTGTGAAGTCACAATGGAGGTGTGTGAAGTCATAGAAGGGAGGTTTTTGAAGTCACAGAATGGAAGTGTGTGAAGTCATAAAATGGAGTTGTGTGAAGTCAGATTGGAGGTGTGTGAAGTCATAGAATGGAGGTGTGTCAACTGAGAAAGGAGGTGTGTGAAGTCATAGAATGGAGGTGTGTGAAGTCATAGAATGGAGGTGTGTGAAATCATAGAATGGAGTTGTGTGAAGTCACAGAATTGAGGTGTGTGAAGTCACAGAATTGAGGTGTGTGAAGTCAGAATGGAGGTGTGTGAAGTCAGAGTGGAGGTGTGTGAAATCACAGAATGGAGGTGTGTGAATTCACAATGCATTTGTGTGAACTCATAGAATGGAGGTCTATGAAGTCACAATGTAGGTGTGTGAAGTCACAGAATGGAGGTGTGTGAAGTCATAGAATGGAGGTGTGTGAAGGCACAGAATGGAGGTGTGTGAAGTCATATAATGGAGGTGTGTGAAGTCACAGAATGGAGGTGTGTGAAGTCAGAATGGAGTTGTGTGAAGTCATAGAATGGACGTGTGTGAAGTCATGGAATGGAGGTGTCTGAAGTAGAATGAAGGTGTGTGAAGTCAAAGAATGGAGGTGTGTGAAGTCATAGAATGGAATTGTGTGAAGTCATAGAATGGAGGTGTGTGAAGTGAGAATTGAAGTGTGTGAAGTCACGGAATTGAGGTGTGTGAACTCAGAATGGAGGTGTGTGAAGTCACAGAATGGAGGTTTGTGAAGTCATAGAATGTAGGTGTGTGAAGTCATAGAATGGATGTTTCTGAAGTAGATTGAAGGTGTGTGAAGTCATAGAATGGAGGTGTGTGAAGTCAAAATGGAGGTGTGTGAACTCATAAAATGGAAATGTGTGAAGTCATGGAATGGAGGTGTGTGAAGTCCAAGAATATAGGTTTGTGAAGTCAAACAATGGTGGTGTGTGAAGTCACAGAATGCAGGTGTGTTAAGTCAAAGAATGGAAGTGTGTGAAGTCAAAATGGAGGTGTGTAAAGTCACAGAATGGAGGTGTGTGAAGTCACAGAATGAAGGTGTCTGAAGTCAGAATGCAGCTGTGTGAAGCCATAGAATGGAGGTGTGTGAAGTCAGAATGGAGGTGTGTGAACTCATAGAATGGAGTGTGTGAAGTCACAATGGGGGTGTGTGAAGTCATAGAATGGGGGTGTGTGAAGTCAAATTGGAGGTGTGTGAAATCACAGAATGGAGGTGTGTCAACTCAGAAATGAGGTGTGTGAATTCATAGAATAGAGGTGTGTGAATTCATAGAATGGAAGTGTGTGAAATCATAGAATGGAGGTGTGTGAAGTCAAAGAATGGAGGTGTGGGAACTCATAATGGAGGTGTGTGGTCACAGAACGGAGGTTTGTGAAGTCATAGAATAGAGGTGCCTGAAGTCATAGAATGGATGTTTCTGAAGTGAGAATGAAGGTGAATGAAGTCAAAGAATGGAGGTGTGCGTAGTCAAAATTGAGGTGTGTGAACTCATAGAATGGAGGTGTGTGAACTCATAGAATGGAGGTGTGTGAAGTCATGGAATGTAGGTGTGTGAAGTCAAAGAATGAAGGTGTGTGAAGTCAAACAATAAAGGTGTGTGAAGTCACAGAATGGAGGTGTGTGAACTCATAGAATGGTCGTGCATGAAGACAAAGAATGGAGATGTGTGAATTCATCGAATGGAGGTGTGTGAAATCATGGAATGGAGGTGTGTGAAGTCAGATGGAGTTGTGTGAAGTCATAGAATGGAGGTGTGTGAAGTCAGAATGGAGGTGTGTGAAGTCATAGAATGGAGGTGTGTGAAGTCAGAATGGAGGTGTGTGAACTCATAGAATGGAGGTATGTGAAGTCACAATGCAGGTGTGCGAAGTCATAGAATGGAGGTGTGTGAGGTCATAGAATGCAGGTGTGTGAAGTCATAGAATGGAGGTGTGTGAATCACAGAATGGAGGTGTGTGAAGTCATAGAATGGAGGTTTGTGAAGTCATAGAATTTAGGTGTGTGAAGTCATAAAATGGAGGTGTGTGAAGTCACAGAATGGAGGTGTGTGAAATCACAAAATGGAGGTGTGTGAACTCAGAATGGAGGTGTCTGAAGTCACAGAATGGAGTTGTGTGAAGTCATATAATGGAGGTGTGTGAAGTCACACAATGGGGGTGTGTGAAGTCATAGAATGGAGGTGTGTGAAGTCACAGAATGGAGGTGTTTGACGTCAGAGAATGGAGGTGTGCGAAATCATAATGGAGGTGTGTGAAGTCACAGAATGGAGGTGTGTGAAGTTAGAATAGACGTGTGCGAAGTCATAGAATGGAGCTGTGTGAAGTCAGAATGGAGCTATGTGAAGTCATAGAATGGAGGTGAGTGAAGTCAGAATGGCGGTGTGTGAACTCATAGAATGATGGTGTGTGAAGTCACAATGGAGGTGTGTGAAGTCATAGAAGGGAGGTTTTTGAAGTCACAGAATGGAAGTGTGTGAAGTCATAAAATGGAGTTGTGTGAAGTCAGATTGGAGGTGTGTGAAGTCATAGAATGGAGGTGTGTCAACTGAGAAAGGAGGTGTGTGAAGTCATAGAATGGAGGTGTGTGAAGTCATAGAATGGAGGTGTGTGAAATCATAGAATGGAGTTGTGTGAAGTCACAGAATTGAGGTGTGTGAAGTCAGAATGGAGGTGTGTGAAGTCAGATTGGAGGTGTGTGAAATCACAGAATGGAGGTGCGTGAATTCACAATGCATTTGTGTGAACTCATAGAATGGAGGTCTATGAAGTCACAATGTAGGTGTGTGAAGTCACAGAATGGAGGTGTGTGAAGTCATAGAATGGAGGTGTGTGAAGTCACAGAATGGAGGTGTGTGAAGTCATATAATGGAGGTGTGTGAAGTCACAGAATGGAGGTGTGTGAAGTCAGAATGGAGTTGTGTGAAGTCATAGAATGGACGTGTGTGAAGTCATGGACTGGAGGTGTCTGAAGTAGAATGAAGGTGTGTGAAGTCAAAGAATGGAGGTGTGTGAAGTCATAGAATGGAATTGTGTGAAGTCATAGAATGCAAGTGTGTGAAGTGAGAATTGAGGTGTGTGAAGTCACGGAATTGAGGTGTGTGAACTCAGAATGGAGGTGTGTGAAGTCACAGAATGGAGGTTTGTGAAGTCATAGAATGTAGGTGTGTGAAGTCATAGAATGGATGTTTCTGAAGTAGAATGAAGGTGTGTGAAGTCATAGAATGGAGGTGTGTGAAGTCAAAATGGAGGTGTGTGAACTCATAAAATGGAGATGTGTGAAGTCATGGAATGGAGGTGTGTGAAGTCCAAGAATATAGGTGTGTGAAGTCTAACAATGGTGGTGTGTGAAGTCACAGAATGCAGGTGTGTTAAGGCAAAGAATGGAAGTGTGTGAAGTCAAAATGGAGGTGTGTGAAGTCACAGAATGGAGGTGTGTGATGTCACAGAATGAAGGTGTTTGAAGTCAAAATTGTGGTGTGTGAAGTCACAAATGTAGGTGTCTGAAGTCAGAATGCAGCTGTGTGAAGCCATAGAATGGAGGTGTGTGAAGTCAGAATGGAGGTGTGTGAACTCATAGAATGGAGTGTGTGAAGTGACAATGGGGGTGTGTGAAGTCATAGAATGGGGGTGTGTGAAGTCAAATTGGAGGTGTGTGAAATCACAGAATGGAGGTGTGTCAACTCAGAAATGAGGTGTGTGAAGTCATAGAATGGAGGTGTGTGAATTCATGGAATGGAAGAGTGTGAAATCATAGAATGGAGGTGTGTGAAGTCAAAGAATTGAGGTTTGTGAAGTCAGAATGGAGGTGTGTGAAGTCAGGGTGGAGGTGAGTGAAGTCACAGAATGGAGGTGTGGGAACTCAGAATGGAGGTGTGTGGTTACAGAACGGAGGTTTGTGAAGTCATAGAATGGAAGGGCCTGAAGTCATAGAATGGATGTTTCTAAAGTGAGAACGAAGGTGTATGACGTCAAAGAATGGAGGTGTGTGAAGTCAAAATGGAGGTGTGTGAATCATAGAATGGAGGTGTGTGAACTCATAGAATGGAGGTGTGTGAAGTCATGGAATGGAGGTGTGTGAAGTCAAAGAATGGAGGTGTGTGAAGTCAAACAATAAAGGTGTGTGAAGTCACAGAATGGAGGTGTGTGAACTCATAGAATGGAGGTGCATGCAGTCAAAGAATGGAGGTGTGTGAAGTCAGATGGAGTTGTGTGAAGTCATAGAATGGAGGTTTTTGAAGTCACAGAATGGAAGTGTGTGAAGTGATAAAATGGAGGTGTGTGAAGTCAGATTGGAGGTGTGTGAAGTCATAGAATGGAGGTGTGTCAACTCAGAATGGAGGTGTGTGAATTCACAATGCATTTGTGTGAACTCATAGAATGGAGCTGTGTGAAGTCATAGAATGGAGCTGTGTGACGTCAGAATTGAGGTGTGTTAAGTCACAGAACGGAGGTGTTTGAACTCAGAATGGAGGTGTGTGAAGTCACAGAATGGAGGTGTGTGAAATCATCGAATGGAGGTGTGTAAAATCATAGAATGGAGGTGTGGGAAGTCAGAGAATGGAGCTGTGTGAAGTCAGAATGGAGGTGTGCGAAGTCACAGAATGGAGGTGTGTGAAGTCATTTTATGGAGCTCTGTGAAGTTAGAATGGAGGTGTGTGAAGTCACAGAATGGAGGTGTGTAAACTCAGAATGGAGGTGTGTGAAGTCACAGAATCTAGGTGTGTGAAGTCATAGAATGGAGGTGTGTGAAGTCATAGAATGGAGGTTTGTGAAGTCATAATGGAGGCGTGTGAAGTCACAGAAATCAGGTGTGTGAAGTCACAGAATGGAGGTGTGTGAAGTCATAGAATGGAGGTGTGTGAAGTCAGAACGGAGGTGCGTGAACTCAGATTGGAGGTGTGGGAAGTCACAATGGAGGTGTGTGAAGTTATAGAATGGAGGTGTGTGAAGTCACAGAATGGAGGGGTGTGAAGTCAAAGACTGGAGGTGTGTGAAGTCATAGAATGGAGGTGTGTGAACTCATAGAATGGAGGTATGTGAAGTCATAGAATGGAGGTGTGTGAATTAATAGAATGGAGGTGTGAGAAATCATAGAATGGAGGTGTGTGAAGTCACAGAATGGAGGTGTGTGAAGTCACAGAATGGAGGTGTGTGAAGTCACAGAATGGAGGTGTGTGAACTCACAATGGAGGTGTGTGATGTCAAACAATGGAGGTGTGTGAAGTCATAGAATGGAATTGTGTGAAGTCATAGAATGGAGGTGTGTGAAGTGAGAATTGAGGTGTGTGAAGTCACGGAATTGAGGTGTGTGAACTCAAAATGGAGGTGTGTGAAGTCACAGAATGGAGGTTTGTGAAGTCATAGAATGGAGGTGTGTGAAGTCATAGAATGGATGTTTCTGAAGTAGAATGAAGGTGTGTGAAGTCATAGAATGGAGGTGTGTGAAGTCAAAATGGAGGTGTGTGAACTCATAAAATGGAGATGTGGGAAGTCATGGAATGGAGGTGTGTGAAGTCCAAGAATATACGTGTGTGAAGTCAAACAATGGTGGTGTGTGAAGTCACAGAATGGAGGTGTGTGAAGTCAAAGACTGGAGGTGTGTGAAGTCATAGAATGGAGGTGTGTGAACTCATAGAATGGAGGTGTGTGAAGTCATAGAATGGAGGTGTGTGAAGTTATAGAATGGAGGTGTGTGAAGTCACAGAATGGAGGGGTGTGAAGTCAAAGACTGGAGGTGTGTGAAGTCATAGAATGGAGGTGTGTGAACTCATAGAATGGAGGTGTGTGAAGTCATAGAATGGAGGTGTGTGAATTAATAGAATGGAGGTGTGAGAAATCATAGAATGGAGGTGTGTGAAGTCACAGAATGGAGGTGTGTGAAGTCACAGAATGGAGGTGTGTGAAGTCACAGAATGGAGGTGTGTGAACTCACAATGGAGGTGTGTGATGTCGAAGAATGGAGGTGTGTGAAGTCATAGAATGGAATTGTGTGAAGTCATAGAATGGAGGTGTGTGAAGTGAGAATTGAGGTGTGTGAAGTCACGGAATTGAGGTGTGTGAACTCAAAATGGAGGTGTGTGAAGTCACAGAAATGAGGTTTGTGAAGTCATAGAATGGAGGTGTGTGAAGTCATAGAATGGATGTTTCTGAAGTAGAATGAAGGTGTGTGAAGTCATAGAATGGAGGTGTGTGAAGTCAAAATGGAGGTGTGTGAACTCATAAAATGGAGATGTGTGAAGTCATGAATGGAGGTGTGTGAAGTCCAAGAATATAAGTGTGTGAAGTCAAACAATGGTGGTGTGTGAAGTCACAGAATGCAGGTGTGTTAAGTCAAAGAATGGAAGTGTGTGAAGTCAAAATGGAGGTGTGTGAAGTCACAGAATGGAGGTGTGTGAAGTCACAGAATGAAGGTGTTTGAAGTCAAAATTGTGGTGTGTGAAGTCACAAATGGAGGAGTCTGAAGTCAGAATGCAGCTGTGTGAAGCCATAGAATGGAGGTGTGTGAAGTCAGAATGGAGGTGTGTGAACTCATAGAATGGAGTGGGTGAAGTGACAATGGGGGTGTGTGAAGTCATAGAATGGGGGTGTGTGAAGTCAAATTGGAGGTGTGTGAAATCACAGAATGGAGGTGTGTCAACTCAGAAATGAGGTGTGTGAAGTCATAGAATGGAGGTGTGTGAATTCATGGAATGGAAGATTGTGAAATCATAGAATGGAGGTGTGTGAAGTCAAAGAATTGAGGTTTGTGAAGTCAGAATGGAGGTGTGTGAAGTCAGGATGGAGGTGAGTGAAGTCACAGAATGGAGGTGTGGGAACTCAGAATGGAGGTGTGTGGTCACAGAACGGAGGTTTGTGAAGTCATAGAATGGAGGTTTTTGAAGTCTCAGAATGGAAGTGTGTGAAGTCATAAAATGGAGGTGTGTGAAGTCAGATTGGAGGTGTGTGAAGTCATAGAATGGAGGTGTGTCAAGTCAGAAAGGAGGTGTGTGAAGTCATAGAATGGAGGTGTGTGAAGTCATAGAATGGAGGTGTGTGAAATCATAGAATGGAGTTGTGTGAAGTCACAGAATTGAGGTGTGTGAAGTCAGAATGGAGGTGTGTGAAGTCAGAATGGAGGTGTGTGAAATCACAGAATGGAGGTGTGTGAATTCACATTGCATTTGTGTGAACTCATAGAATGGAGGTCTGTGAAGTCACAATGTAGGTGTGTGAAGTCACAGAATGGAGGTGTGTGAAGTCATAGAATGGAGGTGTGTGAAGTCACAGAATGGAGGTGTGTGAAGTCATAGAATGGAGGTGTGTGAAGTAATAGAATGGAGGTGTGTGAAGTCAGAATGGAGTTGTGTGAAGTCATAGAATGGAGGTGTGTGAAGTCACAATGGAGGTGTGTGAAGTCACAGAATGGAGGTGTTTGAAGTCATAGAATGGATGTTTCTGAAGTAAGAATGAAGGTGTGTGAAGTTATAGAAGGAGGTGTGTGAAGTCAAAATGGTGGTGTGTGAACTCATAGAATGGAGGTGTGTGAACTCATGGAATGGAGGGGTGTGAAGTCACAGAATTGAGGTGTGTGAAGTCAGAATGGAGGTGTGTGAAGTCAGAATGGAGGTGTGTGAAGTCAAAGAATGGAGGTGTGTGAATTCACAATGCATTTGTGTGAACTCATAGAATGGAGGTCTGTGAAGTCACAATGTAGGTGTGTGAAGTCACGGAATGGAGGTGTGTGAAGTCATAGAATGGAGGTGTGTGAAGTCACAGAATGGAGGTGTGTGAAGTCATAAACTGGAGGTGTGTGAAGTCACAGAATGGAGGTGTGTGAAGTCATATATTGGAGGTTTGTGAAGTCAGAATGGAGGTGTGTGAACTCATAGAATGGAGGTGTGTGAAGTCACAATGCAGGTGTGCGAAGTCATAGAATGGAGGTGTGAGAAGTCACAGAATGGAGGTGTGTGAAGTCATAGAATGGAGGTGTGTGAAGTCATAGAATGGAGGTGTGAGAAGTCACAGAATGGAGGTGTGTGAAGTCATAGAATGGAGGTGTGTGAAGTCATAGAATTTAGGTGTGTGAAGTCATAGAATGGAGGTGTGTGAAGTCAGAGAATGGAGGTGTGTGAAATCACAAATTGGATGTGTGTGAACTCAGAATGGAGGTGTGTGAAGTCACAGAATGGAGGTGTGTGAAGTCATAGAATGGATGTTTCTGAAGTAAGAATGAAGGTGTGTGAAGTCATAGAATGGAGGGGTGTGAAGTCAAAATGGTGGTGTGTGAACTCATAGAATGGAGGTGTGTGAACTCATGGAAATGAGGTGTGTGAAGTCACAGAATGGAGATGTGTGAAGTCATAGAATGGAGGTGTGAGAAGTCACAGAATGGAGGTGTGTGAAGTCATAGAATGGAGGTGTGTGAAGTCATAGAATTTAGGTGTGTGAAGTCATAGATTGGAGGTGTGTAAAGTCACAGAATGGAGGTGTGTGAAATCACAAAATGGAGGTGTGTGAACTCAGAATGGAGGTGTGTGAAGTCACAGAATGGAGGTGTGTGAAGTCATAGAATGGAGGTGTGTGAAGTCACACAATGGGGGTGTGTGAAGTCATAGAATGGAGGTGTGTGAAGTCATAGAATGGAGGTGTGTGAAGTCACAGAATGGAGGTGTGTGAAGTCAGAATAGATGTGTGCGAAGTAATAGAATGGAGCTGTGTGAAGTCAGAATGGAGCTGTGTGAAGTCATAGAATGGAGGTGAGTGAAGTCAGAATGGCGCTGTGTGAACTCATAGAATGATGGTGTGTGAAGTCACAATGGAGGTGTGTGAAGTCATAGAATGGAGGTGTGTGAGGTCAGATTGGAGGTGTGTGAAGTCATAGAATGGAGGTGTGTCAACTCAAAAGGAGGTGTGTGAACTCATAGAATGGAGGTGTGTGAAGTCATAGAATGGAGGTGTGTGAAATCATAGAATGGAGGTGTGTGAAGTCACAGAATTGAGGTGTGTGAAGTCAGAATGGAGGTGTGTGAAGTCAGAATATAGGTGTGTGAAGTCACAGAATGGAGGTGTGTGAAGTCATAGAATGGAGGTGTGTGAAATCATAGAATGGAGGTGTGTGAAGTCACAGAATTGAGGTGTGTGAAGTCAGAATGGAAGTGTGTGACGTCAGAATGGAGGTGTGTGAAGTCAGAATGGAGGGGTGTGAAGTCATAGAATGCAGGTGTGTGAATTCACAATGCATTTGTGTGAACTCATAGAATGGAGGTCTGTGAAGTCACAATGTAGGTGTGTGGAGTCACAGAATGGAGGTGTGTGAAGTCATAGAATGGAGGTGTGTGAAGTCACAGAATGGAGGTGTGTGAAGTCATATATTGGAGGTTTGTGAAGTCATAGAATGGAGGTGTGTCAAGTCACAGATTGAAGGTGTGTGAAGTCACAGAATGGGGTGTGTGAACTCAAAGTGGAGGTGTGTGAAGTCACAGAATGGAGGTGTGTGAAGTCCTAGAATGGATGTTTCTGAAGTAAGAATGAAGGTGTGTGAAGTCATAGAATGGAGGTGTGTGAACTCATGGAATGGAGGGGTGTGAAGTCACAGAATTGAGGTGTGTGAAGTCAGAATGGAGGTGTGTGAAGTCAGAATGGAGGTGTGTGAAGTCAAAGAATGGAGGTGTGTGAATTCACAATGCATTTGTGTGAACTCATAGAATGGAGGTCTGTGAAGTCACAATGTAGGTGTGTGAAGTCACGGAATGGAGGTGTGTGAAGTCATAGAATGGAGGTGTGTGAAGTCACAGAATGGAGGTGTGTGAAGTCATAAACTGGAGGTGTGTGAAGTCACAGAATGGAGGTGTGTGAAGTCATATATTGGAGGTTTGTGAAGTCAGAATGGAGGTGTGTGAACTCATAGAATGGAGGTGTGTGAAGTCACAATGCAGGTGTGCGAAGTCATAGAATGGAGGTGTGTGAGGTCATAGAATGGAGGTGTGTGAAGTCACAGAATGGAGGTGTGTGAAGTCATAGAATGGAGGTGTGAGAAGTCACAGAATGGAGGTGTGTGAAGTCATAGAATGGAGGTGTGTGAAGTCATAGAATGGAGGTGTGAGAAGTCACAGAATGGAGGTGTGTGAAGTCATAGAATGGAGGTGTGTGAAGTCATAGAATTTAGATGTGTGAAGTCATAGAATGGAGGTGTGTGAAGTCAGAGAATGGAGGTGTGTGAAATCACAAATTGGATGTGTGTGAACTCAGAATGGAGGTGTGTGAAGTCACAGAATGGAGGTGTGTGAAGTCATAGAATGGATGTTTCTGAAGTAAGAATGAAGGTGTGTGAAGTCATAGAATGGAGGGGTGTGAAGTCAAAATGGTGGTGTGTGAACTCATAGAATGGAGGTGTGTGAACTCATGGAATTGAGGTGTGTGAAGTCACAGAATGGAGATGTGTGAAGTCATAGAATGCAGGTGTGAGAAGTCACAGAATGGAGGTGTGTGAAGTCATAGAATGGAGGTGTGTGAAGTCATAGAATTTAGGTGTGTGAAGTCATAGATTGGAGGTGTGTAAAGTCACAGAATGGAGGTGTGTGAAATCACAAAATGGAGGTGTGTGAACTCAGAATGGAGGTGTGTGAAGTCACAGAATGGAGGTGTGTGAAGTCATAGAATGGAGGTGTGTGAAGTCACACAATGGGGGTGTGTGAAGTCATAGAATGGAGGTGTGTGAAGTCATAGAATGGAGGTGTGTGAAGTCACAGAATGGAGGTGTGTGAAGTCAGAATAGATGTGTGCGAAGTAATAGAATGGAGCTGTGTGAAGTCAGAATGGAGCTGTGTGAAGTCATAGAATGGAGGTGAGTGAAGTCAGAATGGCGCTGTGTGAACTCATAGAATGATGGTGTGTGAAGTCACAATGGAGGTGTGTGAAGTCATAGAATGGAGGTGTGTGAGGTCAGATTGGAGGTGTGTGAAGTCATAGAATGGAGGTGTGTCAACTCAAAAGGAGGTGTGTGAACTCATAGAATGGAGGTGTGTGAAGTCATAGAATGGAGGTGTGTGAAATCATAGAATGGAGGTGTATGAAGTCACAGAATTGAGGTGTGTGAAGTCAGAATGGAGGTGTGTGAAGTCAGAATATAGGTGTGTGAAGTCACAGAATGGAGGTGTGTGAAGTCATAGAATGGAGGTGTGTGAAATCATAGAATGGAGGTGTGTGAAGTCACAGAATTGAGGTGTGTGAAGTCAGAATGGAAGTGTGTGACGTCAGAATGGAGGTGTGTGAAGTCAGAATGGAGGGGTGTGAAGTCATAGAATGCAGGTGTGTGAATTCACAATGCATTTGTGTGAACTCATAGAATGGAGGTCTGTGAAGTCACAATGTAGGTGTGTGGAGTCACAGAATGGAGGTGTGTGAAGTCATAGAATGGAGGTGTGTGAAGTCACAGAATGGAGGTGTGTGAAGTCATATATTGGAGGTTTGTGAAGTCATAGAATGGAGGTGTGTCAAGTCACAGATTGAAGGTGTGTGAAGTCACAGAATGGGGTGTGTGAACTCAAAGTGGAGGTGTGTGAAGTCACAGAATGGAGGTGTGTGAAGTCCTAGAATGGATGTTTCTGAAGTAAGAATGAAGGTGTGTGAAGTCATAGAATGGAGGTGTGTGAAGTCAAAATGATGGTGTGTGAACTCATAGAATGGAGGTGTGTGAACTCATGGAATTGAGGTGTGTGAAGTCACAGAATGGAGGTGTGTGAAGTCATAGAATGGAGGTGTGAGAAGTCACAGAATGGAGGTGTGTGAAGTCATAGAATGGAGGTGTGTGAAGTCATAGAATTTAGGTGTGTGAAGTCATAGATTGGAGGTGTGTAAAGTCACAGAATGGAGGTGTGTGAAATCACAAAATGGAGGTGTGTGAACTCAGAATGGAGGTGTGTGAAGTCACAGAATGGAGGTGTGTGAAGTCATAGAATGGATGTTTCTGAAGTAAGAATGAAGGTGTGTGAAGTTATAGAATGGAGGTTTGTGAAGTCAAAATGGTGGTGTGTGAACTCATAGAATGGAGGCGTGTGAACTCATGGAATTGAGGTGTGTGAAGTCACAGAATTGAGGTGTGTGAAGTCAGAATGGAGGTGTGTGAAGTCAGAATGGAGGTGTGTGAAGTCATAGAATGAAGTTGTATGAAGTCACAATAGAGGTGTGTGAAGTCATAGAGTGGAGGTTTTTGAAGTCACAGAATGGAGGTGTGTGAAGTCATAGAATGGAGGTGTGTGAGGTCAGATTGGAGGTGTGTGAAGTCATAGAATGGAGGTGTGTCAACTCAAAAGGAGGTGTGTGAACTCATAGAATGGAGGTGTGTGAAGTCATAGAATGCAGGTGTGTGAAATCATAGAATGGAGGTGTTTGAAGTCACAGAATTGAGGTGTGTGAAGTCAGATTGGAGGTGTGTGAAGTCAGAATGGAGGTGTGTGAAGTCACAGAATGGAGGTGTGTGAAGTCATAGAATGGAGATGAGTGAAGTCACAGAATGGAGGTGTGTGAAGTCATATATTGGAGGTTTGTGAAGTCATAGAATGGAGGTGTTTGAAGTAATAGAATGGAGGTGTGTCAAGTCACAGATAGAAGGTGTGTGAAGTCACAGAATGAGGTGTGTGAACTCAGAATGGAGGTGTGTGAAGTCACAGAATGGAGGTGTGTGAAGTCATAGAATGGATGTTTCTGAAGTAAGAATGAAGGTGTGTGAAGTTATAGAATGGAGGTTTGTGAAGTCAAAATGGTGGTGTGTGAACTCATAGAATGGAGGTGTGTGAACTCATGGAATTGAGGTGTGTGAAGTCACAGAATGGAGGTGTGTGAAGTCATTTTATGGAGCTCTGTGAAGTTAGAATGGAGGTGTGTGAAGTCACAGAATGGAGGTGTGTAAACTCAGAATGGAGGTGTGTGAAGTCACAGAATCTAGGTGTGTGAAGTCATAGAATGGAGGTGTGTGAAGTCATAGAATGGAGGTTTGTGAAGTCATAATGGAGGCGTGTGAAGTCACAGAAATCAGGTGTGTGAAGTCACAGAATGGAGGTGTGTGAAGTCATAGAATGGAGGTGTGTGAAGTCAGAACGGAGGTGTGTGAACTCAGATTGGAGGTGTGGGAAGTCACAATGGAGGTGTGTGAAGTTATAGAATGGAGGTGTGTGAAGTCACAGAATGGAGGGGTGTGAAGTCAAAGACTGGAGGTGTGAGAAGTCATAGAATGGAGGTGTGTGAACTCATAGAATGGAGGTGTGTGAAGTCATAGAATGGAGGTGTGTGAATTAATAGAATGGAGGTGTGAGAAATCATAGAATGGAGGTGTGTGAAGTCACAGAATGGAGGTGTGTGAAGTCACAGAATGGAGGTGTGTGAACTCACAATGGAGGTGTGTGATGTCGAAGAATGGAGGTGTGTGAAGTCATAGAATGGAATTGTGTGAAGTCATAGAATGGAGGTGTGTGAAGTGAGAATTGAGGTGTGTGAAGTCACGGAATTGAGGTGTGTGAACTCAAAATGGAGGTGTGTGAAGTCACAGAAATGAGGTTTGTGAAGTCATAGAATGGAGGTGTGTGAAGTCATAGAATGGATGTTTCTGAAGTAGAATGAAGGTGTGTGAAGTCATAGAATGGAGGTGTGTGAAGTCAAAATGGAGGTGTGTGAACTCATAAAATGGAGATGTGTGAAGTCATGGAATGGAGGTTTGTGAAGTCCAAGAATATAAGTGTGTGAAGTCAAACAATGGTGGTGTGTGAAGTCACAGAATGCAGGTGTGTTAAGTCAAAGAATGGAAGTGTGTGAAGTCAAAATGGAGGTGTGTGAAGTCACAGAATGGAGGTGTGTGAAGTCACAGAATGAAGGTGTTTGAAGTCAAAATTGTGGTGTGTGAAGTCACAAATGGAGGAGTCTGAAGTCAGAATGCAGCTGTGTGAAGCCATAGAATGGAGGTGTGTGAAGTCAGAATGGAGGTGTGTGAACTCATAGAATGGAGTGTGTGAAGTGACAATGGGGGTGTGTGAAGTCATAGAATGGGGGTGTGTGAAGTCAAATTGGAGGTGTGTGAAATCACAGAATGGAGGTGTGTCAACTCAGAAATGAGGTGTGTGAAGTCATAGAATGGAGGTGTGTGAATTCATGGAATGGAAGATTGTGAAATCATAGAATGGAGGTGTGTGAAGTCAAAGAATTGAGGTTTGTGAAGTCAGAATGGAGGTGTGTGAAGTCAGGATGGAGGTGAGTGAAGTCACAGAATGGAGGTGTGGGAACTCAGAATGGAGGTGTGTGGTCACAGAACGGAGGTTTGTGAAGTCATAGAATGGAGGTGCCTGAAGTCAAAGAATGGATGTTTCTGAAGTGAGAACGAAAGTGTATGAAGTCAAAGAATGGAGGTGTGTGAAGTCAAACAATAAAGGTGTGTGAAGTCACAGAATGGAGGTGTGTGAACTCATAGAATGGAGGTGCATGCAGTCAAAGAATGGAGGTGTGTGAAGTCATGGAATGGAGGTGTGTGAAGTCAGATGGAGTCGTGTGAAGTCATAGAATGGAGGTTTTTGAAGTCACAGAATGGAAGTGTGTGAAGTCATAAAATGGAGGTGTGTGAAGTCAGATTGGAGGTGTGTGAAGTCATAGAATGGAGGTGTGTCAACTCAGAAAGGAGGTGTGTGAAGTCATAGAATGGAGGTGTGTGAAGTCATAGAATGGAGGTGTGTGAAATCATAGAATGGAGTTGTGTGAAGTCACAGAATTGAGGTGTGTGAAGTCAGAATGGAGGTGTGTGAAGTCAGAATGGAGGTGTGTGAAATCACAGAATGGAGGTGTGTGAATTCACATTGCATTTGTGTGAACTCATAGAATGGAGGTCTGTGAAGTCACAATGTAGGTGTGTGAAGTCACAGAATGGAGGTGTGTGAAGTCATAGAATGGAGGTGTGTGAAGTCACAGAATGGAGGTGTGTGAAGTCATAGAATGGAGGTGTGTGAAGTAATAGAATGGAGGTGTGTGAAGTCAGAATGGAGTTGTGTGAAGTCATAGAATGGAGGTGTGTGAAGTCACAATGGAGGTGTGTGAAGTCACAGAATGGAGGTGTTTGAAGTCATAGAATGGATGTTTCTGAAGTAAGAATGAAGGTGTGTGAAGTTATAGAAGGAGGTGTGTGAAGTCAAAATGGTGGTGTGTGAACTCATAGAATGGAGGTGTGTGAACTCATGGAATGGAGGGGTGTGAAGTCACAGAATTGAGGTGTGTGAAGTCAGAATGGAGGTGTGTGAAGTCAGAATGGAGGTGTGTGAAGTCAAAGAATGGAGGTGTGTGAATTCACAATGCATTTGTGTGAACTCAAAGAATGGAGGTCTGTGAAGTCACAATGTAGGTGTGTGAAGTCACGGAATGGAGGTGTGTGAAGTCATAGAATGGAGGTGTGTGAAGTCACAGAATGGAGGTGTGTGAAGTCATAAAATGGAGGTGTGTGAAGTCACAGAATGGAGGTGTGTGAAGTCATATATTGGAGGTTTGTGAAGTCAGAATGGAGGTGTGTGAACTCATAGAATGGAGGTGTGTGAAGTCACAATGCAGGTGTGCGAAGTCATAGAATGGAGGTGTGTGAGGTCATAGAATGGAGGTGTGTGAAGTCACAGAATGGAGGTGTGTGAAGTCATAGAATGGAGGTGTGAGAAGTCACAGAATGGAGGTGTGTGAAGTCATAGAATGGAGGTGTGTGAAGTCATAGAATGGAGGTGTGAGAAGTCACAGAATGGAGGTGTGTGAAGTCATAGAATGGAGGTGTGTGAAGTCATAGAATTTAGGTGTGTGAAGTCATAGAATGGAGGTGTGTGAAGTCAGAGAATGGAGGTGTGTGAAATCACAAATGGGATGTGTGTGAACTCAGAATGGAGGTGTGTGAAGTCACAGAATGGAGGTGTGTGAAGTCATAGAATGGAGGTGTGTGAAGTCACACAATGGGGGTGTGTGAAGTCATAGAATGGAGGTGTGTGAAGTCATAGAATGGAGGTGTGTGAAGTCACAGAATGGAGGTGTGTGAAGTCAGAATAGATGTGTGCGAAGTCATACAATGGAGCTTTGTGAAGTCAGAATGTAGCTATGTGAAGTCATAGAATGGAGGTGAGTGAAGTCAGAAGGCGGTGTGTGAACTCAAAGAATGACGGTGTGTGAAGTCACAATGGAGGTGTGTGAAGTCATAGAATGGAGGTTTTTGAAGTCACAGAATGGAGGTGTGTGAAGTCATAGAATGGAGGTGTGTGAAGTCAGATTGGAGGTGTGTGAAGTCATAGAATGGAGGTGTGTGAAATCATAGACTGGAGGTGTGTGAAGTCACAGAATTGAGGTGTGTGAAGTCAGAATGGAGGTGTGTGAAGCCAGAATGGAGGGGTGTGAAGTCATAGAATGCAGGTGTGTGAATTCACAATGCATTTGTGTGAACTCATAGAATGGAGGTCTGTGAAGTCACAATGTAGGTGTGTGGAGTCACAGAATGGATGTGTGTGAAGTCATAGAATGGAGGTGTGTGAAGTCACAGAATGGAGGTGTGTGAAGTCATATATTGGAGGTTTGTGAAGTCATAGAATGGAGGTGTGTGAAGTAATAGAATGGAGGTGTGTCAAGTCACAGATTGAAGGTGTGTGAAGTCACAGAATGGGGTGTGTGAACTCAGAATGGAGGTGTGTGAAGTCACAGAATGGAGGTGTGTGAAGTCATAGAATGATGGTGTGTGAAGTCACAATGGAGGTGTGTGAAGTCATAGAATGGAGGTGTGTGAGGTCAGATTGGAGGTGTGTGAAGTCATAGAATGGAGGTGTGTCAACTCAAAAGGAGGTGTGTGAACTCATAGAATGGAGGTGTGTGAAGTCATAGAATGGAGGTGTGTGAAATCATAGAATGGAGGTGTATGAAGTCACAGAATTGAGGTGTGTGAAGTCAGAATGGAGGTGTGTGAAGTCAGAATATAGGTGTGTGAAGTGACAGAATGGAGGTGTGTGAAGTCATAGAATGGAGGTGTGTGAAATCATAGAATGGAGGTGTGTGAAGTCACAGAATTGAGGTGTGTGAAGTCAGAATGGAAGTGTGTGACGTCAGAATGGAGGTGTGTGAAGTCAGAATGGAGGGGTGTGAAGTCATAGAATGCAGGTGTGTGAATTCACAATGCATTTGTGTGAACTCATAGAATGGAGGTCTGTGAAGTCACAATGTAGGTGTGTGGAGTCACAGAATGGAGGTGTGTGAAGTCATAGAATGGAGGTGTGTGAAGTCACAGAATGGAGGTGTGTGAAGTCATATATTGGAGGTTTGTGAAGTCATAGAATGGAGGTGTGTCAAGTCACAGATTGAAGGTGTGTGAAGTCACAGAATGGGGTGTGTGAACTCAAAGTGGAGGTGTGTGAAGTCACAGAATGGAGGTGTGTGAAGTCCTAGAATGGATGTTTCTGAAGTAAGAATGAAGGTGTGTGAAGTCATAGAATGGAGGTGTGTGAAGTCAAAATGATGGTGTGTGAACTCATAGAATGGAGGTGTGTGAACTCATGGAATTGAGGTGTGTGAAGTCACAGAATGGAGGTGTGTGAAGTCATAGAATGGAGGTGTGAGAAGTCACAGAATGGAGGTGTGTGAAGTCATAGAATGGAGGTGTGTGAAGTCATAGAATTTAGGTGTGTGAAGTCATAGATTGGAGGTGTGTAAAGTCACAGAATGGAGGTGTGTGAAATCACAAAATGGAGGTGTGTGAACTCAGAATGGAGGTGTGTGAAGTCACAGAATGGAGGTGTGTGAAGTCATAGAATGGATGTTTCTGAAGTAAGAATGAAGGTGTGTGAAGTTATAGAATGGAGGTTTGTGAAGTCAAAATGGTGGTGTGTGAACTCATAGAATGGAGGCGTGTGAACTCATGGAATTGAGGTGTGTGAAGTCACAGAATTGAGGTGTGTGAAGTCAGAATGGAGGTGTGTGAAGTCAGAATGGAGGTGTGTGAAGTCATAGAATGAAGTTGTATGAAGTCACAATAGAGGTGTGTGAAGTCATAGAGTGGAGGTTTTTGAAGTCACAGAATGGAGGTGTGTGAAGTCATAGAATGGAGGTGTGTGAGGTCAGATTGGAGGTGTGTGAAGTCATAGAATGGAGGTGTGTCAACTCAAAAGGAGGTGTGTGAACTCATAGAATGGAGGTGTGTGAAGTCATAGAATGCAGGTGTGTGAAATCATAGAATGGAGGTGTTTGAAGTCACAGAATTGAGGTGTGTGAAGTCAGATTGGAGGTGTGTGAAGTCAGAATGGAGGTGTGTGAAGTCACAGAATGGAGGTGTGTGAAGTCATAGAATGGAGATGAGTGAAGTCACAGAATGGAGGTGTGTGAAGTCATATATTGGAGGTTTGTGAAGTCATAGAATGGAGGTGTTTGAAGTAATAGAATGGAGGTGTGTCAAGTCACAGATAGAAGGTGTGTGAAGTCACAGAATGAGGTGTGTGAACTCAGAATGGAGGTGTGTGAAGTCACAGAATGGAGGTGTGTGAAGTCATAGAATGGATGTTTCTGAAGTAAGAATGAAGGTGTGTGAAGTTATAGAATGGAGGTTTGTGAAGTCAAAATGGTGGTGTGTGAACTCATAGAATGGAGGTGTGTGAACTCATGGAATTGAGGTGTGTGAAGTCACAGAATGGAGGTGTGTGAAGTCATTTTATGGAGCTCTGTGAAGTTAGAATGGAGGTGTGTGAAGTCACAGAATGGAGGTGTGTAAACTCAGAATCGAGGTGTGTGAAGTCACAGAATCTAGGTGTGTGAAGTCATAGAATGGAGGTGTGTGAAGTCATAGAATGGAGGTTTGTGAAGTCATAATGGAGGCGTGTGAAGTCACAGAAATCAGGTGTGTGAAGTCACAGAATGGAGGTGTGTGAAGTCATAGAATGGAGGTGTGTGAAGTCAGAACGGAGGTGTGTGAACTCAGATTGGAGGTGTGGGAAGTCACAATGGAGGTGTGTGAAGTTATAGAATGGAGGTGTGTGAAGTCACAGAATGGAGGGGTGTGAAGTCAAAGACTGGAGGTGTGAGAAGTCATAGAATGGAGGTGTGTGAACTCATAGAATGGAGGTGTGTGAAGTCATAGAATGGAGGTGTGTGAATTAATAGAATGGAGGTGTGAGAAATCATAGAATGGAGGTGTGTGAAGTCACAGAATGGAGGTGTGTGAAGTCACAGAATGGAGGTGTGTGAACTCACAATGGAGGTGTGTGATGTCGAAGAATGGAGGTGTGTGAAGTCATAGAATGGAATTGTGTGAAGTCATAGAATGGAGGTGTGTGAAGTGAGAATTGAGGTGTGTGAAGTCACGGAATTGAGGTGTGTGAACTCAAAATGGAGGTGTGTGAAGTCACAGAAATGAGGTTTGTGAAGTCATAGAATGGAGGTGTGTGAAGTCATAGAATGGATGTTTCTGAAGTAGAATGAAGGTGTGTGAAGTCATAGAATGGAGGTGTGTGAAGTCAAAATGGAGGTGTGTGAACTCATAAAATGGAGATGTGTGAAGTCATGGAATGGAGGTTTGTGAAGTCCAAGAATATAAGTGTGTGAAGTCAAACAATGGTGGTGTGTGAAGTCACAGAATGCAGGTGTGTTAAGTCAAAGAATGGAAGTGTGTGAAGTCAAAATGGAGGTGTGTGAAGTCACAGAATGGAGGTGTGTGAAGTCACAGAATGAAGGTGTTTGAAGTCAAAATTGTGGTGTGTGAAGTCACAAATGGAGGAGTCTGAAGTCAGAATGCAGCTGTGTGAAGCCATAGAATGGAGGTGTGTGAAGTCAGAATGGAGGTGTGTGAACTCATAGAATGGAGTGTGTGAAGTGACAATGGGGGTGTGTGAAGTCATAGAATGGGGGTGTGTGAAGTCAAATTGGAGGTGTGTGAAATCACAGAATGGAGGTGTGTCAACTCAGAAATGAGGTGTGTGAAGTCATAGAATGGAGGTGTGTGAATTCATGGAATGGAAGATTGTGAAATCATAGAATGGAGGTGTGTGAAGTCAAAGAATTGAGGTTTGTGAAGTCAGAATGGAGGTGTGTGAAGTCAGGATGGAGGTGAGTGAAGTCACAGAATGGAGGTGTGGGAACTCAGAATGGAGGTGTGTGGTCACAGAACGGAGGTTTGTGAAGTCATAGAATGGAGGTGCCTGAAGTCAAAGAATGGATGTTTCTGAAGTGAGAACGAAAGTGTATGAAGTCAAAGAATGGAGGTGTGTGAAGTCAAACAATAAAGGTGTGTGAAGTCACAGAATGGAGGTGTGTGAACTCATAGAATGGAGGTGCATGCAGTCAAAGAATGGAGGTGTGTGAAGTCATGGAATGGAGGTGTGTGAAGTCAGATGGAGTCGTGTGAAGTCATAGAATGGAGGTTTTTGAAGTCACAGAATGGAAGTGTGTGAAGTCATAAAATGGAGGTGTGTGAAGTCAGATTGGAGGTGTGTGAAGTCATAGAATGGAGGTGTGTCAACTCAGAAAGGAGGTGTGTGAAGTCATAGAATGGAGGTGTGTGAAGTCATAGAATGGAGGTGTGTGAAATCATAGAATGGAGTTGTGTGAAGTCACAGAATTGAGGTGTGTGAAGTCAGAATGGAGGTGTGTGAAGTCAGAATGGAGGTGTGTGAAATCACAGAATGGAGGTGTGTGAATTCACATTGCATTTGTGTGAACTCATAGAATGGAGGTCTGTGAAGTCACAATGTAGGTGTGTGAAGTCACAGAATGGAGGTGTGTGAAGTCATAGAATGGAGGTGTGTGAAGTCACAGAATGGAGGTGTGTGAAGTCATAGAATGGAGGTGTGTGAAGTAATAGAATGGAGGTGTGTGAAGTCAGAATGGAGTTGTGTGAAGTCATAGAATGGAGGTGTGTGAAGTCACAATGGAGGTGTGTGAAGTCACAGAATGGAGGTGTTTGAAGTCATAGAATGGATGTTTCTGAAGTAAGAATGAAGGTGTGTGAAGTTATAGAAGGAGGTGTGTGAAGTCAAAATGGTGGTGTGTGAACTCATAGAATGGAGGTGTGTGAACTCATGGAATGGAGGGGTGTGAAGTCACAGAATTGAGGTGTGTGAAGTCAGAATGGAGGTGTGTGAAGTCAGAATGGAGGTGTGTGAAGTCAAAGAATGGAGGTGTGTGAATTCACAATGCATTTGTGTGAACTCAAAGAATGGAGGTCTGTGAAGTCACAATGTAGGTGTGTGAAGTCACGGAATGGAGGTGTGTGAAGTCATAGAATGGAGGTGTGTGAAGTCACAGAATGGAGGTGTGTGAAGTCATAAAATGGAGGTGTGTGAAGTCACAGAATGGAGGTGTGTGAAGTCATATATTGGAGGTTTGTGAAGTCAGAATGGAGGTGTGTGAACTCATAGAATGGAGGTGTGTGAAGTCACAATGCAGGTGTGCGAAGTCATAGAATGGAGGTGTGTGAGGTCATAGAATGGAGGTGTGTGAAGTCACAGAATGGAGGTGTGTGAAGTCATAGAATGGAGGTGTGAGAAGTCACAGAATGGAGGTGTGTGAAGTCATAGAATGGAGGTGTGTGAAGTCATAGAATGGAGGTGTGAGAAGTCACAGAATGGAGGTGTGTGAAGTCATAGAATGGAGGTGTGTGAAGTCATAGAATTTAGGTGTGTGAAGTCATAGAATGGAGGTGTGTGAAGTCAGAGAATGGAGGTGTGTGAAATCACAAATGGGATGTGTGTGAACTCAGAATGGAGGTGTGTGAAGTCACAGAATGGAGGTGTGTGAAGTCATAGAATGGAGGTGTGTGAAGTCACACAATGGGGGTGTGTGAAGTCATAGAATGGAGGTGTGTGAAGTCATAGAATGGAGGTGTGTGAAGTCACAGAATGGAGGTGTGTGAAGTCAGAATAGATGTGTGCGAAGTCATACAATGGAGCTTTGTGAAGTCAGAATGTAGCTATGTGAAGTCATAGAATGGAGGTGAGTGAAGTCAGAAGGCGGTGTGTGAACTCAAAGAATGACGGTGTGTGAAGTCACAATGGAGGTGTGTGAAGTCATAGAATGGAGGTTTTTGAAGTCACAGAATGGAGGTGTGTGAAGTCATAGAATGGAGGTGTGTGAAGTCTGATTGGAGGTGTGTGAAGTCATAGAATGGAGGTGTGTGAAATCATAGACTGGAGGTGTGTGAAGTCACAGAATTGAGGTGTGTGAAGTCAGAATGGAGGTGTGTGAAGCCAGAATGGAGGGGTGTGAAGTCATAGAATGCAGGTGTGTGAATTCACAATGCATTTGTGTGAACTCATAGAATGGAGGTCTGTGAAGTCACAATGTAGGTGTGTGGAGTCACAGAATGGATGTGTGTGAAGTCATAGAATGGAGGTGTGTGAAGTCACAGAATGGAGGTGTGTGAAGTCATATATTGGAGGTTTGTGAAGTCATAGAATGGAGGTGTGTGAAGTAATAGAATGGAGGTGTGTCAAGTCACAGATTGAAGGTGTGTGAAGTCACAGAATGGGGTGTGTGAACTCAGAATGGAGGTGTGTGAAGTCACAGAATGGAGGTGTGTGAAGTCATAGAATGGATGTTTCTGAAGTAAGAATGAAGGTGTGTGAAGTCATAGAATGGAGGTGTGTGAAGTCAAAATGGTGGTGTGTGAACTCATAGAATGGAGGTGTGTGAACTCATGGAATTGAGGTGTGTGAAGTCACAGAATGGAGGTGTGTGAAGTCATAGAACGGAGGTGTGAGAATTCACAGAATGGAGGTGTGTGAAGTCACAGAATGGAGGTGTGTGAAGTCATAGAATTTAGGTGTGTGAAGTCATAGATTGGAGGTGTGTAAAGTCACAGAATGGAGGTGTGTGAAATCACAAAATGGAGGTGTGTGAACTCAGAATGGAGGTGTGTGAAGTCACAGAATGGAGGTGTGTGAAGTCATAGAATGGAGGTGTGTGAAGTCACACAATTGGGGTGTCTGAAGTCATTGAATGGAGGTGTGTGAAGTCATAGAATGGAGGTGTGTGAAGTCACAGAATGGAGGTGTGTGAAGTCAGAATAGATGTGTGCGAAGTAATAGAATGGAGCTGTGTGAAGTCAGAATGGAGCTGTGTGAAGTCATAGAATGGAGGTGAGTGAAGTCAGAATGGCGCTGTGTGAACTCATAGAATGATGGTGTGTGAAGTCACAATGGAGGTGTGTGAAGTCATAGAATGGAGGTTTTTGAAGTCACAGAATGGAGGTGTGTGAAGTCATAGAATGGAGGTGTGTGAGGTCAGATTGGAGGTGTGTGAAGTCATAGAATGGAGGTGTGTCAACTCAAAAGGAGGTGTGTGAACTCATAAAATGGAGGTGTGTGAAGTCATAGAATGGAGGTGTGTGAAATCATAGAATGGAGGTGTGTGAAGTCACAGAATTGAGGTGTGTGAAGTCAGAATGGATGTGTGTGAAGTCAGAATGGAGGTGTGTGAAGTCACAGAATGGAGGTGTGTGAAGTCATAGAATGGAGGTGTGTGAAATCATAGACTGGAGGTGTGTGAAGTCACAGAATTGAGGTGTGTGAAGTCAGAATGGAGGTGTGTGAAGTCAGAATGGAGGGGTGTGAAGTCATACAATGCAGGTGTGTGAATTCACAATGCATTTGTGTGAACTCATAGAATGGAGGTCTGTGAAGTCACAATGTAGGTGTGTGGAGTCACAGAATGGAGGTGTGTGAAGTCATAGAATGGAGGTGTGTGAAGTCACAGAATGGAGGTGTGTGAAGTCATATATTGGAGGTTTGTGAAGTCATAGAATGGAGGTGTGTCAAGTCACAGATTGAAGGTGTGTGAAGTCACAGAATGGGGTGTGTGAACTCAAAATGGAGGTGTGTAAAGTCACAGAATGGAGGTGTGTGAAGTCAGATTGGAGGTGTGTGAAGTCAGAATGGAGGTGTGTGAAGTCACAGAATGGAGGTGTGTGAAATCACAAATTGGATGTGTGTGAACTCAGAATGGAGGTGTGTGAAGTCACAGAATGGAGGTGTGTGAAGTCATAGAATGGAGGTGTGTGATGTCACACAATGGGGGTGTGTGAAGTCATAGAATGGAGGTGTGTGAAGTCATAGAATGGAGGTGTGTGAAGTCACAGAATGGAGGTGTGTGAAGTCAGAATAGATGTGTGCGAAGTCATAGAATGGAGCTGTGTGAAGTCAGAATGTAGCTGTGTGAAGTCATAAAATGGAGGTGAGTGAAGTCAGAAGGCGGTGTGTGAACTCAAAGAATGATGGTGTGTGAAGTCACAATGGAGGTGTGTGAAGTCATAGAATAGAGGTTTTTGAAGTCACAGAATGGAGGTGTGTGAAGTCATAGAATGGAGGTGTGTGAAGTCAGATTGGAGTTGTGTGAAGTCATAGAATGGAGGTGTGTGAAGTCAAAATGGTGGTGTGTGAACTCATAGAATGGAAGTGTGTGAACTCATGGAATTGAGGTGTGTGAAGTCACAGAATGGAGGTGTGTGAAGTCATAGAATGGAGGTGTGAGAAGTCACAGAATGGAGGTGTGTGAAGTCATAGAATGGAGGTGTGTGAAGTCATAGAATTTAGGTGTGTGAAGTCATAGATTGGAGGTGTGTAAAGTCACAGAATGGAGGTGTGTGAAATCACAAAATGGAGGTGTGTGAACTCAGAATGGAGGTGTGTGAAGTCACAGAATGGAGGTGTGTGAAGTCATAGAATGGATGTTTCTGAAGTAAGAATGAAGGTGTGTGAAGTTATAGAATGGAGGTTTGTGAAGTCAAAATGGTGGTGTGTGAACTCATAGAATGGAGGTGTGTGAACTCATGGAATTGAGGTGTGTGAAGTCACAGAATTGAGGTGTGTGAAGTCAGAATGGAGGTGTGTGAAGTCAGAATGGAGGTGTGTGAAGTCATAGAATGAAGTTGTATGAAGTCACAATAGAGGTGTGTGAAGTCATAGAGTGGAGGTTTTTGAAGTCACAGAATGGAGGTGTGTGAAGTCATAGAATGGAGGTGTGTCAACTCAAAAGGAGGTGTGTGAACTCATAGAATGGAGGTGTGTGAAGTCATAGAATGCAGGTGTGTGAAATCATAGAATGGAGGTGTTTGAAGTCACAGAATTGAGGTGTGTGAAGTCAGATTGGAGGTGTGTGAAGTCAGAATGGAGGTGTGTGAAGTCACAGAATGGAGGTGTGTGAAGTCATAGAATGGAGATGAGTGAAGTCACAGAATGGAGGTGTGTGAAGTCATATATTGGAGGTTTGTGAAGTCATAGAATGGAGGTGTTTGAAGTAATAGAATGGAGGTGTGTCAAGTCACAGATAGAAGGTGTGTGAAGTCACAGAATGAGGTGTGTGAACTCAGAATGGAGGTGTGTGAAGTCACAGAATGGAGGTGTGTGAAGTCATAGAATGGATGTTTCTGAAGTAAGAATGAAGGTGTGTGAAGTTATAGAATGGAGGTTTGTGAAGTCAAAATGGTGGTGTGTGAACTCATAGAATGGAGGTGTGTGAACTCATGGAATTGAGGTGTGTGAAGTCACAGAATGGAGGTGTGTGAAGTCATTTTATGGAGCTCTGTGAAGTTAGAATGGAGGTGTGTGAAGTCACAGAATGGAGGTGTGTAAACTCAGAATGGAGGTGTGTGAAGTCACAGAATCTAGGTGTGTGAAGTCATAGAATGGAGGTGTGTGAAGTCATAGAATGGAGGTTTGTGAAGTCATAATGGAGGCGTGTGAAGTCACAGAAATCAGGTGTGTGAAGTCACAGAATGGAGGTGTGTGAAGTCATAGAATGGAGGTGTGTGAAGTCAGAACGGAGGTGTGTGAACTCAGATTGGAGGTGTGGGAAGTCACAATGGAGGTGTGTGAAGTTATAGAATGGAGGTGTGTGAAGTCACAGAATGGAGGGTTGTGAAGTCAAAGACTGGAGGTGTGTGAAGTCATAGAATGGAGGTGTGTGAACTCATAGAATGGAGGTGTGTGAAGTCATAGAATGGAGGTGTGTGAATTAATAGAATGGAGGTGTGAGAAATCATAGAATGGAGGTGTGTGAAGTCACAGAATGGAGGTGTGTGAAGTCACAGAATGGAGGTGTGTGAAGTCACAGAATGGAGGTGTGTGAACTCACAATGGAGGTGTGTGATGTCGAAGAATGGAGGTGTGTGAAGTCATAGAATGGAATTGTGTGAAGTCATAGAATGGAGGTGTGTGAAGTGAGAATTGAGGTGTGTGAAGTCACGGAATTGAGGTGTGTGAACTCAAAATGGAGGTGTGTGAAGTCACAGAAATGAGGTTTGTGAAGTCATAGAATGGGGGTGTGTGAAGTCATAGAATGGATGTTTCTGAAGTAGAATGAAGGTGTGTGAAGTCATAGAATGGAGGTGTGTGAAGTCAAAATGGAGGTGTGTGAACTCATAAAATGGAGATGTGTGAAGTCATGGAATGGAGGTGTGTGAAGTCCAAGAATATAGGTGTGTGAAGTCAAACAATGGTGGTGTGTGAAGTCACAGAATGCAGGTGTGTTAAGTCAAAGAATGGAAGTGTGTGAAGTCAAAATGGAGGTGTGTGAAGTCACAGAATGGAGGTGTGTGAAGTCACAGAATGAAGGTGTTTGAAGTCAAAATTGTGGTGTGTGAAGTCACAAATGGAGGAGTCTGAAGTCAGAATGCAGCTGTGTGAAGCCATAGAATGGAGGTGTGTGAAGTCAGAATGGAGGTGTGTGAACTCATAGAATGGAGTGTGTGAAGTGACAATGGGGGTGTGTGAAGTCATAGAATGGGGGTGTGTGAAGTCAAATTGGAGGTGTGTGAAATCACAGAATGGAGGTGTGTCAACTCAGAAATGAGGTGTGTGAAGTCATAGAATGGAGGTGTGTGAATTCATGGAATGGAAGATTGTGAAATCATAGAATGGAGGTGTGTGAAGTCAAAGAATTGAGGTTTGTGAAGTCAGAATGGAGGTGTGTGAAGTCAGGATGGAGGTGAGTGAAGTCACAGAATGGAGGTGTGGGAACTCAGAATGGAGGTGTGTGGTCACAGAACGGAGGTTTGTGAAGTCATAGAATGGAGGTGCCTGAAGTCAAAGAATGGATGTTTCTGAAGTGAGAACGAAAGTGTATGAAGTCAAAGAATGGAGGTGTGTGAAGTCAAACAATAAAGGTGTGTGAAGTCACAGAATGGAGGTGTGTGAACTCATAGAATGGAGGTGAATGCAGTCAAAGAATGGAGGTGTGTGAAGTCATGGAATGGAGGTGTGTGAAGTCAGATGGAGTCGTGTGAAGTCATAGAATGGAGGTTTTTGAAGTCACAGAATGGAAGTGTGTGAAGTCATAAAATGGAGGTGTGTGAAGTCAGATTGGAGGTGTGTGAAGTCATAGAATGGAGGTGTGTCAACTCAGAAAGGAGGTGTGTGAAGTCATAGAATGGAGGTGTGTGAAGTCATAGAATTGAGGTGTGTGAAGTCAGAATGGAGGTGTGTGAAGTCAGAATGGAGGTGTGTGAAATCACAGAATGGAGGTGTGTGAATTCACATTGCATTTGTGTGAACTCATAGAATGGAGGTCTGTGAAGTCACAATGTAGGTGTGTGAAGTCACAGAATGGAGGTGTGTGAAGTCATAGAATGGAGGTGTGTGAAGTCACAGAATGGAGGTGTGTGAAGTCATAGAATGGAGGTGTGTGAAGTAATAGAATGGAGGTGTGTGAAGTCAGAATGGAGTTGTGTGAAGTCATAGAATGGAGGTGTGTGAAGTCACAATGGAGGTGTGTGAAGTCACAGAATGGAGGTGTTTGAAGTCATAGAATGGATGTTTCTGAAGTAAGAATGAAGGTGTGTGAAGTTATAGAAGGAGGTGTGTGAAGTCAAAATGGTGGTGTGTGAACTCATAGAATGGAGGTGTGTGAACTCATGGAATGGAGGGGTGTGAAGTCACAGAATTGAGGTGTGTGAAGTCAGAATGGAGGTGTGTGAAGTCAGAATGGAGGTGTGTGAAGTCAAAGAATGGAGGTGTGTGAATTCACAATGCATTTTTGTGAACTCATAGAATGGAGGTCTGTGAAGTCACAATGTAGGTGTGTGAAGTCACGGAATGGAGGTGTGTGAAGTCATAGAATGGAGGTGTGTGAAGTCACAGAATGGAGGTGTGTGAAGTCATAAAATGGAGGTGTGTGAAGTCACAGAATGGAGGTGTGTGAAGTCATATATTGGAGGTTTGTGAAGTCAGAATGGAGGTGTGTGAACTCATAGAATGGAGGTGTGTGAAGTCACAATGCAGGTGTGCGAAGTCATAGAATGGAGGTGTGTGAGGTCATAGAATGGAGGTGTGTGAAGTCACAGAATGGAGGTGTGTGAAGTCATAGAATGGAGGTGTGAGAAGTCACAGAATGGAGGTGTGTGAAGTCATAGAATGTAGGTGTGTGAAGTCATAGAATGGAGGTGTGAGAAGTCACAGAATGTAGGTGTGTGAAGTCATAGAATGGAGGTGTGTGAAGTCATAGAATTTAGGTGTGTGAAGTCATAGAATGGAGGTGTGTGAAGTCAGAGAATGGACGTGTGTGAAATCACAAATGTGATGTGTGTGAACTCAGAATGGAGGTGTGTGAAGTCACAGAATGGAGGTGTGTGAAGTCATAGAATGGAGGTGTGTGAAGTCACACAATGGGGGTGTGTGAAGTCATAGAATGGAGGTGTGTGAAGTCATAGAATGGAGGTGTGTGAAGTCACAGAATGGAGGTGTGTGAAGTCAGAATAGATGTGTGCGAAGTCATAGAATGGAGCTTTGTGAAGTCAGAATGTAGCTGTGTGAAGTCATAGAATGGAGGTGAGTGAAGTCAGAAGGCGGTGTGTGAACTCAAAGAATGACGGTGTGTGAAGTCACAATGGAGGTGTGTGAAGTCATAGAATGGAGGTTTTTGAAGTCACAGAATGGAGGTGTGTGAAGTCATAGAATGGAGGTGTGTGAAGTCAGATTGGAGGTGTGTGAAGTCATAGAATGGAGGTGTGTGAAATCATAGACTGGAGGTGTGTGAAGTCACAGAATTGAGGTGTGTGAAGTCAGAATGGAGGTGTGTGAAGCCAGAATGGAGGGGTGTGAAGTCATAGAATGCAGGTGTGTGAATTCACAATGCATTTGTGTGAACTCAAAGAATGGAGGTCTGTGAAGTCACAATGTAGGTGTGTGGAGTCACAGAATGGATGTGTGTGAAGTCATAGAATGGAGGTGTGTGAAGTCACAGAATGGAGGTGTGTGAAGTCATATATTGGAGGTTTGTGAAGTCATAGAATGGAGGTGTGTGAAGTAATAGAATGGAGGTGTGTCAAGTCACAGATTGAAGGTTTGTGATGTCACAGAATGGGGTGTGTGAACTCAGAATGGAGGTGTGTGAAGTCACAGAATGGAGGTGTGTGAAGTCATAGAATGGATGTTTCTGAAGTAAGAATGAAGGTGTGTGAAGTTATAGAATGGAGGTGTGTGAAGTCAAAATGGTGGTGTGTGAACTCATAGAATGGAGGTGTGTGAACTCATGGAATTGAGGTGTGTGAAGTCACAGAATGGAGGTGTGTGAAGTCATAGAATGGAGGTGTGAGAATTCACAGAATGGAGGTGTGTGAAGTCACAGAATGGAGGTGTGTGAAGTCATAGAATTTAGGTGTGTGAAGTCATAGATTGGAGGTGTGTAAAGTCACAGAATGGAGGTGTGTGAAATCACAAAATGGAGGTGTGTGAACTCAGAATGGAGGTGTGTGAAGTCACAGAATGGAGGTGTGTGAAGTCATAGAATGGAGGTGTGTGAAGTCACACAATGGGGGTGTCTGAAGTCATTGAATGGAGGTGTGTGAAGTCATAGAATGGAGGTGTGTGAAGTCACAGAATGGAGGTGTGTGAAGTCAGAATAGATGTGTGCGAAGTAATAGAATGCAGCTGTGTGAAGTCAGAATGGAGCTGTGTGAAGTCATAGAATGGAGGTGAGTGAAGTCAGAATGGCGCTGTGTGAACTCATAGAATGATGGTGTGTGAAGTCACAATGGAGGTGTGTGAAGTCATAGAATGGAGGTTTTTGAAGTCACAGAATGGAGGTGTGTGAAGTTATAGAATGGAGGTGTGTGAGGTCAGATTGGAGGTGTGTGAAGTCATAGAATGGAGGTGTGTCAACTCAAAAGGAGGTGTGTGAACTCATAAAATGGAGGTGTGTGAAGTCATAGAATGGAGGTGTGTGAAATCATAGAATGGAGGTGTGTGAAGTCACAGAATTGAGGTGTGTGAAGTCAGAATGGATGTGTGTGAAGTCAGAATGGAGGTGTGTGAAGTCACAGAATGGAGGTGTGTGAAGTCATAGAATGGAGGTGTGTGAAATCATAGACTGGAGGTGTGTGAAGTCACAGAATTGAGGTGTGTGAAGTCAGAATGGAGGTGTGTGAAGTCAGAATGGAGGGGTGTGAAGTCATAGAATGCAGGTGTGTGAATTCACAATGCATTTGTGTGAACTCATAGAATGGAGGTCTGTGAAGTCACAATGTAGGTGGGTGGAGTCACAGAATGGAGGTGTATGAAGTCATAGAATGGAGGTGTGTGAAGTCACAGAATGGAGGTGTGTGAAGCCATATATTCGAGGTTTGTGAAGTCATAGAATGGAGGTGTGTCAAGTCACAGATTGAAGGTGTGTGAAGTCACAGAATGGGGTGTGTGAACTCAAAATGGAGGTGTGTAAAGTCACAGAATGGAGGTGTGTGAAGTCATAGAATGGATGTTTCTGAAGTAAGAATGAAGGTGTGTGAAGTCATAGAATGGAGGTGTGTGAAGTCAAAATGGTGGTGTGTGAACTCATAGAATGGAGGTGTGTGAACTCATGGAATTGAGGTGTGTGAAGTCACAGAATGGAGGTGTGTGAAGTCATAGAATGGAGGTGTGAGAAGTCACAGAATGGAGGTGTGTGAAGTCATAGAATGGAGGTGTGTGAAGTCATAGAATTTAGGTGTGTGAAGTCATAGATTGGAGGTGTGTAAAGTCACAGAATGGAGGTGTGTGAAATCACAAAATGGAGGTGTGTGAACTCAGAATGGAGGTGTGTGAAGTCACAGAATGGAGGTGTGTGAAGTCATAGAATGGATATTTCTGAAGTAAGAATGAAGTTGTGTGAAGTTATAGAATGGAGGTTTGTGAAGTCAAAATGGTGGTGTGTGAACTCATAGAATGGAGGTGTGTGAACTCATGGAATTGAGGTGTGTGAAGTCACAGAATTGAGGTGTGTGAAGTCAGAATGGAGGGGTGTTAAGTCAGAATGGAGGTGTGTGAAGTCATAGAATGGAGGTGTATGAAGTCACAATGGAGGTGTGTGAAGTCATAGAGTGGAGGTTTTTGAAGTCACAGAATGGAGGTGTGTGAAGTCATAGAATGGAGGTGTGTGAGGACAGATTGGAGGTGTGTGAAGTCATAGAATGGAGGTGTGTCAACTCAAAAGGAGGTGTGTGAACTCATAGAATGGAGGTGTGTGAAGTCATAGAATGGAGGTGTGTGAAATCATAGAATGGAGGTGTGTGAAGTCACAGAATTGAGGTGTGTGAAGTCAGATTGGAGGTGTGTGAAGTCAGAATGGAGGTGTGTGAAGTCACAGAATGGAGGTGTGTGAAGTCATAGAATGGAGGTGTGTGAATTAATAGAATGGAGGTGTGAGAAATCATAGAATGCAGGTGTGTGAAGTCACAGAATGGAGGTGTGTGAAGTCACAGAATGGAGGTGTGTGAAGTCACAAAATGGAGGTGTGTGAACTCACAATGGAGGTGTGTGATGTCAAAGAATGGAGGTGTGTGAAGTCATAGAATGGAATTGTGTGAAGTCATAGAATGGAGGTGTGTGAAGTGAGAATTGAGGTGTGTGAAGTCACGGAATTGAGGTGTGTGAACTCAGAATGGAGGTGTGTGAAGTCACAGAATGGAGGTTTGTGAAGTCATAGAATGGAGGTGTGTGAAGTCATAGAATGGATGTTTCTGAAGTAGAATGAAGGTGTGTGAAGTCATAGAATGGAGGTGTGTGAAGTCAAAATGGAGGTGTGTGACCTCATAAAATGGACATGTGTGAAGTCATGGAATGGAGGTGTGTGAAGTCCAAGAATATAGGTGTGTGACATCAAACAATGGTGGTGTGTGAAGTCACAGAATGCAGGTGTGTTAAGTCAAAGAATGGAAGTGTGTGAAGTCAAAATGGAGGTGTGTGAAGTCACAGAATGGAGGTGTGTGAAGTCACAGAATGAAGGTGTTTGAAGTCAAAATTGTGGTGTGTGAAGTCACAAATGGAGGAGTCTGAAGTCAGAATGCAGCTGTGTGAAGCCATAGAATGGAGGTGTGTGAAGTCAGAATGGAGGTGTGTGAACTCATAGAATGGAGTGTGTGAAGTGACAATGGGGGTGTGTGAAGTCATAGAATGGGGGTGTGTGAAGTCAAATTGGAGGTGTGTGAAATCACAGAATGGAGGTGTGTCAACTCAGAAATGAGGTGTGTGAAGTCATAGAATGGAGGTGTGTGAATTCATGGAATGGAAGATTGTGAAATCATAGAATGGAGGTGTGTGAAATCAAAGAATTGAGGTTTGTGAAGTCAGAATGGAGGTGTGTGAAGTCAGGATGGAAGTGAGTGAAGTCACAGAATGGAGGTGTGGGAACTCAGAATGGAGGTGTGTTGTCACAGAACGGAGGTTTGTGAAGTCATAGAATGGAGGTGCCTGAAGTCAAAGAATGGATGTTTCTGAAGTGAGAACGAAGGTGTATGAAGTCAAAGAATGGAGGTGTGTGAAGTCAAACAATAAAGGTGTGTGAAGTCACAGAATGGAGGTGTGTGAACTCATAGAATGGAGGTGCATGCAGTCAAAGAATGGAGGTGTGTGAAGTCATGGAATGGAGGTGTGTGAAGTCAGATGGAGTCGTGTGAAGTCATATAATGGAGGTTTTTGAAGTCACAGAATGGAAGTGTGTGAGGTCATAAAATGGAGGTGTGTGAAGTCAGATTGGAGGTGTGTGAAGTCATAGAATGGAGGTGTGTCAACTCAGAAAGGAGGTGTGTGAAGTCATAGAATGGAGGTGTGTGAAGTCATAGAATGGAGGTGTGTGAAATCATAGAATGGAGTTGTGTGAAGTCACAGAATTGAGGTGTGTGAAGTCAGAATGGAGGTGTGTGAAGTCAGAATGGAGGTGTGTGAAATCACAGAATGGAGGTGTGTGAATTCACATTGCATTTGTGTGAACTCATAGAATGGAGGTCTGTGAAGTCACAATGTAGGTGTGTGAAGTCACAGAATGGAGGTGTGTGAAGTCATAGAATGGAGGTGTGTGAAGTCACAGAATGGAGGTGTGTGAAGTCATAGAATGGAGGTGTGTGAAGTAATAGAATGGAGGTGTGTGAAGTCAGAATGGAGTTGTGTGAAGTCATAGAATGGAGGTGTGTGAAGTCACAATGGAGGTGTGTGAAGTCACAGAATGGAGGTGTTTGAAGTCATAGAATGGATGTTTCTGAAGTAAGAATGAAGGTGTGTGAAGTTATAGAAGGAGGTGTGTGAAGTCAAAATGGTGGTGTGTGAACTCATAGAATGGAAGTGTGTGAACTCATGGAATGGAGGGGTGTGAAGTCACAGAATTGAGGTGTGTGAAGTCAGAATGGAGGTGTGTGAAGTCAGAATGGAGGTGTGTGAAGTCAAAGAATGGAGGTTTGTGAATTCACAATGCATTTGTGTGAACTCATAGAATGGAAGTCTGTGAAGTCACAATGTAGGTGTGTGAAGTCACGGAATGGAGGTGTGTGAAGTCATAGAATGGAGGTGTGTGAAGTCACAGAATGGAGGTGTGTGAAGTCATAAAATGGAGGTGTGTGAAGTCACAGAATGGAGGTGTGTGAAGTCATATATTGGAGGTTTGTGAAGTCAGAATGGAGGTGTGTGAACTCATAGAATGGAGGTGTGTGAAGTCACAATGCAGGTGTGCGAAGTCATAGAATGGAGGTGTGTAAGGTCATAGAATGGAGGTGTGTGAAGTCACAGAATTGAGGTGTGTGAAGTCATAGAATGAAGGTGTGAGAAGTCACAGAATGGAGGTGTGTGAAGTCATAGAATGGAGGTGTGTGAAGTCATAGAATGGAGGTGTGAGAAGTCACAGAATGGAGGTGTGTGAAGTCATAGAATGGAGATGAGTGAAGTCACAGAATGGAGGTGTGTGAAGTCATATATTGGAGGTTTGTGAAGTCATAGAATGGAGGTGTTTGAAGTAATAGAATGGAGGTGTGTCAAGTCACAGATAGAAGGTGTGTGAAGTCACAGAATGAGGTGTGTGAACTCAGAATGGAGGTGTGTGAAGTCACAGAATGGAGGTGTGTGAAGTCATAGAATGGATGTTTCTGAAGTAAGAATGAAGTTGTGTGAATTTATAGAATGGAGGTTTGTGAAGTCAAAATGGTGGTGTGTGAACTCATAGAATGGAGGTGTGTGAACTCATGGAATTGAGGTGTGTGAAGTCACAGAATGGAGGTGTGTGAAGTCATTTTATGGAGCTCTGTGAAGTTAGAATGGAGGTGTGTGAAGTCACAGAATGGAGGTGTGTAAACTCAGAATGGAGGTGTGTGAAGTCACAGAATCTAGGTGTGTGAAGCCATAGAATGGAGGTGTGTGAAGTCATAGAATGGAGGTTTGTGAAGTCATAATGGAGGCGTGTGAAGTCACAGAAATCAGGTGTGTGAAGTCACAGAATGGAGGTGTGTGAAGTCATAGAATGGAGGTGTGTGAAGTCAGAACGGAGGTGTGTGAACTCAGATTGGAGGTGTGGGAAGTCACAATGGAGGTGTGTGAAGTTATAGAATGGAGGTGTGTGAAGTCACAGAATGGAGGGGTGTGAAGTCAAAGACTGGAGGTGTGTGAAGTCATAGAATGGAGGTGTGTGAACTCATAGAATGGAGGTGTGTGAAGTCATACAATGGAGGTGTGTGAATTAATAGAATGGAGGTGTGAGAAATCATAGAATGGAGGTGTGTGAAGTCACAGAATGGAGGTGTGTGAAGTCACAGAATGGAGGTGTGTGAAGTCACAGAATGGAGGTGTGTGAACTCACAATGGAGGTGTGTGATGTCGAAGAATGGAGGTGTGTGAAGTCATAGAATGGAATTGTGTGAAGTCATAGAATGGAGGTGTGTGAAGTGAGAATTGAGGTGTGTGAAGTCACGGAATTGAGGTGTGTGAACTCAAAATGGAGGTGTGTGAAGTCACAGAAATGAGGTTTGTGAAGTCATAGAATGGAGGTGTGTGAAGTCATAGAATGGATGTTTCTGAAGTAGAATGAAGGTGTGTGAAGTCATAGAATGGAGGTGTGTGAAGTCAAAATGGAGGTGTGTGAACTCATAAAATGGAGATGTGTGAAGTCATGGAATGGAGGTGTGTGAAGTCCAAGAATATAGGTGTGTGAAGTCAAACAATAGTGGTGTGTGAAGTCACAGAATGCAGGTGTGTTAAGTCAAAGAATGGAAGTGTGTGAAGTCAAAATGGAGGTGTGTGAAGTCACAGAATGGAGGTGTGTGAAGTCACAGAATGAAGGTGTTTGAAGTCAAAATTGTGGTGTGTGAAGTCACAAATGGAGGAGTCTGAAGTCAGAATGCAGCTGTGTGAAGCCATAGAATGGAGGTGTGTGAAGTCAGAATGGAGGTGTGTGAACTCATAGAATGGAGTGTGTGAAGTGACAATGGGGGTGTGTGAAGTCATAGAATGGGGGTGTGTGAAGTCAAATTGGAGGTGTGTGAAATCACAGAATGGAGGTGTGCCAACTCAGAAATGAGGTGTGTGAAGTCATAGAATGGAGGTGTGTGAATTCATGGAATGGAAGATTGTGAAATCATAGAATGGAGGTGTGTGAAGTCAAAGAATTGAGGTTTGTGAAGTCAGAATGGAGGTGTGTGAAGTCAGGATGGAGGTGAGTGAAGTCACAGAATGGAGGTGTGGGAACTCAGAATGGAGGTGTGTGGTCACAGAACGGAGGTTTGTGAAGTCATAGAATGGAGGTGCCTGAAGTCAAAGAATGGATGTTTCTGAAGTGAGAACGAAAGTGTATGAAGTCAAAGAATGGAGGTGTGTGAAGTCAAACAATAAAGGTGTGTGAAGTCACAGAATGGAGGTGTGTGAACTCATAGAATGGAGGTGCATGCAGTCAAAGAATGGAGGTGTGTGAAGTCATGGAATGGAGGTGTGTGAAGTCAGATGGAGTCGTGTGAAGTCATAGAATGGAGGTTTTTGAAGTCACAGAATGGAAGTGTGTGAAGTCATAAAATGGAGGTGTGTGAAGTCAGATTGGAGGTGTGTGAAGTCATAGAATGGAGGTGTGTCAACTCAGAAAGGAGGTGTGTGAAGTCATAGAATGGAGGTGTGTGAAGTCATAGAATGGAGGTGTGTGAAATCATAGAATGGAGTTGTGTGAAGTCACAGAATTGAGGTGTGTGAAGTCAGAATGGAGGTGTGTGAAGTCAGAATGGAGGTGTGTGAAATCACAGAATGGAGGTGTGTGAATTCACATTGCATTTGTGTGAACTCATAGAATGGAGGTCTGTGAAGTCACAATGTAGGTGTGTGAAGTCACAGAATGGAGGTGTGTGAAGTCATAGAATGGAGGTGTGTGAAGTCACAGAATGGAGGTGTGTGAAGTCATAGAATGGAGGTGTGTGAAGTAATAGAATGGAGGTGTGTGAAGTCAGAATGGAGTTGTGTGAAGTCATAGAATGGAGGTGTGTGAAGTCACAATGGAGGTGTGTGAAGTCACAGAATGGAGGTGTTTGAAGTCATAGAATGGATGTTTCTGAAGTAAGAATGAAGGTGTGTGAAGTTATAGAAGGAGGTGTGTGAAGTCAAAATGGTGGTGTGTGAACTCATAGAATGGAGGTGTGTGAACTCATGGAATGGAGGGGTGTGAAGTCACAGAATTGAGGTGTGTGAAGTCAGAATGGAGGTGTGTGAAGTCAGAATGGAGGTGTGTGAAGTCAAAGAATGGAGGTGTGTGAATTCACAATGCATTTTTGTGAACTCATAGAATGGAGGTCTGTGAAGTCACAATGTAGGTGTGTGAAGTCACGGAATGGAGGTGTGTGAAGTCATAGAATGGAGGTGTGTGAAGTCACAGAATGGAGGTGTGTGAAGTCATAAAATGGAGGTGTGTGAAGTCACAGAATGGAGGTGTGTGAAGTCATATATTGGAGGTTTGTGAAGTCAGAATGGAGGTGTGTGAACTCATAGAATGGAGGTGTGTGAAGTCACAATGCAGGTGTGCGAAGTCATAGAATGGAGGTGTGTGAGGTCATAGAATGGAGGTGTGTGAAGTCACAGAATGGAGGTGTGTGAAGTCATAGAATGGAGGTGTGAGAAGTCACAGAATGGAGGTGTGTGAAGTCATAGAATGCAGGTGTGTGAAGTCATAGAATGGAGGTGTGAGAAGTCACAGAATGTAGGTGTGTGAAGTCATAGAATGGAGGTGTGTGAAGTCATAGAATTTAGGTGTGTGAAGTCATAGAATGGAGGTGTGTGAAGTCAGAGAATGGACGTGTGTGAAATCACAAATGTGATGTGTGTGAACTCAGAATGGAGGTGTGTGAAGTCACAGAATGGAGGTGTGTGAAGTCATAGAATGGAGGTGTGTGAAGTCACACAATGGGGGTGTGTGAAGTCATAGAATGGAGGTGTGTGAAGTCATAGAATGGAGGTGTGTGAAGTCACAGAATGGAGGTGTGTGCAGTCAGAATAGATGTGTGCGAAGTCATAGAATGGAGCTTTGTGAAGTCAGAATGTAGCTGTGTGAAGTCATAGAATGGAGGTGAGTGAAGTCAGAAGGCGGTGTGTGAACTCAAAGAATGACGGTGTGTGAAGTCACAATGGAGGTGTGTGAAGTCATAGAATGGAGGTTTTTGAAGTCACAGAATGGAGGTGTGTGAAGTCATAGAATGGAGGTGTGTGAAGTCAGATTGGAGGTGTGTGAAGTCATAGAATGGAGGTGTGTGAAATCATAGACTGGAGGTGTGTGAAGTCACAGAATTGAGGTGTGTGAAGTAAGAATGGAGGTGTGTGAAGCCAGAATGGAGGGGTGTGAAGTCATAGAATGCAGGTGTGTGAATTCACAATGCATTTGTGTGAACTCAAAGAATGGAGGTCTGTGAAGTCACAATGTAGGTGTGTGGAGTCACAGAATGGATGTGTGTGAAGTCATAGAATGGAGGTGTGTGAAGTCACAGAATGGAGGTGTGTGAAGTCATATATTGGAGGTTTGTGAAGTCATAGAATGGAGGTGTGTGAAGTAATAGAATGGAGGTGTGTCAAGTCACAGATTGAAGGTGTGTGATGTCACAGAATGGGGTGTGTGAACTCAGAATGGAGGTGTGTGAAGTCACAGAATGGAGGTGTGTGAAGTCATAGAATGGATGTTTCTGAAGTAAGAATGAAGGTGTGTGAAGTCATAGAATGGAGGTGTGTGAAGTCAAAATGGTGGTGTGTGAACTCATAGAATGGAGGTGTGTGAACTCATGGAATTGAGGTGTGTGAAGTCACAGAATGGAGGTGTGTGAAGTCATAGAATGGAGGTGTGAGAATTCACAGAATGGGGGTGTGTGAAATCACAGAATGGAGGTGTGTGAAGTCATAGAATTTAGGTGTGTGAAGTCATAGATTGGAGGTGTGTAAAGTCACAGAATGGAGGTGTGTGAAATCACAAAATGGAGGTGTGTGAACTCAGAATGGAGGTGTGTGAAGTCACAGAATGGAGGTGTGTGAAGTCATAGAATGGAGGTGTGTGAAGTCACACAATGGGGGTGTCTGAAGTCATTGAATGGAGGTGTGTGAAGTCATAGAATGGAGGTGTGTGAAGTCACAGAATGGAGGTGTGTGAAGTCAGAATAGATGTGTGCGAAGTCATAGAATGGAGCTGTGTGAAGTCAGAATGGAGCTGTGTGAAGTCATAGAATGGAGGTGAGTGAAGTCAGAATGGCGCTGTGTGAACTCATAGAATGATGGTGTGTGAAGTCACAATGGAGGTGTGTGAAGTCATAGAATGGAGGTTTTTGAAGTCACAGAATGGAGGTGTGTGAAGTCATAGAATGGAGGTGTGTGAGGTCAGATTGGAGGTGTGTGAAGTCATAGAATGGAGGTGTGTCAACTCAAAAGGAGGTGTGTGAACTCATAAAATGGAGGTGTGTGAAGTCATAGAATGGAGGTGTGTGAAATCCTAGAATGGAGGTGTGTGAAGTCACAGAATTGAGGTGTGTGAAGTCAGAATGGATGTGTGTGAAGTCAGAATGGAGGTGTGTGAAGTCACAGAATGGAGGTGTGTGAAGTCATAGAATGGAGGTGTGTGAAATCATAGACTGGAGGTGTGTGAAGTCACAGAATTGAGGTGTGTGAAGTCAGAATGGAGGTGTGTGAAGTCAGAATGGAGGGGTGTGAAGTCATAGAATGCAGGTGTGTGAATTCACAATGCATTTGTGTGAACTCATAGAATGGAGGTCTGTGAAGTCACAATGTAGGTGGGTGGAGTCACAGAATGGAGGTGTATGAAGTCATAGAATGGAGGTGTGTGAAGTCACAGAATGGAGGTGTGTGAAGTCATATATTGGAGGTTTGCGAAGTCATAGAATGGAGGTGTGTCAAGTCACAGATTGAAGGTGTGTGAAGTCACAGAATGGGGTGTGTGAACTCAAAATGGAGGTGTGTAAAGTCACAGAATGGAGGTGTGTGAAGTCATAGAATGGATGTTTCTGAAGTAAGAATGAAGGTGTGTGAAGTCATAGAATGGAGGTGTGTGAAGTCAAAATGGTGGTGTGTGAACTCATAGAATGGAGGTGTGTGAACTCATGGAATTGAGGTGTGTGAAGTCACAGAATGGAGGTGTGTGAAGTCATAGAATGGAGGTGTGAGAAGTCACAGAATGGAGGTGTGTGAAGTCATAGAATGGAGGTGTGTGAAGTCATAGAATTTAGGTGTGTGAAGTCATAGATTGGAGGTGTGTAAAGTCACAGAACGGAGGTGTGTGAAATCACAAAATGGAGGTGTGTGAACTCAGAATGGAGGTGTGTGAAGTCACAGAATGGAGGTGTGTGAAGTCATAGAATGGATATTTCTGAAGTAAGAATGAAGGTGTGTGAAGTTATAGAATGGAGGTTTGTGAAGTCAAAATGGTGGTGTGTGAACTCATAGAATGGAGGTGTGTGAACTCATGGAATTGAGGTGTGTGAAGTCACAGAATTGAGGTGTGTGAAGTCAGAATGGAGGGGTGTTAAGTCAGAATGGAGGTGTGTGAAGTCATAGAATGGAGGTGTATGAAGTCACAATGGAGGTGTGTGAAGTCATAGAGTGGAGGTTTTTGAAGTCACAGAATGGAGGTGTGTGAAGTCATAGAATGGAGGTGTGTGAGGACAGATTGGAGGTGTGTGAAGTCATGGAATGGAGGTGTGTCAACTCAAAAGGAGGTGTGTGAACTCATAGAATGGAGGTGTGTGAAGTCATAGAATGGAGGTGTGTGAAATCATAGAATGGAGGTGTGTGAAGTCACAGAATTGAGGTGTGTGAAGTCAGAATGGAGGTGTGTGAATTCAGAATGGAGGTGTGTGAAGTTACAGAATGGAGGTGTGTGAAGTCATAGAATGGAGGTGTGTGAAATCATAGAATGGAGGTGTGTGAAGTCACAGAATTGAGGTGTGTGAAGTCAGAATGGAGGTGTGTGAAGTCAGAATGGAGGTGTGTGAAGTCAGAATGGAGGGGTGTGAAGTCATAGAATGCAGGTGTGTGAAGTCATAGAATGGAGGTGTGTCAAGTCACAGATTGAAGGTGTGTGAAGTCACAGAATGGGGTGTGTGAACTCAAAATGGAGGTGTGTAAAGTCACAGAATGGAGGTGTGTGAAGTCATAGAATGGATGGTTCTGAAGTAAGAATGAAGGTGTGTGAAGTCATAGAATGGAGGTGTGTGAAGTCAAAATGGTGGTGTGTGAACTCATAGAATGGAGGTGTGTGAACTCATGGAATTGAGGTGTGTGAAGTCACAGAATGGAGGTGTGTGAAGTCATAGAATGGAGGTGTGAGAAGTCACAGAATGGAGGTGTGTGAAGTCATAGAATGGAGGTGTGTGAAGTCATAGAATTTAGGTGTGTGAAGTCATAGATTGGAGGTGTGTAAAGTCACAGAATGGAGGTGTGTGAAATCACAAAATGGAGGTGTGTGAACTCAGAATGCAGGTGTGTGAAGTCACAGAATGGAGGTGTGTGAAGTCATAGAATGGATGTTTCTGAAGTAAGAATGAAGGTGTGTGAAGTTATAGAATGGAGGTTTGTGAAGTCAAAATGGTGGTGTGTGAACTCATAGAATGGAGGTGTGTGAACTCATGGAATTGAGGTGTGTGAAGTCACAGAATTGAGGTGTGTGAAGTCAGAATGGAGGTGTGTGAAGTCAGAATGGAGGTGTGTGAAGTCATAGAATGGAGGTGTATGAAGTCACAATGGAGGTGTGTGAAGTCATAGAGTGGAGGTTTTTGAAGTCACAGAATGGAGGTGTGTGAAGTCATAGAATGGAGGTGTGTGAGGTCAGATTGGAGGTGTGTGAAGTCATAGAATGGAGGTGTGTCAACTCAAAAGGAGGTGTGTGAACTCATAGAATGGAGGTGTGTGAAGTCATAGAATGGAGGTGTGTGAAATCATAGAATGGAGGTGTGTGAAGTCACAGAATTGAGGTGTGTGAAGTCAGATTGGAGGTGTGTGAAGTCAGAATGGAGGTGTGTGAAGTCACAGAATGGAGGTGTGTGAAGTCATAGAATGGAGGTGTGTGAATTAATACAATGGAGGTGTGAGAAATCATACAATGGAGGTGTGTGAAGTCACAGAATGGAGGTGTGTGAACTCACAATGGAGGTGTGTGATGTCAAAGAATGGAGGTGTGTGAAGTCATAGAATGGAATTGTGTGAAGTCATAGAATGGAGGTGTGTGAAGTGAGTATTGAGGTGTGTGAAGTCACGGAATTGAGGTGTGTGAACTCAGAATGGAGGTGTGTGAAGTCACAGAATGGAGGTTTGTGAAGTCATAGAATGGAGGTGTGTGAAGTCATAGAATGGATGTTTCTGAAGTAGAATGAAGGTGTGTGAAGTCATAGAATGGAGGTGTGTGAAGTCAAAATGGAGGTGTGTGAACTCAAAAAATGGACGTGTGTGAAGTCATGGAATGGAGGTGTGTGAAGTCCAAGAATATAGGTGTGTGAAGTCAAACAATGGTGGTGTGTGAAGTCACAGAATGCAGGTGTGTTAAGTCAAAGAATGGAAGTGTGTGAAATCAAAATGGAGGTGTGTGAAGTCACAGAATGGAGGTGTGTGAAGTCACAGAATGAAGGTGTTTGAAGTCAAAATTGTGGTGTGTGAAGTCACAAATGGAGGAGTCTGAAGTCAGAATGCAGCTGTGTGAAGCCATAGAATGGAGGTGTGTGAAGTCAGAATGGAGGTGTGTGAACTCATAGAATGGAGTGTGTGAAGTGACAATGGGGGTGTGTGAAGTCATAGAATGGGGGTGTGTGAAGTCAAATTGGAGGTGTGTGAAATCACAGAATGGAGGTGTGTCAACTCAGAAATGAGGTGTGTGAAGTCATAGAATGGAGGTGTGTGAATTCATGGAATGGAAGATTGTGAAATCATAGAATGGAGGTGTGTGAAGTCAAAGAATTGAAGTTGGTGAAGTCAGAATGGAGGTGTGTGAAGTCAGGATGGAAGTGAGTGAAGTCACAGAATGGAGGTGTGGGAACTCAGAATGGAGGTGTGTGGTCACAGAACGGAGGTTTGTGAAGTCATAGAATGGAGGTGCCTGAAGTCAAAGAATGGATGTTTCTGAAGTGAGAACGAAGGTGTATGAAGTCAAAGAATGGAGGTGTGTGAAGTCAGATTGGAGGTGTGTGAAGTCATAGAATGGAGGTGTGTCAACTCAGAAGGGAGGTGTGTGAAGTCATAGAATGGAGGTGTGTGAAGTCATAGAATGGAGGTGTGTGAAATCATAGAATGGAGTTGTGTGAAGTCACAGAATTGAGGTGTGTGAAGTCAGAATGGAGGTGTGTGAAGTCAGAATGGAGGTGTGTGAAATCACAGAATGGAGGTGTGTGAATTCACATTGCATTTGTGTGAACTCATAGAATGGAGGTCTGTGAAGTCACAATGTAGGTGTGTGAAGTCACAGAATGGAGGTGTGTGAAGTCATAGAATGGAGGTGTGTGAAGTCAGAGAATGGAGGTGTGTGAAGTCATAGAATGGAGGTGTGTGAAGTAATAGAATGGAGGTGTGTGAAGTCAGAATGGAGTTGTGTGAAGTCATAGAATGGAGGTGTGTGAAGTCACAATGGAGGTGTGTTAAGTAACAGAATGGAGGGTTTGAAGTCATAGAATGGATGTTTCTGAAGTAAGAATGAAGGTGTGTGAAGTTATAGAAGGAGGTGTGTGAAGTCAAAATGGTGGTGTGTGAACTCATAGAATGGAGGAGTGTGAACTCATGGAATGGAGGGGTGTGTAGTCACAGAATTGAGGTGTGTGAAGTCAGAATGGAGGTGTGTGAAGTCAGAATGGAGGTGTGTGAAGTCAAAGAATGGAGGTGTGTGAATTCACAATGCATTTGTGTGAACTCATAGAATGGAGGTCTGTGAAGTCACAATGTAGGTGTGTGAAGTCACGGAATGGAGGTGTGTGAAGTCATAGAATGGAGGTGTGTGAAGTCACAGAATGGAGGTGTGTGAAGTCATAAAATGGAGGTGTGTGAAGTCACAGAATGGTGGTGTGTGAAGTCATATATTGGAGGTTTGTGAAGTCAGAATGGAGGTGTGTGAACTCATAGAATGGAGGTGTGTGAAGTCACAATGCAGGTGTGCGAAGTCATAGAATGGAGGTGTGTGAGGTCATAGAATGGAGGTGTGTGAAGTCACAGAATGGAGGTGTGTGAAGTCATAGAATGGAGGTGTGAGAAGTCACAGAATGGAGGTGTGTGAAGTCATAGAATGGAGGTGTGTGAAGTCATAGAATGGAGGTGTGAGAAGTCACAGAATGGAGGTGTGTGAAGTCATAGAATGGAGGTGTGTGAAGTCATAGAATGGATGTTTCTGAAGTAGAATGAAGGTGTGTGAAGTCATAGAATGGAGGTGTGTGAAGTCAAAATGGAGGTGTGTGAACTCAAAAAATGGACATGTGTGAAGTCATGGAATGGAGGTGTGTGAAGTCCAAGAATATAGGTGTGTGAAGTCAAACAATGGTGGTGTGTGAAGTCACAGAATGCAGGTGTGTTAAGTCAAAGAATGGAAGTGTGTGAAGTCAAAATGGAGGTGTGTGAAGTGACAGAATGGAGGTGTGTGAAGTCACAGAATGAAGGTGTTTGAAGTCAAAATTGTGGTGTGTGAAGTCACAAATGGAGGAGTCTGAAGTCAGAATGCAGCTGTGTGAAGCCATAGAATGGAGGTGTGTGAAGTCAGAATGGAGGTGTGTGAACTCATAGAATGGAGTGTGTGAAGTGACAATGGGGGTGTGTGAAGTCATAGAATGGGGGTGTGTGAAGTCAAATTGGAGGTGTGTGAAATCACAGAATGGAGGTGTGTCAACTCAGAAATGAGGTGTGTGAAGTCATAGAATGGAGGTGTGTGAATTCATGGAATGGAAGATTGTGAAATCATAGAATGGAGGTGTGTGAAGTCAAAGAATTGAGGTTTGTGAAGTCAGAATGGAGGTGTGTGAAGTCAGGATCGAAATGAGTGAATTCACAGAATGGAGGTGTGGGAACTCAGAATGGAGGTGTGTGGTCACAGAACGGAGGTTTGTGAAGTCATAGAATGGAGGTGCCTGAAGTCAAAGAATGGATGTTTCTGAAGTGAGAACGAAGGTGTATGAAGTCAAAGAATGGAGGTGTGTGAAGTCAAACAATAAAGGTGTGTGAAGTCACAGAATGGAGGTGTGTGAACTCATAGAATGGAGGTGCATGCAGTCAAAGAATGGAGGTGTGTGAAGTCATGGAATGGAGGTGTGTGAAGTCAGATGGAGTCGTGTGAAGTCATAGAATGGAGGTTTTTGAAGTCACAGAATGGAAGTGTGTGAAGTCATAAAATGGAGGTGTGTGAAGTCAGATTGGAGGTGTGTGAAGTCATAGAATGGAGGTGTGTGAAGTCATAGAATGGAGGTGTGTGAAATCATAGAATGGAGTTGTGTGAAGTCACAGAATTGAGGTGTGTGAAGTCAGAATGGAGGTGTGTGAAGTCAGAATGGAGGTGTGTGTAATCACAGAATGGAGGTGTGTGAATTCACATTGCATTTGTGTGAACTCATAGAATGGAGGTCTGTGAAGTCACAATGTAGGTGTGTGAAGTCACAGAATGGAGGTGTGTGAAGTCATAGAATGGAGGTGTGTGAAGTCACAGAATGGAGGTGTGTGAAGTCATAGAATGGAGGTGTGTGAAGTAATAGAATGGAGGTGTGTGAAGTCAGAATGGAGTTGTGTGAAGTCATAGAATGGAGGTGTGTGAAGTCACAATGGAGGTGTGTTAAGTAACAGAATGGAGGTGTTTGAAGTCATAGAATGGATGTTTCTGAAGTAAGAATGAAGGTGTGTGAAGTTATAGAAGGAGGTGTGTGAAGTCAAAATGGTGGTGTGTGAACTCATAGAATGGAGGTGTGTGAACTCATGGAATGGAGGGGTGTGAAGTCACAGAATTGAGGTGTGTGAAGTCAGAATGGAGGTGTGTGAAGTCAGAATGGAGGTGTGTGAAGTCAAAGAATGGAGGTGTGTGAATTCACAATGCATTTGTGTGAACTCATAAAATGGAGGTCTGTGAAGTCACAATGTAGGTGTGTGAAGTCACGGAATGGAGGTGTGTGAAGTCATAGAATGGAGGTGTGTGAAGTCACAGAATGGAGGTGTGTGAAGTCATAAAATGGAGGTGTGTGAAGTCACAGAATGGAGGTGTGTGAAGTCATATATTGGAGGTTTGTGAAGTCAGAATGGAGGTGTGTGAACTCATAGAATGGAGGTGTGTGAAGTCACAATGCAGGTGTGCGAAATCATAGAAAGGAGGTGTGTGAGGTCATAGAATGGAGGTGTGTGAAGTCACAGAATGGAGGTGTGTGAAGTCAAAGACTGGAGGTGTGTGAAGTCATAGAATGGAGGTGTGTGAACTCATAGAATGGAGCTGTGTGAAGTCATAGAATGGAGGTGTGTGAAGTTATAGAATGGAGGTGTGTGAAGTCACAGAATGGAGGGGTGTGAAGTCAAAGACTGGAGGTGTGTGAAGTCATAGAATGGAGGTGTGTGAACTCATAGAATGGAGGTGTGTGAAGTCATAGAATGGAGGTGTGTGAATTAATAGAATGGAGGTGTGAGAAATCATAGAATGGAGGTGTGTGAAGTCACAGAATGGAGGTGTGTGAAGTCACAGAATGGAGGTGTGTGAAGTCACAGAATGGAGGTGTGTGAACTCACAATGGAGGTGTGTGATGTCGAAGAATGGAGGTGTGTGAAGTCATAGAATGGAATTGTGTGAAGTCATAGAATGGAGGTGTGTGAAGTGAGAATTGAGGTGTGTGAAGTCACGGAATTGAGGTGTGTGAACTCAAAATGGAGGTGTGTGAAGTCACAGAAATGAGGTTTGTGAAGTCATAGAATGGAGGTGTGTGAAGTCATAGAATGGATGTTTCTGAAGTAGAATGAAGGTGTGTGAAGTCATAGAATGGAGGTGTGTGAAGTCAAAATGGAGGTGTGTGAACTCATAAAACGGAGATGTGTGAAGTCATGGAATGGAGGTGTGTGAAGTCCAAGAATATAAGTGTGTGAAGTCAAACAATGGTGGTGTGTGAAGTCACAGAATGCAGGTGTGTTAAGTCAAAGAATGGAAGTGTGTGAAGTCAAAATGGAGGTGTGTGAAGTCACAGAATGGAGGTGTGTGAAGTCACAGAATGAAGGTGTTTGAAGTCAAAATTGTGGTGTGTGAAGTCACAAATGGAGGAGTCTGAAGTCAGAATGCAGCTGTGTGAAGCCATAGAATGGAGGTGTGTGAAGTCAGAATGGAGGTGTGTGAACTCATAGAATGGAGTGGGTGAAGTGACAATGGGGGTGTGTGAAGTCATAGAATGGGGGTGTGTGAAGTCAAATTGGAGGTGTGTGAAATCACAGAATGGAGGTGTGTCAACTCAGAAATGAGGTGTGTGAAGTCATAGAATGGAGGTGTGTGAATTCATGGAATGGAAGATTGTGAAATCATAGAATGGAGGTGTGTGAAGTCAAAGAATTGAGGTTTGTGAAGTCAGAATGGAGGTGTGTGAAGTCAGGATGGAGGTGAGTGAAGTCACAGAATGGAGGTGTGGGAACTCAGAATGGAGGTGTGTGGTCACAGAACGGAGGTTTGTGAAGTCATAGAATGGAGGTGCCTGAAGTCAAAGAATGGATGTTTCTGAAGTGAGAACGAAAGTGTATGAAGTCAAAGAATGGAGGTGTGTGAAGTCAAACAATAAAGGTGTGTGAAGTCACAGAATGGAGGTGTGTGAACTCATAGAATGGAGGTGCATGCAGTCAAAGAATGGAGGTGTGTGAAGTCATGGAATGGAGGTGTGTGAAGTCAGATGGAGTCGTGTGAAGTCATAGAATGGAGGTTTTTGAAGTCACAGAATGGAAGTGTGTGAAGTCATAAAATGGAGGTGTGTGAAGTCAGATTGGAGGTGTGTGAAGTCATAGAATGGAGGTGTGTCAACTCAGAAAGGAGGTGTGTGAAGTCATAGAATGGAGGTGTGTGAAGTCATAGAATGGAGGTGTGTGAAATCATAGAATGGAGTTGTGTGAAGTCACAGAATTGAGGTGTGTGAAGTCAGAATGGAGGTGTGTGAAGTCAGAATGGAGGTGTGTGAAATCACAGAATGGAGGTGTGTGAATTCACATTGCATTTGTGTGAACTCATAGAATGGAGGTCTGTGAAGTCACAATGTAGGTGTGTGAAGTCACAGAATGGAGGTGTGTGAAGTCATAGAATGGAGGTGTGTGAAGTCACAGAATGGAGGTGTGTGAAGTCATAGAATGGAGGTGTGTGAAGTAATAGAATGGAGGTGTGTGAAGTCAGAATGGAGTTGTGTGAAGTCATAGAATGGAGGTGTGTGAAGTCACAATGGAGGTGTGTGAAGTCACAGAATGGAGGTGTTTGAAGTCATAGAATGGATGTTTCTGAAGTAAGAATGAAGGTGTGTGAAGTTATAGAAGGAGGTGTGTGAAGTCAAAATGGTGGTGTGTGAACTCATAGAATGGAGGTGTGTGAACTCATGGAATGGAGGGGTGTGAAGTCACAGAATTGAGGTGTGTGAAGTCAGAATGGAGGTGTGTGAAGTCAGAATGGAGGTGTGTGAAGTCAAAGAATGGAGGTGTGTGAATTCACAATGCATTTGTGTGAACTCATAGAATGGAGGTCTGTGAAGTCACAATGTAGGTGTGTGAAGTCACGGAATGGAGGTGTGTGAAGTCATAGAATGGAGGTGTGTGAAGTCACAGAATGGAGGTGTGTGAAGTCATAAAATGGAGGTGTGTGAAGTCACAGAATGGTGGTGTGTGAAGTCATATATTGGAGGTTTGTGAAGTCAGAATGGAGGTGTGTGAACTCATAGAATGGAGGTGTGTGAAGTCACAATGCAGGTGTGCGAAGTCATAGAATGGAGGTGTGTGAGGTCATAGAATGGAGGTGTGTGAAGTCACAGAATGGAGGTGTGTGAAGTCATAGAATGGAGGTGTGTGAAGTCACAGAATGGAGGTGTGTGAAGTCATAAAATGGAGGTGTGTGAAGTCACAGAATGGAGGTGTGTGAAGTCATATATTGGAGGTTTGTGAAGTCAGAATGGAGGTGTGTGAACTCATAGAATGGAGGTGTGTGAAGTCACAATGCAGGTGTGCGAAATCATAGAAAGGAGGTGTGTGAGGTCATAGAATGGAGGTGTGTGAAGTCACAGAATGGAGGTGTGTGAAGTCAAAGACTGGAGGTGTGTGAAGTCATAGAATGGAGGTGTGTGAACTCATAGAATGGAGCTGTGTGAAGTCATAGAATGGAGGTGTGTGAAGTTATAGAATGGAGGTGTGTGAAGTCACAGAATGGAGGGGTGTGAAGTCAAAGACTGGAGGTGTGTGAAGTCATAGAATGGAGGTGTGTGAACTCATAGAATGGAGGTGTGTGAAGTCATAGAATGGAGGTGTGTGAATTAATAGAATGGAGGTGTGAGAAATCATAGAATGGAGGTGTGTGAAGTCACAGAATGGAGGTGTGTGAAGTCACAGAATGGAGGTGTGTGAAGTCACAGAATGGAGGTGTGTGAACTCACAATGGAGGTGTGTGATGTCGAAGAATGGAGGTGTGTGAAGTCATAGAATGGAATTGTGTGAAGTCATAGAATGGAGGTGTGTGAAGTGAGAATTGAGGTGTGTGAAGTCACGGAATTGAGGTGTGTGAACTCAAAATGGAGGTGTGTGAAGTCACAGAAATGAGGTTTGTGAAGTCATAGAATGGAGGTGTGTGAAGTCATAGAATGGATGTTTCTGAAGTAGAATGAAGGTGTGTGAAGTCATAGAATGGAGGTGTGTGAAGTCAAAATGGAGGTGTGTGAACTCATAAAACGGAGATGTGTGAAGTCATGGAATGGAGGTGTGTGAAGTCCAAGAATATAAGTGTGTGAAGTCAAACAATGGTGGTGTGTGAAGTCACAGAATGCAGGTGTGTTAAGTCAAAGAATGGAAGTGTGTGAAGTCAAAATGGAGGTGTGTGAAGTCACAGAATGGAGGTGTGTGAAGTCACAGAATGAAGGTGTTTGAAGTCAAAATTGTGGTGTGTGAAGTCACAAATGGAGGAGTCTGAAGTCAGAATGCAGCTGTGTGAAGCCATAGAATGGAGGTGTGTGAAGTCAGAATGGAGGTGTGTGAACTCATAGAATGGAGTGGGTGAAGTGACAATGGGGGTGTGTGAAGTCATAGAATGGGGGTGTGTGAAGTCAAATTGGAGGTGTGTGAAATCACAGAATGGAGGTGTGTCAACTCAGAAATGAGGTGTGTGAAGTCATAGAATGGAGGTGTGTGAATTCATGGAATGGAAGATTGTGAAATCATAGAATGGAGGTGTGTGAAGTCAAAGAATTGAGGTTTGTGAAGTCAGAATGGAGGTGTGTGAAGTCAGGATGGAGGTGAGTGAAGTCACAGAATGGAGGTGTGGGAACTCAGAATGGAGGTGTGTGGTCACAGAACGGAGGTTTGTGAAGTCATAGAATGGAGGTGCCTGAAGTCAAAGAATGGATGTTTCTGAAGTGAGAACGAAAGTGTATGAAGTCAAAGAATGGAGGTGTGTGAAGTCAAACAATAAAGGTGTGTGAAGTCACAGAATGGAGGTGTGTGAACTCATAGAATGGAGGTGCATGCAGTCAAAGAATGGAGGTGTGTGAAGTCATGGAATGGAGGTGTGTGAAGTCAGATGGAGTCGTGTGAAGTCATAGAATGGAGGTTTTTGAAGTCACAGAATGGAAGTGTGTGAAGTCATAAAATGGAGGTGTGTGAAGTCAGATTGGAGGTGTGTGAAGTCATAGAATGGAGGTGTGTCAACTCAGAAAGGAGGTGTGTGAAGTCATAGAATGGAGGTGTGTGAAGTCATAGAATGGAGGTGTGTGAAATCATAGAATGGAGTTGTGTGAAGTCACAGAATTGAGGTGTGTGAAGTCAGAATGGAGGTGTGTGAAGTCAGAATGGAGGTGTGTGAAATCACAGAATGGAGGTGTGTGAATTCACATTGCATTTGTGTGAACTCATAGAATGGAGGTCTGTGAAGTCACAATGTAGGTGTGTGAAGTCACAGAATGGAGGTGTGTGAAGTCATAGAATGGAGGTGTGTGAAGTCACAGAATGGAGGTGTGTGAAGTCATAGAATGGAGGTGTGTGAAGTAATAGAATGGAGGTGTGTGAAGTCAGAATGGAGTTGTGTGAAGTCATAGAATGGAGGTGTGTGAAGTCACAATGGAGGTGTGTGAAGTCACAGAATGGAGGTGTTTGAAGTCATAGAATGGATGTTTCTGAAGTAAGAATGAAGGTGTGTGAAGTTATAGAAGGAGGTGTGTGAAGTCAAAATGGTGGTGTGTGAACTCATAGAATGGAGGTGTGTGAACTCATGGAATGGAGGGGTGTGAAGTCACAGAATTGAGGTGTGTGAAGTCAGAATGGAGGTGTGTGAAGTCAGAATGGAGGTGTGTGAAGTCAAAGAATGGAGGTGTGTGAATTCACAATGCATTTGTGTGAACTCATAGAATGGAGGTCTGTGAAGTCACAATGTAGGTGTGTGAAGTCACGGAATGGAGGTGTGTGAAGTCATAGAATGGAGGTGTGTGAAGTCACAGAATGGAGGTGTGTGAAGTCATAAAATGGAGGTGTGTGAAGTCACAGAATGGTGGTGTGTGAAGTCATATATTGGAGGTTTGTGAAGTCAGAATGGAGGTGTGTGAACTCATAGAATGGAGGTGTGTGAAGTCACAATGCAGGTGTGCGAAGTCATAGAATGGAGGTGTGTGAGGTCATAGAATGGAGGTGTGTGAAGTCACAGAATGGAGGTGTGTGAAGTCATAGAATGGAGGTGTGAGAAGTCACAGAATGGAGGTGTGTGAAGTCATAGAATGGAGGTGTGTGAAGTCATAGAATGGAGGTGTGAGAAGTCACAGAATGGAGGTGTGTGAAGTCATAGAATGGAGGTGTGTGAAGTCATAGAATGGATGATTCTGAAGTAGAATGAAGGTGTGTGAAGTCATAGAATGGAGGTGTGTGAAGTCAAAATGGAGGTGTGTGAACTCAAAAAATGGACATGTGTGAAGTCATGGAATGGAGGTGTGTGAAGTCCAAGAATATAGGTGTGTGAAGTCAAACAATGGTGGTGTGTGAAGTCACAGAATGCAGGTGTGTTAAGTCAAAGAATGGAAGTGTGTGAAGTCAAAATGGAGGTGTGTGAAGTCACAGAATGGAGGTGTGTGAAGTCACAGAATGAAGGTGTTTGAAGTCAAAATTGTGGTGTGTGAAGTCACAAATGGAGGAGTCTGAAGTCAGAATGCAGCTGTGTGAAGCCATAGAATGGAGGTGTGTGAAGTCAGAATGGAGGTGTGTGAACTCATAGAATGGAGTGTGTGAAGTGACAATGGGGGTGTGTGAAGTCATAGAATGGGGGTGTGTGAAGTCAAATTGGAGGTGTGTGAAATCACAGAATGGAGGTGTGTCAACTCAGAAATGAGGTGTGTGAAGTCATAGAATGGAGGTGTGTGAATTCATGGAATGGAAGATTGTGAAATCATAGAATGGAGGTGTGTGAAGTCAAAGAATTGAGGTTTGTGAAGTCAGAATGGAGGTGTGTGAAGTCAGGATCGAAGTGAGTGAATTCACAGAATGGAGGTGTGGGAACTCAGAATGGAGGTGTGTGGTCACAGAACGGAGGTTTGTGAAGTCATAGAATGGAGTTGCCTGAAGTCAAAGAATGGATGTTTCTGAAGTGAGAACGAAGGTGTATGAAGTCAAAGAATGGAGGTGTGTGAAGTCAAACAACAAAGGTGTGTGAAGTCACAGAATGGAGGTGTGTGAACTCATAGAATGGAGGTGCATGCAGTCAAAGAATGGAGGTGTGTGAAGTCATGGAATGGAGGTGTGTGAAGTCAGATGGAGTCGTGTGAAGTCATAGAATGGAGGTTTTTGAAGTCACAGAATGGAAGTGTGTGAAGTCATAAAATGGAGGTGTGTGAAGTCAGATTGGAGGTGTGTGAAGTCATAGAATGGAGGTGTGTGAAGTCATAGAATGGAGGTGTGTGAAATCATAGAATGGAGTTGTGTGAAGTCACAGAATTGAGGTGTGTGAAGTCAGAATGGAGGTGTGTGAAGTCAGAATGGAGGTGTGTGAAATCACAGAATGGAGGTGTGTGAATTCACATTGCATTTGTGTGAACTCATAGAATGGAGGTCTGTGAAGTCACAATGTAGGTGTGTGAAGTCACAGAATGGAGGTGTGTGAAGTCATAGAATGGAGGTGTGTGAAGTCACAGAATGGAGGTGTGTGAAGTCATAGAATGGAGGTGTGTGAAGTAATAGAATGTAGGTGTGTGAAGTCAGAATGGAGTTGTGGGAAGTCATAGAATGGAGGTGTGTGAAGTCACAATGGAGGTGTGTTAAGTAACAGAATGGAGGGTTTGAAGTCATAGAATGGATGTTTCTGAAGTAAGAATGAAGGTGTGTGAAGTTATAGAAGGAGGTGTGTGAAGTCAAAATGGTGGTGTGTGAACTCATAGAATGGAGGAGTGTGAACTCATGGAATGGAGGGGTGTGAAGTCACAGAATTGAGGTGTGTGAAGTCAGAATGGAGGTGTGTGAAGTCAGAATGGAGGTGTGTGAAGTCAAAGAATGGAGGTGTGTGAATTCACAATGCATTTGTGTGAACTCATAGAATGGAGGTCTGTGAAGTCACAATGTAGGTGTGTGAAGTCACGGAATGGAGGTGTGTGAAGTCGTAGAATGGAGGTGTGTGAAGTCACAGAATGGAGGTGTGTGAAGTCATAAAATGGAGGTGTGTGAAGTCACAGAATGGTGGTGTGTGAAGTCATATATTGGAGGTTTGTGAAGTCAGAATGGAGGTGTGTGAACTCATAGAATGGAGGTGTGTAAAGTCACAATGCAGGTGTGCGAAGTCATAGAATGGAGGTGTGTGAGGTCATAGAATGGAGGTGTGTGAAGTCACAGAATGGAGGTGTGTGAAGTCATAGAATGGAGGTGTGAGAAGTCACAGAATGGAGGTGTGTGAAGTCATAGAATGGAGGTGTGTGAAGTCATAGAATGGAGGTGTGAGAAGTCACAGAATGGAGGTGTGTGAAGTCATAGAATGGAGGTGTGTGAAGTCATAGAATGGATGTTTCTGAAGTAGAATGAAGGTGTGTGAAGTCATAGAATGGAGGTGTGTGAAGTCATAGAATGGAGGTGTGTGAAGTCAAAATGGAGGTGTGTGAACCCAAAAAATGGACATGTGTGAAGTCATGGAATGGAGGTGTGTGAAGTCCAAGAATATAGGTGTGTGAAGTCAAACAATGGTGGTGTGTGAAGTCACAGAATGCAGGTGTGTTAAGTCAAAGAATGGAAGTGTGTGAAGTCAAAATGGAGGTGTGTGAAGTCACAGAATGGAGGTGTGTGAAGTCACAGAATGAAGGTGTTTGAAGTCAAAATTGTGGTGTGTGAAGTCACAAATGGAGGAGTCTAAAGTCAGAATGCAGCTGTGTGAAGCCATAGAATGGAGGTGTGTGAAGTCAGAATGGAGGTGTGTGAACTCATAGAATGGAGTGTGTGAAGTGACAATGGGGGTGTGTGAAGTCATAGAATGGGGGTGTGTGAAGTCAAATTGGAGGTGTGTGAAATCACAGAATGGAGGTGTGTCAACTCAGAAATGAGGTGTGTGAAGTCATAGAATGGAGGTGTGTGAATTCATGGAATGGAAGATTGTGAAATCATAGAATGGAGGTGTGTGAAGTCAAAGAATTGAGGTTTGTGAAGTCAGAATGGAGGTGTGTGAAGTCAGGATGGAAGTGAGTGAATTCACAGAATGGAGGTGTGGGAACTCAGAATGGAGGTGTGTGGTCACAGAACGGAGGTTTGTGAAGTCATAGAATGGAAGTGCCTGAAGTCAAAGAATGGATGTTTCTGAAGTGAGAACGAAGGTGTATGAAGTCAAAGAATGGAGGTGTGTGAAGTCAAACAATAAAGGTGTGTGAAGTCACAGAATGGAGGTGTGTGAACTCATAGAATGGAGGTGCATGCAGTCAAAGAATGGAGGTGTGTGAAGTCATGGAATGGAGGTGTGTGAAGTCAGATGGAGTCGTGTGAAGTCATAGAATGGAGGTTTTTGAAGTCACAGAATGGAAGTGTGTGAAGTCATAAAATGGAGGTGTGTGAAGTCAGATTGGAGGTGTGTGAAGTCATAGAATGGATGTGTGTGAAGTCATAGAATGGAGGTGTGTGAAATCATAGAATGGAGTTGTGTGAAGTCACAGAATTGAGGTGTGTGAAGTCAGAATGGAGGTGTGTGAAGTCAGAATGGAGGTGTGTGAAATCACAGAATGGAGGTGTGTGAATTCACATTGCATTTGTGTGAACTCATAGAATGGAGGTCTGTGAAGTCACAATGTAGGTGTGTGAAGTCATAGAATGGAGGTGTGTGAAGTCATAGAATGGAGGTGTGTGAAGTCACAGAATGGAGGTGTGTGAAGTCATAGAATGGAGGTGTGTGAAGTAATAGAATGGAGGTGTGTGAAGTCAGAATGGAGTTGTGTGAAGTCATAGAATGGAGGTGTGTGAAGTCACAATGGAGGTGTGTTAAGTAACAGAATGGAGGTGTTTGAAGTCATAGAATGGATGTTTTTGAAGTAAGAATGAAGGTGTGTGAAGTTATAGAAGGAGGTGTGTGAAGTCAAAATGGTGGTGTGTGAACTCATAGAATGGAGGTGTGTGAACTCATGGAATGGAGGGGTGTGAAGTCACAGAATTGAGGTGTGTGAAGTCAGAATGGAGGTGTGTGAAGTCAGAATGGAGGTGTGTGAAGTCAAAGAATGGAGGTGTGTGAATTCACAATGCATTTGTGTGAACTCATAAAATGGAGGTCTGTGAAGTCACAATGTAGGTGTGTGAAGTCACGGAATGGAGGTGTGTGAAGTCATAGAATGGAGGTGTGTGAAGTCACAGAATGGAGGTGTGTGAAGTCACAAAATGGAGGTGTGTGAAGTCACAGAATGGAGGTGTGTGAAGTCATATATTGGAGGTTTGTGAAGTCAGAATGGAGGTGTGTGAACTCATAGAATGGAGGTGTGTGAAGTCACAATGCAGGTGTGCGAAGTCATAGAATGGAGGTATGTGAGGTCATAGAATGGAGGTGTGTGAAGTCACAGAATGGAGGTGTGTGAAGTCATAGAATGGAGGTGTGAGAAGTCACAGAATGGAGGTGTGTGAAGTCATAGAATGGAGGTGTGTGAAGTCATAGAATGGAGGTGTGAGAAGTCACAGAATGGAGGTGTGTGAAGTCATAGAATGGAGGTGTGTGAAGTCATAGAATTTAGGTGTGTGAAGTCATAGAATGGAGGTGTGTGAAGTCAGAGAATGGACGTGTGTGAAATCACAAATTGGATGTGTGTGAACTCAGAATGGAGGTGTGTGAAGTCACAGAATGGAGGTGTGTGAAGTCATAGAATGGAGGTGTGTGAAGTCACATAATGGAGGTGTGTGAAGTCAGAATAGATGTGTGCGAAGTCATAGAATGGAGATGTGTGAAGTCAGAATGTAGCTGTGTGAAGTCATAGAATGGAGGTGAGTGAAGTCAGAAGGCGGTGTGTGAACTCAAAGAATGATGGTGTGTGAAGTCACAATGGAGGTGTGTGAAGTCATAGAATGGAGGTTTTTGAAGTCACAGAATGGAGGTGTGTGAAGTCATAGAATGGAGGTGTGTGAAGTCAGATTGGAGGTGTGTGAAGTCATAGAATGGAGGTGTGTGAAATCATAGACTAGAGGTGTGTGAAATCACAGAATTGAGGTGTGTGAAGTCAGAATGGAGGTGTGTGAAGTCAGAATGGAGGGGTGTGAAGTCATAGAATGCAGGTGTGTGAATTCACAATGCATTTGTGTGAACTCATACAATGGAGGTCTGTGAAGTCACAATGTAGGTGTGTGGAGTCACAGAATGGATGTGTGTGAAGTCATAGAATGGAGGTGTGTGAAGTCACAGAATGGAGGTGTGTGAAGTCATATATTGGAGGTTTGTGAAGTCATAGAATGGAGGTGTGTGAAGTAATAGAATGGAGGTGTGTCAAGTCACAGATTGAAGGTGTGTGAAGTCACAGAATGGGGTGTGTGAACTCAGAATGGAGGTGTGTGAAGTCACAGAATGGAGGTGTGTGAAGTCATAGAATGGATGTTTCTGAAGTAAGAATGAAGTTGTGTGAAGTCATAGAATGGAGGTGTGTGAAGTCAAAATGGTGGTGTGTGAACTCATAGAATGGAGGTGTGTGAACTCATGGAATTGAGGTGTGTGAAGTCACAGAATGGAGGTGTGTGAAGTCATAGAATGGAGGTGTGAGAATTCACAGAATGGAGGTGTGTGAAGTCATAGAATGGAGGTGTGTGAAGTCAAAATGGAGGTGTGTGAACTCATAAAACGGAGATGTGTGAAGTCATGGAATGGAGGTGTGTGAAGTCCAAGAATATAAGTGTGTGAAGTCAAACAATGGTGGTGTGTGAAGTCACAGAATGCAGGTGTGTTAAGTCAAAGAATGGAAGTGTGTGAAGTCAAAATGGAGGTGTGTGAAGTCACAGAATGGAGGTGTGTGAAGTCACAGAATGAAGGTGTTTGAAGTCAAAATTGTGGTGTGTGAAGTCACAAATGGAGGAGTCTGAAGTCAGAATGCAGCTGTGTGAAGCCATAGAATGGAGGTGTGTGAAGTCAGAATGGAGGTGTGTGAACTCATAGAATGGAGTGGGTGAAGTGACAATGGGGGTGTGTGAAGTCATAGAATGGGGGTGTGTGAAGTCAAATTGGAGGTGTGTGAAATCACAGAATGGAGGTGTGTCAACTCAGAAATGAGGTGTGTGAAGTCATAGAATGGAGGTGTGTGAATTCATGGAATGGAAGATTGTGAAATCATAGAATGGAGGTGTGTGAAGTCAAAGAATTGAGGTTTGTGAAGTCAGAATGGAGGTGTGTGAAGTCAGGATGGAGGTGAGTGAAGTCACAGAATGGAGGTGTGGGAACTCAGAATGGAGGTGTGTGGTCACAGAACGGAGGTTTGTGAAGTCATAGAATGGAGGTGCCTGAAGTCAAAGAATGGATGTTTCTGAAGTGAGAACGAAAGTGTATGAAGTCAAAGAATGGAGGTGTGTGAAGTCAAACAATAAAGGTGTGTGAAGTCACAGAATGGAGGTGTGTGAACTCATAGAATGGAGGTGCATGCAGTCAAAGAATGGAGGTGTGTGAAGTCATGGAATGGAGGTGTGTGAAGTCAGATGGAGTCGTGTGAAGTCATAGAATGGAGGTTTTTGAAGTCACAGAATGGAAGTGTGTGAAGTCATAAAATGGAGGTGTGTGAAGTCAGATTGGAGGTGTGTGAAGTCATAGAATGGAGGTGTGTCAACTCAGAAAGGAGGTGTGTGAAGTCATAGAATGGAGGTGTGTGAAGTCATAGAATGGAGGTGTGTGAAATCATAGAATGGAGTTGTGTGAAGTCACAGAATTGAGGTGTGTGAAGTCAGAATGGAGGTGTGTGAAGTCAGAATGGAGGTGTGTGAAATCACAGAATGGAGGTGTGTGAATTCACATTGCATTTGTGTGAACTCATAGAATGGAGGTCTGTGAAGTCACAATGTAGGTGTGTGAAGTCACAGAATGGAGGTGTGTGAAGTCATAGAATGGAGGTGTGTGAAGTCACAGAATGGAGGTGTGTGAAGTCATAGAATGGAGGTGTGTGAAGTAATAGAATGGAGGTGTGTGAAGTCAGAATGGAGTTGTGTGAAGTCATAGAATGGAGGTGTGTGAAGTCACAATGGAGGTGTGTGAAGTCACAGAATGGAGGTGTTTGAAGTCATAGAATGGATGTTTCTGAAGTAAGAATGAAGGTGTGTGAAGTTATAGAAGGAGGTGTGTGAAGTCAAAATGGTGGTGTGTGAACTCATAGAATGGAGGTGTGTGAACTCATGGAATGGAGGGGTGTGAAGTCACAGAATTGAGGTGTGTGAAGTCAGAATGGAGGTGTGTGAAGTCAGAATGGAGGTGTGTGAAGTCAAAGAATGGAGGTGTGTGAATTCACAATGCATTTGTGTGAACTCATAGAATGGAGGTCTGTGAAGTCACAATGTAGGTGTGTGAAGTCACGGAATGGAGGTCTGTGAAGTCATAGAATGGAGGTGTGTGAAGTCACAGAATGGAGGTGTGTGAAGTCATAAAATGGAGGTGTGTGAAGTCACAGAATGGTGGTGTGTGAAGTCATATATTGGAGGTTTGTGAAGTCAGAATGGAGGTGTGTGAACTCATAGAATGGAGGTGTGTGAAGTCACAATGCAGGTGTGCGAAGTCATAGAATGGAGGTGTGTGAGGTCATAGAATGGAGGTGTGTGAAGTCACAGAATGGAGGTGTGTGAAGTCATAGAATGGAGGTGTGAGAAGTCACAGAATGGAGGTGTGTGAAGTCATAGAATGGAGGTGTGTGAAGTCATAGAATGGAGGTGTGAGAAGTCACAGAATGGAGGTGTGTGAAGTCATAGAATGGAGGTGTGTGAAGTCATAGAATGGATGATTCTGAAGTAGAATGAAGGTGTGTGAAGTCATAGAATGGAGGTGTGTGAAGTCAAAATGGAGGTGTGTGAACTCAAAAAATGGACATGTGTGAAGTCATGGAATGGAGGTGTGTGAAGTCCAAGAATATAGGTGTGTGAAGTCAAACAATGGTGGTGTGTGAAGTCACAGAATGCAGGTGTGTTAAGTCAAAGAATGGAAGTGTGTGAAGTCAAAATGGAGGTGTGTGAAGTCACAGAATGGAGGTGTGTGAAGTCACAGAATGAAGGTGTTTGAAGTCAAAATTGTGGTGTGTGAAGTCACAAATGGAGGAGTCTGAAGTCAGAATGCAGCTGTGTGAAGCCATAGAATGGAGGTGTGTGAAGTCAGAATGGAGGTGTGTGAACTCATAGAATGGAGTGTGTGAAGTGACAATGGGGGTGTGTGAAGTCATAGAATGGGGGTGTGTGAAGTCAAATTGGAGGTGTGTGAAATCACAGAATGGAGGTGTGTCAACTCAGAAATGAGGTGTGTGAAGTCATAGAATGGAGGTGTGTGAATTCATGGAATGGAAGATTGTGAAATCATAGAATGGAGGTGTGTGAAGTCAAAGAATTGAGGTTTGTGAAGTCAGAATGGAGGTGTGTGAAGTCAGGATCGAAGTGAGTGAATTCACAGAATGGAGGTGTGGGAACTCAGAATGGAGGTGTGTGGTCACAGAACGGAGGTTTGTGAAGTCATAGAATGGAGTTGCCTGAAGTCAAAGAATGGATGTTTCTGAAGTGAGAACGAAGGTGTATGAAGTCAAAGAATGGAGGTGTGTGAAGTCAAACAACAAAGGTGTGTGAAGTCACAGAATGGAGGTGTGTGAACTCATAGAATGGAGGTGCATGCAGTCAAAGAATGGAGGTGTGTGAAGTCATGGAATGGAGGTGTGTGAAGTCAGATGGAGTCGTGTGAAGTCATAGAATGGAGGTTTTTGAAGTCACAGAATGGAAGTGTGTGAAGTCATAAAATGGAGGTGTGTGAAGTCAGATTGGAGGTGTGTGAAGTCATAGAATGGAGGTGTGTGAAGTCATAGAATGGAGGTGTGTGAAATCATAGAATGGAGTTGTGTGAAGTCACAGAATTGAGGTGTGTGAAGTCAGAATGGAGGTGTGTGAAGTCAGAATGGAGGTGTGTGAAATCACAGAATGGAGGTGTGTGAATTCACATTGCATTTGTGTGAACTCATAGAATGGAGGTCTGTGAAGTCACAATGTAGGTGTGTGAAGTCACAGAATGGAGGTGTGTGAAGTCATAGAATGGAGGTGTGTGAAGTCACAGAATGGAGGTGTGTGAAGTCATAGAATGGAGGTGTGTGAAGTAATAGAATGTAGGTGTGTGAAGTCAGAATGGAGTTGTGGGAAGTCATAGAATGGAGGTGTGTGAAGTCACAATGGAGGTGTGTTAAGTACAGAATGGAGGGTTTGAAGTCATAGAATGGATGTTTCTGAAGTAAGAATGAAGGTGTGTGAAGTTATAGAAGGAGGTGTGTGAAGTCAAAATGGTGGTGTGTGAACTCATAGAATGGAGGAGTGTGAACTCATGGAATGGAGGGGTGTGAAGTCACAGAATTGAGGTGTGTGAAGTCAGAATGGAGGTGTGTGAAGTCAGAATGGAGGTGTGTGAAGTCAAAGAATGGAGGTGTGTGAATTCACAATGCATTTGTGTGAACTCATAGAATGGAGGTCTGTGAAGTCACAATGTAGGTGTGTGAAGTCACGGAATGGAGGTGTGTGAAGTCGTAGAATGGAGGTGTGTGAAGTCACAGAATGGAGGTGTGTGAAGTCATAAAATGGAGGTGTGTGAAGTCACAGAATGGTGGTGTGTGAAGTCATATATTGGAGGTTTGTGAAGTCAGAATGGAGGTGTGTGAACTCATAGAATGGAGGTGTGTGAAGTCACAATGCAGGTGTGCGAAGTCATAGAATGGAGGTGTGTGAGGTCATAGAATGGAGGTGTGTGAAGTCACAGAATGGAGGTGTGTGAAGTCATAGAATGGAGGTGTGAGAAGTCACAGAATGGAGGTGTGTGAAGTCATAGAATGGAGGTGTGTGAAGTCATAGAATGGAGGTGTGAGAAGTCACAGAATGGAGGTGTGTGAAGTCATAGAATGGAGGTGTGTGAAGTCATAGAATGGATGTTTCTGAAGTAGAATGAAGGTGTGTGAAGTCATAGAATGGAGGTGTGTGAAGTCATAGAATGGAGGTGTGTGAAGTCAAAATGGAGGTGTGTGAACCCAAAAAATGGACATGTGTGAAGTCATGGAATGGAGGTGTGTGAAGTCCAAGAATATAGGTGTGTGAAGTCAAACAATGGTGGTGTGTGAAGTCACAGAATGCAGGTGTGTTAAGTCAAAGAATGGAAGTGTGTGAAGTCAAAATGGAGGTGTGTGAAGTCACAGAATGGAGGTGTGTGAAGTCACAGAATGAAGGTGTTTGAAGTCAAAATTGTGGTGTGTGAAGTCACAAATGGAGGAGTCTAAAGTCAGAATGCAGCTGTGTGAAGCCATAGAATGGAGGTGTGTGAAGTCAGAATGGAGGTGTGTGAACTCATAGAATGGAGTGTGTGAAGTGACAATGGGGGTGTGTGAAGTCATAGAATGGGGTGTGTGAAGTCAAATTGGAGGTGTGTGAAATCACAGAATGGAGGTGTGTCAACTCAGAAATGAGGTGTGTGAAGTCATAGAATGGAGGTGTGTGAATTCATGGAATGGAAGATTGTGAAATCATAGAATGGAGGTGTGTGAAGTCAAAGAATTGAGGTTTGTGGAAGTCAGAATGGAGGTGTGTGAAGTCAGGATGGAAGTGAGTGAATTCACAGAATGGAGGTGTGGGAACTCAGAATGGAGGTGTGTGGTCACAGAACGGAGGTTTGTGAAGTCATAGAATGGAAGTGCCTGAAGTCAAAGAATGGATGTTTCTGAAGTGAGAACGAAGGTGTATGAAGTCAAAGAATGGAGGTGTGTGAAGTCAAACAATAAAGGTGTGTGAAGTCACAGAATGGAGGTGTGTGAACTCATAGAATGGAGGTGCATGCAGTCAAAGAATGGAGGTGTGTGAAGTCATGGAATGGAGGTGTGTGAAGTCAGATGGAGTCGTGTGAAGTCATAGAATGGAGGTTTTTGAAGTCACAGAATGGAAGTGTGTGAAGTCATAAAATGGAGGTGTGTGAAGTCAGATTGGAGGTGTGTGAAGTCATAGAATGGATGTGTGTGAAGTCATAGAATGGAGGTGTGTGAAATCATAGAATGGAGTTGTGTGAAGTCACAGAATTGAGGTGTGTGAAGTCAGAATGGAGGTGTGTGAAGTCAGAATGGAGGTGTGTGAAATCACAGAATGGAGGTGTGTGAATTCACATTGCATTTGTGTGAACTCATAGAATGGAGGTCTGTGAAGTCACAATGTAGGTGTGTGAAGTCATAGAATGGAGGTGTGTGAAGTCATAGAATGGAGGTGTGTGAAGTCACAGAATGGAGGTGTGTGAAGTCATAGAATGGAGGTGTGTGAAGTAATAGAATGGAGGTGTGTGAAGTCAGAATGGAGTTGTGTGAAGTCATAGAATGGAGGTGTGTGAAGTCACAATGGAGGTGTGTTAAGTAACAGAATGGAGGTGTTTGAAGTCATAGAATGGATGTTTTTGAAGTAAGAATGAAGGTGTGTGAAGTTATAGAAGGAGGTGTGTGAAGTCAAAATGGTGGTGTGTGAACTCATAGAATGGAGGTGTGTGAACTCATGGAATGGAGGGGTGTGAAGTCACAGAATTGAGGTGTGTGAAGTCAGAATGGAGGTGTGTGAAGTCAGAATGGAGGTGTGTGAAGTCAAAGAATGGAGGTGTGTGAATTCACAATGCATTTGTGTGAACTCATAAAATGGAGGTCTGTGAAGTCACAATGTAGGTGTGTGAAGTCACGGAATGGAGGTGTGTGAAGTCATAGAATGGAGGTGTGTGAAGTCACAGAATGGAGGTGTGTGAAGTCACAAAATGGAGGTGTGTGAAGTCACAGAATGGAGGTGTGTGAAGTCATATATTGGAGGTTTGTGAAGTCAGAATGGAGGTGTGTGAACTCATAGAATGGAGGTGTGTGAAGTCACAATGCAGGTGTGCGAAGTCATAGAATGGAGGTATGTGAGGTCATAGAATGGAGGTGTGTGAAGTCACAGAATGGAGGTGTGTGAAGTCATAGAATGGAGGTGTGAGAAGTCACAGAATGGAGGTGTGTGAAGTCATAGAATGGAGGTGTGTGAAGTCATAGAATGGAGGTGTGAGAAGTCACAGAATGGAGGTGTGTGAAGTCATAGAATGGAGGTGTGTGAAGTCATAGAATTTAGGTGTGTGAAGTCATAGAATGGAGGTGTGTGAAGTCAGAGAATGGACGTGTGTGAAATCACAAATTGGATGTGTGTGAACTCAGAATGGAGGTGTGTGAAGTCACAGAATGGAGGTGTGTGAAGTCATAGAATGGAGGTGTGTGAAGTCACATAATGGAGGTGTGTGAAGTCAGAATAGATGTGTGCGAAGTCATAGAATGGAGATGTGTGAAGTCAGAATGTAGCTGTGTGAAGTCATAGAATGGAGGTGAGTGAAGTCAGAAGGCGGTGTGTGAACTCAAAGAATGATGGTGTGTGAAGTCACAATGGAGGTGTGTGAAGTCATAGAATGGAGGTTTTTGAAGTCACAGAATGGAGGTGTGTGAAGTCATAGAATGGAGGTGTGTGAAGTCAGATTGGAGGTGTGTGAAGTCATAGAATGGAGGTGTGTGAAATCATAGACTAGAGGTGTGTGAAATCACAGAATTGAGGTGTGTGAAGTCAGAATGGAGGTGTGTGAAGTCAGAATGGAGGGGTGTGAAGTCATAGAATGCAGGTGTGTGAATTCACAATGCATTTGTGTGAACTCATACAATGGAGGTCTGTGAAGTCACAATGTAGGTGTGTGGAGTCACAGAATGGATGTGTGTGAAGTCATAGAATGGAGGTGTGTGAAGTCACAGAATGGAGGTGTGTGAAGTCATATATTGGAGGTTTGTGAAGTCATAGAATGGAGGTGTGTGAAGTAATAGAATGGAGGTGTGTCAAGTCACAGATTGAAGGTGTGTGAAGTCACAGAATGGGGTGTGTGAACTCAGAATGGAGGTGTGTGAAGTCACAGAATGGAGGTGTGTGAAGTCATAGAATGGATGTTTCTGAAGTAAGAATGAAGTTGTGTGAAGTCATAGAATGGAGGTGTGTGAAGTCAAAATGGTGGTGTGTGAACTCATAGAATGGAGGTGTGTGAACTCATGGAATTGAGGTGTGTGAAGTCACAGAATGGAGGTGTGTGAAGTCATAGAATGGAGGTGTGAGAATTCACAGAATGGAGGTGTGTGAAGTCATAGAATGGAGGTGTGTGAAGTCATTGAATTTAGGTGTGTGAAGTCATAGATTGGAGGTGTGTAAAGTCACAGAGTGGAGGTGTGTGAAATCACAAAATGGAGGTGTGTGAACTCAGAATGGAGGTGTGTGAAGTCACAGAATGGAGGTGTGTGAAGTCATAGAATGGAGGTGTGTGAAGTCACACAATGGTGGTGTGTGAAGTCACAGAATGGAGGTGTGTGAAGTCAGAATACATGTGTGCGAAGTAATAGAATGGAGCTGTGTGAAGTCAGAATGGAGCTGTGTGAAGTCATAGAATGGAGGTGAGTGAAGTCAGAATGGCGCTGTGTAAACTCATAGAATGATGGTGTGTGAAGTCACAATGGAGGTGTGTGAAGTCATAGAATGGAGGTTTTTGAAGTCACAGAATATAGGTGTGTGAATTCATAGAATGGAGGTGTGTGAGGTCAGATTGGAGGTGTGTGAAGTCATAGAATGGAGGTGTGTCAACTCAAAAGGAGGTGTGTGAACTCATAGAATGGAGGTGTGTGAAGTCATAGAATGGAGGTGTGTGAAATCATAGAATGGAGGTGTGTGAAGTCACAGAATTGAGGTGTGTGAAGTCAGAATGGAGGTGTGTGAAGTCAGAATGGAGGTGTGTGAAGTCACAGAATGGATGTGTGTGAAGTCATAGAATGGAGGTGTGTGAAATCATAGAATGGAGGTGTGTGAAGTCACAGAATTGAGGTGTGTGAAGTCAGAATGGAGGTTTGTGAAGTCAGAATGGAGGTGTGTGAAGTCAGAATGGAGGGGTGTGAAGTCATAGAATGCAGGTGTGTGAATTCACAATGCATTTGTGTGAACTCATAGAATGGAGGTCTGTGAAGTCACAATGTAGGTGTGTGGAGTCACAGAATGGAGGTGTGTGAAGTCATAGAATGGAGGTGTGTGAAGTCACAGAATGGAGGTGTGTGAAGTCATATATTGGAGGTTTGTGAAGTCATAGAATGGAGGTGTGTCAAGTCACAGATTGAAGGTGTGTGAAGTCACAGAATGGTGTGTGTGAAATAAAAATGGAGGTGTGTGAAGTCACAGAATGGAGGTGTGTGAAGTCATAGAATGGATGTTTCTGAAGTAAGAATGAAGGTGTGTGAAGTCATAGAATGGAGGTGTGTGAAGTCAAAATGGTGGTGTGTGAACTCATAGAATGGAGGTGTGTGAACTCATGGAATTGAGGTGTGTGAAGTCACAGAATGGAGGTGTGTGAAGTCATAGAATGGAGGTGTGAGAAGTCACAGAATGGAGGTGTGTGAAGTCATAGAATGGAGGTGTGTGAAGTCATAGAATTTAGGTGTGTGAAGTCATAGATTGGAGGTGTGTAAAGTCACAGAATGGAGGTGTGTGAAATCACAAAATGGAAGTGTGTGAACTCAGAAGGGAGGTGTGTGAAGTCACAGAATGGAGGTGTGTGAATTCATAGAATGGATGTTTCTGAAGTAAGAATGAAGGTGTGTGAAGTCATAGAATGGAGGTGTGTGAAGTCAAAATGGTGGTGTGTGAACTCATAGAATGGAGGTGTGAGAAGTCACAGAATGGAGGTGTGTGAAGTCATAGAATGGAGGTGTGTGAAGTCATAGAATTGAGGTGTGAGAAGTCACAGAATGGAGGTGTGTGAAGTCATAGAATGGAGGTGTGTGAAGTCATAGAATTTTGGTGTGTGAAGTCATAGAATGGAGGTGTGTGAAGTCAGAGAATGGAGGTGTGTGAAATCACAAATTGGATGTGTGTGAACTCAGAATGGAGGTGTGTGAAGTCACAGAATGGAGGTGTGTGAAGTCATAGAATGGAGGTGTGTGAAGTCACATAATGGAGGTGTGTGAAGTCAGAATAGATGTGTGCGAAGTCATAGAATGGAGATGTGTGAAGTCAGAATGTAGCTGTGTGAAGTCATAGAATGGAGGTGAGTGAAGTCAGAAGGCGGTGTGTGAACTCAAAGAATGATGGTGTGTGAAGTCACAATGGAGGTGTGTGAAGTCATAGAATGGAGGTTTTTGAAGTCACAGAATGGAGGTGTGTGAAGTCATAGAATGGAGGTGTGTGAAGTCAGATTGGAGGTGTGTGAAGTCATAGAATGGAGGTGTGTGAAATCATAGACTAGAGGTGTGTGAAATCACAGAATTGAGGTGTGTGAAGTCAGAATGGAGGTGTGTGAAGTCAGAATGGAGGGGTGTGAAGTCATAGAATGCAGGTGTGTGAATTCACAATGCATTTGTGTGAACTCATACAATGGAGGTCTGTGAAGTCACAATGTAGGTGTGTGGAGTCACAGAATGGATGTGTGTGAAGTCATAGAATGGAGGTGTGTGAAGTCACAGAATGGAGGTGTGTGAAGTCATATATTGGAGGTTTGTGAAGTCATAGAATGGAGGTGTGTGAAGTAATAGAATGGAGGTGTGTCAAGTCACAGATTGAAGGTGTGTGAAGTCACAGAATGGGGTGTGTGAACTCAGAATGGAGGTGTGTGAAGTCACAGAATGGAGGTGTGTGAAGTCATAGAATGGATGTTTCTGAAGTAAGAATGAAGTTGTGTGAAGTCATAGAATGGAGGTGTGTGAAGTCAAAATGGTGGTGTGTGAACTCATAGAATGGAGGTGTGTGAACTCATGGAATTGAGGTGTGTGAAGTCACAGAATGGAGGTGTGTGAAGTCATAGAATGGAGGTGTGAGAATTCACAGAATGGAGGTGTGTGAAGTCATAGAATGGAGGTGTGTGAAGTCATTGAATTTAGGTGTGTGAAGTCATAGATTGGAGGTGTGTAAAGTCACAGAGTGGAGGTGTGTGAAATCACAAAATGGAGGTGTGTGAACTCAGAATGGAGGTGTGTGAAGTCACAGAACGGAGGTGTGTGAAGTCATAGAATGGAGGTGTGTGAAGTCACACAATGGTGGTGTGTGAAGTCACAGAATGGAGGTGTGTGAAGTCAGAATAGATGTGTGCGAAGTAATAGAATGGAGCTGTGTGAAGTCAGAATGGAGCTGTGTGAAGTCATAGAATGGAGGTGAGTGAAGTCAGAATGGCGCTGTGTGAACTCATAGAATGATGGTGTGTGAAGTCACAATGGAGGTGTGTGAAGTCATAGAATGGAGGTTTTTGAAGTCACAGAATATAGGTGTGTGAAGTCATAGAATGGAGGTGTGTGAGGTCAGATTGGAGGTGTGTGAAGTCATAGAATGGAGGTGTGTCAACTCAAAAGGAGGTGTGTGAACTCATAGAATGGAGGTGTGTGAAGTCATAGAATGGAGGTGTGTGAAATCATAGAATGGAGGTGTGTGAAGTCACAGAATTGAGGTGTGTGAAGTCAGAATGGAGGTGTGTGAAGTCAGAATGGAGGTGTGTGAAGTCACAGAATGGATGTGTGTGAAGTCATAGAATGGAGGTGTGTGAAATCATAGAATGGAGGTGTGTGAAGTCACAGAATTGAGGTGTGTGAAGTCAGAATGGAGGTTTGTGAAGTCAGAATGGAGGTGTGTGAAGTCAGAATGGAGGGGTGTGAAGTCATAGAATGCAGGTGTGTGAATTCACAATGCATTTGTGTGAACTCATAGAATGGAGGTCTGTGAAGTCACAATGTAGGTGTGTGGAGTCACAGAATGGAGGTGTGTGAAGTCATAGAATGGAGGTGTGTGAAGTCACAGAATGGAGGTGTGTGAAGTCATATATTGGAGGTTTGTGAAGTCATAGAATGGAGGTGTGTCAAGTCACAGATTGAAGGTGTGTGAAGTCACAGAATGGGGTGTGTGAAATAAAAATGGAGGTGTGTGAAGTCACAGAATGGAGGTGTGTGAAGTCATAGAATGGATGTTTCTGAAGTAAGAATGAAGGTGTGTGAAGTCATAGAATGGAGGTGTGTGAAGTCAAAATGGTGGTGTGTGAACTCATAGAATGGAGGTGTGTGAACTCATGGAATTGAGGTGTGTGAAGTCACAGAATGGAGGTGTGTGAAGTCATAGAATGGAGGTGTGAGAAGTCACAGAATGGAGGTGTGTGAAGTCATAGAATGGAGGTGTGTGAAGTCATAGAATTTAGGTGTGTGAAGTCATAGATTGGAGGTGTGTAAAGTCACAGAATGGAGGTGTGTGAAATCACAAAATGGAGGTGTGTGAACTCAGAAGGGAGGTGTGTGAAGTCACAGAATGGAGGTGTGTGAAGTCATAGAATGGATGTTTCTGAAGTAAGAATGAAGGTGTGTGAAGTTATAGAATGGAGGTTTGTGAAGTCAAAATGGTGGTGTGTGAACTCATAGAATGGAGGTGTGTGAACTCATGGAATTGAGGTGTGTGAAGTCACAGAATTGAGGTGTGTGAAGTCAGAATGGAGGTGTGTGAAGTCAGAATGGAGGTGTGTGAAGTCATAGAATGGAGGTGTATGAAGTCACAATGGAGGTGTGTGAAGTCATAGAGTGGAGGTTTTTGAAGTCACAGAATGGAGGTGTGTGAAGTCATAGAATGGAGGTGTGTGAGGTCAGATTGGAGGTGTGTGAAGTCATAGAATGGAGGTGTGTCAACTCAAAAGGAGGTGTGTGAACTCATAGAATGGAGGTGTGTGAAGTCATAGAATGGAGGTGTGTGAAATCATAGAATGGAGGTGTGTGAAGTCACAGAATTGAGGTGTGTGAAGTCAGAATGGAGGTGTGTGAAGTCAGAATGGAGGTGTGTGAAGTCACAGAATGGAGGTGTGTGAAGTCATAGAATGGAGGTGAGTGAAGTCACAGAATGGAGGTGTGTGAAGTCATATATTGGAGGTTTGTGAAGTCATAGAATGGAGGTGTTTGAAGTAATAGAATGGAGGTGTGTCAAGTCACAAATAGAAGGTGTGTGAAGTCACAGAATGAGGTGTGTGAACTCAGAATGGAGGTGTGTGAAGTCATAGAATGGAGGTGTGTGAAGTCATAGAATGGATGTTTCTGCAGTAAGAATGAAGGTGTGTGAAGTTATAGAATGGAGGTTTGTGAAGTCAAAATGGTGGTGTGTGAACTCATAGAATGGAGGTGTGTGAACTCATGGAATTGAGGTGTCTGAAGTCACAGAATGGAGGTGTGTGAAGTCATTTTATGGAGCTCTGTGAAGTTAGAATGGAGGTGTGTGAAGTCACAGAATGGAGGTGTGTAAACTCAGAATGGAGGTGTGTGAAGTCACAGAATCTAGGTGTGTGAAGTCATAGAATGGAGGTGTGTGAAGTCATAGAATGGAGGTTTGTGAAGTCATAATGGAGGCGTGTGAAGTCACAGAAATCAGGTGTGTGAAGTCACAGAATGGAGGTGTGTGAAGTCATAGAATGGAGGTGTGTGAAGTCAGAACGGAGGTGTGTGAACTCAGATTGGTGGTGTGGGAAGTCACAATGGACGTGTGTGAAGTTATAGAATGGAGGTGTGTGAAGTCACAGAATGGAGGGGTGTGAAGTCAAAGACTGGAGGTGTGTGAAGTCATAGAATGGAGGTGTGTGAACTCATAGAATGGAGGTGTGTGAAGTCATAGAATGGAGGTGTGTGAATTAATAGAATGGAGGTGTGAGAAATCATAGAATGGAGGTGTGTGAAGTCACAGAATGGAGGTGTGTGAAGTCACAGAATGGGGTGTGTGAAATAAAAATGGAGGTGTGTGAAGTCACAGAATGGAGGTGTGTGAAGTCATAGAATGGATGTTTCTGAAGTAAGAATGAAGGTGTGTGAAGTCATAGAATGGAGGTGTGTGAAGTCAAAATGGTGGTGTGTGAACTCATAGAATGGAGGTGTGTGAACTCATGGAATTGAGGTGTGTGAAGTCACAGAATGGAGGTGTGTGAAGTCACAGAATGGAGGTGTGTGAAGTCATAGAATGGAGGTGTGTGAAGTCATAGAATTTAGGTGTGTGAAGTCATAGATTGGAGGTGTGTAAAGTCACAGAATGGAGGTGTGTGAAATCACAAAATGGAGGTGTGTGAACTCAGAATGGAGGTGTGTGAAGTCACAGAATGGAGGTGTGTGAAGTCATAGAATGGATGTTTCTGAAGTAAGAATGAAGGTGTGTGAAGTTATAGAATGGAGGTTTGTGAAGTGAAAATGGTGGTGTGTGAACTCATAGAATGGAGGTGTGTGAACTCATGGAATTGAGGTGTGTGAAGTCACAGAATTGAGGTGTGTGAAGTCAGAATGGAGGTGTGTGAAGTCAGAATGGAGGTGTGTGAAGTCATAGAATGGAGGTGTATGAAGTCACAATGGAGGTGTGTGAAGTCATAGAGTGGAGGTTTTTGAAGTCACAGAATGGAGGTGTGTGAAGTCATAGAATGGAGGTGTGTGAGGTCAGATTGGAGGTGTGTGAAGTCATAGAATGGAGGTGTGTCAACTCAAAAGGAGGTGTGTGAACTCATAGAATGGAGGTGTGTGAAGTCATAGAATGGAGGTGTGTGAAATCATAGAATGGAGGTGTGTGAAGTCACAGAATTGAGGTGTGTGAAGTCAGAATGGAGGTGTGTGAAGTCAGAATGGAGGTGTGTGAAGTCACAGAATGGAGGTGTGTGAAGTCATAGAATGGAGGTGAGTGAAGTCACAGAATGGAGGTGTGTGAAGTCATATATTGGAGGTTTGTGAAGTCATAGAATGGAGGTGTTTGAAGTAATAGAATGGAGGTGTGTCAAGTCACAAATAGAAGGTGTGTGAAGTCACAGAATGAGGTGTGTGAACTCAGAATGGAGGTGTGTGAAGTCATAGAATGGAGGTGTGTGAAGTCATAGAATGGATGTTTCTGCAGTAAGAATGAAGGTGTGTGAAGTTATAGAATGGAGGTTTGTGAAGTCAAAATGGTGGTGTGTGAACTCATAGAATGGAGGTGTGTGAACTCATGGAATTGAGGTGTCTGAAGTCACAGAATGGAGGTGTGTGAAGTCATTTTATGGAGCTCTGTGAAGTTAGAATGGAGGTGTGTGAAGTCACAGAATGGAGGTGTGTAAACTCAGAATGGAGGTGTGTGAAGTCACAGAATCTAGGTGTGTGAAGTCATAGAATGGAGGTGTGTGAAGTCATAGAATGGAGGTTTGTGAAGTCATAATGGAGGCGTGTGAAGTCACAGAAATCAGGTGTGTGAAGTCACAGAATGGAGGTGTGTGAAGTCATAGAATGGAGGTGTGTGAAGTCAGAACGGAGGTGTGTGAACTCAGATTGGTGGTGTGGGAAGTCACAATGGACGTGTGTGAAGTTATAGAATGGAGGTGTGTGAAGTCACAGAATGGAGGGGTGTGAAGTCAAAGACTGGAGGTGTGTGAAGTCATAGAATGGAGGTGTGTGAACTCATAGAATGGAGGTGTGTGAAGTCATAGAATGGAGGTGTGTGAATTAATAGAATGGAGGTGTGAGAAATCATAGAATGGAGGTGTGTGAAGTCACAGAATGGAGGTGTGTGAAGTCACAGAATGGGGTGTGTGAAATAAAAATGGAGGTGTGTGAAGTCACAGAATGGAGGTGTGTGAAGTCATAGAATGGATGTTTCTGAAGTAAGAATGAAGGTGTGTGAAGTCATAGAATGGAGGTGTGTGAAGTCAAAATGGTGGTGTGTGAACTCATAGAATGGAGGTGTGTGAACTCATGGAATTGAGGTGTGTGAAGTCACAGAATGGAGGTGTGTGAAGTCACAGAATGGAGGTGTGTGAAGTCATAGAATGGAGGTGTGTGAAGTCATAGAATTTAGGTGTGTGAAGTCATAGATTGGAGGTGTGTAAAGTCACAGAATGGAGGTGTGTGAAATCACAAAATGGAGGTGTGTGAACTCAGAATGGAGGTGTGTGAAGTCACAGAATGGAGGTGTGTGAAGTCATAGAATGGATGTTTCTGAAGTAAGAATGAAGGTGTGTGAAGTTATAGAATGGAGGTTTGTGAAGTGAAAATGGTGGTGTGTGAACTCATAGAATGGAGGTGTGTGAACTCATGGAATTGAGGTGTGTGAAGTCACAGAATTGAGGTGTGTGAAGTCAGAATGGAGGTGTGTGAAGTCAGAATGGAGGTGTGTGAAGTCATAGAATGGAGGTGTATGAAGTCACAATGGAGGTGTGTGAAGTCATAGAGTGGAGGTTTTTGAAGTCACAGAATGGAGGTGTGTGAAGTCATAGAATGGAGGTGTGTGAGGTCAGATTGGAGGTGTGTGAAGTCATAGAATGGAGGTGTGTCAACTCAAAAGGAGGTGTGTGAACTCATAGAATGGAGGTGTGTGAAGTCATAGAATGGAGGTGTGTGAAATCATAGAATGGAGGTGTGTGAAGTCACAGAATTGAGGTGTGTGAAGTCAGAATGGAGGTGTGTGAAGTCAGAATGGAGGTGTGTGAAGTCACAGAATGGAGGTGTGTGAAGTCATAGAATGGAGGTGAGTGAAGTCACAGAATGGAGGTGTGTGAAGTCATATATTGGAGGTTTGTGAAGTCATAGAATGGAGGTGTTTGAAGTAATAGAATGGAGGTGTGTCAAGTCACAAATAGAAGGTGTGTGAAGTCACAGAATGAGGTGTGTGAACTCAGAATGGAGGTGTGTGAAGTCATAGAATGGAGGTGTGTGAAGTCATAGAATGGATGTTTCTGCAGTAAGAATGAAGGTGTGTGAAGTTATAGAATGGAGGTTTGTGAAGTCAAAATGGTGGTGTGTGAACTCATAGAATGGAGGTGTGTGAACTCATGGAATTGAGGTGTCTGAAGTCACAGAATGGAGGTGTGTGAAGTCATTTTATGGAGCTCTGTGAAGTTAGAATGGAGGTGTGTGAAGTCACAGAATGGAGGTGTGTAAACTCAGAATGGAGGTGTGTGAAGTCACAGAATCTAGGTGTGTGAAGTCATAGAATGGAGGTGTGTGAAGTCATAGAATGGAGGTTTGTGAAGTCATAATGGAGGCGTGTGAAGTCACAGAAATCAGGTGTGTGAAGTCACAGAATGGAGGTGTGTGAAGTCATAGAATGGAGGTGTGTGAAGTCAGAACGGAGGTGTGTGAACTCAGATTGGTGGTGTGGGAAGTCACAATGGACGTGTGTGAAGTTATAGAATGGAGGTGTGTGAAGTCACAGAATGGAGGGGTGTGAAGTCAAAGACTGGAGGTGTGTGAAGTCATAGAATGGAGGTGTGTGAACTCATAGAATGGAGGTGTGTGAAGTCATAGAATGGAGGTGTGTGAATTAATAGAATGGAGGTGTGAGAAATCATAGAATGGAGGTGTGTGAAGTCACAGAATGGAGGTGTGTGAAGTCACAGAATGGGGTGTGTGAAATAAAAATGGAGGTGTGTGAAGTCACAGAATGGAGGTGTGTGAAGTCATAGAATGGATGTTTCTGAAGTAAGAATGAAGGTGTGTGAAGTCATAGAATGGAGGTGTGTGAAGTCAAAATGGTGGTGTGTGAACTCATAGAATGGAGGTGTGTGAACTCATGGAATTGAGGTGTGTGAAGTCACAGAATGGAGGTGTGTGAAGTCACAGAATGGAGGTGTGTGAAGTCATAGAATGGAGGTGTGTGAAGTCATAGAATTTAGGTGTGTGAAGTCATAGATTGGAGGTGTGTAAAGTCACAGAATGGAGGTGTGTGAAATCACAAAATGGAGGTGTGTGAACTCAGAATGGAGGTGTGTGAAGTCACAGAATGGAGGTGTGTGAAGTCATAGAATGGATGTTTCTGAAGTAAGAATGAAGGTGTGTGAAGTTATAGAATGGAGGTTTGTGAAGTGAAAATGGTGGTGTGTGAACTCATAGAATGGAGGTGTGTGAACTCATGGAATTGAGGTGTGTGAAGTCACAGAATTGAGGTGTGTGAAGTCAGAATGGAGGTGTGTGAAGTCAGAATGGAGGTGTGTGAAGTCATAGAATGGAGGTGTATGAAGTCACAATGGAGGTGTGTGAAGTCATAGAGTGGAGGTTTTTGAAGTCACAGAATGGAGGTGTGTGAAGTCATAGAATGGAGGTGTGTGAGGTCAGATTGGAGGTGTGTGAAGTCATAGAATGGAGGTGTGTCAACTCAAAAGGAGGTGTGTGAACTCATAGAATGGAGGTGTGTGAAGTCATAGAATGGAGGTGTGTGAAATCATAGAATGGAGGTGTGTGAAGTCACAGAATTGAGGTGTGTGAAGTCAGAATGGAGGTGTGTGAAGTCAGAATGGAGGTGTGTGAAGTCACAGAATGGAGGTGTGTGAAGTCATAGAATGGAGGTGAGTGAAGTCACAGAATGGAGGTGTGTGAAGTCATATATTGGAGGTTTGTGAAGTCATAGAATGGAGGTGTTTGAAGTAATAGAATGGAGGTGTGTCAAGTCACAAATAGAAGGTGTGTGAAGTCACAGAATGAGGTGTGTGAACTCAGAATGGAGGTGTGTGAAGTCATAGAATGGAGGTGTGTGAAGTCATAGAATGGATGTTTCTGCAGTAAGAATGAAGGTGTGTGAAGTTATAGAATGGAGGTTTGTGAAGTCAAAATGGTGGTGTGTGAACTCATAGAATGGAGGTGTGTGAACTCATGGAATTGAGGTGTCTGAAGTCACAGAATGGAGGTGTGTGAAGTCATTTTATGGAGCTCTGTGAAGTTAGAATGGAGGTGTGTGAAGTCACAGAATGGAGGTGTGTAAACTCAGAATGGAGGTGTGTGAAGTCACAGAATCTAGGTGTGTGAAGTCATAGAATGGAGGTGTGTGAAGTCATAGAATGGAGGTTTGTGAAGTCATAATGGAGGCGTGTGAAGTCACAGAAATCAGGTGTGTGAAGTCACAGAATGGAGGTGTGTGAAGTCATAGAATGGAGGTGTGTGAAGTCAGAACGGAGGTGCGTGAACTCAGATTGGAGGTGTGGGAAGTCACAATGGAGGTGTGTGAAGTTATAGAATGGAGGTGTGTGAAGTCACAGAATGGAGGGGTGTGAAGTCAAAGACTGGAGGTGTGTGAAGTCATAGAATGGAGGTGTGTGAACTCATAGAATGGAGGTATGTGAAGTCATAGAATGGAGGTGTGTGAATTAATAGAATGGAGGTGTGAGAAATCATAGAATGGAGGTGTGTGAAGTCACAGAATGGAGGTGTGTGAAGTCACAGAATGGAGGTGTGTGAAGTCACAGAATGGAGGTGTGTGAACTCACAATGGAGGTGTGTGATGTCAAACAATGGAGGTGTGTGAAGTCATAGAATGGAATTGTGTGAAGTCATAGAATGGAGGTGTGTGAAGTGAGAATTGAGGTGTGTGAAGTCACGGAATTGAGGTGTGTGAACTCAAAATGGAGGTGTGTGAAGTCACAGAATGGAGGTTTGTGAAGTCATAGAATGGAGGTGTGTGAAGTCATAGAATGGATGTTTCTGAAGTAGAATGAAGGTGTGTGAAGTCATAGAATGGAGGTGTGTGAAGTCAAAATGGAGGTGTGTGAACTCATAAAATGGAGATGTGGGAAGTCATGGAATGGAGGTGTGTGAAGTCCAAGAATATACGTGAAGTCAAACAATGGTGGTGTGTGAAGTCACAGAATGGAGGTGTGTGAAGTCACAGAATGGAGGTGTGTGAATTCACATTGCATTTGTGTGAACTCATAGAATGGAGGTCTGTGAAGTCACAATGTAGGTGTGTGAAGTCACAGAATGGAGGTGTGTGAAGTCATAGAATGGAGGTGTGTGAAGTCACAGAATGGAGGTGTGTGAAGTCATAGAATGGAGGTGTGTGAAGTAATAGAATGGAGGTGTGTGAAGTCAGAATGGATTTGTGTGAAGTCATAGAATGGAGGTGTGTGTAGTCACAATGGAGGTGTGTGAAGTCACAGAATGGAGGTGTTTGAAGTCATAGAATGGATGTTTCTGAAGTAAGAATGAAGGTGTGTGAAGTTATAGAAGGAGGTGTGTGAAGTCAAAATGGTGGTGTGTGAACTCATAGAATGGAGGTGTGTGAACTCATGGAATGGAGGGGTGTGAAGTCACAGAATTGAGGTGTGTGAAGTCAGAATGGAGGTGTGTAAAGTCAGAATGGAGGTGTGTGAAGTCAAAGAATGGAGGTGTTTGAATTCACAATGCATTTGTGTGAACTCATAGAATGGAGGTCTGTGAAGTCACAATGTAGGTGTGTGAAGTCACGAAATGGAGGTGTGTGAAGTCATAGAATGGAGGTGTGTGAAGTCACAGAATGGAGGTGTGTGAAGTCATAAAATGGAGGTGTGTGAAGTCACAGAATGGAGGTGTGTGAAGTCATATATTGGAGGTTTGTGAAGTCAGAATGGAGGTGTGTGAACTCATAGAATGGAGGTGTGTGAAGTCACAATGCAGGTGTGCGAAGTCATAGAATGGAGGTGTGTGAGGTCATAGAATGGAGGTGTGTGAAGTCACAGAATGGAGGTGTGTGAAGTCATAGAATGGAGGTGTGAGAAGTCACAGAATGGAGGTGTGTGAAGTCATAGAATGGAGGTGTGTGAAGTCACAGAATGGAGGTGTGAGAAGTCACGGAATGGATGTGTGTGAAGTCATAGAATGGAGGTGTGTGAAGTCATAGAATTTAGGTGTGTGAAGTCATAGAATGGAGGTGTGTGAAGTCAGAGAATGGAGGTGTGTGAAATCACAAATGGGATGTGTGTGAACTCAGAATGGATGTGTGTGAAGTCACAGAATGGAGGTGTGTGAAGTCATAGAATGGAGGTGTGTGAAGTCACACAATGGGGGTGTGTGAAGTCATAGAATGGAGGTGTGTGAAGTCATAGAATGGAGGTGTGTGAAGTCACAGAATGGAGGTGTGTGAAGTCTGAATAGATGTGTGCGAAGTCATAGAATGGAGATGTGTGAAGTCAGAATGTAGCTGTGTGAAGTCATAGAATGGAGGTGAGTGAAGTCAGAAGGCGGTGTGTGAACTCAAAGAATGATGGTGTGTGAAGTCACAATGGAGGTGTGTGAAGTCATAAAATGGAGGTGTGTGAAGTCACAGAATGGAGGTGTGTGAAGTCATATATTGGAGGTTTGTGAAGTCAGAATGGAGGTGTGTGAACTCATAGAATGGAGGTGTGTGAAGTCACAATGCAGGTGTGCGAAGTCATAGAATGGAGGTGTGTAAGGTCATAGAATGGAGGTGTGTGAAGTCACAGAATGGAGGTGTGTGAAGTCATAGAATGGAGGTGTGAGAAGTCACAGAATGGAGGTGTGTGAAGTCATAGAATGGAGGTGTGTGAAGTCACAGAATGGAGGTGTGTGAAGTCATAGAATGGATATTTCTGAAGTAAGAATGAAGTTGTGTGAAGTTATAGAATGGAGGTTTGTGAAGTCAAAATGGTGGTGTGTGAACTCATAGAATGGAGGTGTGTGAACTCATGGAATTGAGGTGTGTGAAGTCACAGAATTGAGGTGTGTGAAGTCAGAATGGAGGGGTGTTAAGTCAGAATGGAGGTGTGTGAAGTCATAGAATGGAGGTGTATGAAGTCACAATGGAGGTGTGTGAAGTCATAGAGTGGAGGTTTTTGAAGTCACAGAATGGAGGTGTGTGAAGTCATAGAATGGAGGTGTGTGAGGACAGATTGGAGGTGTGTGAAGTCATAGAATGGAGGTGTGTCAACTCAAAAGGAGGTGTGTGAACTCATAGAATGGAGGTGTGTGAAGTCATAGAATGGAGGTGTGTGAAATCATAGAATGGAGGTGTGTGAAGTCACAGAATTGAGGTGTGTGAAGTCAGATTGGAGGTGTGTGAAGTCAGAATGGAGGTGTGTGAAGTCACAGAATGGAGGTGTGTGAAGTCATAGAATGGAGGTGTGTGAATTAATAGAATGGAGGTGTGAGAAATCATAGAATGCAGGTGTGTGAAGTCACAGAATGGAGGTGTGTGAAGTCACAGAATGGAGGTGTGTGAAGTCACAAAATGGAGCTGTGTGAACTCACAATGGAGGTGTGTGATGTCAAAGAATGGAGGTGTGTGAAGTCATAGAATGGAATTGTGTGAAGTCATAGAATGGAGGTGTGTGAAGTGAGAATTGAGGTGTGTGAAGTCACGGAATTGAGGTGTGTGAACTCAGAATGGAGGTGTGTGAAGTCACAGAATGGAGGTTTGTGAAGTCATAGAATGGAGGTGTGTGAAGTCATAGAATGGATGTTTCTGAAGTAGAATGAAGGTGTGTGAAGTCATAGAATGGAGGTGTGTGAAGTCAAAATGGAGGTGTGTGACCTCATAAAATGGACATGTGTGAAGTCATGGAATGGAGGTGTGTGAAGTCCAAGAATATAGGTGTGTGACATCAAACAATGGTGGTGTGTGAAGTCACAGAATGCAGGTGTGTTAAGTCAAAGAATGGAAGTGTGTGAAGTCAAAATGGAGGTGTGTGAAGTCACAGAATGGAGGTGTGTGAAGTCACAGAATGAAGGTGTTTGAAGTCAAAATTGTGGTGTGTGAAGTCACAAATGGAGGAGTCTGAAGTCAGAATGCAGCTGTGTGAAGCCATAGAATGGAGGTGTGTGAAGTCAGAATGGAGGTGTGTGAACTCATAGAATGGAGTGTGTGAAGTGACAATGGGGGTGTGTGAAGTCATAGAATGGGGGTGTGTGAAGTCAAATTGGAGGTGTGTGAAATCACAGAATGGAGGTGTGTCAACTCAGAAATGAGGTGTGTGAAGTCATAGAATGGAGGTGTGTGAATTCATGGAATGGAAGATTGTGAAATCATAGAATGGAGGTGTGTGAAATCAAAGAATTGAGGTTTGTGAAGTCAGAATGGAGGTGTGTGAAGTCAGGATGGAAGTGAGTGAAGTCACAGAATGGAGGTGTGGGAACTCAGAATGGAGGTGTGTTGTCACAGAACGGAGGTTTGTGAAGTCATAGAATGGAGGTGCCTGAAGTCAAAGAATGGATGTTTCTGAAGTGAGAACGAAGGTGTATGAAGTCAAAGAATGGAGGTGTGTGAAGTCAAACAATAAAGGTGTGTGAAGTCACAGAATGGAGGTGTGTGAACTCATAGAATGGAGGTGCATGCAGTCAAAGAATGGAGGTGTGTGAAGTCATGGAATGGAGGTGTGTGAAGTCAGATGGAGTCGTGTGAAGTCATATAATGGAGGTTTTTGAAGTCACAGAATGGAAGTGTGTGAGGTCATAAAATGGAGGTGTGTGAAGTCAGATTGGAGGTGTGTGAAGTCATAGAATGGAGGTGTGTCAACTCAGAAAGGAGGTGTGTGAAGTCATAGAATGGAGGTATGTGAAGTCATAGAATGGAGGTGTGTGAAATCATAGAATGGAGTTGTGTGAAGTCACAGAATTGAGGTGTGTGAAGTCAGAATGGAGGTGTGTGAAGTCAGAATGGAGGTGTGTGAAATCACAGAATGGAGGTGTGTGAATTCACATTGCATTTGTGTGAACTCATAGAATGGAGGTCTGTGAAGTCACAATGTAGGTGTGTGAAGTCACAGAATGGAGGTGTGTGAAGTCATCGAATGGAGGTGTGTGAAGTCACAGAATGGAGGTGTGTGAAGTCATAGAATGGAGGTGTGTGAAGTAATAGAATGGAGGTGTGTGAAGTCAGAATGGAGTTGTGTGAAGTCATAGAATGGAGGTGTGTGAAGTCACAATGGAGGTGTGTGAAGTCACAGAATGGAGGTGTTTGAAGTCATAGAATGGATGTTTCTGAAGTAAGAATGAAGGTGTGTGAATTTATAGAAGGAGGTGTGTGAAGTCAAAATGGTGGTGTGTGAACTCATAGAATGGAGGTGTGTGAACTCATGGAATGGAGGGGTGTGAAGTCACAGAATTGAGGTGTGTGAAGTCAGAATGGAGGTGTGTGAAGTCAGAATGGAGGTGTGTGAAGTCAAAGAATGGAGGTTTGTGAATTCACAATGCATTTGTGTGAACTCATAGAATGGAAGTCTGTGAAGTCACAATGTAGGTGTGTGAAGTCACGGAATGGAGGTGTGTGAAGTCATAGAATGGAGGTGTGTGAAGTCACAGAATGGAGGTGTGTGAAGTCATAAAATGGAGGTGTGTGAAGTCACAGAATGGAGGTGTGTGAAGTCATATATTGGAGGTTTGTGAAGTCAGAATGGAGGTGTGTGAACTCATAGAATGGAGGTGTGTGAAGTCACAATGCAGGTGTGCGAAGTCATAGAATGGAGGTGTGTAAGGTCATAGAATGGAGGTGTGTGAAGTCACAGAATTGAGGTGTGTGAAGTCATAGAATGAAGGTGTGAGAAGTCACAGAATGGAGGTGTGTGAAGTCATAGAATGGAGGTGTGTGAAGTCATAGAATGGAGGTGTGAGAAGTCACAGAATGGAGGTGTGTGAAGTCATAGAATGGAGATGAGTGAAGTCACAGAATGGAGGTGTGTGAAGTCATATATTGGAGGTTTGTGAAGTCATAGAATGGAGGTGTTTGAAGTAATAGAATGGAGGTGTGTCAAGTCACAGATAGAAGGTGTGTGAAGTCACAGAATGAGGTGTGTGAACTCAGAATGGAGGTGTGTGAAGTCACAGAATGGAGGTGTGTGAAGTCATAGAATGGATGTTTCTGAAGTAAGAATGAAGGTGTGTGAAGTTATAGAATGGAGGTTTGTGAAGTCAAAATGGTGGTGTGTGAACTCATAGAATGGAGGTGTGTGAACTCATGGAATTGAGGTGTGTGAAGTCACAGAATGGAGGTGTGTGAAGTCATTTTATGGAGCTCTGTGAAGTTAGAATGGAGGTGTGTGAAGTCACAGAATGGAGGTGTGTAAACTCAGAATGGAGGTGTGTGAAGTCACAGAATCTAGGTGTGTGAAGCCATAGAATGGAGGTGTGTGAAGTCATAGAATGGAGGTTTGTGAAGTCATAATGGAGGCGTGTGAAGTCACAGAAATCAGGTGTGTGAAGTCACAGAATGGAGGTGTGTGAAGTCATAGAATGGAGGTGTGTGAAGTCAGAACGGAGGTGTGTGAACTCAGATTGGAGGTGTGGGAAGTCACAATGGAGGTGTGTGAAGTTATAGAATGGAGGTGTGTGAAGTCACAGAATGGAGGGGTGTGAAGTCAAAGACTGGAGGTGTGTGAAGTCATAGAATGGAGGTGTGTGAACTCATAGAATGGAGGTGTGTGAAGTCATACAATGGAGGTGTGTGAATTAATAGAATGGAGGTGTGAGAAATCATAGAATGGAGGTGTGTGAAGTCACAGAATGGAGGTGTGTGAAGTCACAGAATGGAGGTGTGTGAAGTCACAGAATGGAGGTGTGTGAACTCACAATGGAGGTGTGTGATGTCGAAGAATGGAGGTGTGTGAAGTCATAGAATGGAATTGTGTGAAGTCATAGAATGGAGGTGTGTGAAGTGAGAATTGAGGTGTGTGAAGTCACGGAATTGAGGTGTGTGAACTCAAAATGGAGGTGTGTGAAGTCACAGAATGGAGGTTTGTGAAGTCATAGAATGGAGGTGTGTGAAGTCATAGAATGGATGTTTCTGAAGTAGAATGAAGGTGTGTGAAGTCATAGAATGGAGGTGTGTGAAGTCAAAATGGAGGTGTGTGAACTCATAAAATGGAGATGTGTGAAGTCATGGAATGGAGGTGTGTGAAGTCCAAGAATATAGGTGTGTGAAGTCAAACAATGGTGGTGTGTGAAGTCACAGAATGCAGGTGTGTTAAGTCAAAGAATGGAAGTGTGTGAAGTCAAAATGGAGGTGTGTGAAGTCACAGAATGGAGGTGTGTGAAGTCACAGAATGAAGGTGTTTGAAGTCAAAATTGTGGTGTGTGAAGTCACAAATGGAGGAGTCTGAAGTCAGAATGCAGCTGTGTGAAGCCATAGAATGGAGGTGTGTGAAGTCAGAATGGAGGTGTGTGAACTCATAGAATGGAGTGTGTGAAGTGACAATGGGGGTGTGTGAAGTCATAGAATGGGGGTGTGTGAAGTCAAATTGGAGGTGTGTGAAATCACAGAATGGAGGTGTGCCAACTCAGAAATGAGGTGTGTGAAGTCATAGAATGGAGGTGTGTGAATTCATGGAATGGAAGATTGTGAAATCATAGAATGGAGGTGTGTGAAGTCAAAGAATTGAGGTTTGTGAAGTCAGAATGGAGGTGTGTGAAGTCAGGATGGAGGTGAGTGAAGTCACAGAATGGAGGTGTGGGAACTCAGAATGGAGGTGTGTGGTCACAGAACGGAGGTTTGTGAAGTCATAGAATGGAGGTGCCTGAAGTCAAAGAATGGATGTTTCTGAAGTGAGAACGAAAGTGTATGAAGTCAAAGAATGGAGGTGTGTGAAGTCAAACAATAAAGGTGTGTGAAGTCACAGAATGGAGGTGTGTGAACTCATAGAATGGAGGTGCATGCAGTCAAAGAATGGAGGTGTGTGAAGTCATGGAATGGAGGTGTGTGAAGTCAGATGGAGTCGTGTGAAGTCATAGAATGGAGGTTTTTGAAGTCACAGAATGGAAGTGTGTGAAGTCATAAAATGGAGGTGTGTGAAGTCAGATTGGAGGTGTGTGAAGTCATAGAATGGAGGTGTGTCAACTCAGAAAGGAGGTGTGTGAAGTCATAGAATGGAGGTGTGTGAAGTCATAGAATGGAGGTGTGTGAAATCATAGAATGGAGTTGTGTGAAGTCACAGAATTGAGGTGTGTGAAGTCAGAATGGAGGTGTGTGAAGTCAGAATGGAGGTGTGTGAAATCACAGAATGGAGGTGTGTGAATTCACATTGCATTTGTGTGAACTCATAGAATGGAGGTCTGTGAAGTCACAATGTAGGTGTGTGAAGTCACAGAATGGAGGTGTGTGAAGTCATAGAATGGAGGTGTGTGAAGTCACAGAATGGAGGTGTGTGAAGTCATAGAATGGAGGTGTGTGAAGTAATAGAATGGAGGTGTGTGAAGTCAGAATGGAGTTGTGTGAAGTCATAGAATGGAGGTGTGTGAAGTCACAATGGAGGTGTGTGAAGTCACAGAATGGAGGTGTTTGAAGTCATAGAATGGATGTTTCTGAAGTAAGAATGAAGGTGTGTGAAGTTATAGAAGGAGGTGTGTGAAGTCAAAATGGTGGTGGGTGAACTCATAGAATGGAGGTGTGTGAACTCATGGAATGGAGGGGTGTGAAGTCACAGAATTGAGGTGTGTGAAGTCAGAATGGAGGTGTGTGAAGTCAGAATGGAGGTGTGTGAAGTCAAAGAATGGAGGTGTGTGAATTCACAATGCATTTTTGTGAACTCATAGAATGGAGGTCTGTGAAGTCACAATGTAGGTGTGTGAAGTCACGGAATGGAGGTGTGTGAAGTCATAGAATGGAGGTGTGTAAAGTCACAGAATGGAGGTGTGTGAAGTCATAAAATGGAGGTGTGTGAAGTCACAGAATGGAGGTGTGTGAAGTCATATATTGGAGGTTTGTGAAGTCAGAATGGAGGTGTGTGAACTCATAGAATGGAGGTGTGTGAAGTCACAATGCAGGTGTGCGAAGTCATAGAATGGAGGTGTGTGAGGTCATAGAATGGAGGTGTGTGAAGTCACAGAATGGGGGTGTGTGAAGTCATAGAATGGAGGTGTGAGAAGTCACAGAATGGAGGTGTGTGAAGTCATAGAATGTAGGTGTGTGAAGTCATAGAATGGAGGTGTGAGAAGTCACAGAATGTAGGTGTGTGAAGTCATAGAATGGAGGTGTGTGAAGTCATAGAATTTAGGTGTGTGAAGTCATAGAATGGAGGTGTGTGAAGTCAGAGAATGGACGTGTGTGAAATCACAAATGTGATGTGTGTGAACTCAGAATGGAGGTGTGTGAAGTCACAGAATGGAGGTGTGTGAAGTCATAGAATGGAGGTGTGTGAAGTCACACAATGGGGGTGTGTGAAGTCATAGAATGGAGGTGTGTGAAGTCATAGAATGGAGGTGTGTGAAGTCACAGAATGGAGGTGTGTGAAGTCAGAATAGATGTGTGCGAAGTCATAGAATGGAGCTTTGTGAAGTCAGAATGTAGCTGTGTGAAGTCATAGAATGGAGGTGAGTGAAGTCAGAAGGCGGTGTGTGAACTCAAAGAATGACGGTGTGTGAAGTCACAATGGAGGTGTGTGAAGTCATAGAATGGAGGTTTTTGAAGTCACAGAATGGAGGTGTGTGAAGTCATAGAATGGAGGTGTGTGAAGTCAGATTGGAGGTGTGTGAAGTCATAGAATGGAGGTGTGTGAAATCATAGACTGGAGGTGTGTGAAGTCACAGAATTGAGGTGTGTGAAGTCAGAATGGAGGTGTGTGAAGCCAGAATGGAGGGGTGTGAAGTCATAGAATGCAGGTGTGTGAATTCACAATGCATTTGTGTGAACTCAAAGAATGGAGGTCTGTGAAGTCACAATGTAGGTGTGTGGAGTCACAGAATGGATGTGTGTGAAGTCATAGAATGGAGGTGTGTGAAGTCACAGAATGGAGGTGTGTGAAGTCATATATTGGAGGTTTGTGAAGTCATAGAATGGAGGTGTGTGAAGTAATAGAATGGAGGTGTGTCAAGTCACAGATTGAAGGTGTGTGATGTCACAGAATGGGGTGTGTGAACTCAGAATGGAGGTGTGTGAAGTCACAGAATGGAGGTGTGTGAAGTCATAGAATGGATGTATCTGAAGTAAGAATGAAGGTGTGTGAAGTCATAGAATGGAGGTGTGTGAAGTCAAAATGGTGGTGTGTGAACTCATAGAATGGAGGTGTGTGAACTCATGGAATTGAGGTGTGTGAAGTCACAGAATGGAGGTGTGTGAAGTCATAGAATGGAGGTGTGAGAATTCACAGAATGGAGGTGTGTGAAGTCACAGAATGGAGGTGTGTGAAGTCATAGAATTTAGGTGTGTGAAGTCATAGATTGGAGGTGTGTAAAGTCACAGAATGGAGGTGTGTGAAATCACAAAATGGAGGTGTGTGGACTCAGAATGGAGGTGTGTGAAGTCACAGAATGGAGGTGTGTGAAGTCATAGAATGGAGGTGTGTGAAGTCACACAATGGGGGTGTCTGAAGTCATTGAATGGAGGTGTGTGAAGTCATAGAATGGAGGTGTGTGAAGTCACAGAATGGAGGTGTGTGAAGTCAGAATAGATGTGTGCGAAGTCATAGAATGGAGCTGTGTGAAGTCAGAATGGAGCTGTGTGAAGTCATAGAATGGAGGTGAGTGAAGTCAGAATGGCGCTGTGTGAACTCATAGAATGATGGTGTGTGAAGTCACAATGGAGGTGTGTGAAGTCATAGAATGGAGGTTTTTGAAGTCACAGAATGGAGGTGTGTGAAGTCATAGAATGGAGGTGTGTGAGGTCAGATTGGAGGTGTGTGAAGTCATAGAATGGAGGTGTGTCAACTCAAAAGGAGGTGTGTGAACTCATAAAATGGAGGTGTGTGAAGTCATAGAATGGAGGTGTGTGAAATCCTAGAATGGAGGTGTGTGAAGTCACAGAATTGAGGTGTGTGAAGTCAGAATGGATGTGTGTGAAGTCAGAATGGAGGTGTGTGAAGTCACAGAATGGAGGTGTGTGAAGTCATAGAATGGAGGTGTGTGAAATCATAGACTAGAGGTGTGTGAAATCACAGAATTGAGGTGTGTGAAGTCAGAATGGAGGTGTGTGAAGTCAGAATGGAGGGGTGTGAAGTCATAGAATGCAGGTGTGTGAATTCACAATGCATTTGTGTGAACTCATAGAATGGAGGTCTGTGAAGTCACAATGTAGGTGGGTGGAGTCACAGAATGGAGGTGTATGAAGTCATAGAATGGAGGTGTGTGAAGTCACAGAATGGAGGTGTGTGAAGTCATATATTGGAGGTTTGCGAAGTCATAGAATGGAGGTGTGTCAAGTCACAGATTGAAGGTGTGTGAAGTCACAGAATGGGGTGTGTGAACTCAAAATGGAGGTGTGTAAAGTCACAGAATGGAGGTGTGTGAAGTCATAGAATGGATGTTTCTGAAGTAAGAATGAAGGTGTGTGAAGTCATAGAATGGAGGTGTGTGAAGTCAAAATGGTGGTGTGTGAACTCATAGAATGGAGGTGTGTGAACTCATGGAATTGAGGTGTGTGAAGTCACAGAATGGAGGTGTGTGAAGTCATCGAATGGAGGTGTGAGAAGTCACAGAATGGAGGTGTGTGAAGTCATAGAATGGAGGTGTGTGAAGTCATAGAATTTAGGTGTGTGAAGTCATAGATTGGAGGTGTGTAAAGTCACAGAATGGAGGTGTGTGAAATCACAAAATGGAGGTGTGTGAACTCAGAATGGAGGTGTGTGAAGTCACAGAATGGAGGTGTGTGAAGTCATAGAATGGATATTTCTGAAGTAAGAATGAAGGTGTGTGAAGTTATAGAATGGAGGTTTGTGAAGTCAAAATGGTGGTGTGTGAACTCATAGAATGGAGGTGTGTGAACTCATGGAATTGAGGTGTGTGAAGTCACAGAATTGAGGTGTGTGAAGTCAGAATGGAGGAGTGTTAAGTCAGAATGGAGGTGTGTGAAGTCATAGAATGGAGGTGTATGAAGTCACAATGGAGGTGTGTGAAGTCATAGAGTGGAGGTTTTTGAAGTCACAGAATGGAGGTGTGTGAAGTCATAGAATGGAGGTGTGTGAGGACAGATTGGAGGTGTGTGAAGTCATAGAATGGAGGTGTGTCAACTCAAAAGGAGGTGTGTGAACTCATAGAATGGAGGTGTGTGAAATCATAGAATGGAGGTGTGTGAAGTCACAGAATTGAGGTGTGTGAAGTCAGAATGGAGGTGTGTGAATTCAGAATGGAGGTGTGTGAAGTTACAGAATGGAGGTGTGTGAAGTCATAGAATGGAGGTGTGTGAAATCATAGAATGGAGGTGTGTGAAGTCACAGAATTGAGGTGTGTGAAGTCAGAATGGAGGTGTGTGAAGTCAGAATGGAGGTGTGTGAAGTCAGAATGGAGGGGTGTGAAGTCATAGAATGCAGGTGTGTGAAGTCATAGAATGGAGGTGTGTCAAGTCACAGATTGAAGGTGTGTGAAGTCACAGAATGGGGTGTGTGAACTCAAAATGGAGGTGTGTAAAGTCACAGAATGGAGGTGTGTGAAGTCATAGAATGGATGTTTCTGAAGTAAGAATGAAGGTGTGTGAAGTCATAGAATGGAGGTGTGTGAAGTCAAAATGGTGGTGTGTGAACTCATAGAATGGAGGTGTGTGAACTCATGGAATTGAGGTGTGTGAAGTCACAGAATGGAGGTGTGTGAAGTCATAGAATGGAGGTGTGAGAAGTCACAGAATGGAGGTGTGTGAAGTCATAGAATGGAGGTGTGTGAAGTCATAGAATTTAGGTGTGTGAAGTCATAGATTGGAGGTGTGTAAAGTCACAGAATGGAGGTGTGTGAAATCACAAAATGGAGGTGTGTGAACTCAGAATGCAGGTGTGTGAAGTCACAGAATGGAGGTGTGTGAAGTCATAGAATGGATGTTTCTGAAGTAAGAATGAAGGTGTGTGAAGTTATAGAATGGAGGTTTGTGAAGTCAAAATGGTGGTGTGTGAACTCATAGAATGGAGGTGTGTGAACTCATGGAATTGAGGTGTGTGAAGTCACAGAATTGAGGTGTGTGAAGTCAGAATGGAGGTGTGTGAAGTCAGAATGGAGGTGTGTGAAGTCATAGAATGGAGGTGTATGAAGTCACAATGGAGGTGTGTGAAGTCATAGAGTGGAGGTTTTTGAAGTCACAGAATGGAGGTGAGTGAAGTCATAGAATGGAGGTGTGTGAGGTCAGATTGGAGGTGTGTGAAGTCATAGAATGGAGGTGTGTCAACTCAAAAGGAGGTGTGTGAACTCATAGAATGGAGGTGTGTGAAGTCATAGAATAGAGGTGTGTGAAATCATAGAATGGAGGTGTGTGAAGTCACAGAATTGAGGTGTGTGAAGTCAGATTGGAGGTGTGTGAAGTCAGAATGGAGGTGTGTGAAGTCACAGAATGGAGGTGTGTGAAGTCATAGAATGGAGGTGTGTGAATTAATACAATGGAGGTGTGAGAAATCATACAATGGAGGTGTGTGAAGTCACAGAATGGAGGTGTGTGAAGTCACAGAATGGAGGTGTGTGAACTCACAATGGAGGTGTGTGATGTCAAAGAATGGAGGTGTGTGAAGTCATAGAATGGAATTGTGTGAAGTCATAGAATGGAGGTGTGTGAAGTGAGAATTGAGGTGTGTGAAGTCACGGAATTGAGGTGTGTGAACTCAGAATGGAGGTGTGTGAAGTCACAGAATGGAGGTTTGTGAAGTCATAGAATGGAGGTGTGTGAAGTCATAGAATGGATGTTTCTGAAGTAGAATGAAGGTGTGTGAAGTCATAGAATGGAGGTGTGTGAAGTCAAAATGGAGGTGTGTGAACTCAAAAAATGGACGTGTGTGAAGTCATGGAATGGAGGTGTGTGAAGTCCAAGAATATAGGTGTGTGAAGTCAAACAATGGTGGTGTGTGAAGTCACAGAATGCAGGTGTGTTAAGTCAAAGAATGGAAGTGTGTGAAATCAAAATGGAGGTGTGTGAAGTCACAGAATGGAGGTGTGTGAAGTCACAGAATGAAGGTGTTTGAAGTCAAAATTGTGGTGTGTGAAGTCACAAATGGAGGAGTCTGAAGTCAGAATGCAGCTGTGTGAAGCCATAGAATGGAGGTGTGTGAAGTCAGAATGGAGGTGTGTGAACTCATAGAATGGAGTGTGTGAAGTGACAATGGGGGTGTGTGAAGTCATAGAATGGGGGTGTGTGAAGTCAAATTGGAGGTGTGTGAAATCACAGAATGGAGGTGTGTCAACTCAGAAATGAGGTGTGTGAAGTCATAGAATGGAGGTGTGTGAATTCATGGAATGGAAGATTGTGAAATCATAGAATGGAGGTGTGTGAAGTCAAAGAATTGAAGTTTGTGAAGTCAGAATGGAGGTGTGTGAAGTCAGGATGGAAGTGAGTGAAGTCACAGAATGGAGGTGTGGGAACTCAGAATGGAGGTGTGTGGTCACAGAACGGAGGTTTGTGAAGTCATAGAATGGAGGTGCCTGAAGTCAAAAAATGGATGTTTCTGAAGTGAGAACGAAGGTGTATGAAGTCAAAGAATGGAGGTGTGTGAAGTCAGATTGGAGGTGTGTGAAGTCATAGAATGGAGGTGTGTCAACTCAGAAGGGAGGTGTGTGAAGTCATAGAATGGAGGTGTGTGAAGTCATAGAATGGAGGTTTGTGAAATCATAGAATGGAGTTGTGTGAAGTCACAGAATTGAGGTGTGTGAAGTCAGAATGGAGGTGTGTGAAGTCAGAATGGAGGTGTGTGAAATCACAGAATGGAGGTGTGTGAATTCACATTGCATTTGTGTGAACTCATAGAATGGAGGTCTGTGAAGTCACAATGTAGGTGTGTGAAGTCACAGAATGGAGGTGTGTGAAGTCATAGAATGGAGGTGTGTGAAGTCACAGAATGGAGGTGTGTGAAGTCATAGAATGGAGGTGTGTGAAGTAATAGAATGGAGGTGTGTGAAGTCAGAATGGAGTTGTGTGAAGTCATAGAATGGAGGTGTGTGAAGTCACAATGGAGGTGTGTTAAGTAACAGAACGGAGGGTTTGAAGTCATAGAATGGATGTTTCTGAAGTAAGAATGAAGGTGTGTGAAGTTATAGAAGGAGGTGTGTGAAGTCAAAATGGTGGTGTGTGAACTCATAGAATGGAGGAGTGTGAACTCATGGAATGGAGGGGTGTGTAGTCACAGAATTGAGGTGTGTGAAGTCAGAATGGAGGTGTGTGAAGTCAGAATGGAGGTGTGTGAAGTCAAAGAATGGAGGTGTGTGAATTCACAATGCATTTGTGTGAACTCATAGAATGGAGGTCTGTGAAGTCACAATGTAGGTGTGTGAAGTCACGGAATGGAGGTGTGTGAAGTCATAGAATGGAGGTGTGTGAAGTCACAGAATGGAGGTGTGTGAAGTCATAAAATGGAGGTGTGTGAAGTCACAGAATGGTGGTGTGTGAAGTCATATATTGGAGGTTTGTGAAGTCAGAATGGAGGTGTGTGAACTCATAGAATGGAGGTGTGTGAAGTCACAATGCAGGTGTGCGAAGTCATAGAATGGAGGTGTGTGAGGTCATAGAATGGAGGTGTGTGAAGTCACAGAATGGAGGTGTGTGAAGTCATAGAATGGAGGTGTGAGAAGTCACAGAATGGAGGTGTGTGAAGTCATAGAATGGAGGTGTGTGAAGTCATAGAATGGAGGTGTGAGAAGTCACAGAATGGAGGTGTGTGAAGTCATAGAATGGAGGTGTGTGAAGTCATAGAATGGATGTTTCTGAAGTAGAATGAAGGTGTGTGAAGTCATAGAATGGAGGTGTGTGAAGTCAAAATGGAGGTGTGTGAACTCAAAAAATGGACATGTGTGAAGTCATGGAATGGAGGTGTGTGAAGTCCAAGAATATAGGTGTGTGAAGTCAAACAATGGTGGTGTGTGAAGTCACAGAATGCAGGTGTGTTAAGTCAAAGAATGGAAGTGTGTGAAGTCAAAATGGAGGTGTGTGAAGTGACAGAATGGAGGTGTGTGAAGTCACAGAATGAAGGTGTTTGAAGTCAAAATTGTGGTGTGTGAAGTCACAAATGGAGGAGTCTGAAGTCAGAATGCAGCTGTGTGAAGCCATAGAATGGAGGTGTGTGAAGTCAGAATGGAGGTGTGTGAACTCATAGAATGGAGTGTGTGAAGTGACAATGGGGGTGTGTGAAGTCATAGAATGGGGGTGTGTGAAGTCAAATTGGAGGTGTGTGAAATCACAGAATGGAGGTGTGTCAACTCAGAAATGAGGTGTGTGAAGTCATAGAATGGAGGTGTGTGAATTCATGGAATGGAAGATTGTGAAATCATAGAATGGAGGTGTGTGAAGTCAAAGAATTGAGGTTTGTGAAGTCAGAATGGAGGTGTGTGAAGTCAGGATCGAAATGAGTGAATTCACAGAATGGAGGTGTGGGAACTCAGAATGGAGGTGTGTGGTCACAGAACGGAGGTTTGTGAAGTCATAGAATGGAGGTGCCTGAAGTCAAAGAATGGATGTTTCTGAAGTGAGAACGAAGGTGTATGAAGTCAAAGAATGGAGGTGTGTGAAGTCAAACAATAAAGGTGTGTGAAGTCACAGAATGGAGGTGTGTGAACTCATAGAATGGAGGTGCATGCAGTCAAAGAATGGAGGTGTGTGAAGTCATGGAATGGAGGTGTGTGAAGTCAGATGGAGTCGTGTGAAGTCATAGAATGGAGGTTTTTGAAGTCACAGAATGGAAGTGTGTGAAGTCATAAAATGGAGGTGTGTGAAGTCAGATTGGAGGTGTGTGAAGTCATAGAATGGAGGTGTGTGAAGTCATAGAATGGAGGTGTGTGAAATCATAGAATGGAGTTGTGTGAAGTCACAGAATTGAGGTGTGTGAAGTCAGAATGGAGGTGTGTGAAGTCAGAATGGAGGTGTGTGAAATCACAGAATGGAGGTGTGTGAATTCACATTGCATTTGTGTGAACTCATAGAATGGAGGTCTGTGAAGTCACAATGTAGGTGTGTGAAGTCACAGAATGGAGGTGTGTGAAGTCATAGAATGGAGGTGTGTGAAGTCACAGAATGGAGGTGTGTGAAGTCATAGAATGGAGGTGTGTGAAGTAATAGAATGGAGGTGTGTGAAGTCAGAATGGAGTTGTGTGAAGTCATAGAATGGAGGTGTGTGAAGTCACAATGGAGGTGTGTGAAGTCACAGAATGGAGGTGTTTGAAGTCATAGAATGGATGTTTCTGAAGTAAGAATGAAGGTGTGTGAAGTTATAGAAGGAGGTGTGTGAAGTCAAAATGGTGGTGTGTGAACTCATAGAATGGAGGTGTGTGAACTCATGGAATGGAGGGGTGTGAAGTCACAGAATTGAGGTGTGTGAAGTCAGAATGGAGGTGTGTGAAGTCAGAATGGAGGTGTGTGAAGTCAAAGAATGGAGGTGTGTGAATTCACAATGCATTTGTGTGAACTCATAAAATGGAGGTCTGTGAAGTCACAATGTAGGTGTGTGAAGTCACGGAATGGAGGTGTGTGAAGTCATAGAATGGAGGTGTGTGAAGTCACAGAATGGAGGTGTGTGAAGTCATAAAATGGAGGTGTGTGAAGTCACAGAATGGAGGTGTGTGAAGTCATATATTGGAGGTTTGTGAAGTCAGAATGGAGGTGTGTGAACTCATAGAATGGAGGTGTGTGAAGTCACAATGCAGGTGTGCGAAATCATAGAAAGGAGGTGTGTGAGGTCATAGAATGGAGGTGTGTGAAGTCACAGAATGGAGGTGTGTGAAGTCAAAGACTGGAGGTGTGTGAAGTCATAGAATGGAGGTGTGTGAACTCATAGAATGGAGCTGTGTGAAGTCATAGAATGGAGGTGTGTGAAGTTATAGAATGGAGGTGTGTGAAGTCACAGAATGGAGGGGTGTGAAGTCAAAGACTGGAGGTGTGTGAAGTCATAGAATGGAGGTGTGTGAACTCATAGAATGGAGGTGTGTGAAGTCATAGAATGGAGGTGTGTGAATTAATAGAATGGAGGTGTGAGAAATCATAGAATGGAGGTGTGTGAAGTCACAGAATGGAGGTGTGTGAAGTCACAGAATGGAGGTGTGTGAAGTCACAGAATGGAGGTGTGTGAACTCACAATGGAGGTGTGTGATGTCGAAGAATGGAGGTGTGTGAAGTCATAGAATGGAATTGTGTGAAGTCATAGAATGGAGGTGTGTGAAGTGAGAATTGAGGTGTGTGAAGTCACGGAATTGAGGTGTGTGAACTCAAAATGGAGGTGTGTGAAGTCACAGAAATGAGGTTTGTGAAGTCATAGAATGGAGGTGTGTGAAGTCATAGAATGGATGTTTCTGAAGTAGAATGAAGGTGTGTGAAGTCATAGAATGGAGGTGTGTGAAGTCAAAATGGAGGTGTGTGAACTCATAAAACGGAGATGTGTGAAGTCATGGAATGGAGGTGTTTGAAGTCCAAGAATATAAGTGTGTGAAGTCAAACAATGGTGGTGTGTGAAGTCACAGAATGCAGGTGTGTTAAGTCAAAGAATGGAAGTGTGTGAAGTCAAAATGGAGGTGTGTGAAGTCACAGAATGGAGGTGTGTGAAGTCACAGAATGAAGGTGTTTGAAGTCAAAATTGTGGTGTGTGAAGTCACAAATGGAGGAGTCTGAAGTCAGAATGCAGCTGTGTGAAGCCATAGAATGGAGGTGTGTGAAGTCAGAATGGAGGTGTGTGAACTCATAGAATGGAGTGGGTGAAGTGACAATGGGGGTGTGTGAAGTCATAGAATGGGGGTGTGTGAAGTCAAATTGGAGGTGTGTGAAATCACAGAATGGAGGTGTGTCAACTCAGAAATGAGGTGTGTGAAGTCATAGAATGGAGGTGTGTGAATTCATGGAATGGAAGATTGTGAAATCATAGAATGGAGGTGTGTGAAGTCAAAGAATTGAGGTTTGTGAAGTCAGAATGGAGGTGTGTGAAGTCAGGATGGAGGTGAGTGAAGTCACAGAATGGAGGTGTGGGAACTCAGAATGGAGGTGTGTGGTCACACAACGGAGGTTTGTGAAGTCATAGAATGGAGGTGCCTGAAGTCAAAGAATGGATGTTTCTGAAGTGAGAACGAAAGTGTATGAAGTCAAAGAATGGAGGTGTGTGAAGTCAAACAATAAAGGTGTGTGAAGTCACAGAATGGAGGTGTGTGAACTCATAGAATGGAGGTGCATGCAGTCAAAGAATGGAGGTGTGTGAAGTCATGGAATGGAGGTGTGTGAAGTCAGATGGAGTCGTGTGAAGTCATAGAATGGAGGTTTTTGAAGTCACAGAATGGAAGTGTGTGAAGTCATAAAATGGAGGTGTGTGAAGTCAGATTGGAGGTGTGTGAAGTCATAGAATGGAGGTGTGTCAACTCAGAAAGGAGGTGTGTGAAGTCATAGAATGGAGGTGTGTGAAGTCATAGAATGGAGGTGTGTGAAATCATAGAATGGAGTTGTGTGAAGTCACAGAATTGAGGTGTGTGAAGTCAGAATGGAGGTGTGTGAAGTCAGAATGGAGGTGTGTGAAATCACAGAATGGAGGTGTGTGAATTCACATTGCATTTGTGTGAACTCATAGAATGGAGGTCTGTGAAGTCACAATGTAGGTGTGTGAAGTCACAGAATGGAGGTGTGTGAAGTCATAGAATGGAGGTGTGTGAAGTCACAGAATGGAGGTGTGTGAAGTCATAGAATGGAGGTGTGTGAAGTAATAGAATGGAGGTGTGTGAAGTCAGAATGGAGTTGTGTGAAGTCATAGAATGGAGGTGTGTGAAGTCACAATGGAGGTGTGTGAAGTCACAGAATGGAGGTGTTTGAAGTCATAGAATGGATGTTTCTGAAGTAAGAATGAAGGTGTGTGAAGTTATAGAAGGAGGTGTGTGAAGTCAAAATGGTGGTGTGTGAACTCATAGAATGGAGGTGTGTGAACTCATGGAATGGAGGGGTGTGAAGTCACAGAATTGAGGTGTGTGAAGTCAGAATGGAGGTGTGTGAAGTCAGAATGGAGGTGTGTGAAGTCAAAGAATGGAGGTGTGTGAATTCACAATGCATTTGTGTGAACTCATAGAATGGAGGTCTGTGAAGTCACAATGTAGGTGTGTGAAGTCACGGAATGGAGGTGTGTGAAGTCATAGAATGGAGGTGTGTGAAGTCACAGAATGGAGGTGTGTGAAGTCATAAAATGGAGGTGTGTGAAGTCACAGAATGGTGGTGTGTGAAGTCATATATTGGAGGTTTGTGAAGTCAGAATGGAGGTGTGTGAACTCATAGAATGGAGGTGTGTGAAGTCACAATGCAGGTGTGCGAAGTCATAGAATGGAGGTGTGTGAGGTCATAGAATGGAGGTGTGTGAAGTCACAGAATGGAGGTGTGTGAAGTCATAGAATGGAGGTGTGAGAAGTCACAGAATGGAGGTGTGTGAAGTCATAGAATGGAGGTGTGTGAAGTCATAGAATGGAGGTGTGAGAAGTCACAGAATGGAGGTGTGTGAAGTCATAGAATGGAGGTGTGTGAAGTCATAGAATGGATGATTCTGAAGTAGAATGAAGGTGTGTGAAGTCATAGAATGGAGGTGTGTGAAGTCAAAATGGAGGTGTGTGAACTCAAAAAATGGACATGTGTGAAGTCATGGAATGGAGGTGTGTGAAGTCCAAGAATATAGGTGTGTGAAGTCAAACAATGGTGGTGTGTGAAGTCACAGAATGCAGGTGTGTTAAGTCAAAGAATGGAAGTGTGTGAAGTCAAAATGGAGGTGTGTGAAGTCACAGAATGGAGGTGTGTGAAGTCACAGAATGAAGGTGTTTGAAGTCAAAATTGTGGTGTGTGAAGTCACAAATGGAGGAGTCTGAAGTCAGAATGCAGCTGTGTGAAGCCATAGAATGGAGGTGTGTGAAGTCAGAATGGAGGTGTGTGAACTCATAGAATGGAGTGTGTGAAGTGACAATGGGGGTGTGTGAAGTCATAGAATGGGGGTGTGTGAAGTCAAATTGGAGGTGTGTGAAATCACAGAATGGAGGTGTGTCAACTCAGAAATGAGGTGTGTGAAGTCATAGAATGGAGGTGTGTGAATTCATGGAATGGAAGATTGTGAAATCATAGAATGGAGGTGTGTGAAGTCAAAGAATTGAGGTTTGTGAAGTCAGAATGGAGGTGTGTGAAGTCAGGATCGAAGTGAGTGAATTCACAGAATGGAGGTGTGGGAACTCAGAATGGAGGTGTGTGGTCACAGAACGGAGGTTTGTGAAGTCATAGAATGGAGTTGCCTGAAGTCAAAGAATGGATGTTTCTGAAGTGAGAACGAAGGTGTATGAAGTCAAAGAATGGAGGTGTGTGAAGTCAAACAACAAAGGTGTGTGAAGTCACAGAATGGAGGTGTGTGAACTCATAGAATGGAGGTGCATGCAGTCAAAGAATGGAGGTGTGTGAAGTCATGGAATGGAGGTGTGTGAAGTCAGATGGAGTCGTGTGAAGTCATAGAATGGAGGTTTTTGAAGTCACAGAATGGAAGTGTGTGAAGTCATAAAATGGAGGTGTGTGAAGTCAGATTGGAGGTGTGTGAAGTCATAGAATGGAGGTGTGTGAAGTCATAGAATGGAGGTGTGTGAAATCATAGAATGGAGTTGTGTGAAGTCACAGAATTGAGGTGTGTGAAGTCAGAATGGAGGTGTGTGAAGTCAGAATGGAGGTGTGTGAAATCACAGAATGGAGGTGTGTGAATTCACATTGCATTTGTGTGAACTCATAGAATGGAGGTCTGTGAAGTCACAATGTAGGTGTGTGAAGTCACAGAATGGAGGTGTGTGAAGTCATAGAATGGAGGTGTGTGAAGTCACAGAATGGAGGTGTGTGAAGTCATAGAATGGAGGTGTGTGAAGTAATAGAATGTAGGTGTGTGAAGTCAGAATGGAGTTGTGGGAAGTCATAGAATGGAGGTGTGTGAAGTCACAATGGAGGTGTGTTAAGTAACAGAATGGAGGGTTTGAAGTCATAGAATGGATGTTTCTGAAGTAAGAATGAAGGTGTGTGAAGTTATAGAAGGAGGTGTGTGAAGTCAAAATGGTGGTGTGTGAACTCATAGAATGGAGGAGTGTGAACTCATGGAATGGAGGGGTGTGAAGTCACAGAATTGAGGTGTGTGAAGTCAGAATGGAGGTGTGTGAAGTCAGAATGGAGGTGTGTGAAGTCAAAGAATGGAGGTGTGTGAATTCACAATGCATTTGTGTGAACTCATAGAATGGAGGTCTGTGAAGTCACAATGTAGGTGTGTGAAGTCACGGAATGGAGGTGTGTGAAGTCGTAGAATGGAGGTGTGTGAAGTCACAGAATGGAGGTGTGTGAAGTCATAAAATGGAGGTGTGTGAAGTCACAGAATGGTGGTGTGTGAAGTCATATATTGGAGGTTTGTGAAGTCAGAATGGAGGTGTGTGAACTCATAGAATGGAGGTGTGTGAAGTCACAATGCAGGTGTGCGAAGTCATAGAATGGAGGTGTGTGAGGTCATAGAATGGAGGTGTGTGAAGTCACAGAATGGAGGTGTGTGAAGTCATAGAATGGAGGTGTGAGAAGTCACAGAATGGAGGTGTGTGAAGTCATAGAATGGAGGTGTGTGAAGTCATAGAATGGAGGTGTGAGAAGTCACAGAATGGAGGTGTGTGAAGTCATAGAATGGAGGTGTGTGAAGTCATAGAATGGATGTTTCTGAAGTAGAATGAAGGTGTGTGAAGTCATAGAATGGAGGTGTGTGAAGTCAAAATGGAGGTGTGTGAACCCAAAAAATGGACATGTGTGAAGTCATGGAATGGAGGTGTGTGAAGTCCAAGAATATAGGTGTGTGAAGTCAAACAATGGTGGTGTGTGAAGTCACAGAATGCAGGTGTGTTAAGTCAAAGAATGGAAGTGTGTGAAGTCAAAATGGAGGTGTGTGAAGTCACAGAATGGAGGTGTGTGAAGTCACAGAATGAAGGTGTTTGAAGTCAAAATTGTGGTGTGTGAAGTCACAAATGGAGGAGTCTAAAGTCAGAATGCAGCTGTGTGAAGCCATAGAATGGAGGTGTGTGAAGTCAGAATGGAGGTGTGTGAACTCATAGAATGGAGTGTGTGAAGTGACAATGGGGGTGTGTGAAGTCATAGAATGGGGGTGTGTGAAGTCAAATTGGAGGTGTGTGAAATCACAGAATGGAGGTGTGTCAACTCAGAAATGAGGTGTGTGAAGTCATAGAATGGAGGTGTGTGAATTCATGGAATGGAAGATTGTGAAATCATAGAATGGAGGTGTGTGAAGTCAAAGAATTGAGGTTTGTGAAGTCAGAATGGAGGTGTGTGAAGTCAGGATGGAAGTGAGTGAATTCACAGAATGGAGGTGTGGGAACTCAGAATGGAGGTGTGTGGTCACAGAACGGAGGTTTGTGAAGTCATAGAATGGAGGTGCATGCAGTCAAAGAATGGAGGTGTGTGAAGTCATGGAATGGAGGTGTGTGAAGTCAGATGGAGTCGTGTGAAGTCATAGAATGGAGGTTTTTGAAGTCACAGAATGGAAGTGTGTGAAGTCATAAAATGGAGGTGTGTGAAGTCAGATTGGAGGTGTGTGAAGTCATAGAATGGAGGTGTGTGAAGTCATAGAATGGAGGTGTGTGAAATCATAGAATGGAGTTGTGTGAAGTCACAGAATTGAGGTGTGTGAAGTCAGAATGGAGGTGTGTGAAGTCAGAATGGAGGTGTGTGAAGTCAAAGAATGGAGGTGTGTGAATTCACAATGCATTTGTGTGAACTCATAGAATGGAGGTCTGTGAAGTCACAATGTAGGTGTGTGAAGTCACGGAATGGAGGTGTGTGAAGTCATAGAATGGAGGTGTGTGAAGTCACAGAATGGAGGTGTGTGAAGTCATAAAATGGAGGTGTGTGAAGTCACAGAATGGTGGTGTGTGAAGTCATATATTGGAGGTTTGTGAAGTCAGAATGGAGGTGTGTGAACTCATAGAATGGAGGTGTGTGAAGTCACAATGCAGGTGTGCGAAGTCATAGAATGGAGGTGTGTGAGGTCATAGAATGGAGGTGTGTGAAGTCACAGAATGGAGGTGTGTGAAGTCATAGAATGGAGGTGTGAGAAGTCACAGAATGGAGGTGTGTGAAGTCATAGAATGGAGGTGTGTGAAGTCATAGAATGGAGGTGTGAGAAGTCACAGAATGGAGGTGTGTGAAGTCATAGAATGGAGGTGTGTGAAGTCATAGAATGGATGATTCTGAAGTAGAATGAAGGTGTGTGAAGTCATAGAATGGAGGTGTGTGAAGTCAAAATGGAGGTGTGTTAACTCAAAAAATGGACATGTGTGAAGTCATGGAATGGAGGTGTGTGAAGTCCAAGAATATAGGTGTGTGAAGTCAAACAATGGTGGTGTGTGAAGTCACAGAATGCAGGTGTGTTAAGTCAAAGAATGGAAGTGTGTGAAGTCAAAATGGAGGTGTGTGAAGTCACAGAATGGAGGTGTGTGAAGTCACAGAATGAAGGTGTTTGAAGTCAAAATTGTGGTGTGTGAAGTCACAAATGGAGGAGTCTGAAGTCAGAATGCAGCTGTGTGAAGCCATAGAATGGAGGTGTGTGAAGTCAGAATGGAGGTGTGTGAACTCATAGAATGGAGTGTGTGAAGTGACAATGGGGGTGTGTGAAGTCATAGAATGGGGGTGTGTGAAGTCAAATTGGAGGTGTGTGAAATCACAGAATGGAGGTGTGTCAACTCAGAAATGAGGTGTGTGAAGTCATAGAATGGAGGTGTGTGAATTCATGGAATGGAAGATTGTGAAATCATAGAATGGAGGTGTGTGAAGTCAAAGAATTGAGGTTTGTGAAGTCAGAATGGAGGTGTGTGAAGTCAGGATCGAAGTGAGTGAATTCACAGAATGGAGGTGTGGGAACTCAGAATGGAGGTGTGTGGTCACAGAACGGAGGTTTGTGAAGTCATAGAATGGAGTTGCCTGAAGTCAAAGAATGGATGTTTCTGAAGTGAGAACGAAGGTGTATGAAGTCAAAGAATGGAGGTGTGTGAAGTCAAACAACAAAGGTGTGTGAAGTCACAGAATGGAGGTGTGTGAACTCATAGAATGGAGGTGCATGCAGTCAAAGAATGGAGGTGTGTGAAGTCATGGAATGGAGGTGTGTGAAGTCAGATGGAGTCGTGTGAAGTCATAGAATGGAGGTTTTTGAAGTCACAGAATGGAAGTGTGTGAAGTCATAAAATGGAGGTGTGTGAAGTCAGATTGGAGGTGTGTGAAGTCATAGAATGGAGGTGTGTGAAGTCATAGAATGGAGGTGTGTGAAATCATAGAATGGAGTTGTGTGAAGTCACAGAATTGAGGTGTGTGAAGTCAGAATGGAGGTGTGTGAAGTCAGAATGGAGGTGTGTGAAATCACAGAATGGAGGTGTGTGAATTCACATTGCATTTGTGTGAACTCATAGAATGGAGGTCTGTGAAGTCACAATGTAGGTGTGTGAAGTCACAGAATGGAGGTGTGTGAAGTCATAGAATGGAGGTGTGTGAAGTCACAGAATGGAGGTGTGTGAAGTCATAGAATGGAGGTGTGTGAAGTAATAGAATGTAGGTGTGTGAAGTCAGAATGGAGTTGTGGGAAGTCATAGAATGGAGGTGTGTGAAGTCACAATGGAGGTGTGTTAAGTAACAGAATGGAGGGTTTGAAGTCATAGAATGGATGTTTCTGAAGTAAGAATGAAGGTGTGTGAAGTTATAGAAGGAGGTGTGTGAAGTCAAAATGGTGGTGTGTGAACTCATAGAATGGAGGAGTGTGAACTCATGGAATGGAGGGGTGTGAAGTCACAGAATTGAGGTGTGTGAAGTCAGAATGGAGGTGTGTGAAGTCAGAATGGAGGTGTGTGAAGTCAAAGAATGGAGGTGTGTGAATTCACAATGCATTTGTGTGAACTCATAGAATGGAGGTCTGTGAAGTCACAATGTAGGTGTGTGAAGTCACGGAATGGAGGTGTGTGAAGTCGTAGAATGGAGGTGTGTGAAGTCACAGAATGGAGGTGTGTGAAGTCATAAAATGGAGGTGTGTGAAGTCACAGAATGGTGGTGTGTGAAGTCATATATTGGAGGTTTGTGAAGTCAGAATGGAGGTGTGTGAACTCATAGAATGGAGGTGTGTGAAGTCACAATGCAGGTGTGCGAAGTCATAGAATGGAGGTGTGTGAGGTCATAGAATGGAGGTGTGTGAAGTCACAGAATGGAGGTGTGTGAAGTCATAGAATGGAGGTGTGAGAAGTCACAGAATGGAGGTGTGTGAAGTCATAGAATGGAGGTGTGTGAAGTCATAGAATGGAGGTGTGAGAAGTCACAGAATGGAGGTGTGTGAAGTCATAGAATGGAGGTGTGTGAAGTCATAGAATGGATGTTTCTGAAGTAGAATGAAGGTGTGTGAAGTCATAGAATGGAGGTGTGTGAAGTCAAAATGGAGGTGTGTGAACCCAAAAAATGGACATGTGTGAAGTCATGGAATGGAGGTGTGTGAAGTCCAAGAATATAGGTGTGTGAAGTCAAACAATGGTGGTGTGTGAAGTCACAGAATGCAGGTGTGTTAAGTCAAAGAATGGAAGTGTGTGAAGTCAAAATGGAGGTGTGTGAAGTCACAGAATGGAGGTGTGTGAAGTCACAGAATGAAGGTGTTTGAAGTCAAAATTGTGGTGTGTGAAGTCACAAATGGAGGAGTCTAAAGTCAGAATGCAGCTGTGTGAAGCCATAGAATGGAGGTGTGTGAAGTCAGAATGGAGGTGTGTGAACTCATAGAATGGAGTGTGTGAAGTGACAATGGGGGTGTGTGAAGTCATAGAATGGGGGTGTGTGAAGTCAAATTGGAGGTGTGTGAAATCACAGAATGGAGGTGTGTCAACTCAGAAATGAGGTGTGTGAAGTCATAGAATGGAGGTGTGTGAATTCATGGAATGGAAGATTGTGAAATCATAGAATGGAGGTGTGTGAAGTCAAAGAATTGAGGTTTGTGAAGTCAAAATGGAGGTGTGTGAAGTCAGGATGGAAGTGAGTGAATTCACAGAATGGAGGTGTGGGAACTCAGAATGGAGGTGTGTGGTCACAGAACGGAGGTTTGTGAAGTCATAGAATGGAGGTGCCTGAAGTCATAGAATGGATGTTTCTGAAGTGAGAACGAAGGTGTATGAAGTCAAAGAATGGAGGTGTGTGAAGTCAAACAATAAAGGTGTGTGAAGTCACAGAATGGAGGTGTGTGAACTCATAGAATGGAGGTGCATGCAGTCAAAGAATGGAGGTGTGTGAAGTCATGGAATGGAGGTGTGTGAAGTCAGATGGAGTCGTGTGAAGTCATAGAATGGAGGTTTTTGAAGTCACAGAATGGAAGTGTGTGAAGTCATAAAATGGAGGTGTGTGAAGTCAGATTGGAGGTGTGTGAAGTCATAGAATGGAGGTGTGTGAAGTCATAGAATGGAGGTGTGTGAAATCATAGAATGGAGTTGTGTGAAGTCACAGAATTGAGGTGTGTGAAGTCAGAATGGAGGTGTGTGAAGTCAGAATGGAGGTGTGTGAAATCACAGAATGGAGGTGTGTGAATTCACATTGCATTTGTGTGAACTCATAGAATGGAGGTCTGTGAAGTCACAATGTAGGTGTGTGAAGTCATAGAATGGAGGTGTGTGAAGTCATAGAATGGAGGTGTGTGAAGTCACAGAATGGAGGTGTGTGAAGTCATAGAATGGAGGTGTGTGAAGTAATAGAATGGAGGTGTGTGAAGTCAGAATGGAGTTGTGTGAAGTCATAGAATGGAGGTGTGTGAAGTCACAATGGAGGTGTGTTAAGTAACAGAATGGAGGTGTTTGAAGTCATAGAATGGATGTTTTTGAAGTAAGAATGAAGGTGTGTGAAGTTATAGAAGGAGGTGTGTGAAGTCAAAATGGTGGTGTGTGAACTCATAGAATGGAGGTGTGTGAACTCATGGAATGGAGGGGTGTGAAGTCACAGAATTGAGGTGTGTGAAGTCAGAATGGAGGTGTGTGAAGTCAGAATGGAGGTGTGTGAAGTCAAAGAATGGAGGTGTGTGAATTCACAATGCATTTGTGTGAACTCATAAAATGGAGGTCTGTGAAGTCACAATGTAGGTGTGTGAAGTCACGGAATGGAGGTGTGTGAAGTCATAGAATGGAGGTGTGTGAAGTCACAGAATGGAGGTGTGTGAAGTCACAAAATGGAGGTGTGTGAAGTCACAGAATGGAGGTGTGTGAAGTCATATATTGGAGGTTTGTGAAGTCAGAATGGAGGTGTGTGAACTCATAGAATGGAGGTGTGTGAAGTCACAATGCAGGTGTGCGAAGTCATAGAATGGAGGTATGTGAGGTCATAGAATGGAGGTGTGTGAAGTCACAGAATGGAGGTGTGTGAAGTCATAGAATGGAGGTGTGAGAAGTCACAGAATGGAGGTGTGTGAAGTCATAGAATGGAGGTGTGTGAAGTCATAGAATGGAGGTGTGAGAAGTCACAGAATGGAGGTGTGTGAAGTCATAGAATGGAGGTGTGTGAAGTCATAGAATTTTGGTGTGTGAAGTCATAGAATGGAGGTGTGTGAAGTCAGAGAATGGAGGTGTGTGAAATCACAAATTGGATGTGTGTGAACTCAGAATGGAGGTGTGTGAAGTCACAGAATGGAGGTGTGTGAAGTCATAGAATGGAGGTGTGTGAAGTCACATAATGGAGGTGTGTGAAGTCAGAATAGATGTGTGCGAAGTCATAGAATGGAGATGTGTGAAGTCAGAATGTAGCTGTGTGAAGTCATAGAATGGAGGTGAGTGAAGTCAGAAGGCGGTGTGTGAACTCAAAGAATGATGGTGTGTGAAGTCACAATGGAGGTGTGTGAAGTCATAGAATGGAGGTTTTTGAAGTCACAGAATGGAGGTGTGTGAAGTCATAGAATGGAGGTGTGTGAAGTCAGATTGGAGGTGTGTGAAGTCATAGAATGGAGGTGTGTGAAATCATAGACTAGAGGTGTGTGAAATCACAGAATTGAGGTGTGTGAAGTCAGAATGGAGGTGTGTGAAGTCAGAATGGAGGGGTGTGAAGTCATAGAATGCAGGTGTGTGAATTCACAATGCATTTGTGTGAACTCATACAATGGAGGTCTGTGAAGTCACAATGTAGGTGTGTGGAGTCACAGAATGGATGTGTGTGAAGTCATAGAATGGAGGTGTGTGAAGTCACAGAATGGAGGTGTGTGAAGTCATATATTGGAGGTTTGTGAAGTCATAGAATGGAGGTGTGTGAAGTAATAGAATGGAGGTGTGTCAAGTCACAGATTGAAGGTGTGTGAAGTCACAGAATGGGGTGTGTGAACTCAGAATGGAGGTGTGTGAAGTCACAGAATGGAGGTGTGTGAAGTCATAGAATGGATGTTTCTGAAGTAAGAATGAAGTTGTGTGAAGTCATAGAATGGAGGTGTGTGAAGTCAAAATGGTGGTGTGTGAACTCATAGAATGGAGGTGTGTGAACTCATGGAATTGAGGTGTGTGAAGTCACAGAATGGAGGTGTGTGAAGTCATAGAATGGAGGTGTGAGAATTCACAGAATGGAGGTGTGTGAAGTCATAGAATGGAGGTGTGTGAAGTCATTGAATTTAGGTGTGTGAAGTCATAGATTGGAGGTGTGTAAAGTCACAGAGTGGAGGTGTGTGAAATCACAAAATGGAGGTGTGTGAACTCAGAATGGAGGTGTGTGAAGTCACAGAATGGAGGTGTGTGAAGTCATAGAATGGAGGTGTGTGAAGTCACACAATGGTGGTGTGTGAAGTCACAGAATGGAGGTGTGTGAAGTCAGAATAGATGTGTGCGAAGTAATAGAATGGAGCTGTGTGAAGTCAGAATGGAGCTGTGTGAAGTCATAGAATGGAGGTGAGTGAAGTCAGAATGGCGCTGTGTGAACTCATAGAATGATGGTGTGTGAAGTCACAATGGAGGTGTGTGAAGTCATAGAATGGAGGTTTTTGAAGTCACAGAATATAGGTGTGTGAAGTCATAGAATGGAGGTGTGTGAGGTCAGATTGGAGGTGTGTGAAGTCATAGAATGGAGGTGTGTCAACTCAAAAGGAGGTGTGTGAACTCATAGAATGGAGGTGTGTGAAGTCATAGAATGGAGGTGTGTGAAATCATAGAATGGAGGTGTGTGAAGTCACAGAATTGAGGTGTGTGAAGTCAGAATGGAGGTGTGTGAAGTCAGAATGGAGGTGTGTGAAGTCACAGAATGGATGTGTGTGAAGTCATAGAATGGAGGTGTGTGAAATCATAGAATGGAGGTGTGTGAAGTCACAGAATTGAGGTGTGTGAAGTCAGAATGGAGGTTTGTGAAGTCAGAATGGAGGTGTGTGAAGTCAGAATGGAGGGGTGTGAAGTCATAGAATGCAGGTGTGTGAATTCACAATGCATTTGTGTGAACTCATAGAATGGAGGTCTGTGAAGTCACAATGTAGGTGTGTGGAGTCACAGAATGGAGGTGTGTGAAGTCATAGAATGGAGGTGTGTGAAGTCACAGAATGGAGGTGTGTGAAGTCATATATTGGAGGTTTGTGAAGTCATAGAATGGAGGTGTGTCAAGTCACAGATTGAAGGTGTGTGAAGTCACAGAATGGGGTGTGTGAAATAAAAATGGAGGTGTGTGAAGTCACAGAATGGAGGTGTGTGAAGTCATAGAATGGATGTTTCTGAAGTAAGAATGAAGGTGTGTGAAGTCATAGAATGGAGGTGTGTGAAGTCAAAATGGTGGTGTGTGAACTCATAGAATGGAGGTGTGTGAACTCATGGAATTGAGGTGTGTGAAGTCACAGAATGGAGGTGTGTGAAGTCATAGAATGGAGGTGTGAGAAGTCACAGAATGGAGGTGTGTGAAGTCATAGAATGGAGGTGTGTGAAGTCATAGAATTTAGGTGTGTGAAGTCATAGATTGGAGGTGTGTAAAGTCACAGAATGGAGGTGTGTGAAATCACAAAATGGAGGTGTGTGAACTCAGAAGGGAGGTGTGTGAAGTCACAGAATGGAGGTGTGTGAAGTCATAGAATGGATGTTTCTGAAGTAAGAATGAAGGTGTGTGAAGTCATAGAATGGAGGTGTGTGAAGTCAAAATGGTGGTGTGTGAACTCATAGAATGGAGGTGTGAGAAGTCACAGAATGGAGGTGTGTGAAGTCATAGAATGGAGGTGTGTGAAGTCATAGAATTGAGGTGTGAGAAGTCACAGAATGGAGGTGTGTGAAGTCATAGAATGGAGGTGTGTGAAGTCATAGAATTTTGGTGTGTGAAGTCATAGAATGGAGGTGTGTGAAGTCAGAGAATGGAGGTGTGTGAAATCACAAATTGGATGTGTGTGAACTCAGAATGGAGGTGTGTGAAGTCACAGAATGGAGGTGTGTGAAGTCATAGAATGGAGGTGTGTGAAGTCACATAATGGAGGTGTGTGAAGTCAGAATAGATGTGTGCGAAGTCATAGAATGGAGATGTGTGAAGTCAGAATGTAGCTGTGTGAAGTCATAGAATGGAGGTGAGTGAAGTCAGAAGGCGGTGTGTGAACTCAAAGAATGATGGTGTGTGAAGTCACAATGGAGGTGTGTGAAGTCATAGAATGGAGGTTTTTGAAGTCACAGAATGGAGGTGTGTGAAGTCATAGAATGGAGGTGTGTGAAGTCAGATTGGAGGTGTGTGAAGTCATAGAATGGAGGTGTGTGAAATCATAGACTAGAGGTGTGTGAAATCACAGAATTGAGGTGTGTGAAGTCAGAATGGAGGTGTGTGAAGTCAGAATGGAGGGGTGTGAAGTCATAGAATGCAGGTGTGTGAATTCACAATGCATTTGTGTGAACTCATACAATGGAGGTCTGTGAAGTCACAATGTAGGTGTGTGGAGTCACAGAATGGATGTGTGTGAAGTCATAGAATGGAGGTGTGTGAAGTCACAGAATGGAGGTGTGTGAAGTCATATATTGGAGGTTTGTGAAGTCATAGAATGGAGGTGTGTGAAGTAATAGAATGGAGGTGTGTCAAGTCACAGATTGAAGGTGTGTGAAGTCACAGAATGGGGTGTGTGAACTCAGAATGGAGGTGTGTGAAGTCACAGAATGGAGGTGTGTGAAGTCATAGAATGGATGTTTCTGAAGTAAGAATGAAGTTGTGTGAAGTCATAGAATGGAGGTGTGTGAAGTCAAAATGGTGGTGTGTGAACTCATAGAATGGAGGTGTGTGAACTCATGGAATTGAGGTGTGTGAAGTCACAGAATGGAGGTGTGTGAAGTCATAGAATGGAGGTGTGAGAATTCACAGAATGGAGGTGTGTGAAGTCATAGAATGGAGGTGTGTGAAGTCATTGAATTTAGGTGTGTGAAGTCATAGATTGGAGGTGTGTAAAGTCACAGAGTGGAGGTGTGTGAAATCACAAAATGGAGGTGTGTGAACTCAGAATGGAGGTGTGTGAAGTCACAGAACGGAGGTGTGTGAAGTCATAGAATGGAGGTGTGTGAAGTCACACAATGGTGGTGTGTGAAGTCACAGAATGGAGGTGTGTGAAGTCAGAATAGATGTGTGCGAAGTAATAGAATGGAGCTGTGTGAAGTCAGAATGGAGCTGTGTGAAGTCATAGAATGGAGGTGAGTGAAGTCAGAATGGCGCTGTGTGAACTCATAGAATGATGGTGTGTGAAGTCACAATGGAGGTGTGTGAAGTCATAGAATGGAGGTTTTTGAAGTCACAGAATATAGGTGTGTGAAGTCATAGAATGGAGGTGTGTGAGGTCAGATTGGAGGTGTGTGAAGTCATAGAATGGAGGTGTGTCAACTCAAAAGGAGGTGTGTGAACTCATAGAATGGAGGTGTGTGAAGTCATAGAATGGAGGTGTGTGAAATCATAGAATGGAGGTGTGTGAAGTCACAGAATTGAGGTGTGTGAAGTCAGAATGGAGGTGTGTGAAGTCAGAATGGAGGTGTGTGAAGTCACAGAATGGATGTGTGTGAAGTCATAGAATGGAGGTGTGTGAAATCATAGAATGGAGGTGTGTGAAGTCACAGAATTGAGGTGTGTGAAGTCAGAATGGAGGTTTGTGAAGTCAGAATGGAGGGGTGTGAAGTCATAGAATGCAGGTGTGTGAATTCACAATGCATTTGTGTGAACTCATAGAATGGAGGTCTGTGAAGTCACAATGTAGGTGTGTGGAGTCACAGAATGGAGGTGTGTGAAGTCATAGAATGGAGGTGTGTGAAGTCACAGAATGGAGGTGTGTGAAGTCATATATTGGAGGTTTGTGAAGTCATAGAATGGAGGTGTGTCAAGTCACAGATTGAAGGTGTGTGAAGTCACAGAATGGGGTGTGTGAAATAAAAATGGAGGTGTGTGAAGTCACAGAATGGAGGTGTGTGAAGTCATAGAATGGATGTTTCTGAAGTAAGAATGAAGGTGTGTGAAGTCATAGAATGGAGGTGTGTGAAGTCAAAATGGTGGTGTGTGAACTCATAGAATGGAGGTGTGTGAACTCATGGAATTGAGGTGTGTGAAGTCACAGAATGGAGGTGTGTGAAGTCATAGAATGGAGGTGTGAGAAGTCACAGAATGGAGGTGTGTGAAGTCATAGAATGGAGGTGTGTGAAGTCATAGAATTTAGGTGTGTGAAGTCATAGATTGGAGGTGTGTAAAGTCACAGAATGGAGGTGTGTGAAATCACAAAATGGAGGTGTGTGAACTCAGAAGGGAGGTGTGTGAAGTCACAGAATGGAGGTGTGTGAAGTCATAGAATGGATGTTTCTGAAGTAAGAATGAAGGTGTGTGAAGTTATAGAATGGAGGTTTGTGAAGTCAAAATGGTGGTGTGTGAACTCATAGAATGGAGGTGTGTGAACTCATGGAATTGAGGTGTGTGAAGTCACAGAATTGAGGTGTGTGAAGTCAGAATGGAGGTGTGTGAAGTCAGAATGGAGGTGTGTGAAGTCATAGAATGGAGGTGTATGAAGTCACAATGGAGGTGTGTGAAGTCATAGAGTGGAGGTTTTTGAAGTCACAGAATGGAGGTGTGTGAAGTCATAGAATGGAGGTGTGTGAGGTCAGATTGGAGGTGTGTGAAGTCATAGAATGGAGGTGTGTCAACTCAAAAGGAGGTGTGTGAACTCATAGAATGGAGGTGTGTGAAGTCATAGAATGGAGGTGTGTGAAATCATAGAATGGAGGTGTGTGAAGTCACAGAATTGAGGTGTGTGAAGTCAGAATAGAGGTGTGTGAAGTCAGAATGGAGGTGTGTGAAGTCACAGAATGGAGGTGTGTGAAGTCATAGAATGGAGGTGAGTGAAGTCACAGAATGGAGGTGTGTGAAGTCATATATTGGAGGTTTGTGAAGTCATAGAATGGAGGTGTTTGAAGTAATAGAATGGAGGTGTGTCAAGTCACAAATAGAAGGTGTGTGAAGTCACAGAATGAGGTGTGTGAACTCAGAATGGAGGTGTGTGAAGTCATAGAATGGAGGTGTGTGAAGTCATAGAATGGATGTTTCTGCAGTAAGAATGAAGGTGTGTGAAGTTATAGAATGGAGGTTTGTGAAGTCAAAATGGTGGTGTGTGAACTCATAGAATGGAGGTGTGTGAACTCATGGAATTGAGGTGTCTGAAGTCACAGAATGGAGGTGTGTGAAGTCATTTTATGGAGCTCTGTGAAGTTAGAATGGAGGTGTGTGAAGTCACAGAATGGAGGTGTGTAAACTCAGAATGGAGGTGTGTGAAGTCACAGAATCTAGGTGTGTGAAGTCATAGAATGGAGGTGTGTGAAGTCATAGAATGGAGGTTTGTGAAGTCATAATGGAGGCGTGTGAAGTCACAGAAATCAGGTGTGTGAAGTCACAGAATGGAGGTGTGTGAAGTCATAGAATGGAGGTGTGTGAAGTCAGAACGGAGGTGTGTGAACTCAGATTGGAGGTGTGGGAAGTCACAATGGACGTGTGTGAAGTTATAGAATGGAGGTGTGTGAAGTCACAGAATGGAGGGGTGTGAAGTCAAAGACTGGAGGTGTGTGAAGTCATAGAATGGAGGTGTGTGAATTAATAGAATGGAGGTGTGAGAAATCATAGAATGGAGGTGTGTGAAGTCACAGAATGGAGGTGTGTGAAGTCACAGAATTGAGGTGTGTTAAGTCACCGAATGGAGGTGTGTGAACTCACAATGGAGGTGTGTGATGTCAAAGAATGGAGGTGTGTGAAGGCATAGAATGGAATTGTGTGAAGTCATAGAATGGTGTTGTGTGAAGTGAGAATTGAGGTGTGTGAAGTCACGGAATTGAGGTGTGTGAACTCAAAATGGAGGTGTGTGAAGTCACAGAATGGAGGTTTGTGAAGTCATAGAATGGAGGTGTGTGAAGTCATAGAATGGATGTTTCTGAAGTAGAATGAAGGTGTGTGAAGTCATAGAATGGAGGTGTGTGAAGTCAAAATGGAGGTGTGTGAACTCATAAAATGGAGATGTGTGAAGTCATGGAATGGAGGTGTGTGAAGTCCAAGAATATAGGTGTGTGAAGTCAAACAATGGTGGTGTGTGAAGTCACAGAATGCAGGTGTGGTAAGTCAAAGAATGGAAGTGTGTGAAGTCAAAATGGAGGTGTGTGAAGTCACAGAATGGAGGTGTGTGAAGTCACAGAATGAAAGTGTTTGAAGTCAAAATTGTGGTGTGTGAAGTCACAAATGGAGGAGTCTGAAGTCAGAATGCAGCTGTGTGAAGCCATAGAATGGAGGTGTGTGAAGTCAGAATGGAGGTGTGTGAACTCATAGAATGGAGTGTGTGAAGTGACAATGGGGGTGTGTGAAGTCATAGAATGGGGGTGTGTGAAGTCAAATTGGAGGTGTGTGAAATCACAGAATGGAGGTGTGTCAACTCAGAAATGAGGTGTGTGAAGTCATAGAATGGAGGTGTGTGAATTCATGGAATGGAAGATTGTGAAATCATAGAATGGAGGTGTGCGAAGTCAAAGAATTGAGGTTTGTGAAGTCAGAATGGAGGTGTGTGAAGTCAGGATGGAGGTGAGTGAAGTCACAGAATGGAGGTGTGGGAACTCAGAATGGAGGTGTGTGGTCACAGAACGGAGGTTTGTGAAGTCATAGAATGGAGGTGCCTGAAGTCAAAGAATGGATGTTTCTGAAGTGAGAACGAAGGTGTATGAAGTCAAAGAATGTAGGTGTGTGAAGTCAAACAATAAAGGTGTGTGAAGTCACAGAATGGAGGTGTGTGAACTCATAGAATGGAGGTGCATGCAGTCAAAGAATGGAGGTGTGTGAAGTCATGGAATGGAGGAGTGTGAAGTCAGATGGAGTCGTGTGAAGTCATAGAATGGAGGTTTTTGAAGTCACAGAATGGAAGTGTGTGAAGTCATAAAATGGAGGTGTGTGAAGTCAGATTGGAGGTGTGTGAAGTCATAGAATGGAGGTGTGTCAACTCAGAAAGGAGGTGTGTGAAGTCATAGAATGGAGGTGTGTGAAGTCATAGAATGGAGGTGTGTGAAATCATAGAATGGAGTTGTGTGAAGTCACAGAATTGAGGTGTGTAAAGTCAGAATGGAGGTGTGTGAAGTCAGAATGGAGGTGTGTGAAATCACAGAATGGAGGTGTGTGAATTCACATTGCATTTGTGTGAACTCATAGAATGGAGGTCTGTGAAGTCACAATGTAGGTGTGTGAAGTCACAGAATGGAGGTGTGTGAAGTCATAGAATGTAGGTGTGTGAAGTCACAGAATGGAGGTGTGTGAAGTCATAGAATGGAGGTGTGTGAAGTAATAGAATGGAGGTGTGTGAAGTCAGAATGGATTTGTGTGAAGTCATAGAATGGAGGTGTGTGTAGTCACAATGGAGGTGTGTGAAGTCACAGAATGGAGGTGTTTGAAGTCATAGAATGGAAGTTTCTGAAGTAAGAATGAAGGTGTGTGAAGTTATAGAAGGAGGTGTGTGAAGTCAAAATGGTGGTGTGTGAACTCATAGAATGGAGGTGTGTGAACTCATGGAATGGAGGGGTGTGAAGTCACAGAATTGAGGTGTGTGAAGTCAGAATGGAGGTGTGTAAAGTCAGAATGGAGGTGTGTGAAGTCAAAGAATGGAGGTGTGTGAATTCACAATGCATTTGTGTGAACTCATAGAATGGAGGTCTGTGAAGTCACAATGTAGGTGTGTGAAGTCACGGAATGGAGGTGTGTGAAGTCATAGAATGGAGGTGTGTGAAGTCACAGAATGGAGGTGTGTGAAGTCATAAAATGGAGGTGTGTGAAGTCACAGAATGGAGGTGTGTGAAGTCATATATTGGAGGTTTGTGAAGTCAGAATGGAGGTGTGTGAACTCATAGAATGGAGGTGTGTGAAGTCACAATGCAGGTGTGCGAAGTCATAGAATGGAGGTGTGTGAGGTCATAGAATGGAGGTGTGTGAAGTCACAGAATGGAGGTGTGTGAAGTCATAGAATGGAGGTGTGAGAAGTCACAGAATGGAGGTGTGTGAAGTCATAGAATGGAGGTGTGTGAAGTCACAGAATGGAGGTGTGTGAAGTCACAGAATGGGGTGTGTGAAATAAAAATGGAGGTGTGTGAAGTCACAGAATGGAGGTGTGTGAAGTCATAGAATGGATGTTTCTGAAGTAAGAATGAAGGTGTGTGAAGTCATAGAATGGAGGTGTGTGAAGTCAAAATGGTGGTGTGTGAACTCATAGAATGGAGGTGTGTGAACTCATGGAATTGAGGTGTGTGAAGTCACAGAATGGAGGTGTGTGAAGTCACAGAATGGAGGTGTGTGAAGTCATAGAATGGAGGTGTGTGAAGTCATAGAATTTAGGTGTGTGAAGTCATAGATTGGAGGTGTGTAAAGTCACAGAATGGAGGTGTGTGAAATCACAAAATGGAGGTGTGTGAACTCAGAATGGAGGTGTGTGAAGTCATAGAATGCAGGTGTGTGAATTCACAATGCATTTGTGTGAACTCATAGAATGGAGGTCTGTGAAGTCACAATGTAGGTGTGTGGAGTCACAGAATGGAGGTGTGTGAAGTCATAGAATGGAGGTGTGTGAAGTCACAGAATGGAGGTGTGTGAAGTCATATATTGGAGGTTTGTGAAGTCATAGAATGGAGGTGTGTGAAGTCATAGAATGGATGTTTCTGAAGTAGAATGAAGGTGTGTGAAGTCATAGAATGGAGGTGTGTGAAGTCAAAATGGAGGTGTGTGAACTCATAAAATGGAGATGTGTGAAGTCATGGAATGGAGGTGTGTGAAGTCCAAGAATATAGGTGTGTGAAGTCAAACAATGGTGGTGTGTGAAGTCACAGAATGCAGGTGTGGTAAGTCAAAGAATGGAAGTGTGTGAAGTCAAAATGGAGGTGTGTGAAGTCACAGAATGGAGGTGTGTGAAGTCACAGAATGAAAGTGTTTGAAGTCAAAATTGTGGTGTGTGAAGTCACAAATGGAGGAGTCTGAAGTCAGAATGCAGCTGTGTGAAGCCATAGAATGGAGGTGTGTGAAGTCAGAATGGAGGTGTGTGAACTCATAGAATGGAGTGTGTGAAGTGACAATGGGGGTGTGTGAAGTCATAGAATGGGGGTGTGTGAAGTCAAATTGGAGGTGTGTGAAATCACAGAATGGAGGTGTGTCAACTCAGAAATGAGGTGTGTGAAGTCATAGAATGGAGGTGTGTGAATTCATGGAATGGAAGATTGTGAAATCATAGAATGGAGGTGTGTGAAGTCAAAGAATTGAGGTTTGTGAAGTCAGAATGGAGGTGTGTGAAGTCAGGATGGAGGTGAGTGAAGTCACAGAATGGAGGTGTGGGAACTCAGAATGGAGGTGTGTGGTCACAGAACGGAGGTTTGTGAAGTCATAGAATGGAGGTGCCTGAAGTCAAAGAATGGATGTTTCTGAAGTGAGAACGAAGGTGTATGAAGTCAAAGAATGTAGGTGTGTGAAGTCAAACAATAAAGGTGTGTGAAGTCACAGAATGGAGGTGTGTGAACTCATAGAATGGAGGTGCATGCAGTCAAAGAATGGAGGTGTGTGAAGTCATGGAATGGAGGAGTGTGAAGTCAGATGGAGTCGTGTGAAGTCATAGAATGGAGGTTTTTGAAGTCACAGAATGGAAGTGTGTGAAGTCATAAAATGGAGGTGTGTGAAGTCAGATTGGAGGTGTGTGAAGTCATAGAATGGAGGTGTGTCAACTCAGAAAGGAGGTGTGTGAAGTCATAGAATGGAGGTGTGTGAAGTCATAGAATGGAGGTGTGTGAAATCATAGAATGGAGTTGTGTGAAGTCACAGAATTGAGGTGTGTAAAGTCAGAATGGAGGTGTGTGAAGTCAGAATGGAGGTGTGTGAAATCACAGAATGGAGGTGTGTGAATTCACATTGCATTTGTGTGAACTCATAGAATGGAGGTCTGTGAAGTCACAATGTAGGTGTGTGAAGTCACAGAATGGAGGTGTGTGAAGTCATAGAATGGAGGTGTGTGAAGTCACAGAATGGAGGTGTGTGAAGTCATAGAATGGAGGTGTGTGAAGTAATAGAATGGAGGTGTGTGAAGTCAGAATGGATTTGTGTGAAGTCATAGAATGGAGGTGTGTGTAGTCACAATGGAGGTGTGTGAAGTCAAAGAATGGAGGTGTTTGAAGTCATAGAATGGATGTTTCTGAAGTAAGAATGAAGGTGTGTGAAGTTATAGAAGGAGGTGTGTGAAGTCAAAATGGTGGTGTGTGAACTCATAGAATGGAGGTGTGTGAACTCATGGAATGGAGGGGTGTGAAGTCACAGAATTGAGGTGTGTGAAGTCAGAATGGAGGTGTGTAAAGTCAGAATGGAGGTGTGTGAAGTCAAAGAATGGAGGTGTGTGAATTCACAATGCATTTGTGTGAACTCATAGAATGGAGGTCTGTGAAGTCACAATGTAGGTGTGTGAAGTCACGGAATGGAGGTGTGTGAAGTCATAGAATGGAGGTGTGTGAAGTCACAGAATGGAGGTGTGTGAAGTCATAAAATGGAGGTGTGTGAAGTCACAGAATGGAGGTGTGTGAAGTCATATATTGGAGGTTTGTGAAGTCAGAATGGAGGTGTGTGAACTCATAGAATGGAGGTGTGTGAAGTCACAATGCAGGTGTGCGAAGTCATAGAATGGAGGTGTGTGAGGTCATAGAATGGAGGTGTGTGAAGTCACAGAATGGAGGTGTGTGAAGTCATAGAATGGAGGTGTGAGAAGTCACAGAATGGAGGTGTGTGAAGTCATAGAATGGAGGTGTGTGAAGTCACAGAATGGAGGTGTGTGAAGTCACAGAATGGGGTGTGTGAAATAAAAATGGAGGTGTGTGAAGTCACAGAATGGAGGTGTGTGAAGTCATAGAATGGATGTTTCTGAAGTAAGAATGAAGGTGTGTGAAGTCATAGAATGGAGGTGTGTGAAGTCAAAATGGTGGTGTGTGAACTCATAGAATGGAGGTGTGTGAACTCATGGAATTGAGGTGTGTGAAGTCACAGAATGGAGGTGTGTGAAGTCACAGAATGGAGGTGTGTGAAGTCATAGAATGGAGGTGTGTGAAGTCATAGAATTTAGGTGTGTGAAGTCATAGATTGGAGGTGTGTAAAGTCACAGAATGGAGGTGTGTGAAATCACAAAATGGAGGTGTGTGAACTCAGAATGGAGGTGTGTGAAGTCATAGAATGCAGGTGTGTGAATTCACAATGCATTTGTGTGAACTCATAGAATGGAGGTCTGTGAAGTCACAATGTAGGTGTGTGGAGTCACAGAATGGAGGTGTGTGAAGTCATAGAATGGAGGTGTGTGAAGTCACAGAATGGAGGTGTGTGAAGTCATATATTGGAGGTTTGTGAAGTCATAGAATGGAGGTGTGTCAAGTCACAGATTGAAGGTGTGTGAAGTCACAGAATGGGGTGTGTGAAATAAAAATGGAGGTGTGTGAAGTCACAGAATGGAGGTGTGTGAAGTCATAGAATGGATGTTTCTGAAGTAAGAATGAAGGTGTGTGAAGTCATAGAATGGAGGTGTGTGAAGTCAAAATGGTGGTGTGTGAACTCATAGAATGGAGGTGTGTGAACTCATGGAATTGAGGTGTGTGAAGTCACAGAATGGAGGTGTGTGAAGTCATAGAATGGAGGTGTGAGAAGTCACAGAATGGAGGTGTGTGAAGTCATAGAATGGAGGTGTGTGAAGTCATAGAATTTAGGTGTGTGAAGTCATAGATTGGAGGTGTGTAAAGTCACAGAATGGAGGTGTGTGAAATCACAAAATGGAGGTGTGTGAACTCAGAAGGGAGGTGTGTGAAGTCACAGAATGGAGGTGTGTGAAGTCATAGAATGGATGTTTCTGAAGTAAGAATGAAGGTGTGTGAAGTTATAGAATGGAGGTTTGTGAAGTCAAAATGGTGGTGTGTGAACTCATAGAATGGAGGTGTGTGAACTCATGGAATTGAGGTGTGTGAAGTCACAGAATTGAGGTGTGTGAAGTCAGAATGGAGGTGTGTGAAGTCAGAATGGAGGTGTGTGAAGTCATAGAATGGAGGTGTATGAAGTCACAATGGAGGTGTGTGAAGTCATAGAGTGGAGGTTTTTGAAGTCACAGAATGGAGGTGTGTGAAGTCATAGAATGGAGGTGTGTGAGGTCAGATTGGAGGTGTGTGAAGTCATAGAATGGAGGTGTGTCAACTCAAAAGGAGGTGTGTGAACTCATAGAATGGAGGTGTGTGAAGTCATAGAATGGAGGTGTGTGAAATCATAGAATGGAGGTGTGTGAAGTCACAGAATTGAGGTGTGTGAAGTCAGAATGGAGGTGTGTGAAGTCAGAATGGAGGTGTGTGAAGTCACAGAATGGAGGTGTGTGAAGTCATAGAATGGAGGTGAGTGAAGTCACAGAATGGAGGTGTGTGAAGTCATATATTGGAGGTTTGTGAAGTCATAGAATGGAGGTGTTTGAAGTAATAGAATGGAGGTGTGTCAAGTCACAAATAGAAGGTGTGTGAAGTCACAGAATGAGGTGTGTGAACTCAGAATGGAGGTGTGTGAAGTCATAGAATGGAGGTGTGTGAAGTCATAGAATGGATGTTTCTGCAGTAAGAATGAAGGTGTGTGAAGTTATAGAATGGAGGTTTGTGAAGTCAAAATGGTGGTGTGTGAACTCATAGAATGGAGGTGTGTGAACTCATGGAATTGAGGTGTCTGAAGTCACAGAATGGAGGTGTGTGAAGTCATTTTATGGAGCTCTGTGAAGTTAGAATGGAGGTGTGTGAAGTCACAGAATGGAGGTGTGTAAACTCAGAATGGAGGTGTGTGAAGTCACAGAATCTAGGTGTGTGAAGTCATAGAATGGAGGTGTGTGAAGTCATAGAATGGAGGTTTGTGAAGTCATAATGGAGGCGTGTGAAGTCACAGAAATCAGGTGTGTGAAGTCACAGAATGGAGGTGTGTGAAGTCATAGAATGGAGGTGTGTGAAGTCAGAACGGAGGTGTGTGAACTCAGATTGGAGGTGTGGGAAGTCACAATGGACGTGTGTGAAGTTATAGAATGGAGGTGTGTGAAGTCACAGAATGGAGGGGTGTGAAGTCAAAGACTGGAGGTGTGTGAAGTCATAGAATGGAGGTGTGTGAATTAATAGAATGGAGGTGTGAGAAATCATAGAATGGAGGTGTGTGAAGTCACAGAATGGAGGTGTGTGAAGTCACAGAATTGAGGTGTGTTAAGTCACCGAATGGAGGTGTGTGAACTCACAATGGAGGTGTGTGATGTCAAAGAATGGAGGTGTGTGAAGGCATAGAATGGAATTGTGTGAAGTCATAGAATGGTGGTGTGTGAAGTGAGAATTGAGGTGTGTGAAGTCACGGAATTGAGGTGTGTGAACTCAAAATGGAGGTGTGTGAAGTCACAGAATGGAGGTTTGTGAAGTCATAGAATGGAGGTGTGTGAAGTCATAGAATGGATGTTTCTGAAGTAGAATGAAGGTGTGTGAAGTCATAGAATGGAGGTGTGTGAAGTCAAAATGGAGGTGTGTGAACTCATAAAATGGAGATGTGTGAAGTCATGGAATGGAGGTGTGTGAAGTCCAAGAATATAGGTGTGTGAAGTCAAACAATGGTGGTGTGTGAAGTCACAGAATGCAGGTGTGGTAAGTCAAAGAATGGAAGTGTGTGAAGTCAAAATGGAGGTGTGTGAAGTCACAGAATGGAGGTGTGTGAAGTCACAGAATGAAAGTGTTTGAAGTCAAAATTGTGGTGTGTGAAGTCACAAATGGAGGAGTCTGAAGTCAGAATGCAGCTGTGTGAAGCCATAGAATGGAGGTGTGTGAAGTCAGAATGGAGGTGTATGAACTCATAGAATGGAGTGTGTGAAGTGACAATGGGGGTGTGTGAAGTCATAGAATGGGGGTGTGTGAAGTCAAATTGGAGGTGTGTGAAATCACAGAATGGAGGTGTGTCAACTCAGAAATGAGGTGTGTGAAGTCATAGAATGGAGGTGTGTGAATTCATGGAATGGAAGATTGTGAAATCATAGAATGGAGGTGTGTGAAGTCAAAGAATTGAGGTTTGTGAAGTCAGAATGGAGGTGTGTGAAGTCAGCATGGAGGTGAGTGAAGTCACAGAATGGAGGTGTGGGAACTCAGAATGGAGGTGTGTGGTCACAGAACGGAGGTTTGTGAAGTCATAGAATGGAGGTGCCTGAAGTCAAAGAATGGATGTTTCTGAAGTGAGAACGAAGGTGTATGAAGTCAAAGAATGTAGGTGTGTGAAGTCAAACAATAAAGGTGTGTGAAGTCACAGAATGGAGGTGTGTGAACTCATAGAATGGAGGTGCATGCAGTCAAAGAATGGAGGTGTGTGAAGTCATGGAATGGAGGAGTGTGAAGTCAGATGGAGTCGTGTGAAGTCATAGAATGGAGGTTTTTGAAGTCACAGAATGGAAGTGTGTGAAGTCATAAAATGGAGGTGTGTGAAGTCAGATTGGAGGTGTGTGAAGTCATAGAATGGAGGTGTGTCAACTCAGAAAGGAGGTGTGTGAAGTCATAGAATGGAGGTGTGTGAAGTCATAGAATGGAGGTGTGTGAAATCATAGAATGGAGTTGTGTGAAGTCACAGAATTGAGGTGTGTAAAGTCAGAATGGAGGTGTGTGAAGTCAGAATGGAGGTGTGTGAAATCACAGAATGGAGGTGTGTGAATTCACATTGCATTTGTGTGAACTCATAGAATGGAGGTCTGTGAAGTCACAATGTAGGTGTGTGAAGTCACAGAATGGAGGTGTGTGAAGTCATAGAATGGAGGTGTGTGAAGTCACAGAATGGAGGTGTGTGAAGTCATAGAATGGAGGTGTGTGAAGTAATAGAATGGAGGTGTGTGAAGTCAGAATGGATTTGTGTGAAGTCATAGAATGGAGGTGTGTGTAGTCACAATGGAGGTGTGTGAAGTCACAGAATGGAGGTGTTTGAAGTCATAGAATGGATGTTTCTGAAGTAAGAATGAAGGTGTGTGAAGTTATAGAAGGAGGTGTGTGAAGTCAAAATGGTGGTGTGTGAACTCATAGAATGGAGGTGTGTGAACTCATGGAATGGAGGGGTGTGAAGTCACAGAATTGAGGTGTGTGAAGTCAGAATGGAGGTGTGTAAAGTCAGAATGGAGGTGTGTGAAGTCAAAGAATGGAGGTGTGTGAATTCACAATGCATTTGTGTGAACTCATAGAATGGAGGTCTGTGAAGTCACAATGTAGGTGTGTGAAGTCACGGAATGGAGGTGTGTGAAGTCATAGAATGGAGGTGTGTGAAGTCACAGAATGGAGGTGTGTGAAGTCATAAAATGGAGGTGTGTGAAGTCACAGAATGGAGGTGTGTGAAGTCATATATTGGAGGTTTGTGAAGTCAGAATGGAGGTGTGTGAACTCATAGAATGGAGGTGTGTGAAGTCACAATGCAGGTGTGCGAAGTCATAGAATGGAGGTGTGTGAGGTCATAGAATGGAGGTGTGTGAAGTCACAGAATGGAGGTGTGTGAAGTCATAGAATGGAGGTGTGAGAAGTCACAGAATGGAGGTGTGTGAAGTCATAGAATGGAGGTGTGTGAAGTCACAGAATGGAGGTGTGTGAAGTCACAGAATGGGGTGTGTGAAATAAAAATGGAGGTGTGTGAAGTCACAGAATGGAGGTGTGTGAAGTCATAGAATGGATGTTTCTGAAGTAAGAATGAAGGTGTGTGAAGTCATAGAATGGAGGTGTGTGAAGTCAAAATGGTGGTGTGTGAACTCATAGAATGGAGGTGTGTGAACTCATGGAATTGAGGTGTGTGAAGTCACAGAATGGAGGTGTGTGAAGTCACAGAATGGAGGTGTGTGAAGTCATAGAATGGAGGTGTGTGAAGTCATAGAATTTAGGTGTGTGAAGTCATAGATTGGAGGTGTGCAAAGTCACAGAATGGAGGTGTGTGAAATCACAAAATGGAGGTGTGTGAACTCAGAATGGAGGTGTGTGAAGTCACAGAATGGAGGTGTGTGAAGTCATAGATTGGATGTTTCTGAAGTAAGAATGAAGGTGTGTGAAGTTATAGAATGGAGGTTTGTGAAGTGAAAATGGTGGTGTGTGAACTCATAGAATGGAGGTGTGTGAACTCATGGAATTGAGGTGTGTGAAGTCACAGAAATGAGGTGTGTGAAGTCAGAATGGAGGTGTGTGAAGTCAGAATGGAGGTGTGTGAAGTCATAGAATGGAGGTGTATGAAGTCACAATGGAGGTGTGTGAAGTCATAGAGTGGAGGTTTTTGAAGTCACAGAATGGAGGTGTGTGAAGTCATAGAATGGAGGTGTGTGAGGTCAGATTGGAGGTGTGTGAAGTCATAGAATGGAGGTGTGTCAACTCAAAAGGAGGTGTGTGAACTCATAGAATGGAGGTGTGTGAAGTCATAGAATGGAGGTGTGTGAAATCATAGAATGGAGGTGTGTGAAGTCACAGAATTGAGGTGTGTGAAGTCAGAATGGAGGTGTGTGAAGTCAGAATGGAGGTGTGTGAAGTCACAGAATGGAGGTGTGTGAAGTCATAGAATGGAGGTGAGTGAAGTCACAGAATGGAGGTGTGTGAAGTCATATATTGGAGGTTTGTGAAGTCATAGAATGGAGGTGTTTGAAGTAATAGAATGGAGGTGTGTCAAGTCACAAATAGAAGGTGTGTGAAGTCACAGAATGAGGTGTGTGAACTCAGAATGGAGGTGTGTGAAGTCATAGAATGGAGGTGTGTGAAGTCATAGAATGGATGTTTCTGCAGTAAGAATGAAGGTGTGTGAAGTTATAGAATGGAGGTTTGTGAAGTCAAAATGGTGGTGTGTGAACTCATAGAATGGAGGTGTGTGAACTCATGGAATTGAGGTGTCTGAAGTCACAGAATGGAGGTGTGTGAAGTCATTTTATGGAGCTCTGTGAAGTTAGAATGGAGGTGTGTGAAGTCACAGAATGGAGGTGTGTAAACTCAGAATGGAGGTGTGTGAAGTCACAGAATCTAGGTGTGTGAAGTCATAGAATGGAGGTGTGTGAAGTCATAGAATGGAGGTTTGTGAAGTCATAATGGAGGCGTGTGAAGTCACAGAAATCAGGTGTGTGAAGTCACAGAAAGGAGGTGTGTGAAGTCATAGAATGGAGGTGTGTGAAGTCAGAACGGAGGTGTGTGAACTCAGATTGGTGGTGTGGGAAGTCACAATGGACGTGTGTGAAGTTATAGAATGGAGGTGTGTGAAGTCACAGAATGGAGGGGTGTGAAGTCAAAGACTGGAGGTGTGTGAAGTCATAGAATGGAGGTGTGTGAACTCATAGAATGGAGGTGTGTGAAGTCATAGAATGGAGGTGTGTGAATTAATAGAATGGAGGTGTGAGAAATCATAGAATGGAGGTGTGTGAAGTCACAGAATGGAGGTGTGTGAAGTCACAGAATGGAGGTGTGTTAAGTCACAGAATGGAGGTGTGTGAACTCACAATGGAGGTGTGTGATGTCAAAGAATGGAGGTGTGTGAAGGCATAGAATGGAATTGTGTGAAGTCATAGAATGGAGGTGTGTGAAGTGAGAATTGAGGTGTGTGAAGTCACGGAATTGAGGTGTGTGAACTCAAAATGGAGGTGTGTGAAGTCACAGAATGGAGGTTTGTGAAGTCATAGAATGGAGGTGTGTGAAGTCATAGAATGGATGTTTCTGAAGTAGAATGAAGGTGTGTGAAGTCATAGAATGGAGGTGTGTGAAGTCAAAATGGAGGTGTGTGAACTCATAAAATGGAGATGTGTGAAGTCATGGAAAGGAGGTGTGTGAAGTCCAAGAATATAGGTGTGTGAAGTCAAACAATGGTGGTGTGTGAAGTCACAGAATGCAGGTGTGGTAAGTCAAAGAATGGAAGTGTGTGAAGTCAAAATGGAGGTGTGTGAAGTCACAGAATGGAGGTGTGTGAAGTCACAGAATGAAAGTGTTTGAAGTCAAAATTGTGGTGTGTGATGTCATAAATGGAGGAGTCTGAAGTCAGAATGCAGCTGTGTGAAGCCATAGAATGGAGGTGTGTGAAGTCAGAATGGAGGTGTGTGAACTCATAGAATGGAGTGTGTGAAGTGACAATGGGGGTGTGTGAAGTCATAGAATGGAGGTGTGTGAATTCATGGAATGGAAGAGTGTGAAATCATAGAATGGAGGTGTGTGAAGTCAAAGAATTGAGGTTTGTGAAGTCAGAATGGAGGTGTGTGAAGTCAGGGTGGAGGTGAGTGAAGTCACAGAATGGAGGTGTGGGAACTCAGAATGGAGGTGTGTGGTTACAGAACGGAGGTTTGTGAAGTCATAGAATGGAAGTGCCTGAAGTCATAGAATGGATGTTTCTGAAGTGAGAACGAAGGTGTATGAAGTCAAAGAATGGAGGTGTGTGAAGTCAAAATGGAGGTGTGTGAATCATAGAATGGAGGTGTGTGAACTCATAGAATGGAGGTGTGTGAAGTCATGGAATGGAGGTGTGTGAAGTCAAACAATAAAGGTGTATGAAGTCAAAGAATGGAGGTGTGTGAACTCATAGAATGGAGGTGCATGCAGTCAAAGAATGGAGGTGTGTGAAGTCAGATGGAGTTGTGTGAAGTCATAGAATGGAGGTTTTTGAAGTCACAGAATGGAAGTGTGTGAAGTGATAAAATGGAGGTGTGTGAAGTCAGATTGGAGGTGTGTGAAGTCATAGAATGGAGGTGTGTCAACTCAGAATGGAGGTGTGTGAATTCACAATGCATTTGTGTGAACTCATAGAATGGAGCTGTGTGAAGTCATAGAATGGAGGTGTGTGAAGTCATAGAATGGAGCTGTGTGACGTCAGAATTGAGGTGTATTCAGTCACAGAACGGAGGTGTTTGAACTCAGAATGGAGGTGTGTGAAGTCACAGAATGGAGGTGTGTGAAGTCATCGAATGGAGGTGTGTAAAATCATAGAATGGAGGTGTGGGAAGTCAGAGAATGGAGCTGTGTGAAGTCAGAATGGAGGTGTGTGAAGTCACAGAATCTAGGTGTGTGAAGTCATAGAATGGAGGTGTGTGAAGTCATAGAATGGAGGTTTGTGAAGTCATAATGGAGGCGTGTGAAGTCACAGAAATCAGGTGTGTGAAGTCAAAGAATGGAGGTGTGTGAAGTCATAGAATGGAGGTGTGTGAAGTCAGAACGGAGGTGTGTGAACTCAGATTGGAGGTATGGGAAGTCACAATGGAGGTGTGTGAAGTTATAGAATGGAGGTGTGTGAAGTCACAGAATGGAGGGGTGTGAAGTCAAAGACTGAGGTGTGTGAAGTCATAGAATGGAGGTGTGTGAACTCATAGAATGGAGGTGTGTGAAGTCATAGAATGGAGGTGTGTGAATTAATAGAATGGAGGTGTGAGAAATCATAGAATGGAGGTGTGTGAAGTCACAGAATGGAGGTGTGTGAAGTCACAGAATGGAGGTGTGTGAAGTCACAGAATGGAGATGTGTGAACTCACAATGGAGGTGTGTGATGTCAAAGAATGGAGGTGTGTGAAGTCATAGAATGGAATTTTGTGAAGTCATAGAATGGAGGTGTGTGAAGTGAGAATTGAGGTGTGTGAAGTCACGGAATTGAGGTGTGTGAACTCAAAATGGAGGTGTGTGAAGTCACAGAATGGAGGTTTGTGAAGTCATAGAATGAAGGTGTGTGAAGTCATAGAATGGAGGTGTGTGAAGTCAAAATGGAGGTGTGTGAACTCATAAAATGGAGATGTGTGAAGTCATGGAATGGAGGTGTGTTTAGTCCAAGAATATAGGTGTGTGTAGTCAAACAATGGTGGTGTGTGAAGTCACAGAATGCAGGTGTGTTAAGTCAAAGAATGGAAGTGTGTGAAGTCAAAATGGAGGTGTGTGAAGTCACAGAATGGAGGTGTGTGAAGTCACAGAATGAAGGTGATTGAAGTCAAAATTGTGGTGTGTGAAGTCACAAATGGAGGAGTCTGAAGTCAGAATGCAGCTGTGTGAAGCCATAGAATGGAGGTGTGTGAAGTCAGAATGGAGGTGGAGCTGTGTGAACTCATAGAATGGAGTGGGTGAAGTGACAATGGGGGTGTGTGAAGTCATAGAATGGGGGTGTGTGAAGTCAAATTGGAGGTGTGTGAAATCACAGAATGGAGGTGTGTCAACTCAGAAATGAGGTGTGTGAAGTCATAGAATGGAGGTGTGTGAATTCATGGAATGGAAGATTGTGAAATCATAGAATGGAGGTGTGTGAAGTCAAAGAATTGAGGTTTGTGAAGTCAGAATGGAGGTGTGTGAAATCAGGATGGAGGTGAGTGAAGTCTCAGAATGGAGGTGTGGGAACTCAGAATGGAGGTGTGTGGTCACAGAACGGAGGTTTGTGAAGTCATAGAATGGAGGTGCCTGAAGTCAAAGAATGGATGTTTCTGAAGTGAGAACGAAGGTGTATGAAGTCAAAGAATGGAGGTGTGTGAAGTCAAACAATAAAGGTGTGTGAAGTCACAGAATGGAGGTGTGTGAACTCATAGAATGGAGGTGCATGCAGTCAAAGAATGGAGGTGTATAAAGTCATGGAATGGAGGTGTGTGAAGTAAGATGGAGTCGTGTGAAGTCATAGAATGGAGGTTTTTGAATCACAGAATGGAAGTGTGTGAAGTCATGAAATGGAGGTGTGTGAAGTCAGATTGGAGGTGTGTGAAGTCATAGAATGGAGGTGTGTCAACTCAGAAAGGAGGTGTGTGAAGTCATAGAATGGAGGTGTGTGAAGTCATAGAATGGAGGTGTGTGAAATCATAGAATGGAGTTGTGTGAAGTCACAGAATTGAGGTGTGTGAAGTCAGAATGGAGGTGTGTGAAGTCAGAATGGAGGTGTGTGAAATCACAGAATGGAGGTGTGTGAATTCACATTGCATTTCTGTGAACTCATAGAATGGAGGTCTGTGAAGTCACAATGTAGGTGTGTGAAGTCACAGAATGGAGGTGTGTGAAGTCATAGAATGGAGGTGTGTGAAGTCACAGAATGGAGGTGTGTGAAGTCATAGAATGGAGGTGTGTGAAGTAATAGAATGGAGGTGTGTGAAGTCAGAATGGAGTTGTGTGAAGTCATAGAATGGAGGTGTGAAGTCACAATGGAGGTGTGTGAAGTCATAGAATGGAGGTGTGTGAAGTCAGAACGGAGGTGTGTGAACTCAGATTGGAGGTATGGGAAGTCACAATGGAGGTGTGTGAAGTTATAGAATGGAGGTGTGTGAAGTCACAGAATGGAGGGGTGTGAAGTCAAAGACTGAGGTGTGTGAAGTCATAGAATGGAGGTGTGTGAACTCATAGAATGGAGGTGTGTGAAGTCATAGAATGGAGGTGTGTGAATTAATAGAATGGAGGTGTGAGAAATCATAGAATGGAGGTGTGTGAAGTCACAGAATGGAGGTGTGTGAAGTCACAGAATGGAGGTGTGTGAAGTCACAGAATGGAGATGTGTGAACTCACAATGGAGGTGTGTGATGTCAAAGAATGGAGGTGTGTGAAGTCATAGAATGGAATTTTGTGAAGTCATAGAATGGAGGTGTGTGAAGTGAGAATTGAGGTGTGTGAAGTCACGGAATTGAGGTGTGTGAACTCAAAATAGAGGTGTGTGAAGTCACAGAATGGAGGTTTGTGAAGTCATAGAATGAAGGTGTGTGAAGTCATAGAATGGAGGTGTGTGAAGTCAAAATGGAGGTGTGTGAACTCATAAAATGGAGATGTGTGAAGTCATGGAATGGAGGTGTGTTTAGTCCAAGAATATAGGTGTGTGTAGTCAAACAATGGTGGTGTGTGAAGTCACAGAATGCAGGTGTGTTAAGTCAAAGAATGGAAGTGTGTGAAGTCAAAATGGAGGTGTGTGAAGTCACAGAATGGAGGTGTGTGAAGTCACAGAATGAAGGTGATTGAAGTCAAAATTGTGGTGTGTGAAGTCACAAATGGAGGAGTCTGAAGTCAGAATGCAGCTGTGTGAAGCCATAGAATGGAGGTGTGTGAAGTCAGAATGGAGGTGGAGCTGTGTGAACTCATAGAATGGAGTGGGTGAAGTGACAATGGGGGTGTGTGAAGTCATAGAATGGGGGTGTGTGAAGTCAAATTGGAGGTGTGTGAAATCACAGAATGGAGGTGTGTCAACTCAGAAATGAGGTGTGTGAAGTCATAGAATGGAGGTGTGTGAATTCATGGAATGGAAGATTGTGAAATCATAGAATGGAGGTGTGTGAAGTCAAAGAATTGAGGTTTGTGAAGTCAGAATGGAGGTGTGTGAAATCAGGATGGAGGTGAGTGAAGTCTCAGAATGGAGGTGTGGGAACTCAGAATGGAGGTGTGTGGTCACAGAACGGAGGTTTGTGAAGTCATAGAATGGAGGTGCCTGAAGTCAAAGAATGGATGTTTCTGAAGTGAGAACGAAGGTGTATGAAGTCAAAGAATGGAGGTGTGTGAAGTCAAACAATAAAGGTGTGTGAAGTCACAGAATGGAGGTGTGTGAACTCATAGAATGGAGGTGCATGCAGTCAAAGAATGGAGGTGTATAAAGTCATGGAATGGAGGTGTGTGAAGTAAGATGGAGTCGTGTGAAGTCATAGAATGGAGGTTTTTGAATCACAGAATGGAAGTGTGTGAAGTCATGAAATGGAGGTGTGTGAAGTCAGATTGGAGGTGTGTGAAGTCATAGAATGGAGGTGTGTCAACTCAGAAAGGAGGTGTGTGAAGTCATAGAATGGAGGTGTGTGAAGTCATAGAATGGAGGTGTGTGAAATCATAGAATGGAGTTGTGTGAAGTCACAGAATTGAGGTGTGTGAAGTCAGAATGGAGGTGTGTGAAGTCAGAATGGAGGTGTGTGAAATCACAGAATGGAGGTGTGTGAATTCACATTGCATTTCTGTGAACTCATAGAATGGAGGTCTGTGAAGTCACAATGTAGGTGTGTGAAGTCACAGAATGGAGGTGTGTGAAGTCATAGAATGGAGGTGTGTGAAGTCACAGAATGGAGGTGTGTGAAGTCATAGAATGGAGGTGTGTGAAGTAATAGAATGGAGGTGTGTGAAGTCAGAATGGAGTTGTGTGAAGTCATAGAATGGAGGTGTGAAGTCACAATGGAGGTGTGTGAAGTCACAGAATGGAGGTGTGTGAAGTCATAGAATGGATGTTTCTGAAGTAAGAATGAATTTGTGTGAAGTTATAGAAGGAGGTGTGTGAAGTCAAAATGGTGGTGTGTGAACTCATAGAATGGAGGTGTGTGAACTCATGGAATGGAGGGGTGTGAAGTCACAGAATTGAGGTGTGTGAAGTCAGAATGGAGGTGTGTGAAGTCAGAATGGAGGTGTGTGAAGTCATAGAATGGAGGTGTGTGAATTCACAATGCATTTGTGTGAACTCATAGAATGGAGGTCTGTGAAGTCACAATGTAGGTGTGTGAAGTCACGGAATGGAGGTGTGTGAAGTCATAGAATGGAGGTGTGTGAAGTCACAGAATGGAGGTGTGTGAAGTCATAAAATGGAGGTGTGTGAAGTCACAGAATGGAGGTGTGTGAAGTCATGTATTGGAGGTTTGTGAAGTCAGAATGGAGGTGTGTGAACTCATAGAATGGAGGTGTGTGAAGTCACAATGCAGGTGTGCGAAGTCATAGAATGGAGGTGTGTGAGGTCATAGAATGGAGGTGTGTGAAGTCACAGAATGGAGGTGTGTGAAGTCATAGAATGGAGGTGTGAGAAGTCACAGAATGGAGGTGTGTGAAGTCATAGAATGGAGGTGTGTGAAGTCATAGAATGGAGGTGTGAGAAGTCACAGAATGGAGGTGTGTGAAGTCATAGAATGGAGGTGTGTGAAGTCATAGAATTTAGGTGTGTGAAGTCATGGAATGGAGGTGTGTGAAGTCAGAGAATGGAGGTGTGTGAAATCACAAATTGGATGTGTGTGAACTCAGAATGGAGGTGTGTGAAGTCACAGAATGGAGGTGTGTGAAGTCATAGAATGGAGGTGTGTGAAGTCACACAATGGGGGTGTGTGAAGTCATAGAATGGAGGTGTGTGAAGTCATAGAATGGAGGTGTGTGAAGTCACAGAATGGAGGTGTTTGAAGTCAGAATAGATGTGTGCGAAGTCATAGAATGGAGCTGTGTGAAGTCAGAATGGAGCTGTGTGAAGTCATAGAATGGAGGTCAGTGAAGTCAGAAGGCGCTGTGTGAACTCATAGAATGATGGTGTGTGAAGTCACAATGGAGGTGTGTGAAGTCATAGAATGGAGGTTTTTGAAGTCACAGAATGGAGGTGTGTGAAGTCATAGAATGGAGGTGTGTGAAGTCAGATTGGAGGTGTGTGAAGTCATGGAATGGAGGTGTGTGAAATCATAGACTGGAGGTGTGTGAAGTCACAGAATTGAGGTGTGTGAAGTCAGAATGGAGGTGTGTGAAGTCAGAATGGGGGGGTGTGAAGTCATAGAATGCAGGTGTGTGAATTCACAATGCATTTGTGTGAACTCATAGAATGGAGGTCTGTGAAGTCACAATGTAGGTGTGTGAAGTCACGGAATGGAGGTGTGTGAAGTCATAGAATGGAGGTGTGTGAAATCACAGAATGGAGGTGTGTGAGGTCATAAAATGGAGGTGTGTGAAGTCACAGAATGGAGGTGTGTGAAGTCATATATTGGAGGTTTGTGAAGTCAGAATGGAGGTGTGTGAACTCATAGAATGGAGGTGTGTGAAGTCACAATGCAGGTGTGCGAAGTCATAGAATGGAGGTGTGTGAGGTCATAGAATGGAGGTGTGTGAAGTCACAGAATGGAGGTGTGTGAAGTCATAGAATGGAGGTGTGAGAAGTCACAGAATGGAGGTGTGTGAAGTCATAGAATGGAGGTGTGTGAAGTCATAGAATTTAGGTGTGTGAAGTCATGGAATGGAGGTGTGTGAAGTCAGAGAATGGAGGTGTGTGAAATCACAAATTGGATGTGTGTGAACTCAGAATGGAGGTGTGTGAAGTCACAGAATGGAGGTGTGTGAAGTCAGAACGGAGGTGTGTGATCTCAGATTGGAGGTGTGGGAAGTCACAATGGAGGTGTGTGAAGTTATAGAATGGAGGTGTGTGAAGTCACAGAATGGAAGGGTGTGAAGTCAAAGACTGGAGGTGTATGAAGTCATAGAATGGAGGTGTGTGAACTCATAGAATGGAGGTGTGTGAAGTCATAGAATGGAGGTGTGTGAATTAATAGAATGGAGGTGTGAGAAATCATAGAATGGAGGTGTGTGAAGTCACAGAATGGAGGTGTGTGAAGTCACAGAATGGAGGTGTGTGAAGTCACAGAATGGAGGTGTGTGAACTCACAATGGAGGTGTGTGATGTCAAAGAATGGAGGTGTGTGAAGTCATAGAATGGAATTGTGTGAAGTCATAGAATGGAGGTGTGTGAAGTGAGAATTGAGGTGTGTGAAGTCACGGAATTGAGGTGTGTGAACTCAAAATGGAGGTGTGTGAAGTCACAGAATGGAGGTTTGTGAAGTCATAGAATGGAGGTGTGTGAAGTCATAGAATGGATGTTTCTGAAGTAGAATGAAGGTGTGTGAAGTCATAGAATGGAGGTGTGTGAAGTCAAAATGGAGGTGTGTGAACTCATAAAATGGAGATGTGTGAAGTCATGGAATGGAGGTGTGTTTAGTCCAAGAATATAGGTGTGTGAAGTCAAACAATGGTGGTGTGTGAAGTCACAGAATGCAGGTGTGTTAAGTCAAAGAATGGAAGTGTGTGAAGTCAAAATGGAGGTGTGTGAAGTCACAGAATGGAGGTGTGTGAAGTCATAGAATGGATGTTTCTGAAGTAGAATGAAGGTGTGTGAAGTCATAGAATGGAGGTGTGTGAAGTCAAAATGGAGGTGTGTGAACTCATAAAATGGAGATGTGTGAAGTCATGGAATGGAGGTGTGTGAAGTCCAAGAATATAGGTGTGTGAAGTCAAACAATGGTGGTGTGTGAAGTCACAGAATGCAGGTGTGTTAAGTCAAAGAATGGAAGTGTGTGAAGTCAAAATGGAGGTGTGTGAAGTCACAGAATGGAGGTGTGTGATGTCACAGAATGAAGGTGTTTGAAGTCATAATTGTGGTGTGTGAAGTCACAAATGGAGGAGTCTGAAGTCAGAATGCAGCTGTGTGAAGCCATAGAATGGAGGTGTGTGAAGTCAGAATGGAGGTGTATGAACTCATAGAATGGAGTGTGTGAAGTGACAATGGGGGTGTGTGAAGTCATAGAATGGGGGTGTGTGAAGTCAAATTGGAGGTGTGTGAAATCACAGAATGGAGGTGTGTCAACTCAGAAATGAGGTGTGTGAAGTCATAGAATGGAGGTGTGTGAATTCATGGAATGGAAGAGTGTGAAATCATAGAATGGAGGTGTGTGAAGTCAAAGAATTGAGGTTTGTGAAGTCAGAATGGAGGTGTGTGAAGTCAGGGTGGAGGTGAGTGAAGTCACAGAATGGAGGTGTGGGAACTCAGAATGGAGGTGTGTGGTTACAGAACGGAGGTTTGTGAAGTCATAGAATGGAAGTGCCTGAAGTCATAGAATGGATGTTTCTGAAGTGAGAACGAAGGTGTATGAAGTCAAAGAATGGAGGTGTGTGAAGTCAAAATGGAGGTGTGTGAATCATAGAATGGAGGTGTGTGAACTCATAGAATGGAGGTGTGTGAAGTCATGGAATGGAGGTGTGTGAAGTCAAACAATAAAGGTGTATGAAGTCAAAGAATGGAGGTGTGTGAACTCATAGAATGGAGGTGCATGCAGTCAAAGAATGGAGGTGTGTGAAGTCAGATGGAGTTGTGGGAAGTCATAGAATGGAAGTTTTTGAAGTCACAGAATGGAAGTGTGTGAAGTGATAAAATGGAGGTGTGTGAAGTCAGATTGGAGGTGTGTGAAGTCATAGAATGGAGGTGTGTCAACTCAGAATGGAGGTGTGTGAATTCACAATGCATTTGTGTGAACTCATAGAATGGAGCTGTGTGAAGTCATAGAATGGAGGTGTGTGAAGTCATAGAATGGAGCTGTGTGACGTCAGAATTGAGGTGTGTTCAGTCACAGAACGGAGGTGTTTGAACTCAGAATGGAGGTGTGTGAAGTCACAGAATGGAGGTGTGTGAAGTCATCGAATGGAGGTGTGTAAAATCATAGAATGGAGGTGTGGGAAGTCAGAGAATGGAGCTGTGTGAAGTCAGAATGGAGGTGTGCGAAGTCACAGAATGGAGGTGTGTGAAGTCATTTTATGGAGCTCTGTGAAGTTAGAATGGAGGTGTGTGAAGTCACAGAATGGCGGTGTGTAAACTCAGAATGGAGGTGTGTGAAGTCACAGAATCTAGGTGTGTGAAGTCATAGAATGGAGGTGTGTGAAGTCATAGAATGGAGGTTTGTGAAGTCATAATGGAGGCGTGTGAAGTCACAGAAATCAGGTGTGTGAAGTCAAAGAATGGAGGTGTGTGAAGTCATAGAATGGAGGTGTGTGAAGTCAGAACGGAGGTGTGTGAACTCAGATTGGAGGTGTGGGAAGTCACAATGTAGGTGTGTGAAGTTATAGAATGGAGGTGTGTGAAGTCACAGAATGGAGGGGTGTGAAGTCAAAGACTGAGGTGTGTGAAGTCATAGAATGGAGGTGTGTGAACTCATAGAATGGAGGTGTGTGAAGTCATAGAATGGAGGTGTGTGAATTAATAGAATGGAGGTGTGAGAAATCATAGAATGGAGGTGTGTGAAGTCACAGAATGGAGGTGTGTGAAGTCACAGAATGGAGGTGTGTGAAGTCACAGAATGGAGGTGTGTGAACTCACAATGGAGGTGTGTGATGTCAAAGAATGGAGGTGTGTGAAGTCATAGAATGGAATTGTGTGAAGTCATAGAATGGAGGTGTGTGAAGTGAGAATTGAGGTGTGTGAAGTCACGGAATTGAGGTGTGTGAACTCAAAATGGAGGTGTGTGAAGTCACAGAATGGAGGTTTGTGAAGTCATAGAATGGAGGTGTGTGAAGTCATAGAATGGATGTTTCTGAAGTAGAATGAAGGTGTGTGAAGTCATAGAATGGAGGTGTGTGAAGTCAAAATGGAGGTGTGTGAACTCATAAAATGGAGATGTGTGAAGTCATGGAATGGAGGTGTGTTTAGTCCAAGAATATAGGTGTGTGAAGTCAAACAATGGTGGTGTGTGAAGTCACAGAATGCAGGTGTGTTAAGTCAAAGAATGGAAGTGTGTGAAGTCAAAATGGAGGTGTGTGAAGTCACAGAATGGAGGTGTGTGAAGTCATAGAATGGATGTTTCTGAAGTAGAATGAAGGTGTGTGAAGTCATAGAATGGAGGTGTGTGAAGTCAAAATGGAGGTGTGTGAACTCATAAAATGGAGATGTGTGAAGTCATGGAATGGAGGTGTGTGAAGTCCAAGAATATAGGTGTGTGAAGTCAAACAATGGTGGTGTGTGAAGTCACAGAATGCAGGTGTGTTAAGTCAAAGAATGGAAGTGTGTGAAGTCAAAATGGAGGTGTGTGAAGTCACAGAATGGAGGTGTGTGATGTCACAGAATGAAGGTGTTTGAAGTCATAATTGTGGTGTGTGAAGTCACAAATGGAGGAGTCTGAAGTCAGAATGCAGCTGTGTGAAGCCATAGAATGGAGGTGTGTGAAGTCAGAATGGAGGTGTATGAACTCATAGAATGGAGTGTGTGAAGTGACAATGGGGGTGTGTGAAGTCATAGAATGGGGGTGTGTGAAGTCAAATTGGAGGTGTGTGAAATCACAGAATGGAGGTGTGTCAACTCAGAAATGAGGTGTGTGAAGTCATAGAATGGAGGTGTGTGAATTCATGGAATGGAAGAGTGTGAAATCATAGAATGGAGGTGTGTGAAGTCAAAGAATTGAGGTTTGTGAAGTCAGAATGGAGGTGTGTGAAGTCAGGGTGGAGGTGAGTGAAGTCACAGAATGGAGGTGTGGGAACTCAGAATGGAGGTGTGTGGTTACAGAACGGAGGTTTGTGAAGTCATAGAATGGAAGTGCCTGAAGTCATAGAATGGATGTTTCTGAAGTGAGAACGAAGGTGTATGAAGTCAAAGAATGGAGGTGTGTGAAGTCAAAATGGAGGTGTGTGAATCATAGAATGGAGGTGTGTGAACTCATAGAATGGAGGTGTGTGAAGTCATGGAATGGAGGTGTGTGAAGTCAAACAATAAAGGTGTATGAAGTCAAAGAATGGAGGTGTGTGAACTCATAGAATGGAGGTGCATGCAGTCAAAGAATGGAGGTGTGTGAAGTCAGATGGAGTTGTGGGAAGTCATAGAATGGAGGTTTTTGAAGTCACAGAATGGAAGTGTGTGAAGTGATAAAATGGAGGTGTGTGAAGTCAGATTGGAGGTGTGTGAAGTCATAGAATGGAGGTGTGTCAACTCAGAATGGAGGTGTGTGAATTCACAATGCATTTGTGTGAACTCATAGAATGGAGCTGTGTGAAGTCATAGAATGGAGGTGTGTGAAGTCATAGAATGGAGCTGTGTGACGTCAGAATTGAGGTGTGTTCAGTCACAGAACGGAGGTGTTTGAACTCAGAATGGAGGTGTGTGAAGTCACAGAATGGAGGTGTGTGAAGTCATCGAATGGAGGTGTGTAAAATCATAGAATGGAGGTGTGGGAAGTCAGAGAATGGAGCTGTGTGAAGTCAGAATGGAGGTGTGCGAAGTCACAGAATGGAGGTGTGTGAAGTCATTTTATGGAGCTCTGTGAAGTTAGAATGGAGGTGTGTGAAGTCACAGAATGGCGGTGTGTAAACTCAGAATGGAGGTGTGTGAAGTCACAGAATCTAGGTGTGTGAAGTCATAGAATGGAGGTGTGTGAAGTCATAGAATGGAGGTTTGTGAAGTCATAATGGAGGCGTGTGAAGTCACAGAAATCAGGTGTGTGAAGTCAAAGAATGGAGGTGTGTGAAGTCATAGAATGGAGGTGTGTGAAGTCAGAACGGAGGTGTGTGAACTCAGATTGGAGGTGTGGGAAGTCACAATGTAGGTGTGTGAAGTTATAGAATGGAGGTGTGTGAACTCATAGAATGGAGGTGTGTGAAGTCATAGAATGGAGGTGTGTGAATTAATAGAATGGAGGTGTGAGAAATCATAGAATGGAGGTGTGTGAAGTCACAGAATGGAGGTGTGTGAAGTCACAGAATGGAGGTGTGTGAAGTCACAGAATGGAGGTGTGTGAACTCACAATGGAGGTGTGTGATGTCAAAGAATGGAGGTGTGTGAAGTCATAGAATGGAATTGTGTGAAGTCATAGAATGGAGGTGTGTGAAGTGAGAATTGAGGTGTGTGAAGTCACGGAATTGAGGTGTGTGAACTCAAAATGGAGGTGTGTGAAGTCACAGAATGGAGGTTTGTGAAGTCATAGAATGGAGGTGTGTGAAGTCATAGAAGGGATGTTTCTGAAGTAGAATGAAGGTGTGTGAAGTCATAGAATGGAGGTGTGTGAAGTCAAAATGGAGGTGTGTGAACTCATAAAATGGAGATGTGTGAAGTCATGGAATGGAGGTGTGTTTAGTCCAAGAATATAGGTGTGTGTAGTCAAACAATGGTGGTGTGTGAAGTCACAGAATGCAGGTGTGTTAAGTCAAAGAATGGAAGTGTGTGAAGTCAAAATGGAGGTGTGTGAAGTCACAGAATGGAGGTGTGTGAAGTCACAGAATGAAGGTGATTTAAGTCAAAATTGTGGTGTGTGAAGTCACAAATGGAGGAGTCTGAAGTCAGAATGCAGCTGTGTGAAGCCATAGAATGGAGGTGTGTGAAGTCAGAATGGAGGTGGAGCTGTGTGAACTCATAGAATGGAGTGGGTGAAGTGACAATGGGGGTGTGTGAAGTCATAGAATGGGGGTGTGTGAAGTCAAATTGGAGGTGTGTGAAATCACAGAATGGAGGTGTGTCAACTCAGAAATGAGGTGTGTGAAGTCATAGAATGGAGGTGTGTGAATTCATGGAATGGAAGATTGTGAAATCATAGAATGGAGGTGTGTGAAGTCAAAGAATTGAGGTTTGTGAAGTCAGAATGGAGGTGTGTGAAATCAGGATGGAGGTGAGTGAAGTCTCAGAATGGAGGTGTGGGAACTCAGAATGGAGGTGTGTGGTCACAGAACGGAGGTTTGTGAAGTCATAGAATGGAGGTGCCTGAAGTCAAAGAATGGATGTTTCTGAAGTGAGAACGAAGGTGTATGAAGTCAAAGAATGGAGGTGTGTGAAGTCAAACAATAAAGGTGTGTGAAGTCACAGAATGGAGGTGTGTGAACTCATAGAATGGAGGTGCATGCAGTCAAAGAATGGAGGTGTGTAAAGTCATGGAATGGAGGTGTGTGAAGTAAGATGGAGTCGTGTGAAGTCATAGAATGGAGGTTTTTGAAGTCACAGAATGGAAGTGTGTGAAGTCATGAAATGGAGGTGTGTGAAGTCAGATTGGAGGTGTGTGAAGTCATAGAATGGAGGTGTGTCAACTCAGAAAGGAGGTGTGTGAAGTCATAGAATGGAGGTGTGTGAAGTCATAGAATGGAGGTGTGTGAAATCATAGAATGGAGTTGTGTGAAGTCACAGAATTGAGGTGTGTGAAGTCAGAATGGAGGTGTGTGAAGTCAGAATGGAGGTGTGTGAAATCACAGAATGGAGGTGTGTGAATTCACATTGCATTTGTGTGAACTCATAGAATGGAGGTCTGTGAAGTCACAATGTAGGTGTATGAAGTCACAGAATGGAGGTGTGTGAAGTCATACAATGGAGGTGTGTGAAGTCACAGAATGGAGGTGTGTGAAGTCATAGAATGGAGGTGTGTGAAGTCAGAATGGAGTTGTGTGAAGTCATAGAATGGAGGTGTGAAGTCACAATGGAGGTGTGTGAAGTCACAGAATGGAGGTGTGTGAAGTCATAGAATAGATGTTTCTGAAGTAAGAATGAATTTGTGTGAAGTTATAGAAGGAGGTGTGTGAAGTCAAAATGGTGGTGTGTGAACTCATAGAATGGAGGTGTGTGAACTCATGGAATGGAGGGGTGTGAAGTCACAGAATTGAGGTGTGTGAAGTCAGAATGGAGGTGTGTGAAGTCAGAATGGAGGTGTGTGAAGTCATAGAATGGAGGTGTGTGAATTCACAATGCATTTGTGTGAACTCATAGAATGGAGGTCTGTGAAGTCACAATGTAGGTGTGTGAAGTCACGGAATGGAGGTGTGTGAAGTCATAGAATGGAGGTGTGTGAAGTCACAGAATGGAGGTGTGTGAAGTCATAAAATGGAGGTGTGTGAAGTCACAGAATGGAGGTGTGTGAAGTCATGTATTGGAGGTTTGTGAAGTCAGAATGGAGGTGTGTGAACTCATAGAATGGAGGTGTGTGAAGTCACAATGCAGGTGTGCGAAGTCATAGAATGGAGGTGTGTGAGGTCATAGAATGGAGGTGTGTGAAGTCACAGAATGGAGGTGTGTGAAGTCATAGAATGGAGGTGTGAGAAGTCACAGAATGGAGTTGTGTGAAGTCATAGAATGGAGGTGTGTGAAGTCATAGAATGGAGGTGTGAGAAGTCACAGAATGGAGGTGTGTGAAGTCATAGAATGGAGGTGTGTGAAGTCATAGAATTTAGGTGTGTGAAGTCATGGAATGGAGGTGTGTGAAGTCAGAGAATGGAGGTGTGTGAAATCACAAATTGGATGTGTGTGAACTCAGAATGGAGGTGTGTGAAGTCACAGAATGGAGGTGTGTGAAGTCATAGAATGGAGGTGTGTGAAGTCACACAATGGGGGTGTGTGAAGTCATAGAATGGAGGTGTGTGAAGTCATAGAATGGAGGTGTGTGAAGTCACAGAATGGAGGTGTGTGAAGTCAGAATAGATGTGTGCGAAGTCATAGAATGGAGCTGTGTGAAGTCAGAATGGAGCTGTGTGAAGTCATAGAATGGAGGTCAGTGAAGTCAGAAGGCGGTGTGTGAACTCATAGAATGATGGTGTGTGAAGTCACAATGGAGGTGTGTGAAGTCATAGAATGGAGGTTTTTGAAGTCACAGAATGGAGGTGTGTGAAGTCATAGAATGGAGGTGTGTGAAGTCAGATTGGAGGTGTGTGAAGCCATGGAATGGAGGTGTGTGAAATCATAGACTGGAGGTGTGTGAAGTCACAGAATTGAGGTGTGTGAAGTCAGAATGGAGGTGTGTGAAGTCAGAATGGAGGGGTGTGAAGTCATAGAATGCAGGTGTGTGAATTCACAATGCATTTGTGTGAACTCAAAGAATGGAGGTCTGTGAAGTCACAATGTACGTGTGTGGAGTCACAGAATGGATGTGTGTGAAGTCATAGAATGGAGGTGTGTGAAGTCACAGAATGGGGTGTGTGAACTCAGAATGGAGGTGTGTGAAGTCACGGAATGGAGGTGTGTGAAGTCATAGAATGGATGTTTCTGAAGTAAGAATGAAGGTGTGTGAAGTCATAGAATGGAGGTGTGTGAAGTAAAAATGGTGGGGTGTGAACTCATAGAATGGAGGTGTGTGAACTCTTGGAATTGAGGTGTGTGAAGTCACAGAATGGAGCTGTGTGAAGTGATAGAATGGAGGTGTGTGAAGTCATAGAATTTAGGTGTGTGAAGTCATAGATTGGAGGTGTGTAAAGTCACAGAATGGAGGTGTGTGAAATCACAAAATGGAGGTCTGTGAACTCAGAATGCAGGTGCGTGAAGTCAGAGAATGGAGGTGTGTGAAGTCATAGAATGGAGGTGTGTGAAGTCACACAATGGGGGTGTGTGAAGTCATAGAATGGAGGTGTGTGAAGTCATAGAATGGAGGTGTGTGAAGTCACAGAATGGAGGTGTGTGAAGTCAGAATAGATGTGTGCGAAGTAATAGAATGGAGCTGTGTGAAGTCAGAATGGAGCTGTGTGAAGTCATAGAATGGAGGTGAGTGAAGTCAGAATGGCGGTGTGTGAACTCATAGAATGATGGTGTGTGAAGTCACAATGGAGGTGTGTGAAGTCATAGAATGGAGGTTTTTGAAGTCACAGAATGGAGGTGTGTGAAGTCATAGAATGGAGGTGTGTGAGGTCAGATTGGAGGTGTGTGAAGTCATAGAATGGAGGTTTGTCAACTCAAAAGGAGGTGTGTGAAGTCATAGAATGTAGGTGTGTGAAGTCATAGAATGGAGGTGTGTGAAATCATAGAATGGAGGTGTGTGAAGTCACAGAATTGAGGTGTGTGAAGTCAGAATGGTGGTGTGTGAAGTCAGAATGGAGGTGTGTGAAGTCACAGAATGGAGGTGTGTGAAGTCATAGAATGGAGGTGAGTGAAGTCACAGAATGGAGGTGTGTGAAGTCATATATTGGAGGTTTGTGAAATCATAGAATGGAGGTGTTTGAAGTAATAGAATGGAGGTGTGTCAAGTCACAGATAGAAGGTGTGTGAAGTCACAGAATGGGGTGTGTGAACTCAGAATGGAGGTGTGTGAAGTCACAGAATGGAGGTGTGTGAAGTCATAGAATGGATGTTTCTGAAGTAAGAATGAAGGTGTGTGAAGTTATAGAATGGAGGTTTGTGAAGTCAAAATGGTGGTGTGTGAAGTCATAGAATGGAGGTGTGTGAACTCATGGAATTGAGGTGTGTGAAGTCACAGAATGGAGGTGTGTGAAGTCAGAATGGAGGTGTGTGAAGTCATAGAATGGAGGTGTGTGAATTCACAATGCATTTGTGTGAACTCATAGATTGGAGGTCTGTGAAGTCACAATGTAGGTGTGTAGTCACAGAATGGAGGTGTGTGAAGTCATAGAATGGAGGTGTGTGAACTCACAGAATGGAGGTGTGTGAAGTCATATAATGGAGGTGTGTGAAGTCACAGAATGGAGGTGTGTGAAATCACAAAATGGAGGTGTGTGAACTCAGAATGGAGGTGTGTGAAGTCACAGAATGGAGTTGTGTGAAGTCATAGAATGGAGGTGTGTGAAGTCACACAATGGGGGTGTGTGAAGTCACAGAATGGAGGTGTGTGAAGTCATAGAATGGAGGTGTGAGAAGTCACAGAATGGATTTGTGTGAAGTCATAGAATGGAGGAGTGTGAAGTCATAGAATGGAGGTGTGAGAAGTCCCAGAATGGAGGTGTGTGAAGTCATAGAATGGAGGTGTGTGAAGTCGTAGAATTTGGGTGTGTGAAGTCATGGAATGGAGGTGTGTGAAGTCAGAGAATGGAGGTGTGTGAAATCACAAATTGGATGTGTGTGAACTCAGAATGGAGGTGTGTGAAGTCACAGAATGGAGGTGTGTGAAGTCATAGAATGGAGGTGTGTGAAGTCACACAATGGGGGTGTGTGAAGTCATAGAATGGAGGTGTGTGAAGTCATAGAATGGAGGTGTGTGAAGTCACAGAATGGAGGTGTGTGAAGTCAGAATAGATGTGTGCGAAGTCATAGAATGGAGCTGTGTGAAGTCAGAATGGAGCTGTGTGAAGTCATAGAATGGAGGTGAGTGAAGTCAGAAGGCGCTGTGTGAACTCATAGAATGATGGTGTGTGAAGTCACAATGGAGGTGTGTGAAGTCATAGAATGGAGGTTTTTGAAGTCACAGAATGGAGGTGTGTGAAGTCATAGAATGGAGGTGTGTGAAGTCAGATTGGAGGTATGTGAAGTCATAGAATGGAGGTGTGTGAAATCATAGACTGGAGGTGTGTGAAGTCACAGAATTGAGGTGTGTGAAGTCAGAATGGAGGTGTGTGAAGTCACAGAATGGAGGTGTGTGAAGTCATAGAATGCAGGTGTGTGAATTCACAATGCATTTGTGTGAACTCATAGAATGGAGGTCTGTGAAGTCACAATGTACGTGTGTGGAGTCACAGAATGGATGTGTGTGAAGTCATAGAATGGAGGTGTGTGAAGTCACAGAATGGAGGTGTGTGAAGTCATATATTGGAGGTTTGTGAAGTCATAGAATGGAGGTGTGTGAAGTAATAGAATGGAGGTGTGTCAAGTCACAGATTGAAGGTGTGTGAAGTCACAGAATGGGGTGTGTGAACTCAGAATGAAGGTGTGTGAAGTCACGGAATGGAGGTGTGTGAAGTCATAGAATGGATGTTTCTGAAGTAAGAATGAAGGTGTGTGAAGTCATAGAATGGAGGTGTGTGAAGTCAAAATGGTGGTGTGTGAACTCATAGAATGGAGGTGTGTGAACTCATGGAATTGAGGTGTGTGAAGTCACAGAATGGAGGTGTGTGAAGTCATAGAATGGAGGTGTGAGAAGTCACAGAATGGAGGTGTGTGAAGTCATAGAATGGAGGTGTGTGAAGTCATAGAATTTAGGTGTGTGAAGTCATAGATTGGAGGTGTGTAAAGTCACAGAATGGAGGTGTGTGAAATCACAAAATGGAGGTGTGTGAACTCAGAATGGAGGTGCGTGAAGTCAGAGAATGGAGGTGTGTGAAGTCATAGAATGGAGGTGTGTGAAGTCACACAATGGGGGTGTGTGAAGTCATAGAATGGATGTGTGTGAAGTCATAGAATGGAAGTGTGTGAAGTCACAGAATGGAGGTGTGTGAAGTCAGAATAGATGTGTGCGAAGTAATAGAATGGAGCTGTGTGAAGTCAGAATGGAGCTGTGTGAAGTCATAGAATGGAGGTGAGTGAAGTCAGAATGGCGGTGTGTGAACTCATAGAATGATGGTGTGTGAAGTCACAATGGAGGTGTGTGAAGTCATAGAATGGAGGTTTTTGAAGTCACAGAATGGAGGTGTGTGAAGTCATAGAATGGAGGTGTGTGAGGTCAGATTGGAGGTGTGTGAAGTCATAGAATGGAGGTTTGCCAACTCAAAAGGAGGTGTGTGAACTCATAGAATGGAGGTGTGTGAAGTCATAGAATGGAGGTGTGTGAAATCATAGAATGGAGGTGTGTGAAGTCACAGAATTGAGGTGTGTGAAGTCAGAATGGAGGTGTGTGAAGTCAAAATGGAGGTGTGTGAAGTCACGGAATGGAGGTGTGTGAAGTCATAGAATGGAGGTGAGTGAAGTCACAGAATGGAGGTGTGTGAAGTCATATATTGGAGGTTTGTGAAATCATAGAATGGAGGTGTTTGAAGTAATAGAATGGAGGTGTGTCAAGTACAGATAGAAGGTGTGTGAAGTGACAGAATGGGTTGTGTGAACTCAGAATGGAGGTGTGTGAAGTCACAGAATGGAGGTGTGTGAAGTCATAGAATGGATGTTTCTGAAGTAAGAATGAAGGTGTGTGAAGTTATAGAATGGAGGTTTGTGAAGTCAAAATGGTGGTGTGTGAAGTCATAGAATGGAGGTGTGTGAACTCATGGAATTGAGGTGTGTGAAGTCACAGAATTGAGGTGTGTGAAGTCAGAATGGAGGTGTGTGAAGTCAGAATGGACGTGTGTGAAGTCATAGAATGGAGGTGTGTGAATTCTCAATGCATTTGTGTGAACTCATAAAATGGAGGTCTGTGAAGTCACAATGTAGGTGTGTGAAGTCACAGAATGGAGGTGTGTGAAGTCATAGAATGGAGGTGTGTGAACTCACAAAATGGAGTTGTCTGAAGTCATATAATGGAGGTGTGTGAAGTCACAGAATGGAGGTGTGTGAAATCACAAAATGGAGGTGTGTGAACTCAGAATGGAGGTGTGTGAAGTCACAGAATGGAGTTGTGTGAAGTCATAGAATGGAGGTGTGTGAAGTCACACAATGGGGGTGTGTGAAGTCATAGAATGGAGGTGTGTGAAGTCATAGAATGGAGGTGTGTGAAGTCACAGAATGGAGGTGTTTGACGTCAGAGAATGGAGGTGTGTGAAATCAGAATGGAGGTGTGTGAAGTCACAGAATGGAGGTGTGTGAAGTTAGAATAGATGTGTGCGAAGTCATAGAATGGAGCTGTGTGAAGTCAGAATGGAGCTGTGTGAAGTCATAGAATGGAGGTGAGTGAAGTCAGAATGGCGGTGTGTGAACTCATAGAATGATGGTGTGTGAAGTCACAATGGAGGTGTGTGAAGTCATAGAATGGAGGTTTTTGAAGTCACAGAATAGAAGTGTGTGAAGTCATAAAATGGAGGTGTGTGAAGTCAGATTGGAGGTGTGTGAAGTCATAGAATGGAGGTGTGTCAACTCAGAAAGGAGGTGTGTGAAGTCATAGAATGGAGGTGTGTGAAGTCATAGAATGGAGGTGTGTGAAATCATAGAATGGAGTTGTGTGAAGTCACAGAATTGAGGTGTGTGAAGTCAGAATGGAGGTGTGTGAAGTCAGATTAGAGGTGTGTGAAATCACAGAATGGAGGTGTGTGAATTCACAATGCATTTGTGTGAACTCATAGAATGGAGGTCTGTGAAGTCACAATGTAGGTGTGTGAAGTCACAGAATGGAGTTGTGTGAAGTCATAGAATGGAGATGTGTGAAGTCAGAATGGAGGTGTGTGAAGTCATAGAATGGAGGTGTGTGAATTCAGAATGGAGGTGTGTGAACTCATAGAATGGAGGTGTGTGAAGTCACAATGCAGGTGTGCGTAATCATAGAATGGAGGTGTGTGAGGTCATAGAATGCAGGTGTGTGAAGTCACAGAATGGAGGTGTGTGAAGTCATAGAATGGAGGTGTGTGAATCACAGAATGGAGGTATGTGAAGTCATACAATGGAGGTTTGTGAAGTCATAGAATTTAGGTGTGTGAAGTCATAAAATGGAGGTGTGTGAAGTCACAGAATGGAGGTGTGTGAAATCACAAAATGGAGGTGTGTGAACTCAGAATGGAGGTGTGTGAAGTCACAGAATGGAGTTGTGTAAAGTCATAGTATGGAGGTGTGTGAAGTCACACAATGGGGGTGTGTGAAGTCATAGAATGGAGGTGTGTGAAGTCATAGAATGGAGGTGTGTGAAGTCACAGAATGGAGGTGTTTGACGTCAGAGAATGGAGGTGTGTGAAATCAGAATGGAGGTGTGTGAAGTCACAGAATGGAGGTGTGTGAAGTTAGAATAGATGTGTGCGAAGTCAAGGAATGGAGCTGTGTGAAGTCAGAATGGAGCTGTGTGAAGTCATAGAATGGAGGTGAGTGAAGTCAGAATGGCGGTGTGTGAACTCATAGAATGACGGTGTGTGAAGTCACAATGGAGGTGTGTGAAGTCATAGAATGGAGGTTTTTGAAGTCACAGAATGGAAGTGTGTGAAGTCATAAAATGGAGGTGTGTGAAGTCAGATTGGAGGTGTGTGAAGTCATAGAATGGAGGTGTGTCAACTCAGAAAGGAGGTGTGTGAATTCATAGAATGGAGGTGTGTGAAGTCATAGAATGGAGGTGTGTGAAATCATAGAATGGAGTTGTGTGAAGTCACAGAATTGAGGTGTGTGAAGTCAGAATGGAGGTGTGTGAAGTCAGATTGGAGGTGTGTGAATTCACAGAATGGAGGTGTGTGAATTCACAATGCATTTGTGTGAACTCATGGAATGGAGTTCTGTGAAGTCACAATGTAGGTGTGTAAAGTCACAGAATGGAGGTGTGTGAAGTCATAGAATGGAGGTGTGTGAAGCCACAGAATGGAGGTGTGTGAAGTCTTATAATGGAGGTGTGTGAAGTCACAGAATGGAGGTGTGTGAAGTCAGAATGGAGTTGTGTGAAGTCATAGAATGGACGTGTGTGAAGTCATGGAATGGAGGTGTCTGAAGTAGAATGAAGGTGTGTGAAGTCATAGAATGGAGGTGTGTGAAGTCATAGAATGGAATTGTGTGAAGTCATAGAATGCAGGTGTGTGAAGTGAGAATTGAGGTGTGTGAAGTCACGGAATTAAGGTGTGTGAACTCAAAATGGAGGTGTGTGAAGTCCCAGAATGGAGGTTTGTGAAGTCATAGAATGGAGGTGTGTGAAGTCATAGAATGGATGTTTCTGAAGTAGAATGAAGGTGTGTGAAGTCATAGAATGGAGGTGTGTGAAGTCAAAATGGAGGTGTGTGAACTCATTAAATGGAGATGTGTGAAGTCATAGAATGGATGTTTCTGAAGTAGAATGAAGGTGTGTGAAGTCATAGAATGGAGGTGTGTGAAGTCATGGAATGGAGGTGTGTGAAGTCCAAGAATATAGGTGTGTGAAGTCAAACAATGGTGGTGTGTGAAGTCACAGAATGCAGGTGTGTTAAGTCAAAGAATGGAAGTGTGTGAAGTCAAAATGGAGGTGTGTGAAGTCACAGAATGGAGGTGTGTGATGTCACAGAATGAAGGTGTTTGAAGTCAAAATTGTGGTGTGTGAAGTCACAAATGGAGGAGTCTGAAGTCAGAATGCAACTGTGTGAAGCCATAGAATGGAGGTGTGTGAAGTCAGAATGGAGGTGTGTGAACTCATAGAATGGAGTGTGTGAAGTGACAATGGGGGTGTGTGAAGTCATAGAATGGGGGTGTGTGAAGTCAAATTGGAGGTGTGTGAAATCACAGAATGGAGGTGTGTCAACTCAGAAATGAGGTGTGTGAAGTCATAGAATGGAGGTGTGTGAATTCATGGAATGGAAGAGTGTGAAATCATAGAATGGAGGTGCGTGAAGTCAAAGAATTGAGGTTTGTGAAGTCAGAATGGAGGTGTGTGAAGTCAGGGTGGACGTGAGTGAAGTCACAGAATGGAGGTGTGGGAACTCAGAATGGAGGTGTGTGGTCACAGAACGGAGGTTTGTGAAGTCATAGAATGGAGGTGCCTGAAGTCATAGAATGGATGTTTCTGAAGTGAGAACGAAGGTGTATGAAGTCAAAGAATGGAGGTGTGTGAAGTCAAAATGGAGGTGTGTGAATCATAGAATGGAGGTGTGTGAACTCATAGAATGGAGGTGTGTGAAGTCATGGAATGGAGGTGTGTGAAGTCAAAGAATGGAGGTGTGTGAAGTCAAACAATAAAGGTGTGTGAAGTCACAGAATGGAGGTGTGTGAACTCATAGAATGGAGGTGCATGCAGTCAAAGAATGGAGGTGTGTGAAGAGAGATGGAGTTGTGTGAAGTCATAGAATGGAGGTTTTTGAAGTCACAGAATGGAAGTGTGTGAAGTCATAAAATGGAGGTGTGTGAAGTCAGATTGGAGGTGTGTGAAGTCATAGAATGGAGGTGTGTCAACTCAGAATGGAGGTGTGTGAATTCACAATGCATTTGTGTGAACTCATAGAATGGAGCTGTGTGAAATCATAGAATGGAGGTGTGTGAAGTCATAGAATGGAGCTGTGTGACGTCAGAATTGAGGTGTGTTAAGTCACAGAACGGAGGTGTTTGAACTCAGAATGGAGGTGTGTGAATTCACAGAATGGAGGTGTGTGAAGTCATAGAATGGAGGTGTGTGAAATCATAGAATGGAGGTGTGGGAAGTCAGAGAATGGAGCTGTGTGAAGTCAGAATGGAGGTGTGGGAAGTCACAGAATGGAGGTGTGTGAAGTCATTTTATGGAGCTCTGTGAAGTTAGAATGGAGGTGTGTGAAGTCACAGAATGGAGGTGTGTGAAGTCACAGAATCTAGGTGTGTGAAGTCATAGAATGGAGTTGTGTGAAGTCATAGAATGGAGGTTTGTGAAGTCATAATGGAGGCGTGTGAAGTCACAGAAGTCAGGTGTGTGAAGTCACAGAATGGAGGTGTGTGAAGTCATAGAATGGAAGTGTGTGAAGTCAGAACGGAGGTGTGTGAACACAGATTGGAGCTGTGGGAAGTCACAATGGAGGTGTGTGAAGTCACAGAATGGAGGTGTGTGAAGTCACTGAATGGAGGTGTGTGAAGTCACAGAATGGATGTGTGTGAACTCACAATGGAGGTGTGTGATGTCAAAGAATGGAGGTGTGTGAAGTCATAGAATGGAATTGTGTGAAGTCATAGAATGGAGGTGTGTGAAGTGAGAATTGAGGTGTGTGAAGTCACGGAATTAAGGTGTGTGAACTCAAAATGGAGGTGTGTGAAGTCCCAGAATGGAGGTTTGTGAAGTCATAGAATGGAGGTGTGTGAAGTCATAGAATGGATGTTTCTGAAGTAGAATGAAGGTGTGTGAAGTCATAGAATGGAGGTGTGTGAAGTCAATATGGAGGTGTGTGAACTCATAAAATGGAGATGTGTGAAGTCATGGAATGGAGGTGTGTGAAGTCCAAGAATATAGGTGTGTGAAGGCAAACAATGGTGGTGTGTGTAGTCACAGAATGCAGGTGTGTTAAGTCAAAGAATGGAAGTGTGTGAAGTCAAAATGGAGGTGTGTGAAGTCACAGAATGGAGGTGTGTGAAGTCACAGAATGAAGGTGTTTGAAGTCAAAATTGTGGTGTGTGAAGTCACAAATGGAGGAGTCTGAAGTCAGAATGCAGCTGTGTGAAGCCATAGAATGGAGGTGTGTGAAGTCAGAATGGAGGTGTGTGAACTCATAGAATGGAGTGGGTGAAGTGACAATGGGGGTGTGTGAAGTCATAGAATGGGGGTGTGTGAAGTCAAATTGGAGGTGTGTGAAATCACAGAATGGAGGTGTGTCAACTCAGAAATGAGGTGTGTGAAGTCATAGAATGGAGGTGTGTGAATTCATGGAATGGAAGATTGTGAAATCATAGAATGGAGGTGTGTGAAGTCAAAGAATTGAGCTTTGTGAAGTCAGAATGGAGGTGTGTGAAGTCAGGATGGAGGTGAGTGAAGTCACAGAATGGAGGTGTGGGAACTCAGAATGGAGGTGTGTGGTCACAGAACGGAGGTTTGTGAAGTCATAGAATGGAGGTGCCTGAAGTCAAAGAATGGATGTTTCTGAAGTGAGAACGAAGGTGTATGAAGTCAAAGAATGGAGATGTGTGAAGTCAAACAATAAAGGTGTGTGAAGTCACAGAATGGAGGTGTATGAACTCATACAATGGAGGTGCATGCAGTCAAAGAATGGAGGTGTGTGAAGTCATGGAATGGAGGTTTGTGAAGTCAGATGGAGTCGTGTGAAGTCATAGAATGGAGGTTTTTGAAGTCACAGAATGGAAGTGTGTGAAGTCATAAAATGGAGGTGTGTGAAGTCAGATTGGAGGTGTGTGAAGTCATAGAATGGAGGTGTGTCAACTCAGAAAGGAGGTGTGTGAAGTCATAGAATGGAGGTGTGTAAAGTCATAGAATGGAGGTGTGTGAAATCATAGAATGGAGTTGTGTGAAGTCACAGAATTGAGGTGTGTGAAGTCAGAATGGAGGTGTGTGAAGTCAGAATGGAGGTGTGTGAAATCACAGAATGGAGGTGTGTGAATTCACATTGCATTTGTGTGAACTCATAGAATGGAGGTCTGTGAAGTCACAATGTAGGTGTGTGAAGTCACAGAATGGAGGTGTGTGAAGTCATAGAATGGAGGTGTGTGAAGTCACAGAATGGAGGTGTGTGAAGTCATAGAATGGAGGTGTGTGAAGTAATAGAATGGAGGTGTGTGAAGTCAGAATGGAGTTGTGTGAAGTCATAGAATGCAGGTGTGTGAAGTCACAATGGAGGTGTGTGAAGTCACAGAATGGAGGTGTGTGAAGTCATAGAATGGATGTTTCTGAAGTAAGAATGAAGGTGTGTGAAGCTATAGAAGGAGGTGTGTGAAGTCAAAATGGTGGTGTGTGAACTCATAGAATGGAGGTGTGTGAACTCATGGAATGGAGGGGTGTGAAGTCACAGAACGGAGGTGTTTGAACTCAGAATGGAGGTGTGTGAAGTCACAGAATGGAGGTGTGTGAAGTCATAGAATGGAGGTGTGTGAAATCATAGAATGGAGGTGTGGGAAGTCAGAGAATGGAGCTGTGTGAAATCAGAATGGAGGTGTGGGAAGTCACAGAATGGAGGTGTGTGAAGTCATTTTATGGAGCTCTGTGAAGTTAGAATGGAGGTGTGTGAAGTCACAGAATGGAGGTGTGTAAACTCAGAATGGAGGTGTGTGAAGTCACAGAATCTAGGTGTGTGAAGTCATAGAATGGAGGTGTGTGAAGTCATAGAATGGAGGTTTGTGAAGTCATAATGGAGGCGTGTGAAGTCACAGAAATCAAGTGTGTGAAGTCACAGAATGGAGGTGTGTGAAGTCATAGAATGGAAGTGTGTGAAGTCAGAACGGAGGTGTGTGAACTCAGATTGGAGGTGTGGGAAGTCACAATGGAGGTGTGTGAAGTTATAGAATGGAGGTGTGTGAAGTCACAGAATGGAGGGGTGTGAAGTCAAAGACTGGAGGTGTGTGAAGTCATAGAATGGAGGTGTGTGAACTCATAGAATGGAGGTGTGTGAAGTCATAGAATGGAGGTGTGTGAATTAATAGAATGGAGGTGTGAGAAATCATAGAATGGAGGTGTGTGAAGTCACAGAATGGAGGTGTGTGAAGTCACAGAATGGAGGTGTGTGAAGTCACAGAATGGATGTGTGTGAACTCACAATGGAGGTGTGTGATGTCAAAGAATGGAGGTGTGTGAAGTCATAGAATGGAATTGTGTGAAGTCATAGAATGGAGGTGTGTGAAGTGAGAATTGAGGTGTGTGAAGTCACGGAATTAAGGTGTGTGAACTCAAAATGGAGGTGTGTGAAGTCCCATAATGGAGGTTTGTGAAGTCATAGAATGGAGGTGTGTGAAGTCATAGAATGGATGTTTCTGAAGTAGAATGAAGGTGTGTGAAGTCATAGAATGGAGGTGTGTGAAGTCAAAATGGAGGAGTGTGAACTCATAAAATGGAGATGTGTGAAGTCATGGAATGGAGGTGTGTGAAGTCCAAGAATATAGGTGTGTGAAGTCAAACAATGGTGGTGTGTGAAGTCACAGAATGCAGGTGTGTTAAGTCAAAGAATGGAAGTGTGTGAAGTCAAAATGGAGGTGTGTGAAGTCACAGAATGGAGGTGTGTGAAGTCACAGAATGAAGGTGTTTGAAGTCAAAATTGTGGTGTGTGAAGTCACAAATGGAGGAGTCTGAAGTCAGAATGCAGCTGTGTGAAGCCATAGAATGGAGGTGTGTGAAGTCAGAATGGAGGTGTGTGAACTCATAGAATGGAGTGTGTGAAGTGACAATGGGGGTGTGTGAAGTCATAGAATGGGGGTGTGTGAAGTGAGAATTGAGGTGTGTGAAGTCATAGAATGGAGGTGTGTGAATTCATGGAATGGAAGATTGTGAAATCATAGAATGGAGGTGTGTGAAGTCAAAGAATTGAGGTTTGTGAAGTCAGAATGGAGGTGTGTGAAGTCAGGATGGAGGTGAGTGAAGTCACAGAATGGAGGTGTGGGAACTCAGAATGGAGGTGTGTGGTCACAGAACGGAGGTTTGTGAAGTCAAAGAATGGAGGTGCCTGAAGTCAAAGAATGGATGTTTCTGAAGTGAGAACGAAGGTGTATGAAGTCAAAGAATGGAGGTGTGTGAAGTCAAACAATAAAGGTGTGTGAAGTCACAGAATGGAGGTGTATGAACTCATAGAATGGAGGTGCATGCAGTCAAAGAATGGAGATGTGTGAAGTCATGGAATGGAGGTGTGTGAAGTCAGATGGAGTCGTGTGAAGTCATAGAATGGAGGTTTTTGAAGTCACAGAATGGAAGTGTGTGAAGTCATAAAATGGAGGTGTGTGAAGTCAGATTGGAGGTGTGTGAAGTCATAGAATGGAGGTGTGTCAACTCAGAAAGGAGTTGTGTGAAGTCATAGAATGGAGGTGTGTAAAGTCATAGAATGGAGGTGTGTGAAATCATAGAATGGAGTTGTGTGAAGTCACAGAATTGAGGTGTGTGAAGTCAGAATGGAGGTGTGTGAAGTCAGAATGGAGGTGTGTGAAATCACAGAATGGAGGTGTGTGAATTCACATTGCATTTGTGTGAACTCATAGAATGGAGGTCTGTGAAGTCACAATGTAGGTGTGTGAAGTCACAGAATGGAGGTGTGTGAAGTCATAGAATGGAGGTGTGTGAAGTAATAGAATGGAGGTGTGTGAAGTCAGAATGGTGTTGTGTGAAGTCATAGAATGGAGGTGTGTGAAGTCACAATGGAGGTGTGTGAAGTCACAGAATGGAGGTGTGTGAAGTCATAGAATGGATGTTTCTGAAGTAAGAATGAAGGTGTGTGAAGTTATAGAAGGAGGTGTGTGAAGTCAAAATGGTGGTGTGTGAACTCATAGAATGGAGGTGTGTGAACTCATGGAATGGAGGGGTGTGAAGTCACAGAATTTAGGTGTGTGAAATCAGAATGGAGGTGTGTGAAGTCAGAATGGAGGTGTGTGAAGTCATAGAATGGAGGTGTGTGAATTCACAATGCATTTGTGTGAACTCATAGAATGGAGGTCTGTGAAGTCACAATGTAGGTGTGTGAAGTCACGGAATGGAGGTGTGTGAAGTCATAGAATATAGGTGTGTGAAGTCACAGAATGGAGGTGTGTGAAGTCATAAAATGGAGGTGTGCGAAGTCACAGAATGGAGGTGTGTGAAGTCAGAATGGAGTTGTGTGAAGTCATAGAATGGAGGTGTGTGAAGTCAGAATTGAGGTGTGTGAAGTCATAGAATGGAGGGGTGTGAAGTCAGAATGGATGTGTGTGAACTCATAGAATGGAGGTGTGTGAAGTCACAATGGAGGTGTGTGAAGTCATAGAATGGAGGTGTGTGAAGTCACAGAATGGAGGTGTGTGAAGTCATAGAATTAACCTGTGTGAAGTTAGATTGGAGGTGTGTGAAGTCACAGAATGGAGGTGTGTGAACTCAGAATGGAGGTGTGTAAAGTCACAGAATGGAGGTGTGTGAAGTGATAGAATGGAGGTGTGTGAAGTCCCAGAATGGATGTGTGTGAAGTCATAATGGAGGTGTGTGAAGTCACAGAATTGAGGTGTGTGAAGTCACAGAATGGAGGTGTGTGAAGTCATAGAATGGAGGTGTGTGAAGTCAAAATGGAGGTGTGTGAACTCATAAAATGGAGATGTGTGAAGTCATGGAATGGAGGTGTGTGAAGTCCAAGAATATAGGTGTGTGAAGTCAAACAATGGTGGTGTGTGAAGTCACAGAATGCAGGTGTGTTAAGTCAAAGAATGGAAGTGTGTGAAGTCAAAATGGAGGTTTGTGAAGTCACAGAATGGAGGTGTGTGAAGTCACAGAATGAAGGTGTTTGAAGTCAAAATTGTGGTGTGTGAAGTCACAAATGGAGGAGTCTGAAGTCAGAATGCAGCTGTGTGAAGCCATAGAATGGAGGTGTGTGAAGTCAGAATGGAGGTGTGTGAACTCATAGAATGGAGTGTGTGAAGTGACAATGGGGGTGTGTGAAGTCATAGAATGGGGGTGTGTGAAGTCAAATTGGAGGTGTGTGAAATCACAGAATGGAGGTGTGTCAACTCAGAAATGAGGTGTGTGAAGTCATAGAATGGAGGTGTGTGAATTCATGGAATGGAAGATTGTGAAATCATAGAATGGAGGTGTGTGAAGTCAAAGAATTGAGGTTTGTGAAGTCAGAATGGAGGTGTGTGAAGTCAGGATGGAGGTGAGTGAAGTCACAGAATGGAGGTGTGGGAACTCAGAATGGAGGTGTGTGGTCACAGAACGGAGGTTTGTGAAGTCATAGAATGGAGGTGCCTGAAGTCAAAGAATGGATGTTTCTGAAGTGAGAACGAATGTGTATGAAGTCAAAGAATGGAGGTGTGTGAAGTCAAACAATAAAGGTGTGTGAAGTCACAGAATGGAGGTGTATGAACTCATAGAATGGAGGTGCATGCAGTCAAAGAATGGAGATGTGTGAAGTCATGGAATGGAGGTGTGTGAAGTCAGATGGAGTCGTGTGAAGTCATAGAATGGAGGTTTTTGAAGTCACAGAATGGAAGTGTGTGAAGTCATAAAATGGAGGTGTGTGAAGTCAGATTGGAGGTGTGTGAAGTCATAGAATGGAGGTGTGTCAACTCAGAAAGGAGGTGTGTGAAGTCATAGAATGGAGGTGTGTAAAGTCATAGAATGGAGGTGTGTGAAATCATAGAATGGAGTTGTGTGAAGTCACAGAATTGAGGTGTGTGAAGTCAGAATGGAGGTGTGTGAAGTCAGAATGGAGGTGTGTGAAATCACAGAATGGAGGTGTGTGAATTCACATTGCATTTGTGTGAACTCATAGAATGGAGGTCTGTGAAGTCACAATGTAGGTGTGTGAAGTCACAGAATGGAGGTGTGTGAAGTCATAGAAGGGAGGTGTGTGAAGTCACAGAATGGAGGTGTGTGAAGTCATAGAATGGAGGTGTGTGAAGTAATAGAATGGAGGTGTGTGAAGTCAGAATGGTGTTGTGTGAAGTCATAGAATGGAGGTGTGTGAAGTCACAATGGAGGTGTGTGAAGTCACAGAATGGAGGTGTGTGAAGTCATAGAATGGATGTTTCTGAAGTAAGAATGAAGGTGTGTGAAGTTATAGAAGGAGGTGTGTGAAGTCAAAATGGTGGTGTGTGAACTCATAGAATGGAGGTGTGTGAACTCATGGAATGGAGGGGTGTGAAGTCACAGAATTTAGGTGTGTGAAATCAGAATGGAGGTGTGTGAAGTCAGAATGGAGGTGTGTGAAGTCATAGAATGGAGGTGTGTGAATTCACAATGCATTTGTGTGAACTCATAGAATGGAGGTCTGTGAAGTCACAATGTAGGTGTGTGAAGTCACGGAATGGAGGTGTGTGAAGTCATAGAATATAGGTGTGTGAAGTCACAGAATGGAGGTGTGTGAAGTCATAAAATGGAGGTGTGCGAAGTCACAGAATGGAGGTGTGTGAAGTCAGAATGGAGTTGTGTGAAGTCATAGAATGGAGGTGTGTGAAGTCAGAGTTGAGGTGTGTGAAGTCATAGAATGGAGGGGTGTGAAGTCAGAATGGATGTGTGTGAACTCATAGAATGGAGGTGTGTGAAGTCACAATGGAAGTGTGTGAAGTCATAGAATGGAGGTGTGTGAAGTCACAGAATGGAGGTGTGTGAAGTCATAGAATTAACCTGTGTGAAGTTAGATTGGAGGTGTGTGAAGTCACAGAATGGAGGTGTGTGAACTCAGAATGGAGGTGTGTAAAGTCACAGAATGGAGGTGTGTGAAGTGATAGAATGGAGGTGTGTGAAGTCCCAGAATGGATGTGTGTGAAGTCATAATGGAGGTGTGTGAAGTCACAGAATTGAGGTGTGTGAAGTCACAGAATGGAGGTGTGTGAAGTCATAGAATGGAGGTGTGTGAAGTCATGGAATGGAGATGTGTGAAGTCCAAGAATATAGGTGTGTGAAGTCAAACAATGGTGGTGTGTGAAGTCACAGAATGCAGGTGTGTTAAGTCAAAGAATGGAAGTGTGTGAAGTCAAAATGGAGGTGTGTGAAGTCACAGAATGGAGGTGTGTGAAGTCACAGAATGAAGGTGTTTGAAGTCAAAATTGTGGTGTGTGAAGTCACAAATGGAGGAGTCTGAAGTCAGAATGCAGCTGTGTGAAGCCATAGAATGGAGGTGTGTGAAGTCAGAATGGAGGTGTGTGAAGTCAGAATGGAGGTGTGTGATGTCAAAGAATGGAGGTGTGTGAAGTCACAGAATGAAGGTGTTTGAAGTCAAAATTGTTGCGTGTGAAGTCACAAATGGAGGAGTCTGAAGTCAGAAGGCAGCTGTGTGAAGCCATAGAATGGAGATGTGTGAAGTCAGAATGGAGGTGTGGGAACTCATAGAATGGAGTGTGTGAAGTGACAATGGGGGTGTGTGAAGTCATAGAATGGGGGTGTGTGAAGTCAAATTGGAGGTGTGTGAAATCACAGAATGGAGGTGTGTCAACTCAGAAATGAGGTGTGTGAAGTCATAGAATGGAGGTGTGTGAATTCATGGAATGGAAGATTGTGAAATCATAGAATGGAGGTGTGTGAAGTAAAAGAATTGAGGTTTGTGAAGTCAGAATGGAGGTGTGTGAAGTCAGGATGGAGGTGAGTGAAGTCACAGAATGGAGGTGTGGGAACTCAGAATGGAGGTGTGTGGTCACAGAACGGAGGTTTGTGAAGTCATAGAATGGAGGTGCCTGAAGTCAAAGAATGGATGTTTCTGAAGTGAGAACGAATGTGTATGAAGTCAAAGAATGGAGGTGTGTGAAGTCAAACAATAAAGGTGTGTGAAGTCACAGAATGGAGGTGTATGAACTCATAGAATGGAGGTGCATGCAGTCAAAGAATGGAGGTGTGTGAAGTCATGGAATGGAGGTGTGTGAAGTCAGATGGAGTCGTGTGAAGTCATAGAATGGAGGTTTTTGAAGTCACAGAATGGAAGTGTGTGAAGTCATAAAATGGAGGTGTGTGAAGTCAGATTGGAGGTGTGTGAAGTCATAGAATGGAGGTGTGTCAACTCAGAAAGGAGGTGTGTGAAGTCATAGAATGGAGGTGTGTAAAGTCATAGAATGGAGGTGTGTGAAATCATAGAATGGAGTTGTGTGAAGTCACAGAATTGAGGTGTGTGAAGTCAGAATGGAGGTGTGTGAAGTCAGAATGGAGGTGTGTGAAATCACAGAATGGAGGTGTGTGAATTCACATTGCATTTGTGTGAACTCATAGAATGGAGGTCTGTGAAGTCACAATGTAGGTGTGTGAAGTCACAGAATGGAGGTGTGTGAAGTCATAGAATGGAGGTGTGTGAAGTCACAGAATGGAGGTGTGTGAAGTCATAGAATGGAGGTGTGTGAAGTAATAGAATGGAGGTGTGTGAAGTCAGAATGCTGTTGTGTGAAGTCATAGAATGGAGGTGTGTGAAGTCACAATGGAGGTGTGTGAAGTCACAGAATGGAGGTGTGTGAAGTCATAGAATGGATGTTTCTGAAGTAAGAATGAAGGTGTGTGAAGTTATAGAAGCAGGTGTGTGAAGTCAAAATGGTGGTGTGTGAACTCATAGAATGGAGGTGTGTGAACTCATGGAATGGAGGGGTGTGAAGTCACAGAATTGAGCTGTGTGAAATCAGAATGGAGGTGTGTGAAGTCAGAATGGACGTGTGTGAAGTCATAGAATGGAGGTGTGTGAATTCACAATGCATTTGTGTGAACTCATAGAATGGAGGTCTGTGAAGTCACAATGTAGGTGTGTGAAGTCACGGAATGGAGGTGTGTGAAGTCATAGAATATAGGTGTGTGAAGTCACAGAATGGAGGTGTGTGAAGTCATAAAATGGAGGTGTGCGAATTCACAGAATGGAGGTGTGTGAAGTCAGAATGGAGTTGTGTGAAGTCATAGAATGGAGGTGTGTGAAGTCAGAATTGAGGTGTGTGAAGTCATAGAATGGAGGGGTGTGAAGTCAGAATGGATGTGTGTGAACTCATAGAATGGAGGTGTGTGAAGTCACAATGGAGGTGTGTGAAGTCATAGAATGGAGGTGTGTGAAGTCACAGAATGGAGGTGTGTGAAGTCATAGAATTAACCTGTGTGAAGTTAGATTGGAGGTGTGTGAAGTCACAAAATGGAGGTGTGTGAACTCAGAATGGAGGTGTGTAAAGTCACAGAATGGAGGTGTGTGAAGTGATAGAATGGAGGTGTGTGAAGTCATAGAATGGATGTGTGTGAAGTCATAATGGAGGTGTGTGAAGTCACAGAATTGAGGTGTGTGAAGTCACAGAATGGAGGTGTGTGAAGTCATAGAATGGAGGTGTGTGAAGTCATCGAATGGAGGTGTGTAAAGTCATAGAATGGATGTTTGTTAAGTAAGAATGAAGGTGTGTTAAGTCATAGAATGGAGGTGTGAGAAGGCACAAAATGGAGGTGTGTGAAGTCATAGAATGGAACTGTGTGAAGTCAGAATGGAGGTGTGTGAAGTCACAGAATGGAGGTGTGTGAACTCAGAATGGAGTTGTGTGAAGTCACAGAATGGAGGTGTGTTAAGTCACAGAGTGGAGGTGTGTGAACTCAGAATGGAGGTGTGTGAAGTCACAGAATCTAGGTGTGTGAAGTCATAGAATGGAGGTGTGTGAAGTCATAGAATAGAGGTGTGTGAAGTCATAATGGATGCGTGTGAAGTCACAGAATTGAGGTGTGTGACGTCACAGAACGGAGGTGTGTGAAGTCATAGAATGGAAGTGTGTGAAGTCAGAACGGAGGTGTGTGAACTCAGATTGGAGGTGTGGGAAGTCACAATGGAGGTGTGTGAAGTTATAGAATGGAGGTGTGTGAAGTCACAGAATGGAGGTGTGTGAAGTCAAAGTCTGGAGGTGTGTGAAGTCATAGAATGGGGGTGTGTGAAGTCACAGAATGAAGGTGCGTTAAGTCACAGATGGAGGTTTGTGAACACAGAACGGAGGTGTGTGAAGTCACAGAATGGAGGTGAGGGAGGTCCTAGAATGGAGTTGGGTGAAGTCACAGAATGGAGGTGTGTGAATTAATAGAATGGAGGTGTGAGAAATCATAGAATGGAGGTGTGTGAAGTCACAGAATGGAGGTGTGTGAAGTCACAGAATGGAGGTGTGTGAAGTCACAGAATGGAGGTGTGTGAACTCACAATGGTGGTGTGTGAAGTCAAAGAATGGAGGTGTGTGAAGTCATAGAATGGAATTGTGTGAAGTCATAGAATGGAGGTGTGTGAAGTGAGAATTGAGGTGTGTGAAGTCACGGAATTGAGGTGTGTGAACTCAGAATGGAGGTGTGTGAAGTCACAGAATGGAGGTTTGTGAAGTCATAGAATGGAGGTGTGTGAAGTCATAGAATGGATGTTTCTGAAGTAGAATGAAGGTGTGTGAAGTCATAGAAAGGAGGTGTGTGAAGTCAAAATGGAGGTGTGTGAACTCATAAAATGGAGATGTGTGAAGTCATGGAATGGAGGTGTGTGAAGTTCAAGAATATAGGTTTGTGAAGTCAAACAATGGTGGTGTGTGAAGTCACAGAATGCAGGTGTGTTAAATCAAAGAATGGAAGTGTGTGAAGTCAAAATGGAGGTGTGTGAAGTCACAGAATGGAGGTGTGTGAAGTCACAGAATGAAGGTGTCTGAAGTCAGAATGCAGCTGTGTGAAGCCATAGAATGGAGGTGTGTGAAGTCAGAATGGAGGTGTGTGAACTCATAGAATGGAGTGTGTGAAGTCAAAATGGGGGTGTGTGAAGTCATAGAATGGGGGTGTGTGAAGTCAAATTGGAGGTGTGTGAAATCACAGAATGGAGGTGTGTCAACTCAGAAATGAGGTGTGTGAATGCATAGAATAGAGGTGTGTGAATTCATAGAATGGAAGTGTGTGAAATCATAGAAAGGAGGTGTGTGAATTCAAAAAATTGAGGTTTGTGAAGTCAGAATGGAGCTGTGTGAAGCAAGGATGGAGGTGGGTGAAGTTACAGAATGGAGGTGTGGGAACTCAGAATGGAGGTGTGTGGTCATAGAACGGAGGTTTGTGAAGTTATAGAATGGAGGTGCCTGAAGTCATAGAATGGATGTTTCTGAAGTGAGAACGAAGGTGTATGAAGTCAAAGAATGGAGGTGTGCGAAGTCAAAATAGAGGTGTGTGAACTCAAAGAATGGAGGTGTGTGAACTCATAGAATGGAGGTGTGTGAAGTCATGGAATGGAGGTGTGTGAAGTCAAAGAATGAAGGTGTGTGAAGTCAAACAATAAAGGTGTGTGAAGTCACAGAATGGAGGTGTGTGAACTCATAGAATGGAGGTGCATGAAGACAAAGAATGGAGGTGTGTGAATTCATCGAATGGAGGTCTGTGAAGTCATGGAATGGAGGTGTGTGAAGTCAGATGGAGTTGTGTGAAGTCATAGAATGGAGGTGTGTGAAGTCAGAATGGAGGTGTGTGAAGTCATAGAATGGAGGTGTGTGAAGTCAGAATGGAGGTGTGTGAACTCATAGAATGGAGGTGTGTGAAGTCACAATGCAGGTGTGCGAAGTCATAGAATGGAGGTGTGTGAGGTCATAGAATGCAGGTGTGTGAAGTCACAGAATGGAGGTGTGTGAAGTCATAGAATGGAGGTGTGTGAATCACAGAATGGAGGTGTGTGACGTCATAGAGTGGAGGTTTGTGAAGTCATAGAATTTAGGTGTGTGAAGTCATAAAATGGCGGTGTGTGAAGTCACAGAATGGAGGTGTGTGAAATCACAAAATGGAGGTGTGTGAACTCAGAATGGAGGTGTGTGAAGTCACAGAATGGAGGTGTGTGAAGTCATAGAATGGAGGTGTGTGAAGTCACACAATGGGGGTGTGTGAAGTCATATAATGGAGGTGTGTGAAGTCATAGAATGGAGGTGTGTGAAGTCACAGAATGGAGGTGTTTGACGTCAGAGAATGGAGGTGTGTGAAATCAGAATGGAGGTGTGTGAAGTCACAGAATGGAGGTTTGTGAAGTTAGAATAGATGTGTGCGAAGTCGTAGAATGGAGCTGTGTGAAGTCAGAATGGAGCTGTGTGAAGTCATAGAATGGAGGTGAGTGAAGTCAGAATGGCGGTGTGTGAACTCATAGAATGATGGTGTGTGAAGTCACAATGGAGGTGTGTGAAGTCAAAGAATGGAGGTTTTTGAAGTCACAGAATGGAAGTGTGTGAAGTCATAAAATGGAGGTGTGTGAAGTCAGATTGGAGGTGTGAGAAGTCATAGAATGGAGGTGTGTCAACTCAGAAAGGAGGGGTGTGAAGTCATAGAATGGAGGTGTGTGAAGTCATAGAATGGAGCGGTGTGAAATCATAGAATGGAGTTGTGTGAAGTCACAGAATTGAGGTGTGTGAAGTCAGAATGGAGGTGTGTGAAGTCAGAATGGAGATGTGTGAAATCACAGAATGGAGGTGTGTGAATTCACAATGCATTTGTGTGAACTCATAGAATGGAGGTCTGTGAAGTCACAATGTAGGTGTGTGAAGTCACAGAATGGAGGTGTGTGAAGTCATAGAATGGAGGTGTGTGAAGTCACAGAATGGAGGTGTGTGAAGTCATAGAATGGAGGTGTGTGAAGTCACAGAATGGAGGTGTGTGAAGTCATAGAATGGAGCTGTGTGAAGTCAGATTGGAGGTGTGTGAAGTCACAGAATGGAGGTGTGTGAACTCAGAATGGAGGTGTGTGAAGTCAAAGAGTGGAGGTGTGTGAAGTCATAGAATGGAGGTGTGTGAAGTCATAGAATGGATGTGTGTGAAATCATAATGGAGGTGTGTGAAGTCACAGAATTGAGGTGTGTGAAATCACAGAATGGAGGTGTGTGAAGTCATAGAATAGAGTTGTGTGAAGTCATAGAATGGAGGTGTGTGAAATCATAGAATGGATGTTTGTTAAGTAAGAATGAAGGTGTGTTAAGTCATACACTGGAGGTGTGTGAAGGCACAGAATGGAGGTGTGTGAAGTCATAGAATGGAGGTGTGCGAACTCAGAATGGAGGTGTGTGAAGTCACAGAATGGAGGTGTGTTAAGTCACAGAACGGAGGTGTTTGAACTCAGAATGGAGGCGTGTGAAGTCACAGAATGGAGGTGTGTGAAGTCATAGAATGCAGGTGTGTGAAATCATAGAATGGAGGTGTGGGAAGTCAGAGAATGGAGCTGTGTGAAGTCAGAATGGAGGTGTGCGAAGTCACAGAATGGAGGTGTGTGAAATCATTTTATGGAGCTGTGTGAAGTTAGAATGGACGTGTGTGAAGTCACAGAATGGAGGTGTGTGAACTCAGAATGGAGGTGTGTGAAGTCACAGAATGGAGGTGTGTGAAGTCATAATGGAGGCGTGTGAAGTCACAGAAATCAGGTGTGTTAAGTCACAGAATGGAGGTGTGTGAAGTCCCACAATGGAGGTGTGTGAAGTCAGAACGGAGGTGTGTGATCTCAGATTGGAGGTGTGGGAAGTCACAATGGAGGTGTGTGAAGTTATAGAATGGAGGTGTGTGAAGTCACAGAATGGAGGGGTGTGAAGTCAAAGATGGAGGTGTGTGAAGTCATAGAATGGAGGTGTGTGAACTCATAGAATGGAGGTGTGTGAAGTCATAGAATGGAGGTGTGTGAAGTCACAGAATGGAGGTGTGTGAAGTCACAGAATGGAGGTGTGTGAAGTCACAATGGAGGTGTGTGATGTCAAAGAATGGAGGTGTGTGAAGTCATAGAATGGAGTTGTGTGAAGTCATGGAATGGAGGTGTCTGAAGTAGAATGAAGGTGTGTGAAGTCACAGAATGGAGGTGTGTGAAGTCACAATGGAGGTGTGTGATGTCAAAAATGGAGGTGTGTGAAGTCATAGAATGGAGTTGTGTGAAGTCATGGAATGGAGGTGTCTGAAGTAGAATGAAGGTGTGTGAAGTCATAGAATAGAGGTGTGTGAAGTCATAGAATGGAATTGTGTGAAGTCATAGAATGGAGGTGTGTGAAGTGAGAATTGAGGTGTGTGAAGTCACGGAATTGAGGTGTGTGAACTCAGAATGGAGGTGTGTGAAGTCACAGAATGGAGGTTTGTGAAGTCATAGAATGGAGGTGTGTGAAGTCATAGAATAGATGTTTCTGAAGTAGAATGAAGGTGTGTGAAGTCATATAATGGAGGTGTGTGAAGTCAAAATGGAGGTGTGTGAACTCATAAAATGGAGATGTGTGAAGTCATAGAATGGAGGTGTGTGAAGTCCAAGAATATAGGTGTGTGAAGTCAAACAATGGTGGTGTGTGAAGTCACAGAATGCAGGTGTGTGAAGTCAAAGAATGGAAGTGTGTGAAGTCAAAATGGAGGTGTGTGAAGTCACAGAATGGAGGTGCGTGAAGTCACAGAATGAAGGTGTTTGAAGTCAAAATTGTGGTGTGTGAAGTCACAAATGGAGGATTCTGAAGTCAGAATGCAGCTGTGTGAAGCCATAGAATGGAGTTTTGTGAAGTCAGAATGGAGGTGTGTGAACTCAGAATGGAGTGGGTGAAGTGACAATGGGGGTGTGTGAAGTCATAGAATGGGGGTGTGTGAAGTCAAATTGGAGGTGTGTGAAATCACAGAATGGAGGTGTGTCAACTCAGAAATGAGGTGTGTGAAGTCATAGAATGGAGGTGTGTGAATTCATGGAATGGAAGAGTGTGAAATCATAGAATGGAGGTGTGTGAAGTCAAAGAATTGAGGTTTGTGAAGTCAGAATGTAGGTGTGTGAAGTCAGGATGGAGGTGAGTGAAGTCACAGAATGGAGGTGTGGGAACTCAGAATGGAGGTGTGTGGTCACAGAACGCAGGTTTGTGAAGTCATAGAATGGAGCAGCATGAAGTCATAGAATGGATGTTTCTGAAGTGAGAACGAAGGTGTATGAAGTTAAAGAATGGAGGTGTGTGAAGTCAAAATGGAGGTGTGTGAATCATAGAATGGAGGTGTGTGAACTCATAGAATGGAGGTGTGTGAAGTCATGGAATGGAGGTGTGTGAAGTCAAAGAATGGACGTGTGTGAAGTCAAACAATAAAGGTGTGTGAACTCACAGAATGGAGGTGTGTGAACTCATAGAATGGAGGTGCATGCAGTCAAAGAATGGAGGTGTGTGAAGTCAGATGGAGTTGTGTGAAGTCATAGAATGGAGGTTTTTGAAGTCACAGAATGGAAGTGTGTGAAGTCATAAAATGGAGGTGTGTGAAGTCAGATTGGAGGTGTGTGAAGTCACAGAATGGAGGTGTGTGAAGTTAGAATAGATGTGTGCGAAGTCGTAGAATGGAGCTGTGTGAAGTCAGAATGGAGCTGTGTGAAGTCATAGAATGGAGGTGAGTGAAGTCAGAATGGCGGTGTGTGAACTCATAGAATGATGGTGTGTGAAGTCACAATGGAGGTGTGTGAAGTCAAAGAATGGAGGTTTTTGAAGTCACAGAATGGAAGTGTGTGAAGTCATAAAATGGAGGTGTGTGAAGTCAGATTGGAGGTGTGAGAAGTCATAGAATGGAGGTGTGTCAACTCAGAAAGGAGGGGTGTGAAGTCATAGAATGGAGGTGTGTGAAGTCATAGAATGGAGCGGTGTGAAATCATAGAATGGAGTTGTGTGAAGTCACAGAATTGAGGTGTGTGAAGTCAGAATGGAAGTGTGTGAAGTCAGAATGGAGATGTGTGAAATCACAGAATGGAGGTGTGTGAATTCACAATGCATTTGTGTGAACTCATAGAATGGAGGTCTGTGAAGTCACAATGTAGGTGTGTGAAGTCACAGAATGGAGGTGTGTGAAGTCATAGAATGGAGGTGTGTGAAGTCACAGAATGGAGGTGTGTGAAGTCATAGAATGGAGGTGTGTGAAGTCACAGAATGGATGTGTGTGAAGTCATAGAATGGAGCTGTGTGAAGTCAGATTGGAGGTGTGTGAAGTCACAGAATGGAGGTGTGTGAACTCAGAATGGAGGTGTGTGAAGTCAAAGAGTGGAGGTGTGTGAAGTCATAGAATGGAGGTGTGTGAAGTCATAGAATGGATGTGTGTGAAATCATAATGGAGGTGTGTGAAGTCACAGAATTGAGGTGTGTGAAATCACAGAATGGAGGTGTGTGAAGTCATAGAATAGAGGTGTGTGAAGTCATAGAATGGAGGTGTGTGAAATCATAGAATGGATGTTTGTTAAGTAAGAATGAAGGTGTGTTAAGTCATACACTGGAGGTGTGTGAAGGCACAGAATGGAGGTGTGTGAAGTCATAGAATGGAGGTGTGCGAACTCAGAATGGAGGTGTGTGAAGTCACAGAATGGAGGTGTGTTAAGTCACAGAACGGAGGTGTTTGAACTCAGAATGGAGGCGTGTGAAGTCACAGAATGGAGGTGTGTGAAGTCATAGAATGCAGGTGTGTGAAATCATAGAATGGAGGTGTGGGAAGTCAGAGAATGGAGCTGTGTGAAGTCAGAATGGAGGTGTGCGAAGTCACAGAATGGAGGTGTGTGAAATCATTTTATGGAGCTGTGTGAAGTTAGAATGGACGTGTGTGAAGTCACAGAATGGAGGTGTGTGAACTCAGAATGGAGGTGTGTGAAGTCACAGAATGGAGGTGTGTGAAGTCATAATGGAGGCGTGTGAAGTCACAGAAATCAGGTGTGTTAAGTCACAGAATGGAGGTGTGTGAAGTCCCACAATGGAGGTGTGTGAAGTCAGAACGGAGGTGTGTGATCTCAGATTGGAGGTGTGGGAAGTCACAATGGAGGTGTGTGAAGTTATAGAATGGAGGTGTGTGAAGTCACAGAATGGAGGGGTGTGAAGTCAAAGATGGAGGTGTGTGAAGTCATAGAATGGAGGTGTGTGAACTCATAGAATGGAGGTGTGTGAAGTCATAGAATGGAGGTGTGTGAAGTCACAGAATGGAGGTGTGTGAAGTCACAGAATGGAGGTGTGTGAAGTCACAATGGAGGTGTGTGATGTCAAAGAATGGAGGTGTGTGAAGTCATAGAATGGAGTTGTGTGAAGTCATGGAATGGAGGTGTCTGAAGTAGAATGAAGGTGTGTGAAGTCACAGAATGGAGGTGTGTGAAGTCACAATGGAGGTGTGTGATGTCAAAAATGGAGGTGTGTGAAGTCATAGAATGGAGTTGTGTGAAGTCATGGAATGGAGGTGTCTGAAGTAGAATGAAGGTGTGTGAAGTCATAGAATAGAGGTGTGTGAAGTCATAGAATGGAATTGTGTGAAGTCATAGAATGGAGGTGTGTGAAGTGAGAATTGAGGTGTGTGAAGTCACGGAATTGAGGTGTGTGAACTCAGAATGGAGGTGTGTGAAGTCACAGAATGGAGGTTTGTGAAGTCATAGAATGGAGGTGTGTGAAGTCATAGAATAGATGTTTCTGAAGTAGAATGAAGGTGTGTGAAGTCATATAATGGAGGTGTGTGAAGTCAAAATGGAGGTGTGTGAACTCATAAAATGGAGATGTGTGAAGTCATGGAATGGAGGTGTGTGAAGTCCAAGAATATAGGTGTGTGAAGTCAAACAATGGTGGTGTGTGAAGTCACAGAATGCAGGTGTGTGAAGTCAAAGAATGGAAGTGTGTGAAGTCAAAATGGAGGTGTGTGAAGTCACAGAATGGAGGTGCGTGAAGTCACAGAATGAAGGTGTTTGAAGTCAAAATTGTGGTGTGTGAAGTCACAAATGGAGGATTCTGAAGTCAGAATGCAGCTGTGTGAAGCCATAGAATGGAGTTTTGTGAAGTCAGAATGGAGGTGTGTGAACTCAGAATGGAGTGGGTGAAGTGACAATGGGGGTGTGTGAAGTCATAGAATGGGGGTGTGTGAAGTCAAATTGGAGGTGTGTGAAATCACAGAATGGAGGTGTGTCAACTCAGAAATGAGGTGTGTGAAGTCATAGAATGGAGGTGTGTGAATTCATGGAATGGAAGAGTGTGAAATCATAGAATGGAGGTGTGTGAAGTCAAAGAATTGAGGTTTGTGAAGTCAGAATGTAGGTGTGTGAAGTCAGGATGGAGGTGAGTGAAGTCACAGAATGGAGGTGTGGGAACTCAGAATGGAGGTGTGTGGTCACAGAACGCAGGTTTGTGAAGTCATAGAATGGAGCAGCATGAAGTCATAGAATGGATGTTTCTGAAGTGAGAACGAAGGTGTATGAAGTTAAAGAATGGAGGTGTGTGAAGTCAAAATGGAGGTGTGTGAATCATAGAATGGAGGTGTGTGAACTCATAGAATGGAGGTGTGTGAAGTCATGGAATGGAGGTGTGTGAAGTCAAAGAATGGACGTGTGTGAAGTCAAACAATAAAGGTGTGTGAACTCACAGAATGGAGGTGTGTGAACTCATAGAATGGAGGTGCATGCAGTCAAAGAATGGAGGTGTGTGAAGTCAGATGGAGTTGTGTGAAGTCATAGAATGGAGGTTTTTGAAGTCACAGAATGGAAGTGTGTGAAGTCATAAAATGGAGGTGTGTGAAGTCAGATTGGAGGTGTGTGAAGTCATAGAATGTAGGTGTGTCAACTCAGAAAGGACGTGTGTGAAGTCATAGAAGGAAGGTGTGTGAAGTCAGAATGGAGGTGTGTGAAATCACAGAATGGAGGTGTGTGAATTCACAATGCATTTGTGTGAACTCATAGAATGGAGCTGTGTGAAGTCATAGAATGGACTTGTGTGAAGTCATAGAATGGAGCTGTGTGAAGTCAGAATTGAGATGTGTGAAGTCACAGAATGGAGGTGTGCGAACTCAGAAGGGAGGTGTGTGAAGTCACAGAATGGAGGTGTGTTAAGTCACAGAACGGAGGTGTTTGAACTCAGAATGCAGGTGTGTGAAGTCACAGAATGGAGGTGTGTGAAGTCATAGAATGGAGGTGTGTGAAATCATAGAATGGAGGTGTGGGAAGTCAGAGAATGGAGCTGTGTGAAGTCAGAATGGAGGTGTGCGAAGTCAGAGAATGGAGGTGTGTGAAGTCATTTTCTGGAGCTGTGTGAAGTCAGAATGGAGGTGTGTGAAGTCACAGAATGGAGGTGTGTGAACTCAGAATGGAGGTGTGTGAAGTCACAGAATCTAGGTGTGTGAAGTCATAGAATGGAGGTGTGTGAAGTCATAGAATGGAGGTTTGTGAAGTCATAATGGAGGCGTGTGAAGTCACAGAAATCAGGTGTGTGATGTCACAGAATGGAGGTGTGTGAAGTCATAGAATGGAGGTGTGTGAAGTAAGAACGGAGGTGCGTGAACTCAGATTGGAGGTGTGGGAAGTCACAATGGAGGTGTGTGAAGTTATAGAAAGGAGGTGTGTGAAGTCACAGAATGGAGGGGTGTGAAGTCAAAGACTGGAGGTGTGTGAACTCATACAATGGAGGTGTGTGAACTCATAGAATGGCGGTGTGTGAAGTCATAGAATGGAGGTGTGTGAATTAATAGAATGGAGGTGTGAGAAATCATAGAATGGAGGTGTGTGAAGTGACAGAATAGAGGTGTGTGAAGTCACAGAATGGAGGTGTGTGAAGTCACAGAATGGAGGTGTGTGAACTCACAATGGAGGTGTGTGAAGTCAAAGAATGGAGTTGTGTGAAGTCATTGAATGGAATTGTGTGAAGTCATAGAATGGAGGTGTGTGAAGTGAGAATTGAGGTGTGTGAAGTCACGGAATTGAGGTGTGTGAACTCAAAATGGAGGTGTGTGAAGTCACAGAATGGAGGTTTGTGAAGTCATAGAATGGAGGTGTGTGAAGTCATAGAATGGATGTTTCTGAAGTAGAATGAAGGTGTGTGAAGTCATAGAATGGAGGTGTGTGAAGTCAAAATGGAGGTGTGTGAACTCATAAAATGGAGATGTGTGAAGTCATGGAATGGAGGTGTGTGAAGTCCAAGAATATAGGTGTGTGAAGTCAAACAATGGTGGTGTGTGAAGTCACAGAATGCAGGTGTGTTAAGTCAAAGAATGGAAGTGTGTGAAGTCAAAATGGAGGTGTGTGAAGTCACAGAATGGAGGTGTGTGAAGTCACAGAATGAAGGTGTTTGAAGTCAAAATTGTGGTGTGTGAAGTCACAAATGGAGGAGTCTGAAGTCAGAATGCAGCTGTGTGAAGCCATAGAATGGAGATGTGTGAAGTCAGAATGGAGGTGTGTGAACTCATAGAATGGAGTGTGTGAAGTGACAATGGGGGTGTGTGAAGTCATAGAATGGGGGTGTGTGAAGTCAAATTAGAGGTATGTGAAATCACAGAATGGAGGTGTGTCAACTCAGAAATGAGGTGTGTGAAGTCATAGAATGGAGGTGTGTGAATTCATGGAATGGAAGAGTGTGTAATCATAGAATGGAGGTCTGTGAAGTCAAAGAATTGAGGTTTCTGAAGTCAGAATGGAGGTGTGTGAAGTCAGGATGGAGGTGAGTGAAGTCACAGAATGGAGGTGTGGGAACTCAGAATGGAGGTGTGTGGTCACAGAACGGAGGTTTGTGAAGTCATAGAATGGAGGTGCCTGAAGTCATAGAATGGATGTTTCTGAAGTGAGAACGAAGGTGTATGAAGTCAAAGAATGGAGGTGTGTGAAGTCAAAATGGAGGTGTGTGAATCATAGAATGGAGGTGTGTGAACTCATAGAATGGAGGTGTGTGAAGTCATCTAATGGAGGTGTGTGAAGTCAAAGAATGGAGGTGTGTGAAGTCAAACAATAAAGGTGTGTGAAGTCACAGAATAGAGGTGTGTGAACTCATAGAATGGAGGTGCATGCAGTCATAGAATGGAGGTGTGTGAAGTCATGGAATGGAGGTGTGTGAAGTCAGATGGAGTTGTGTGAAGTCATACAATGGAGGTTTTTGAAGTCACAGAATGGAAGTGTGTGAAGTCATAAAATGGAGGTGTGTGAAGTCAGATTGGAGGTGTGTGAAGTCATAGAATGGAGGTGTGTCAACTCAGAAAGGAGGTGTGTGAAGTCATAGAATGGAGGTGTGTGAAGTCATAGAATGGAGGTGTGTGAAATCATAGAATGGAGTTGTGTGAAGTCACAGAATTGAAGTGTGTGAAGTCAGAATGGAGGTGTGTGAAGTCAGAATGGAGGTGTGTGAAATCACAGAATGGAGGTGTGTGAATTCACATTGCATTTGTGTGAACTCATAGAATTGAGGTCTGTGAAGTCACAATGTATGTGTGTGAAGTCACAGAATGGAGGTGTGTGAAGTCATAGAATGGAGGTGTGTGAAATCACAGAATGGAGGTGTGTGAAGTCATATAATGGAGGTTTGTGAAGTCACAGAATGGAGGTGTGTGAAGTCAGAATGGAGTTGTGTGAAGTCATAGAATGGAGGTGTGTGAAGTCACAATGGAGGTGTGTGAAGTCATAGAATGGAGGTGTGTGAAGTCACAGAATGGAGGTGTGTGAAGTCATAGAATGGAGCTGTGTGAAGTCAGATTGGAGGTGTGTGAAGTCACAGAATGGAGGTGTGTGAACTCAGAATGGAGGTGTGTGAAGTCACAGAATCTAGGTGTGTGAAGTCATAGAATGGAGGTGTGTGAAGTCATAGAATGGAGGTTTGTGAAGTCATAATGGAGGCGTGTGAAGTCACAGAAATCAGGTGTGTGATGTCACAGAATGGAGGTGTGTGAAGTCATAGAATGGAGGTGTGTGAAGGCAGAACGGAGGTGTGTGAACTCAGATTGGAGGTGTGGGAAGTCACAATGGAGGTGTGTGAAGTTATAGAATGGAGGTGTGTGAAGTCACAGAATGGAGGGGTGTGAAGTCCAAGAATGAAAGTGTGTGAACTCATAGAATGGAGGTGTGTGAACTCATAGAATGGAGGTGTGTGAAGTCATAGAATGGAGGTGTGTGAATTAATAGAATGGAGGTGTGAGAAATCATAGAATGGAGGTGTGTGAAGTGACAGAATAGAGGTGTGTGAAGTCACAGAATGGAGGTGTGTGAAGTCACAGAATGGAGGTGTGTGAACTCACAATGGAGGTGTGTGAAGTCAAAGAATGGAGTTGTGTGAAGTCATAGAATGGAATTGTGTGAAGTCATAGAATGGAGGTGTGTGAAGTGAGAATTGAGGTGTGTGAAGTCACGGAATTGAGGTGTGTGAACTCAAAATGGAGGTGTGTGAAGTCACAGAATGGAGGTTTGTGAAGTCATAGAATGGAGGTGTGTGAAGTCATAGAATGGATGTTTCTGAAGTAGAATGAAGGTGTGTGAAGTCATAGAATGGAGGTTTTTAAGTCACAGAATGGAAGTGTGTGAAGTCATAAAATGGAGGTGTGTGAAGTCATAGAATGGAGGTGTGTCAACTCAGAAAGGAGGTGTGTGAAGTCATAGAATGGAGGTGTGTGAAGTCATAGAATGGAGGTGTGTGAAATCATAGAATGGAGTTGTGTGAAGTCACAGAATTGAAGTGTGTGAAGTCAGAATGGAGGTGTGTGAAGTCAGAATGGAGGTGTGTGAAATCACGGAATGGAGGTGTGTGAATTCACATTGCATTTGTGTGAACTCATAGAATGGAGGTCCGTGAAGTCACAATGTAGGTGTGTGAAGTCACAGAATGGAGGTGTGTGAAGTCATAGAATGGAGGTGTGTGAAGTCACAGAATGGAGGTGTGTGAAGTCATATAATGGAGGTTTGTGAAGTCACAGAATGGAGGTGTGTGAAGTCAGAATGGAGGTGTGTGAAGTCATATAATGGAGGTTTGTGAAGTCACAGAATGGAGGTGTGTGAAGTCAGAATGGAGTTGTGTGAAGTCATAGAATGGAGGTGTGTGAAATCATAGAATGGAGTTGTGTGAAGTCACAGAATTGAAGTGTGTGAAGTCAGAATGGAGGTGTGTGAAGTCAGAATGGAGGTGTGTGAAATCACAGAATGGAGGTGTGTGAATTCACATTGCATTTGTGTGAACTCATAGAATGGAGGTTTGTGAAGTCACAATGTAGGTGTGTGAAGTCACAGAATGGAGGTGTGTGAAGTCATAGAATGGAGGTGTGTGAAGTCACAGAATGGAGGTGTGTGAAGTCATATAATGGAGGTTTGTGAAGTCACAGAATGGAGGTGTGTGAAGTCAGAATGGAGTTGTGTGAAGTCATAGAATGGAGGTGTGTGAAGTCACAATGGAGGTGTGTGAAGTCATAGAATGGAGGTGTGTGAAGTCACAGAATGGAGGTGTGTGAAGTCATAGAATGGAGCTGTGTGAAGTCAGATTGGAGGTGTGTGAAGTCACAGAATGGAGGTGTGTGAACTCAGAATGGAGGTGTGTGAACTCAAAGAATGGAGGTGTGTGAAGTCATAGAATGGAGGTGTGTGAAGTCATAGAATGGATGTGTGTGAAGTCATAATGGAGGTGTGTGAAGTCACAGAATTGAGGTGTGTGAAATCACAGAATGGAGGTGTGTGAAGTCATAGAATAGAGGTGTGTGATGTCATAGAATGGAGGTGTGTGAAATCATAGAATGGATGTTTGTTTAGTAAGAATGAAGGTGTGTTAAGTCATACAATGGAGGTGTGTGAAGGCACAGAATGGAGGTGTGTGAAGTCATAGAATGGAGCTGTGTGAAGTCAGAATTGAGGTGTGTGAAGTCACAGGGTGGAGGTGTGCGAACTCAGAATGGAGGTGTGTGAAGTCACAGAATGGAGGTGTGTTAGGTCACAGAATGGAGGTGTTTGAACTCAGAATGGAGGTGTGTGAAGTCACAGAATGGAGGTGTGTAAAGTCATAGAATGGAGGTGTGTGAAATCATAGAATGGAGGTGTGGGAAGTCAGAGAATTGAGCTGTGTGAAGTCAGAATGGAGGTGTGCGAAGTCACAGAATGGAGGTGTGTGATGTCATTTTATGGAGCTGTGTGAAGTCAGAATGGACGTGTGTGAAGTCACAGAATGGAGGTGTGTGACCTCAGAATGGAGGTGTGTGAAGTCACAGAATCTAGGTGTGCGAAGTCATAGAATGGAGGTGTGTGAAGTTATAGAATGGAGGTGTGTGAAGTCACAGAATGGAGGGGTGTGAAGTCAAAACTGGAGGTGTGGGAAGTCATAGAATGGAGGTGTGTGAACTCATAGAATGGAGGTGTGTGAAGTCATAGAATGGAGATATGTGAATTAATAGAATGGAGGTGTGAGAAATCATAGAATGGAGGTGTGTGAAATCACAGAATGGAGGTGTGTGAAGTCACAGAATGAAGGTGTGTGAAGTCACAGAATGGAGGTGTGTGAACTCACAATGGAGGTGTGTGATGTCAAAGAATGGAGGTGTGTGAAGTCACAGAATGAAGGTGTTTGAAGTCAAAATTGTTGCGTGTGAAGTCACAAATGGAGGAGTCTGAAGTCAGAAGGCAGCTGTGTGAAGCCATAGAATGGAGATGTGTGAAGTCAGAATGGAGGTGTGGGAACTCATAGAATGGAGTGTGTGAAGTGACAATGGGGGTGTGTGAAGTCATAGAATGGGGGTGTGTGAAGTCAAATTGGAGGTATGTGAAATCACAGAATGGAGGTGTGTCCACTCAGAAATGAGGTGTGTGAAGTCATAGAATGGAGGTGTGTGAATTCATGGAATGGAAGAGTGTGTAATCATAGAATGGAGGTGTGTGAAGTAAAAGATTTGAGGTTTGTGAAGTCAGAATGGAGGTGTGTGAAGTCAGGATGGAGGTGAGTGAAGTCACAGAATGGAGGTGTGGGAACTCAGAATGGAGGTGTGTGGTCACAGAACGGAGGTTTGTGAAGTCATAGAATGGAGGTGCCTGAAGTCATAGAATGGATGTTTCTGAAGTGAGAACGAAGGTGTATGAAGTCAAAGAATGGAGGTGTGTGAAGTCAAAATGGAGGTGTGTGAATCATAGAATGGAGGTGTGTGAACTCATAGAATGGAGGTGTGTGAAGTCATGGAATGGAGGTGTGTGAAGTCAAATAATGGAGGTGTGTGAAGTCAAACAATAAAGGTGTGTGAAGTCACAGAATGGAGGTGTGTGAACTCATAGAATGGAGGTGCATGCAGTCAAAGAATGGAGGTGTGTGAAGTCATGGAATGGAGGTGTGTGAAGTCAGATGGAGTTGTGTGAAGTCATAGAATGGAGGTTTTTAAGTCACAGAATGGAAGTGTGTGAAGTCATAAAATGGAGGTGTGTGAAGTCAGATTGGAGGTGTGTGAAGTCATAGAATGGAGGTGTGTCAACTCAGAAAGGAGGTGTGTGAAGTCATAGAATGGAGGTGTGTGAAGTCATAGAATGGAGATGTGTGAAATCATAGAATGGAGTTGTGTGAAGTCACAGAATTGAAGTGTGTGAAGTCAGAATGGAGGTGTGTGAAGTCAGAATGGAGGTGTGTGAAATCACAGAATGGAGGTGTGTGTGAATTCACATTGCATTTGTGTGAACTCATAGAATGGAGGTCTGTGAAGTCACAATGTAGGTGTGTGAAGTCACAGAATGGAGGTGTGTGAAGTCATAGAATGGAGGTGTGTGAAGTCACAGAATGGAGGTGTGTGAAGTCATATAATGGAGGTTTGTGAAGTCACAGAATGGAGGTGTGTGAAGTCAGAATGGAGTTGTGTGAAGTCATAGAATGGAGGTGTGTGAAGTCTCAATGGAGGTGTGTGAAGTCATAGAATGGAGGTGTGTGAAGTCACAGAATGGAGGTGTGTGAAGTCATAGAATGCAGCTGTGTGAAGTCAGATTGGAGGTGTGTGAAGTCACAGAATGGAGGTGTGTGAACTCAGAATGGAGGTGTGTGAACTCAAAGAATGGAGGTGTGTGAAGTCATAGAATGGAGGTGTGTGAAGTCATAGAATGGATGTGTGTGAAGTCATAATGGAGGTGTGTGAAGTCACAGAATTGAGGTGTGTGAAATCACAGAATGGAGGTGTGTGAAGTCATAGAATAGAGGTGTGTGATGTCATAGAATGGAGGTGTGTGAAATCATAGAATGGATGTTTGTTTAGTAAGAATGAAGGTGTGTTAAGTCATACAATGGAGGTGTGTGAAGGCACAGAATGGAGGTGTGTGACGTCATAGAATGGAGCTGTGTGAAGTCAGAATTGAGGTGTGTGAAGTCACAGAGTGGAGGTGTGCGAACTCAGAATGGAGGTGTGTGAAGTCACAGAATGGAGGTGTGTTAGGTCACAGAATGGAGGTGTTTGAACTCAGAATGGAGGTGTGTGAAGTCACAGAATGGAGGTGTGTAAAGTCATAGAATCGAGGTGTGTGAAATCATAAAATGGAGGTGTGGGAAGTCAGAGAATGGAGCTGTGTGAAGTCAGAATGGAGGTGTGCGAAGTCACAGAATGGAGGTGTGTGAAGTCATTTTATGGAGCTGTGTGAAGTCAGAATGGACGTGTGTGAAGTCACAGAATGGAGGTGTGTGACCTCAGAATGGAGGTGTGTGAAGTCACAGAATCTAGGTGTGCGAAGTCATAGAATGGAGGTGTGTGAAGTCATAGAATGAGGTGTGTGAAGTCATAATGGAGGCGTGTAAAGTCACAGAAATCAGGTGTGTGAAGTCACAGAATGGAGGTGTGTGAAGTCACAGAATGGAGGTGTGTGAAGTCAGAACGAAGGTGTGTGATCTCAGATTGGTGGTGTGGGAAGTCACAATGGAGGTGTGTGAAGTTATGGAATGGAGGTGTGTGAAGTCACAGAATGGAGGGGTGTGAAGTCAAAACTGGAGGTGTGTGAAGTCATAGAATGGAGGTGTGTGAACTCATAGAATGGAGGTGTGTGAAGTCATAGAATGGAGATGTGTGAATTAATAGAATGGAGGTGTGAGAAATCATAGAATGGAGGTGTGTGAAATCACAGAATGGAGGTGTGTGAAGTCACAGAATGAAGGTGTGTGAAGTCACAGAATGGAGGTGTGTGAACTCACAATGGAGGTGTGTGATGTCAAAGAATGGAGGTGTGTGAAGTCACAGAATGAAGGTGTTTGAAGTCAAAATTGTGGCGTGTGAAGTCACAAATGGAGGAGTCTGAAGTCAGAATGCAGCCTTGTGAAGCCATAGAATGGAGATGTGTGAAGTCAGAATGGAGGTATGGGAACTCATAGAATGGAGTGTGTGAAGTGACAATGGGGGTGTGTGAAGTCATAGAATGGGGGTGTGTGAAGTCAAATTGGAGGTATGTGAAATCACAGAATGGAGGTGTGTCCACTCAGAAATGAGGTGTGTGAAGTCATAGAATGGAGGTGTGTGAATTCATGGAATGGAAGAGTGTGTAATCATAGAATGGAGGTGTGTGAAGTCAAAGATTTGAGGTTTGTGAAGTCAGAATGGAGGTGTGTGAAGTCAGGATGGAGGTGAGTGAAGTCACAGAATGGAGGTGTGCGAACTCAGAATGGAGGTGTGTGAAGTCACAGAATGGAGGTGTGTTAAGTCACAGAACGGAGGTGTTTGAACTCAGAATGGAGGCGTGTGAAGTCACAGAATGGAGGTGTGTGAAGTCATAGAATGCAGGTGTGTGAAATCATAGAATGGAGGTGTGGGAAGTCAGAGAATGGAGCTGTGTGAAGTCAGAATGGAGGTGTGCGAAGTCACAGAATGGAGGTGTGTGAAATCATTTTATGGAGCTGTGTGAAGTTAGAATGGACGTGTGTGAAGTCACAGAATGGAGGTGTGTGAACTCAGAATGGAGGTGTGTGAAGTCACAGAATGGAGGTGTGTGAAGTCATAATGGAGGCGTGTGAAGTCACAGAAATCAGGTGTGTTAAGTCACAGAATGGAGGTGTGTGAAGTCCCACAATGGAGGTGTGTGAAGTCAGAACGGAGGTGTGTGATCTCAGATTGGAGGTGTGGGAAGTCACAATGGAGGTGTGTGAAGTTATAGAATGGAGGTGTGTGAAGTCACAGAATGGAGGGGTGTGAAGTCAAAGATGGAGGTGTGTGAAGTCATAGAATGGAGGTGTGTGAACTCATAGAATGGAGGTGTGTGAAGTCATAGAATGGAGGTGTGTGAAGTCACAGAATGGAGGTGTGTGAAGTCACAGAATGGAGGTGTGTGAAGTCACAATGGAGGTGTGTGATGTCAAAGAATGGAGGTGTGTGAAGTCATAGAATGGAGTTGTGTGAAGTCATGGAATGGAGGTGTCTGAAGTAGAATGAAGGTGTGTGAAGTCACAGAATGGAGGTGTGTGAAGTCACAATGGAGGTGTGTGATGTCAAAAATGGAGGTGTGTGAAGTCATAGAATGGAGTTGTGTGAAGTCATGGAATGGAGGTGTCTGAAGTAGAATGAAGGTGTGTGAAGTCATAGAATAGAGGTGTGTGAAGTCATAGAATGGAATTGTGTGAAGTCATAGAATGGAGGTGTGTGAAGTGAGAATTGAGGTGTGTGAAGTCACGGAATTGAGGTGTGTGAACTCAGAATGGAGGTGTGTGAAGTCACAGAATGGAGGTTTGTGAAGTCATAGAATGGAGGTGTGTGAAGTCATAGAATAGATGTTTCTGAAGTAGAATGAAGGTGTGTGAAGTCATATAATGGAGGTGTGTGAAGTCAAAATGGAGGTGTGTGAACTCATAAAATGGAGATGTGTGAAGTCATGGAATGGAGGTGTGTGAAGTCCAAGAATATAGGTGTGTGAAGTCAAACAATGGTGGTGTGTGAAGTCACAGAATGCAGGTGTGTGAAGTCAAAGAATGGAAGTGTGTGAAGTCAAAATGGAGGTGTGTGAAGTCACAGAATGGAGGTGCGTGAAGTCACAGAATGAAGGTGTTTGAAGTCAAAATTGTGGTGTGTGAAGTCACAAATGGAGGATTCTGAAGTCAGAATGCAGCTGTGTGAAGCCATAGAATGGAGTTTTGTGAAGTCAGAATGGAGGTGTGTGAACTCAGAATGGAGTGGGTGAAGTGACAATGGGGGTGTGTGAAGTCATAGAATGGGGGTGTGTGAAGTCAAATTGGAGGTGTGTGAAATCACAGAATGGAGGTGTGTCAACTCAGAAATGAGGTGTGTGAAGTCATAGAATGGAGGTGTGTGAATTCATGGAATGGAAGAGTGTGAAATCATAGAATGGAGGTGTGTGAAGTCAAAGAATTGAGGTTTGTGAAGTCAGAATGTAGGTGTGTGAAGTCAGGATGGAGGTGAGTGAAGTCACAGAATGGAGGTGTGGGAACTCAGAATGGAGGTGTGTGGTCACAGAACGCAGGTTTGTGAAGTCATAGAATGGAGCAGCATGAAGTCATAGAATGGATGTTTCTGAAGTGAGAACGAAGGTGTATGAAGTTAAAGAATGGAGGTGTGTGAAGTCAAAATGGAGGTGTGTGAATCATAGAATGGAGGTGTGTGAACTCATAGAATGGAGGTGTGTGAAGTCATGGAATGGAGGTGTGTGAAGTCAAAGAATGGACGTGTGTGAAGTCAAACAATAAAGGTGTGTGAACTCACAGAATGGAGGTGTGTGAACTCATAGAATGGAGGTGCATGCAGTCAAAGAATGGAGGTGTGTGAAGTCAGATGGAGTTGTGTGAAGTCATAGAATGGAGGTTTTTGAAGTCACAGAATGGAAGTGTGTGAAGTCATAAAATGGAGGTGTGTGAAGTCAGATTGGAGGTGTGTGAAGTCATAGAATGTAGGTGTGTCAACTCAGAAAGGACGTGTGTGAAGTCATAGAAGGAAGGTGTGTGAAGTCAGAATGGAGGTGTGTGAAATCACAGAATGGAGGTGTGTGAATTCACAATGCATTTGTGTGAACTCATAGAATGGAGCTGTGTGAAGTCATAGAATGGACTTGTGTGAAGTCATAGAATGGAGCTGTGTGAAGTCAGAATTGAGATGTGTGAAGTCACAGAATGGAGGTGTGCGAACTCAGAAGGGAGGTGTGTGAAGTCACAGAATGGAGGTGTGTTAAGTCACAGAACGGAGGTGTTTGAACTCAGAATGCAGGTGTGTGAAGTCACAGAATGGAGGTGTGTGAAGTCATAGAATGGAGGTGTGTGAAATCATAGAATGGAGGTGTGGGAAGTCAGAGAATGGAGCTGTGTGAAGTCAGAATGGAGGTGTGCGAAGTCAGAGAATGGAGGTGTGTGAAGTCATTTTCTGGAGCTGTGTGAAGTCAGAATGGAGGTGTGTGAAGTCACAGAATGGAGGTGTGTGAACTCAGAATGGAGGTGTGTGAAGTCACAGAATCTAGGTGTGTGAAGTCATAGAATGGAGGTGTGTGAAGTCATAGAATGGAGGTTTGTGAAGTCATAATGGAGGCGTGTGAAGTCACAGAAATCAGGTGTGTGATGTCACAGAATGGAGGTGTGTGAAGTCATAGAATGGAGGTGTGTGAAGTAAGAACGGAGGTGCGTGAACTCAGATTGGAGGTGTGGGAAGTCACAATGGAGGTGTGTGAAGTTATAGAAAGGAGGTGTGTGAAGTCACAGAATGGAGGGGTGTGAAGTCAAAGAATGGAGGTGTGTGAACTCATACAATGGAGGTGTGTGAACTCATAGAATGGCGGTGTGTGAAGTCATAGAATGGAGGTGTGTGAATTAATAGAATGGAGGTGTGAGAAATCATAGAATGGAGGTGTGTGAAGTGACAGAATAGAGGTGTGTGAAGTCACAGAATGGAGGTGTGTGAAGTCACAGAATGGAGGTGTGTGAACTCACAATGGAGGTGTGTGAAGTCAAAGAATGGAGTTGTGTGAAGTCATTGAATGGAATTGTGTGAAGTCATAGAATGGAGGTGTGTGAAGTGAGAATTGAGGTGTGTGAAGTCACGGAATTGAGGTGTGTGAACTCAAAATGGAGGTGTGTGAAGTCACAGAATGGAGGTTTGTGAAGTCATAGAATGGAGGTGTGTGAAGACATAGAATGGATGTTTCTGAAGTAGAATGAAGGTGTGTGAAGTCATAGAATGGAGGTGTGTGAAGTCAAAATGGAGGTGTGTGAACTCATAAAATGGAGATGTGTGAAGTCATGGAATGGAGGTGTGTGAAGTCCAAGAATATAGGTGTGTGAAGTCAAACAATGGTGGTGTGTGAAGTCACAGAATGCAGGTGTGTTAAGTCAAAGAATGGAAGTGTGTGAAGTCAAAATGGAGGTGTGTGAAGTCACAGAATGGAGGTGTGTGAAGTCACAGAATGAAGGTGTTTGAAGTCAAAATTGTGGTGTGTGAAGTCACAAATGGAGGAGTCTGAAGTCAGAATGCAGCTGTGTGAAGCCATAGAATGGAGATGTGTGAAGTCAGAATGGAGGTGTGTGAACTCATAGAATGGAGTGTGTGAAGTGACAATGGGGGTGTGTGAAGTCATAGAATGGGGGTGTGTGAAGTCAAATTAGAGGTATGTGAAATCACAGAATGGAGGTGTGTCAACTCAGAAATGAGGTGTGTGAAGTCATAGAATGGAGGTGTGTGAATTCATGGAATGGAAGAGTGTGTAATCATAGAATGGAGGTCTGTGAAGTCAAAGAATTGAGGTTTCTGAAGTCAGAATGGAGGTGTGTGAAGTCAGGATGGAGGTGAGTGAAGTCACAGAATGGAGGTGTGGGAACTCAGAATGGAGGTGTGTGGTCACAGAACGGAGGTTTGTGAAGTCATAGAATGGAGGTGCCTGAAGTCATAGAATGGATGTTTCTGAAGTGAGAACGAAGGTGTATGAAGTCAAAGAATGGAGGTGTGTGAAGTCAAAATGGAGGTGTGTGAATCATAGAATGGAGGTGTGTGAACTCATAGAATGGAGGTGTGTGAAGTCATCTAATGGAGGTGTGTGAAGTCAAAGAATGGAGGTGTGTGAAGTCAAACAATAAAGGTGTGTGAAGTCACAGAATGGAGGTGTGTGAACTCATAGAATGGAGGTGCATGCAGTCATAGAATGGAGGTGTGTGAAGTCATGGAATGGAGGTGTGTGAAGTCAGATGGAGTTGTGTGAAGTCATACAATGGAGGTTTTTGAAGTCACAGAATGGAAGTGTGTGAAGTCATAAAATGGAGGTGTGTGAAGTCAGATTGGAGGTGTGTGAAGTCATAGAATGGAGGTGTGTCAACTCAGAAAGGAGGTGTGTGAAGTCATAGAATGGAGGTGTGTGAAGTCATAGAATGGAGGTGTGTGAAATCATAGAATGGAGTTGTGTGAAGTCACAGAATTGAAGTGTGTGAAGTCAGAATGGAGGTGTGTGAAGTCAGAATGGAGGTGTGTGAAATCACAGAATGGAGGTGTGTGAATTCACATTGCATTTGTGTGAACTCATAGAATTGAGGTCTGTGAAGTCACAATGTATGTGTGTGAAGTCACAGAATGGAGGTGTGTGAAGTCATAGAATGGAGGTGTGTGAAATCACAGAATGGAGGTGTGTGAAGTCATATAATGGAGGTTTGTGAAGTCACAGAATGGAGGTGTGTGAAGTCAGAATGGAGTTGTGTGAAGTCATAGAATGGAGGTGTGTGAAGTCACAATGGAGGTGTGTGAAGTCATAGAATGGAGGTGTGTGAAGTCACAGAATGGAGGTGTGTGAAGTCATAGAATGGAGCTGTGTGAAGTCAGATTGGAGGTGTGTGAAGTCACAGAATGGAGGTGTGTGAACTCAGAATGGAGGTGTGTGAAGTCACAGAATCTAGGTGTGTGAAGTCATAGAATGGAGGTGTGTGAAGTCATAGAATGGAGGTTTGTGAAGTCATAATGGAGGCGTGTGAAGTCACAGAAATCAGGTGTGTGATGTCACAGAATGGAGGTGTGTGAAGTCATAGAATGGAGGTGTGTGAAGGCAGAACGGAGGTGTGTGAACTCAGATTGGAGGTGTGGGAAGTCACAATGGAGGTGTGTGAAGTTATAGAATGGAGGTGTGTGAAGTCACAGAATGGAGGGGTGTGAAGTCCAAGAATGAAAGTGTGTGAACTCATAGAATGGAGGTGTGTGAACTCATAGAATGGAGGTGTGTGAAGTCATAGAATGGAGGTGTGTGAATTAATAGAATGGAGGTGTGAGAAATCATAGAATGGAGGTGTGTGAAGTGACAGAATAGAGGTGTGTGAAGTCACAGAATGGAGGTGTGTGAAGTCACAGAATGGAGGTGTGTGAACTCACAATGGAGGTGTGTGAAGTCAAAGAATGGAGTTGTGTGAAGTGAGAATTGAGGTGTGTGAAGTCACGGAATTGAGGTGTGTGAACTCAAAATGGAGGTGTGTGAAGTCACAGAATGGAGGTTTGTGAAGTCATAGAATGGAGGTGTGTGAAGTCATAGAATGGATGTTTCTGAAGTAGAATGAAGGTATGTGAAGTCATAGAATGGAGGTGTGTGAAGTCAAAATGGAGGTGTGTGAACTCATAAAATGGACATGTGTGAAGTCATGGAATGGAGGTGTGTTTAGTCCAAGAATATAGGTGTGTGACATCAAACAATGGTGGTGTGTGAAGTCACAGAATGCAGGTGTGTTAAGTCAAAGAATGGAAGTGTGTGAAGTCAAAATGGAGGTGTGTGAAGTCACAGAATGGAGGTGTGTGAAGCCACAGAATGAAGGTGTTTGAAGTCAAAATTGTGGTGTGTGAAGTCACAAATGGAGGAGTCTGAAGTCAGAATGCAGCTGTGTGAAGCCATAGAAAGGAGATGTGTGAAGTCAGAATGGAGGTGTGTGAACTCATAGAATGGAGTGTGTCAAGTGACAATGGGGGTGTGTGAAGTCATAGAATGGGGGTGTGTGAAGTCAAATTGGAGGTATGTGAAATCACAGAATGGAGGTGTGTCAACTCAGAAATGAGGTGTGTGAAGTCATAGAATGGAGGTGTGTGAATTCATGGAATGGAAGAATGTGTAATCATAGAATGGAGGTGTGTGAAGTCAAAGAATTGAGGTTTGTGAAGTCAGAATGTAGGTGTGTGAAGCCAGGATGGAGGTGAGTGAAGTCACAGAATGGAGGTGTGGGAACTCAGAATGGAGGTGTGTGGTCACAGAACGGAGGTTTGTGAAGTCATAGAATGGAGGTGCCTGAAGTCATAGAATGGATGTTTCTGAAGTGAGAACGAATGTGTATGAAGTCAAAGAATGGAGGTGTGTGAAGTCAAAATGGAGGTGTGTGAATCATAGAATGGAGGTGTGTGAACTCATAGAATGGAGGTGTGTGAAGTCATGGAATGGAGGTGTGTGAAGTCAAAGAATGGAGGTGTGTGAAGTCAAACAATAAAGGTGTGTGAAGTCACAGAATGGAGGTGTGTGAACTCATAGAATGGAGGTGCATGCAGTCAAAGAATGGAGGTGTGTGAAGTCATGGAATGGAGGTGTGTGAAGACAGATGGAGTTGTGTGAAGTCATAGAATGGAGGTTTTTAAGTCACAGAATGGAAGTGTGTGAAGTCATAAAATGGAGGTGTGTGAAGTCATAGAATGGAGGTGTGTCAACTCAGAAAGGAGGTGTGTGAAGTCATAGAATGGAGGTGTGTGAAGTCATAGAATGGAGGTGTGTGAAATCATAGAATGGAGTTGTGTGAAGTCACAGAATTGAAGTGTGTGAAGTCAGAATGGAGGTGTGTGAAGTCAGAATGGAGGTGTGTGAAATCACGGAATGGAGGTGTGTGAATTCACATTGCATTTGTGTGAACTCATAGAATGGAGGTCCGTGAAGTCACAATGTAGGTGTGTGAAGTCACAGAATGGAGGTGTGTGAAGTCATAGAATGGAGGTGTGTGAAGTCACAGAATGGAGGTGTGTGAAGTCATATAATGGAGGTTTGTGAAGTCACAGAATGGAGGTGTGTGAAGTCAGAATGGAGGTGTGTGAAGTCATATAATGGAGGTTTGTGAAGTCACAGAATGGAGGTGTGTGAAGTCAGAATGGAGTTGTGTGAAGTCATAGAATGGAGGTGTGTGAAATCATAGAATGGAGTTGTGTGAAGTCACAGAATTGAAGTGTGTGAAGTCAGAATGGAGGTGTGTGAAGTCAGAATGGAGGTGTGTGAAATCACAGAATGGAGGTGTGTGAATTCACATTGCATTTGTGTGAACTCATAGAATGGAGGTTTGTGAAGTCACAATGTAGGTGTGTGAAGTCACAGAATGGAGGTGTGTGAAGTCATAGAATGGAGGTGTGTGAAGTCACAGAATGGAGGTGTGTGAAGTCATATAATGGAGGTTTGTGAAGTCACAGAATGGAGGTGTGTGAAGTCAGATTGGAGTTGTGTGAAGTCATAGAATGGAGGTGTGTGAAGTCACAATGGAGGTGTGTGAAGTCATAGAATGGAGGTGTGTGAAGTCACAGAATGGAGGTGTGTGAAGTCATAGAATGGAGCTGTGTGAAGTCAGATTGGAGGTGTGTGAAGTCACAGAATGGAGGTGTGTGAACTCAGAATGGAGGTGTGTGAACTCAAAGAATGGAGGTGTGTGAAGTCATAGAATGGAGGTGTGTGAAGTCATAGAATGGATGTGTGTGAAGTCATAATGGAGGTGTGTGAAGTCACAGAATTGAGGTGTGTGAAATCACAGAATGGAGGTGTGTGAAGTCATAGAATAGAGGTGTGTGATGTCATAGAATGGAGGTGTGTGAAATCATAGAATGGATGTTTGTTTAGTAAGAATGAAGGTGTGTTAAGTCATACAATGGAGGTGTGTGAAGGCACAGAATGGAGGTGTGTGAAGTCATAGAATGGAGCTGTGTGAAGTCAGAATTGAGGTGTGTGAAGTCACAGGGTGGAGGTGTGCGAACTCAGAATGGAGGTGTGTGAAGTCACAGAATGGAGGTGTGTTAGGTCACAGAATGGAGGTGTTTGAACTCAGAATGGAGGTGTGTGAAGTCACAGAATGGAGGTGTGTAAAGTCATAGAATGGAGGTGTGTGAAATCATAGAATGGAGGTGTGGGAAGTCAGAGAATGGAGCTGTGTGAAGTCAGAATGGAGGTGTGCGAAGTCACAGAATGGAGGTGTGTGATGTCATTTTATGGAGCTGTATGAAGTCAGAATGGACGTGTGTGAAGTCACAGAATGGAGGTGTGTGACCTCAGAATGGAGGTGTGTGAAGTCACAGAATCTAGGTGTGCGAAGTCATAGAATGGAGGTGTGTGAAGTTATAGAATGGAGGTGTGTGAAGTCACAGAATGGAGGGGTGTGAAGTCAAAACTGGAGGTGTGGGAAGTCATAGAATGGAGGTGTGTGAACTCATAGAATGGAGGTGTGTGAAGTCATAGAATGGAGATATGTGAATTAATAGAATGGAGGTGTGAGAAATCATAGAATGGAGGTGTGTGAAATCACAGAATGGAGGTGTGTGAAGTCACAGAATGAAGGTGTGTGAAGTCACAGAATGGAGGTGTGTGAACTCACAATGGAGGTGTGTGATGTCAAAGAATGGAGGTGTGTGAAGTCACAGAATGAAGGTGTTTGAAGTCAAAATTGTTGCGTGTGAAGTCACAAATGGAGGAGTCTGAAGTCAGAAGGCAGCTGTGTGAAGCCATAGAATGGAGATGTGTGAAGTCAGAATGGAGGTGTGGGAACTCATAGAATGGAGTGTGTGAAGTGACAATGGGGGTGTGTGAAGTCATAGAATGGGGGTGTGTGAAGTCAAATTGGAGGTATGTGAAATCACAGAATGGAGGTGTGTCCACTCAGAAATGAGGTGTGTGAAGTCATAGAATGGAGGTGTGTGAATTCATGGAATGGAAGAGTGTGTAATCATAGAATGGAGGTGTGTGAAGTAAAAGATTTGAGGTTTGTGAAGTCAGAATGGAGGTGTGTGAAGTCAGGATGGAGGTGAGTGAAGTCACAGAATGGAGGTGTGGGAACTCAGAATGGAGGTGTGTGGTCACAGAACGGAGGTTTGTGAAGTCATAGAATGGAGGTGCCTGAAGTCATAGAATGGATGTTTCTGAAGTGAGAACGAAGGTGTATGAAGTCAAAGAATGGAGGTGTGTGAAGTCAAAATGGAGGTGTGTGAATCATAGAATGGAGGTGTGTGAACTCATAGAATGGAGGTGTGTGAAGTCATGGAATGGAGGTGTGTGAAGTCAAAGAATGGAGGTGTGTGAAGTCAAACAATAAAGGTGTGTGAAGTCACAGAATGGAGGTGTGTGAACTCATAGAATGGAGGTGCATGCAGTCAAAGAATGGAGGTGTGTGAAGTCATGGAATGGAGGTGTGTGAAGTCAGATGGAGTTGTGTGAAGTCATAGAATGGAGGTTTTTAAGTCACAGAATGGAAGTGTGTGAAGTCATAAAATGGAGGTGTGTGAAGTCAGATTGGAGGTGTGTGAAGTCATAGAATGGAGGTGTGTCAACTCAGAAAGGAGGTGTGTGAAGTCATAGAATGGAGGTGTGTGAAGTCATAGAATGGAGATGTGTGAAATCATAGAATGGAGTTGTGTGAAGTCACAGAATTGAAGTGTGTGAAGTCAGAATGGAGGTGTGTGAAGTCAGAATGGAGGTGTGTGAAATCACAGAATGGAGGTGTGTGTGAATTCACATTGCATTTGTGTGAACTCATAGAATGGAGGTCTGTGAAGTCACAATGTAGGTGTGTGAAGTCACAGAATGGAGGTGTGTGAAGTCATAGAATGGAGGTGTGTGAAGTCACAGAATGGAGGTGTGTGAAGTCATATAATGGAGGTTTGTGAAGTCACAGAATGGAGGTGTGTGAAGTCAGAATGGAGTTGTGTGAAGTCATAGAATGGAGGTGTGTGAAGTCTCAATGGAGGTGTGTGAAGTCATAGAATGGAGGTGTGTGAAGTCACAGAATGGAGGTGTGTGAAGTCATAGAATGCAGCTGTGTGAAGTCAGATTGGAGGTGTGTGAAGTCACAGAATGGAGGTGTGTGAACTCAGAATGGAGGTGTGTGAACTCAAAGAATGGAGGTGTGTGAAGTCATAGAATGGAGGTGTGTGAAGTCATAGAATGGATGTGTGTGAAGTCATAATGGAGGTGTGTGAAGTCACAGAATTGAGGTGTGTGAAATCACAGAATGGAGGTGTGTGAAGTCATAGAATAGAGGTGTGTGATGTCATAGAATGGAGGTGTGTGAAATCATAGAATGGATGTTTGTTTAGTAAGAATGAAGGTGTGTTAAGTCATACAATGGAGGTGTGTGAAGGCACAGAATGGAGGTGTGTGACGTCATAGAATGGAGCTGTGTGAAGTCAGAATTGAGGTGTGTGAAGTCACAGAGTGGAGGTGTGCGAACTCAGAATGGAGGTGTGTGAAGTCACAGAATGGAGGTGTGTTAGGTCACAGAATGGAGGTGTTTGAACTCAGAATGGAGGTGTGTGAAGTCACAGAATGGAGGTGTGTAAAGTCATAGAATCGAGGTGTGTGAAATCATAAAATGGAGGTGTGGGAAGTCAGAGAATGGAGCTGTGTGAAGTCAGAATGGAGGTGTGCGAAGTCACAGAATGGAGGTGTGTGAAGTCATTTTATGGAGCTGTGTGAAGTCAGAATGGACGTGTGAAGTCACAGAATGGAGGTGTGTGACCTCAGAATGGAGGTGTGTGAAGTCACAGAATCTAGGTGTGCGAAGTCATAGAATGGAGGTGTGTGAAGTCATAGAATGGAGGTGTGTGAAGTCATAATGGAGGCGTGTAAAGTCACAGAAATCAGGTGTGTGAAGTCACAGAATGGAGGTGTGTGAAGTCACAGAATGGAGGTGTGTGAAGTCAGAACGAAGGTGTGTGATCTCAGATTGGTGGTGTGGGAAGTCACAATGGAGGTGTGTGAAGTTATGGAATGGAGGTGTGTGAAGTCACAGAATGGAGGGGTGTGAAGTCAAAACTGGAGGTGTGTGAAGTCATAGAATGGAGGTGTGTGAACTCATAGAATGGAGGTGTGTGAAGTCATAGAATGGAGATGTGTGAATTAATAGAATGGAGGTGTGAGAAATCATAGAATGGAGGTGTGTGAAATCACAGAATGGAGGTGTGTGAAGTCACAGAATGAAGGTGTGTGAAGTCACAGAATGGAGGTGTGTGAACTCACAATGGAGGTGTGTGATGTCAAAGAATGGAGGTGTGTGAAGTCACAGAATGAAGGTGTTTGAAGTCAAAATTGTGGCGTGTGAAGTCACAAATGGAGGAGTCTGAAGTCAGAATGCAGCCTTGTGAAGCCATAGAATGGAGATGTGTGAAGTCAGAATGGAGGTATGGGAACTCATAGAATGGAGTGTGTGAAGTGACAATGGGGGTGTGTGAAGTCATAGAATGGGGGTGTGTGAAGTCAAATTGGAGGTATGTGAAATCACAGAATGGAGGTGTGTCCACTCAGAAATGAGGTGTGTGAAGTCATAGAATGGAGGTGTGTGAATTCATGGAATGGAAGAGTGTGTAATCATAGAATGGAGGTGTGTGAAGTCAAAGATTTGAGGTTTGTGAAGTCAGAATGGAGGTGTGTGAAGTCAGGATGGAGGTGAGTGAAGTCACAGAATGGAGGTGTGGGAACTCAGAATGGAGGTGTGTGGTCACAGAACGGAGGTTTGTGAAGTCATAGAATGGAGGTGCCTGAAGTCATAGAATGGATGTTTCTGAAGTGAGAACGAAGGTGTATGAAGTCAAAGAATGGAGGTGTGTGAAGTCAAAATGGAGGTGTGTGAATCATAGAATGGAGGTGTGTGAACTCATAGAATGGAGGTGTGTGAAGTCATGGAATGGAGGTGTGTGAAGTCAAAGAATGGAGGTGTGTGAAGTCAAACAATAAAGGTGTGTGAAGTCACAGAATGGAGGTGTGTGAACTCATAGAATGGAGGTGCATGCAGTCAAAGAATGGAGGTGTGTGAAGTCATGGAATGGAGGTGTGTGAAGACAGATGGAGTTGTGTGAAGTCATAGAATGGAGGTTTTTAAGTCACAGAATGGAAGTGTGTGAAGTCATAAAATGGAGGTGTGTGAAGTCAGATTGGAGGTGTGTGAAGTCATAGAATGGAGGTGTGTCAACTCAGAAAGGAGGTGTGTGAAGTCATAGAATGGAGGTGTGTGAAGTCATAGAATGGAGGTGTGTGAAATCATAGAATGGAGTTGTGTGAAGTCACAGAATTGAAGTGTGTGAAGTCAGAATGGAGGTGTGTGAAGTCAGAATGGAGGTGTGTGAAATCACAGAATGGAGGTGTGTGAATTCACATTGCATTTGTGTGAACTCATAGAATGGAGGTCTGTGAAGTCACAATGTAGGTGTGTGAAGTCACAGAATGGAGGTGTGTGAAGTCATAGAATGGAGGTGTGTGAAGTCACAGAATGGAGGTGTGTGAAGTCATATAATGGAGGTTTGTGAAGTCACAGAATGGAGGTGTGTGAAGTCAGAATGGAGTTGTGTGAAGTCATAGAATGGAGGTGTGTGAAGTTACAATGGAGGTGTGTGAAGTCATAGAATGGAGGTGTGTGAAGTCACAGAATGGAGGTGTGTGAAGTCATAGAATGCAGCTGTGTGAAGTCAGATTGGAGGTGTGTGAAGTCACAGAATGGAGGTGTGTGAACTCAGAATGGAGGTGTGGGAACTCAAAGAATGGAGGTGTGTGAAGTCATAGAATGGAGGTGTGTGAAGTCATAGAATGGATGTGTGTGAAGTCATAATGGAGGTGTGTGATGTCACAGAATTGAGGTGTGTGAAATCACAGAATGGAGGTGTGTGAAGTCATAGAATAGAGGTGTGTGATGTCATAGAATGGAGGTGTGTGAAATCATAGAATGGATGTTTGTTTAGTAAGAATGAAGGTGTGTTAAGTCATACAATGGAGGTGTGCGAAGGCACAGAATGGAGGTGTGTGACGTCATAGAATGGAGCTGTGTGAAGTCAGAATTGAGGTGTGTGAAGTCACAGAGTGGAGGTGTGCGAACTCAGAATGGAGGTGTGTGAAGTCACAGAATGGAGGTGTGTTAAGTCACAGAATGGAGGTGTTTGAACTCAGAATGGAGGTGTGTGAAGTCACAGAATGGAGGTGTGTAAAGTCATAGAATGGAGGTGTGTGAAATCATAGAATGGAGGTGTGGGAAGTCAGAGAATGGAGCTGTGTGAAGTCAGAATGGAGGTGTGCGAAGTCACAGAATGGAGGTGTGTGAAGTCATTTTATGTAGCTGTGTGAAGTCAGAATGGACGTGTGTGAAGTCACAGAATGGAGGTGTGTGACCTCAGAATGGAGGTGTGTGAAGTCACAGAATCTAGGTGTGCGAAGTCATAGAATGGAGGTGTGTGAAGTCATAAAATGGAGGTGTGTGAAGTCAGGATGGAGGTGAGTGAAGTCACAGAATGGAGGTGTGGGAACTCAGAATGGAGGTGTGTGGTCACAGAACGGAGGTTTGTGAAGTTATAGAATGGAGGTGCCTGAAGTCATAGAATGGATGTTTCTGAAGTGAGAACGAAGGTGTATGAAGTCAAAGAATGGAGGTGTGTGAAGTCAAAATGGAGGTGTGTGAATCATAGAATGGAGGTGTGTGAACTCATAGAATGGAGGTGTGTGAAGTCATGGAATGGAGGTGTGTGAAGTCAAAGAATGGAGGTGTGTGAAGTCAAACAATAAAGGTGTGTGAACTCACAGAATGGAGGTGTGTGAACTCATAGAATGGAGGTGCATGCAGTCAAAGAATGGAGGTGTGTGAAGTCAGATGGACTGTGTGAAGTCATAAAATGGAGGTTTTTGAAGTCACAGAACTGAGGAGTGTGAAGTCAAAATGGAGGTTTGTGAAGTCAGAATGTTGGTGGATGAAGTCATAGAATGGAGGTGTGTGAAATCATAGAATGGAGGTGTGGGAACTCAGAGAATGGAGCTGTGTGAAGTCAGAATGGAGGTGTGCGAAGTCACAGAATGGAGGTGTGTGAAGTCATTTTATGGAGCTGTGTGAAGTCAGAATGGAGGTGTGTGAAGTCACAGAATGGAGGTGTGTGCACTCAGAATTGAGGTGTGTGAAGTCACAGAATCTAGGTGTGTGAAGTCATAGAATGGAGGTGTGTGAAGTCATAGAATGGAGGTGTGTGAAGTCATAATGGAGGCGTGTGAAGTCACAGAATTCAGGTGTGTGAAGTCACAGAATGGAGGTGTGTGAAGTCATAGAATGGAGGTGTGTGAAGCCAGAACATAGGTGTGTGAACTCAGATTGGAGCTGTGGGAAGTCACAATGGAGGTGTGTGAAGTTATAGAATGGAGGTGTGTGAAGTCACAGAATGGAGGGGTGTGAAGTCAAAGACTGGAGGTGTGTGAAGTCATAGAATGGAGGTGTGTGAAGTCACAGAATGAAGGTGCGTTAAGTCACAGAATGGAGGTTTGTGAAGTCAGAATGGAGGTGTTTGAAGTCACAGAATGGAGGTGTGGGAAGTCATAGAATGGAGTTGTGTGAAGTCACAGAATGGAGTTGTGTGAATTAATAGAATGGAGGTGTGAGAAATCATAGAATGGAGGTGTGTGAAGTCACAGAATGGAGGTGTGTGAAGTCACAGAATGGAGGTGTGTGAAGTCACAGAATGGAGGTGTGTCAACTCACAATGGAGGTGTGTGAAGTCAAAGAATGGAGTTGTGTGAAGTCATAGAATGGAATTGTGTGAAGTCATAGAATGGAGGTGTGTGAAGTGAGAACTCAGGTGTGTGAAGTCACGGAAATGAGGTGTGTGAACTCAGAATGGAGGTGTGTGAAGTCACAGAATGGAGGTTTGTGAAGTCATAGAATGGAGGTGTGTGAAGTCATAGAATGGATGTTTCTGAAGTAGAATGAAGGTTTGTGAAGTCATAGAATGGAGGTGTGTGAAGTCAAAATGGAGGTGTGTGAACTCATAAAATGGAGATGTGTGAAGTCATGGAATGGAGGTGTGTGAAATCCAAGAATATAGGTGTGTGAAGTCAAACAATGGAGGTGTGTGAAGTCACAGAATGCAGGTGTGTTAAGTCAAAAATGGAAGTGTGTGAAGTCAAAATGGAGGTGTGTGAAGTCACAGAATGGAGGTGTGTGAAGTCACAGAATGAAGGTGTTTGAAGTCAAAATTGTGGTGTGTGAAGTCACAAATGGAGGTGTCTGAAGTCAGAATGCAGCTGTGTGAAGCCATAGAATGGAAGTGTGTGAAATCAGAATGGAGGTGTGTGAACTCATAGAATGGAGCGTGTGAAGTCACAATGGGGGTGTGTGAAGTCATAGAATGGGGGTGTGTGAAGTCAAATTGGAGGTGTGTGAAATCACAGAATGGAGGTGTGTCAACTCAGAAATGAGGGGTGTGAAGTCATAGAATGGAGGTGTGTGAATTCATAGAATGGAAGAGTGTGAAATCATAGAATGGAGGTGTGTGAAGTCAAAGAATTGAGGTTTGTGAAGTCAGAATGGAGGTGTGTGAAGTCAGGATGGAGGTGGGTGAAGTCACAGAATGGAGGTGTGGGAACTCAGAATGGAGGTGTGTGGTCACAGAACGGAGGTTTGTGAAGTCATAGAATGGAGGTTCCTGAAGTCATAGAATTGATGTTTCTGAAGTGAGAACGAAGGTGTATGAAGTCAAAGAATGGAGGTGTGTGAAGTCAAAATGGAGGTGTGTGAATCATAGAATGGAGGTGTGTGAACTCATAGAATGGAGGTGTCTCAAGTCATGGACTGGAGGTGTGTGAAGTCAAAGAATGGAGGTGTGTGAAGCAAACAATAAAGGTGTGTGAAGTCACAGAATGGAGGTGTGTGAACTCATAGAATGGAGGTGCATGCAGTCAAAGAATGGAGGTGTGTGAAGTCATCGAATGAGGTGTGTGAAGTCATGGAATGGAGGTGTGTGAAGTCAGATGGAGTTGTGTGAAGTCATATAATGGAGGTGTGTGTAGTCAGAATGGAGGTGTGTGAAGTAATAGAATGGAGGTGTGTGAAGTCAGAATGGAGGTGTGTGAACTCATAGAATGGAGGTGTGTGAAGTCACAATGCAGGTGTGCGAAGTCATAGAATGGAGGTGTGTGAGGTCATAGAATAGATGTGTGTGAAGTCACAGAATGGAGGTGTGTGAAGTCATAGAATAGAGGTGTGTGAAGTCACAGAATGGAGGTGTGTGAAGTCATAGAATGGTGGTTTTTGAAGTCATAGAATTTAGGTGTGTGAAGTCATAGAATGGAGGTGTGTGAAGTCAGAGAATGGAGGTGTGTGAAATCACAAAATGGAGGTGTGTGAACTCAGAATGGAGGTGTGTGAAGTCACAGAATGGAGGTGTGTGTGAAGTCATAGAATGAAGGTGTGTGAAGTCACACAATGGGGGTGTGTGAAGTCATAGAATGTAGGTGTGTGAAGTCATAGAATGGAGGTGTGTGAAGTCACAGAATGGAGGTGTGTGAAGTCAGAATAGATGTGTGCGAAGTCATAGAATGGAGCTGTGTGAAGTCAGAATGGAGCTGTGTGAAGTCATAGAATGGAGGTGAGTGAAGTCAGAATGGCGGTGTGTGAACTCATAGAATGATGGAGTGTGAAGTCACAATGGAGGTGTGTGAAGTCATAGAATGGAGGTTTTTGAAGTCACAGAATGGAGGTGTGTGAAGTCATAGAATGGAGGTGTGTGAAGTCAGATTGGAGGTGTGTGAAGTCATAGAATGGAGGTGTGTCAACTCAAAAGGAGGTGTGTGAAGTCATAGAATGGAGGTGTGTGAAGTCATAGAATGGAGGTGTGTGAAATCATAGAATGGAGGTGTATGAAGTCACAGAATTGAGGTGTGTGAAGTCAGAATGGAGGTGTGATGTCAGAATGGCGGTGTGTGAAGACATCGAATGGAGGTGTGTGAATTCACAATGCATTTGTGTGAACTCATAGAATGGAGGTCTGTGAAGTCACAATGTAGGTGTGTGAAGTCACAGAATGGAGGTGTGTGAAGTCATAGAATGGAGGTGTGTGAAGTCACAGAATGGAGGTGTGTGAAGTCATATATTGGAGGTTTGTGAAGTCATAGAATGGAGGTGTGTGAAGTAATAGAATGGAGGTGTGTCAAGTCATAGATTGAAAGTGTGTGAAGTCACAGAATGGGGTGTGTGAACTCAGAATGGAGGTGTGTGAAGTCACAGAATGGAGGTGTGTGAAGTCATAGAATGGATGTTTCTGAAGTAAGAATGAAGGTGTGTGAAGTCATAGAATGCAGGTGTGTGAAGTCAAAATGGTGGTGTGTGAACTCATAGAATGGAGGTGTGTGAACTCATGGAATGGAGGTGTGTGAAGTCACAGAATTGAGGTGTGTGAAGTCAGAATGGAGGTGTGTGAAGTCAGATTGGAGGTGTGTGAAGTCATAGAATGGAGGTGTGTGAATTCACAATGCATTTGTGTGAACTCATAGAATGGAGGTCTGTGAAGTCACAATGTAGGTGTGTGAAGTCACAGAATGGAGGTGTGTGAAGTCATAGAATGGAGGTGTGTGAAGTCACAGAATGGAGGTGTGTGAAGTCATATAATGGAGGTGTGTGAAATCACAGAATGGAGGTGTGTGACGTCAGAATGGATTTGTGTGAAGTCATAGAATGGAGGTGTGTGAAGTCAGAATGGAGGTGTGTGAAGTCATAGAATGGAGGTGTGTGAAGTCAGAATGGAGGTGTGTGAACTCATAGAATGGAGGTGTGTGAAGTCACAATGGAGGTGTGTGAAGTCTTAGAATGGAGGTGTGTGAAGACACAGAATGGAGGTGTGTGAAATCATAGAATGGAGCTGTGTGAAGTCAGATTGCAGGTGTGTGAAGTCACAGAATGGAGGTGTGTGAACTCAGAATGGAGGTGTGTGAAGTCACAGAATGGAGGTATGTGAAGTCATAGAATGGAGGTGTGTGAAGTCATAATGGAGGTGTGTGAAGTCACAGAATTGAGGTGTGTGAAGTCACAGAATGGAGGTGTGTGAAGTCATAGAATGGAGGTCTGTGAAGTCACAGAATGGAGGTGTGTAAAGTCATAGAAAGGATGTTTGTTAAGTAAAAATGAAGGTGTTTTAAGTCATAGAATGGAGGTGTGTGAAGGCACAGAATGGAGGTTTGTGAAGTCATAGAATGGAGCTGTGTGAAGTCAGAATGGAGATGTGTGAAGTCACAGAATTGAGGTGTGTGAACTCAGAATGGAGCTGTGTGATGTCACAGAATGGAGTTGTGTTAAGTCACAGAGTGGAGGTGTGTGAACTCAGAATGGAGGTGTGTGAAGTCACAGAATCTAGGTGTGTGAAGTCATAGAATGGAGGTGTGTGAAGTCATAGAATGTAGGTGTGTGAAGTCATAATTGAGGCGTGTGAAGTCACAGAATTCAGGTGTGTGAAGTCACAGAACGGAGGTGTGTGAGGTCATAGAATGGAAGTGTGTGAAGTCAGAACGGAGGTGTGTGAACTCAGATTGGAGGTGTGGGAAGTCACAATGGAGGTGAGTGAAGTTATAGAATGGAGGTGTGTGAAGTCACAGAATGGAGGGGTGTGAAGTCAAAGACTGGAGGTGTGTGAACTCATAGAATGGAGGTGTGTGAACTCATAGAATGGAGGTGTGTGAAGTCACAGAATGAAGGTGCGTTAGGTCACAGAATGGAGGTTTGTGAACACAGAATGTTGGTGTGTGAAGTCACAGAATGGAGGTGTGGGATGTCAAAGAATGGAGTTGTGTGAATTCACAGAATGGTGGTGTGTGAATAAATAGAATGGAGTTGTGAGAAATCATAGAATGGAGGTGTGTGAAGTCACAGAATGGAGGTGTGTGAAGTCACAGAATGGAGGTGTGTGAAGTCACAGAATGGAGGTGTGTGAACTCACAATGGAGGTGTGTGAAGTCAAAGAATGGAGGTGTGTGAAGTCATAGAATGGAATTGTGTGAAGTCATGGAATGGAGGTGTGTGAAGTCAAAGAATGGAGGTGTGTGAAGTCAAACAATAAAGGTGTGTGAAGTCACAGAATGGAGGTGTGTGAACTCATAGAATGGAGGTGCATGAAGACAAAGAATGGAGGTGTGTGAATTCATCGAATGGAGGTGTGTGAAGTCATGGAATGGAGGTGTGTGAAGTCAGATGGAGTTGTGTGAAGTCATAGAATGGAGGTGTGTGAAGTCAGAATGGAGGTGTGTGAAGTCATAGAATGGAGGTGTGTGAAGTCAGAGTGGAGGAGTGTGAACTCATAGAATGGAGGTGTGTGAAGTCACAATGCAGGTGTGCGAAGTCATAGAATGGAGGTGTGTGAGGTCATAGAATGCAGGTGTGTGAAGTCACAGAATGGAGGTGTGTGAAGTCACAGAATGGAGGTGTGTGAAGTCACAGAATGGAGGTGTGTGAAGACACAGAATGGAGGTTTGTGAAGTCATAGAATTTAGGTGAGTGAAGTCAAAGAATGGAGGTGTTTGACGTCAGAGAATGGAGGTGTGTGAAATCAGAATGGAGGTGTGTGAAGTCACAGAATGGAGGTGTGTGAACTCAGAATGGAGGTGTGTGAAGTCACAGAATGGAGGTGTGTGAAGTCATAGCATGGAGGTATGTGAAATCATAGAATGGAAGTGTGTGAAATCATAGAATGGAGGTGTGTGAAGTCATACAATGAAGGTGTGTGAAGTCATAGAATGGAGGTGTGTGAAGTCACAGAAGGGAGGTGTGTGGAGACACATAATGGAGGTGTGTGAAGGCAAAATGGAGGTGTGTGACGTCATAAAATGTAGGTGTGTGCAGTCATAGATTGGAGGTGTGTGAAATCATAGAATGGAGGTTTGTGAAGTCACAGAATGGAGGTGTGTGAAGTCATAGAATGGAGGTATGTGAAGTCAAATTGGAGGGGTGTGAAGTTGGAGAATGGAGGTGTGGGAAGTCACAGAATGGAGGTGGGTGAAGTCACAGAATGGAGGTGTGTGAAGTCAAAGAATGGAGGTGTGTGAAGTCACAGAATGGAGGTGTGTGAAGTCATATAATGGAGGTGTGTGAAGTCACAGAATGGAGGTGTGTGAAGTCAGAATGGAGTTGTGTGAAGTCATAGAATGGAGGTGTGTGAAGTCAGAATGGAGGTGTGTGAAGTCATAGAATGGAGGTGTGTGAAGTCAGAATGGAGGTGTGTGAACTCATGGAATGGAGGTGTGTGAAGGCACAATGGAGGTGTGTGAAGTCTTAGAATGGAGGTGTGTGAAGACACAGAATGGAGGTGTGTGAAATCATAGAATGGAGCTGTGTGAAGTCAGATTGGAGGTGTGTGAAGTCACAGAATGGAGGTGTGTGAACTCAGAATGGAGGTGTGTGAAGTCACAGAATGGAGGTGTGTGAAGTCATAGAATGGAGGTGTGTGAAGTCATAATGGAGGTGTGTGAAGTCACAGAATTGAGGTGTGTGAAGTCACAGAATGGAGGTGTGTGAAGTCATAGAATGGAGGTCTGTGAAGTCACAGAATGGAGGTGTGTAAAGTCATAGAAAGGATGTTTGTTAAGTAAGAATGAAGGTGTTTTAAGTCATAGAATGGAGGTGTGTGAAGGCACAGAATGGAGGTGTGTGAAGTCATAGAATGGAGCTGTGTGAAGTCAGAATGGAGGTGTGTGAAGTCACAGAATGGAGGTGTGTGAACTCAGAATGGAGCTGTGTGAAGTCACAGAATGGAGTTGTGTTAAGTCACAGAGTGGAGGTGTGTGAACTCAGAATGGAGGTGTGTGAAGTCACAGAATCTAGGTGTGTGAAGTCATAGAATGGAGATGTGTGAAGTCATAGAATGGAGGTGTGTGAAGTCATAATTGAGGCGTGTGAAGTCACAGAATTCAGGTGTGTGAAGTCACAGAACGGAAGTGTGTGAAGTCATAGAATGGAATTGTGTGAAGTCAGAACGGAGGTGTGTGAACTCAGATTGGAGGTGTGGGAAGTCACAATGGAGGTGTGTGAAGTTATAGAATGGAGGGGTGTGAAGTCAAAGACTGGAGGTGTGTGAACTCATAGAATGGAGGTGTGTGAACTCACAGAATGGAGGTATGTGAAGTCACAGAATAAAGGTGCGTTAAGTCACAGAATGGAGGTTTGTGAACACAGAATGTAGGTGTGTGAAGTCACAGAATGGAGGTGTAGGATGTCATAGAATGGAGTTGTGTGAAGTCACAGAATGGAGGTGTGTCAATAAATAGAATGGAGGTGTGAGAAATCATAGAATGGAGGTGTGTGAAGTCACAGAATGGAGGTGTGTGAAGTCACAGAATGGAGGTGTGTGAAGTCACAGAATGGAGGTGTGTGAACTCACAATGGAGGTGTGTGAAGTCAAAGAATGGAGGTGTGTGAAATCATAGAATGGAATTGTGTGAAGTCATGGAAAGGAGGTGTGTGAAGTCAAAGAATGGAGATGTGTGAATTCAAACAATAAAGGTGTGTGAAGTCACAGAATGGTGGTGCGTGAACTCATAGAATGGAGGTGCATGAAGACAAAGAATGGAGGTGTGTGAATTCATCGAATGGAGGTGAGTGAAGTCATGGAATGGAGGTGTGTGAAGTCAGATGGAGTTGTGTGAAGTCATAGAATGGAGGTGTGTGAAGTCAGAATGGAGGTGTGTGAAGTCATAGAATGGAGGTGTGTGAAGTCACAATGCAGGTGTGCGAAGTCATAGAATGGAGGTGTGTGAGGTCATAGAATGCAGGTGTGTGAAGTCACAGAATGGAGGTGTGTGAAGTCATAGAATGGAGGTGTGTGAAGTCACAGAATGGAGGTGTGTGAAGACACAGAATGGAGGTTTGTGAAGTCATAGAATTTAGGTGAGTGAAGTCATAGCATGGAGGTATGTGAAATCATAGAATGGAAAAGTGTGAAATCATAGAATGGAGGTGTGTGAAGTCATACAATGAAGGTGTGTGAAGTCTTAGAATGGAGGTGTGTGACGTCACAGAAGGGAGGTGTGTGGAGACACATAATGGAGGTGTGTGAAGGCAAAATAGAGGTGTGTGACGTCATAAAATATAGGTGTGTGAAGTCATAGATTGGAGGTGTGTGAAATCATAGAATGGAGGTTTGTGAAGTCACAGAATGGAGGTGTGTGAAGTCATAGAATGGAGGTATGTGAAGTCAAATTGGAGGGGTGTGAAGTTGGAGAGTGGAGGTGTGGGAAGTCACAGAATGGAGGTGGATGAAGTCACAGAATGGAGGTGTGTGAAGTCAAAGAATGGAGGTGTGTGAAGTCACAGAATGGACGGGTATGACTTCATAGAATGGAGGTGTGTGAAGTCACAGAATTGAGGTGTTCGAAGTTATATATTGGAGTTGTGTGAAGTCAAAATGGATGTGTGAAGTCATAGAATGGAGGTGTGTGAAGTCGGAGAATGGAGGTGTGTGAAGTCACAGAATGGAGCTGTGTGAAGTCACAGAATGGAGGTGTGTGAAGTCACAGAATGGAGGTGTGTGAAGTCAAAGAATGGAGGTGTGTGAAGTCATAGAATGGAGGTGTGTGAAGTCATAGAATGGAGGTGTGTGAAATCATAGAATGAAGGTTTGTGAAGTCACAGAATGGAGGTGTGTGAAGTCATAGAATGGAGGTGTGTGAAGTCACAGAATGGAGCTGTGTGAAGTCATGGCATGGAGGTACGTGAAATCATAGAATGGAAGTGTGTGAAGTCATAGAATGGAGGTGTGTGAAGTCATACAATGAAGGTGTGTGAAGTCATAGAATGGAGGTGTGTGATGTCACAGAAGGGAGGTGTGTGGAGTCACATAATGGAGGTGTGTGAAGTCAAAATGGAGGTGTGTGACGTCATAAAATGTAGGTGTGTGAAGTCATAGATTGGAGGTGTGTGAAATCATAGAATGGAGGTTTGTGAAGTCACAGAATGGAGGTGTGTGAAGTCATAGAATGGAGGTATGTGAGGTCAAATTGGAGGAGTGTGAAGTCGGAGAATGGAGGTGTGGGAAGTCACAGAATGGAGGTGGGTGAAGTCACAGAATGGAGGTGTGTGAAGTCAAAGAATGGAGGTGTGTGAAGTCACAGAATTGAGGTGTTTGAAGTTATATATTGGAGTTGTGTGAAGTCAAAATGGATGTGTGAAGTCATAGAATGGAGGTGTGTGAATTCGGAGAATGGAGGTGTGTGTAGTCATAGAATGGAGCTGTGTGAAGTCACAGAATGGGGGTGTGTGAAGTCACAGAATGGAGGTGTGTGAAGTCAAAGAATGGAGGTGTGTGAAGTCATAGAATGGAGGCGTGTGAAGTCATAGAATATAGGTTTGTGAAGTAAGAATGAAGGTGTGTGAAGTCATAGAATGGAGGTGTGTTAAGTCACAGAATGGAGGTGTGTGAAGTCATAGAATGGAGGTGTGTGAAGTCATAGAACGGAGTTGTGTGACGTCACATAATGGAGGTGTGTGAATTCAGAATGGAGGTGTGAAGTCATAGAAAGGAGGTATGGGAAGTCATAGAATGGAGGAGTGTGAAGTCATAGATTGGAGGTGAGTGAAGTCACAGATTCGAGGTCTGTGAAGTCATAGAATGGAGGTGTGTGAAGTCGAATGAAGGTGTGTGAAGTCATAGAATGTAGGTGTGTGAACTCATAGAATGGAGGTGTGTGACGTCCAAATGGAAGTGTGTGAAGTCATAGAATGGAGGTGTGTGAAATCATAGAATGAAGGTTTGTGAAGTCACAGAATGGAGGTGTGTGAAGTCATAGAATGGAGGTGTGTGAAGTCACAGAATGTAGCTGTGTGAAGTCATAGAATGGAGGTATGTGAAATCATAGAATGGAAGTGTGTGAAGTCATAGAATGGAGGTGTGAGAAGTCATACAATGAAGGTGTGTGAAGTCATAGATTGGAGGTGTGTGAAGTCACAGAAGGGATGTGTGTGGAGTCACATAATGGAGGTGTGTGAAGTCAAAATGGAGGTGTGTGACGTCATAAAATGTAGGTGTGTGAAGTCATAGATTGGAGGTGTGTGAAATCATAGAATGGAGGTTTGTGAAGTCACAGAATGGAGGTGTGTGAAGTCATAGAATGGAGGTATGTGAGGTCAAATTGGAGGGGTGTGAAGTCGGAGAATGGAGGTGTGGGAAGTCACAGAATGGAGGTGGGTGAAGTCACAGAATGGAGGTGTGTGAAGTCAAAGAATGGAGGTGTGTGAAGTCACAGAATTGAGGTGTTTGAAGTTATATATTGGAGTTGTGTGAAGTGAAAATGGATGTGTGAAGTCATAGAATGGAGGTGTGTGAAATCGGAGAATGGAGGTGTGTGAAGTCACAGAATGTAGCTGTGTGAAGTCACAGAATGGGGGTGTGTGAAGTCACAGAATGGAGGTGTGTGAAGTCAAAGAATGGAGGTGTGTGAAGTCATAGAATGGAGGCGTGTGAAGTCATAGAATATAGGTTTGTGAAGTAAGAATGAAGGTGTGTGAAGTCATAGAATGGAGGTGTGTGAAGTCACAGAATTGAGGTGTGTGAAGTCATAGAATGGAGGTGTGTGAAGTCATAGAACGGAGTTGTGTGACGTCATATAATGGAGGTGTGTGAACTCACATAATGGAGGTGTGTGAATTCAGAATGGAGGTGTGAAGTCATAGAAAGGAGGTGTGGGAAGTCATAGAATGGAGGAGTGTGAAGTCATAGATTGGAGGTGAGTGAAGTCACAGATTCGAGGTCTGTGAAGTCATAGAATGGAGGTGTGTGAAGTCAAAGAATTGAGGTGTTTGAAGTCATATATACGAGGTGTGTGAAGTCAAAATGGATGTGTGAATTCATAGAATGGAGGTGTGTGAAGACACAGAATTGAGGTGTTTGAAGTCATATATTGGAGGTGTGTAAAGTCAAAATGGATGTGTGAATTCATAGAATGGAGGTGTGTGAAACCATAGAATGAGGGTGTGTGAGGTCATAGAATGGAGGTGTGTGAAGTCACAGAATGGAGGTGTGTGAAGTCATAGAATGGAGGTGTGTGAAGTCATAGAATGGAAGTTTGTGAAGGCACAGAATGGAGGTGTGTGAAGTCACAGAATGGAGGTGTGTGAAGTCACAGAATGGAGGTGTGTGAAGTCATAGATTGGAGGTGTGTGAAGTCATAGAATGTATGTTTGTGAAGTAAGAATGAAGGTGTGTGAAGTCATAGAATGGAGGTGTGTGAAGTCACAGAATGGAGGTGTGTGAAGTCATAGAATGGAGGTGTGTGAAGTCATAGAATGTAAGTGTGTGAAGTCACAGAATGGAGGTGTGTGAAGTCACAGAATGGAGGTGTGTGAAGTCACAGAATGGAGGTGTGTGAAGTCATAGAATGGAGTTGTGTGAAGTCATAGAATGTATGTTTGTGAAGTAAGAATGAAGGTGTGTGAAGTCATAGAATGGAGGTTTGTGAAGTCACAGAATGGAGGTGTGTGAAGTCATAGATTGGAGGTGAGTGAAGTCACAGATTCGAGGTCTGTGAAGTCATAGAATGGAGGTGTGTGAACTCATAGAATGTAGGTGTGTGACGTCCAAATGGAAGTGTGTGAAGTCATAGAATGGAGGTGTGTGAAATCATAGAATGAAGGTTTGTGAAGTCACAGAATGGAGGTGTGTGAAGTCATAGAATGGAGGTGTGTGAAGTCACAGAATGTAGCTGTGTGAAGTCATAGAATGAAGGTATGTGAAATCATAGAATGGAAGTGTGTGAAGTCATAGAATGGAGGTGTGAGAAGTCATACAATGAAGGTGTGTGAAGTCATAGATTGGAGGTGTGTGAAGTCACAGAAGGGAGGTGTGTGGAGTCACATAATGGAGGTGTGTGAGGTCAAAATGGAGGTGTGTGACATCATAAAATGTAGGTGTGTGAATTCATAGATTGGAGGTGTGTGAAATCATAGAACGGAGGTTTGTGAAGTCACAGAATGGAGGTGTGTGAAGTCATAGAATGGAGGTATGTGAGGTCAAATTGGAGGGGTGTGAAGTCGGAGAAAGGAGGTGTGGGAAGTCACAGAATGGAGGTGGGTGAAGTCACAGAATGGAGGTGTGTGAAGTCAAAGAATGGAGGTGTGTGAAGTCACAGAATTGAGGTGTTTGAAGTTATATATTGGAGGTGTGTGAAGTCAAAATGGATGTGTGAAGTCATAGAATGGAGGTGTGTGAATTCGGAGAATGGAGGTGTGTGAAGTCACAGAATGGAGCTGTGTGAAGTCACAGAATGGGGGTGTGTGAAGTCACAGAATGGAGGTGTGTGAAGTCAAAGAATGGAGGTGTGTGAAGTCATAGAATGGAGGCATGAGAAGTCATAGAATATAGGTTTGTGAAGTAAGAATGAAGGTGTGTGAAGTCATAGAATGGAGGTGTTTGAAGTCACAGAATGGAGGTGTGTGAAGTCATAGAATGGAGGTGTGTGAAGTCATAGAACGGAGTTGTGTGACGTCATATAATGGAGGTGTGTGAAGTCACATAATGGAGGTGTGTGAATTCAGAATGGAGGTGTGAAGTCATAGAAAGGAGGTGTGGAAGTCATAGAATGGAGGAGTGTGAAGTCATAGATAGGAGGTGAGTGAAGTCACAGATTCGAGGTCTGTGAATCATAGAATGGAGGTGTGTGAAGTCAAAGAATTGAGGTGTTTGAAGTCATATATAGGAGGTGTGTGAAGTCAAAATGGATGTGTGAATTCATAGAATGGATGTGTGTGAAGTCACAGAATTGAGGTGTTTGAAGTCATATAATGGAGGTGTGTAAAGTCAAAATGGATGTGTGAATTCATAGAATGGAGGTGTGTGAAACCATAGAATGAGGGTGTGTGAGGTCATAGATTGGAGGTGTGTGAAGTCACAGAATGGAGGTGTGTGAAGTCATAGAATGGAGGTGTGTGAAGTCATAGAATGGAAGTGTGTGAAGGCACAGAATGGAGGTGTGTGAAGTCACAGATTGGAGGTGTGTGAAGTCACAGAATGGAGGTGTGTGAAGTCATAGAATGGAGGTGTGTGAAGTCATAGAATGTATGTTTGTGAAGTAAGAATGAAGGTGTGTGAAGTCATAGAATGGAGGTGTGTGAAGTCACAGAATGGAGGTGTTTGAAGTCATAGAATGGAGGTGTGTGAAGTCATAGAATGTAAGTGTGTGAAGTCACAGAATGGAGGTGTGTGAAGTCACAGAATGGAGGTGTGTGAAGTCACAGAATGGAGGTGTGTGAAGTCATAGAATGGAGTTGTGTGAAGTCATAGAATGTATGTTTGTGAAGTAAGAATGAAGGTGTGTGAAGTCATAGAATGGAGGTTTGTGAAGTCACAGAATGGAGATGTGTGAAGTCATAGATTGGAGGTGAGTGAAGTCACAGATTTGAGGTCTGTGAAGTCACAGAATGGAGGTGTGTGAAATTATAAAAGGGAGGTTTATGAAGTCATAGAATGGAAGTGTGTGAAGTCACCAATGGAGGTGTGTGAAGTCAAAGAATGGAGGTGTGTGAAGTCACAGAATGGAGGTGTGTGAACTCAGAATGGAGGTTTGTGAAGTCACAAAATAGAGGTGTGTGAAGTCAAAGAATGGAAGTGTGTGAAGTCATAGAATGGAGGTGTGTGAACTCAGAATGGAGATGTGTGAAGTCACCGAATGGAGTTGTGTGAACTCAGAATGGAGGTGTGTGAAGTCACAGAATGGAGGTTTGTGAAGTCAGAATAGAGGTGGGCAAAGTCATAGAATGAAGGTGTGTGAAGTCACAATGGAGGTGTGTGAAGTCATAGAATGGAGGTGTGTGAAGTCAGAATAGAGGTGTATGAAGTCATAGAATGGAGGTGTGTGAAGTCACAGAATGGAGGTGTGGGAAGTCACAGAATGGAAGTGTGTGAAGTCATAGAATGGAGGTGTGTGAAGTCACAGAATGGATGGTATGAACTCATAGAATGGAGGTGTGTGAAGTCACAGAATTGAGGTGTTTGAAGTCATATATAGGAGGTGTGTGAAGTCAAAATGGATGTGTGAATTCATAGAATGGAGGTGTGTGAAGTCACAGAATTGAGGTGTTTGAAGTCATATATTGGAGGTGTGTAAAGTCAAAATGGATGTGTGAATTCATAGAATGGAGGTGTGTGAAACCATAGAATGAGGGTGTGTGAGGTCATAGAATGGAGGTGTGTGAAGTCACAGAATGGAGGTGTGTGAAGTCATAGAATGGAGGTGTGTGAAGTCATAGAATGGAAGTGTGTGAAGTCACAGAATGGAGGTGTGTGAAGTCACAGAATGGAGGTGTGTGAAGTCCCAGAATGGAGGTGTGTGAAGTCATAGAATGGAGTTGTGTGAAGTGATAGAATGTATGTTTGTGAAGTAAGAATGAAGGTGTGTGAAGTCATAGAATGGAGGTGTGTGAAGTCACAGAATGGAGGTGTGTGAAGTCATAGAATGGAGGTGTGTGAAGTCATAGAACGGAGTTGTGTGACGTCATATAATGGAGGTGTGTGAAGTCACATAATGGAGGTGTGTGAAGTCAGAATGGAGGTGTGTGAAGTCGAATGAAGGTGTGTGAAGTTATAGAATGTAGGTATGTGAACTAATAGAATGGAGGTGTGTGACGTCACAATGGAAGTGTGTGAAGTCATAGAACGGAGTTGTGTGACGTCATATAATGGAGGTGTGTGAAGTCACATAATGGAGGTGTGTGAATTCAGAATGGAGGTGTGAAGTCATAGAAAGGAGGTGTGGGAAGTCATAGAATGGAGGAGTTTGAAGTCATAGATTGGAGGTGAGTGAAGTCACAGATTCGAGGTCTGTGAAGTCATAGAATGTAGGTGTGTGAAGTCAAATGAATGTGTGTGAAGTCATAGAATGTAGGTGTGTGAACTCATAGAATGGAGGTGTGTGACGTCCCAAGGGAAGTGTGTGAAGTCATAGAATGGAGGTGTGTGAAGTCACACAATGGAAGTGTGTGAAGTCAAAATGGAGGTGTGTGACGTCCTAAAATGGAGGTGTGAGAAGTCATAGAATGGAGGTGTGTGAAAACATAGAATAGAGGTTTGTGAAGTCACAGAATGGAGGTGTGTGAACTCAGAATGGAGGTGTGTGAAGGCACAGAATGGAGGTGTGTGAAGTCATCGTATGAAGGTATGTGAAATCATAGAATGGAAGTGTGTGAAGTCATAGAATGGAGGTGTTCGAAGTCATACAATGAAGTTGTGTGAAGTCATAGAATGGAGGTGTGTGAAGTCACAGAAGAGAGGTGTGTGAAGTCAGAATAGAGGTGTGCAAAGTCATAGAATGGAGGTGTGTGAATTCAGAATGGAGGTGTGAAGTCATAGAAAGGAGGTGTGGGAAGTCATAGAATGGAGGAGTGTGAAGTCATAGATTGGAGGTGAGTGAAGTCACAGATTCGAGGTCTGTGAAGTCATAGAATGGAGGTGTGTGAAGTCGAATGAAGGTGTTTGAAGTCATAGAATGTAGGTGTGTGAACTCATACAATGGAGGTGTGTGACGTCCCAATGGAAGTGTGTGAAGTCATAGAATGGAGGTGTGTGAAGTCACAGAATGGAAGTGTGTGAAGTCAAAATGGAGGTGTGTGACGCCCTAAAATGGAGGTGTGAGAAGTCATAGAATGGAGGTGTGTGAACTCAGAATGGAGGTGTGTGAAGGCACAGAATGGAGGTGTGTGAACTCAGAATGGAGGTGTGTGAAGGCACAGAATGGAGGTGTGTGTAGTCATCGTATGAAGGTATGTGAAATCATAGAATGGAAGTGTGTGAAGTCATAGAATGGAGGTGTGTGAAGTCACAGAAGAGAGGTGTGTGAAGTCAGAATAGAGGTGTGCAAAGTCATAGAATGGAGGTGTGTGAAGTCAAAATGGAGGTGTGTTAAGTCATAGAATGGAGGTGTGTGAAGTCAGAATAGAGGTGTGTGAAGTCATAGAATGGAGGTGTGTGAAGTCACAGAATGGAGGTGTGGGAAGTCACATAATGGAAGTGTATGAAGTCATAGAATGGAGGAGTGTGAAGTCACAGAATGGATGGTATGAACTCATAGAATGGAGGTGTGTGAAGTCACAGAATTGAGGTGTTAGAAGTCATATATAGGAGGTGTGTGAAGTCTAAATGGATGTGTGAATTCATAGAATGGAGGTGTGTGAAGTCACAGAATTGAGGTGTTTCAAGTCATATTTTGGAGGTGTGTAAAGTCAAAATGGATGTGTGAAGTCATAGAATGGAGGTGTTTGAAGTCACAGAATGGACGGTACGAAGTCATAGAATAGAGGTGTGTGAAGTCACAGAATTGAGGTGTTTGAAGTCATATATTAGAGGTGTGTGAAGTCAAAATGGATGTGTGAAATCATAGAATGGAGGTGTGTGAACTCAGAATGGAGATGTGTGAAGTCACCGAATGGAGTTGTGTGAACTCAGAATGGAGGTGTGTGAAGTCACAGAATGGAGGTTTGTGAAGTCAGAATAGAGGTGGGCAAAGTCATAGAATGAAGGTGTGTGAAGTCACAATGGAGGTGTGTGAAGTCATAGAATGGAGGTGTGTGAAGTCAGAATAGAGGTGTATGAAGTCATAGAATGGAGGTGTGTGAAGTCACAGAATGGAGGTGTGGGAAGTCACAGAATGGAAGTGTGTGAAGTCATAGAATGGAGGTGTGTGAAGTCACAGAATGGATGGTATGAACTCATAGAATGGAGGTGTGTGAAGTCACAGAATTGAGGTGTTTGAAGTCATATATAGGAGGTGTGTGAAGTCAAAATGGATGTGTGAATTCATAGAATGGAGGTGTGTGAAGTCACAGAATTGAGGTGTTTGAAGTCATATATTGGAGGTGTGTAAAGTCAAAATGGATGTGTGAATTCATAGAATGGAGGTGTGTGAAACCATAGAATGAGGGTGTGTGAGGTCATAGAATGGAGGTGTGTGAAGTCACAGAATGGAGGTGTGTGAAGTCATAGAATGGAGGTGTGTGAAGTCATAGAATGGAAGTGTGTGAAGTCACAGAATGGAGGTGTGTGAAGTCACAGAATGGAGGTGTGTGAAGTCACAGAATGGAGGTGTGTGAAGTCATAGAATGGAGTTGTGTGAAGTGATAGAATGTATGTTTGTGAAGTAAGAATGAAGGTGTGTGAAGTCATAGAATGGAGGTGTGTGAAGTCACAGAATGGAGGTGTGTGAAGTCATAGAATGGAGGTGTGTGAAGTCATAGAACGGAGTTGTGTGACGTCATATAATGGAGGTGTGTGAAGTCACATAATGGAGGTGTGTGAAGTCAGAATGGAGGTGTGTGAAGTCGAATGAAGGTGTGTGAAGTTATAGAATGTAGGTATGTGAACTAATAGAATGGAGGTGTGTGACGTCACAATGGAAGTGTGTGAAGTCATAGAACGGAGTTGTGTGACGTCATATAATGGAGGTGTGTGAAGTCACATAATGGAGGTGTGTGAATTCAGAATGGAGGTGTGAAGTCATAGAAAGGAGGTGTGGGAAGTCATAGAATGGAGGAGTTTGAAGTCATAGATTGGAGGTGAGTGAAGTCACAGATTCGAGGTCTGTGAAGTCATAGAATGTAGGTGTGTGAAGTCAAATGAATGTGTGTGAAGTCATAGAATGTAGGTGTGTGAACTCATAGAATGGAGGTGTGTGACGTCCCAAGGGAAGTGTGTGAAGTCATAGAATGGAGGTGTGTGAAGTCACACAATGGAAGTGTGTGAAGTCAAAATGGAGGTGTGTGACGTCCTAAAATGGAGGTGTGAGAAGTCATAGAATGGAGGTGTGTGAAAACATAGAATAGAGGTTTGTGAAGTCACAGAATGGAGGTGTGTGAACTCAGAATGGAGGTGTGTGAAGGCACAGAATGGAGGTGTGTGAAGTCATCGTATGAAGGTATGTGAAATCATAGAATGGAAGTGTGTGAAGTCATAGATTGGAGGTGTTCGAAGTCATACAATGAAGTTGTGTGAAGTCATAGAATGGAGGTGTGTGAAGTCACAGAAGAGAGGTGTGTGAAGTCAGAATAGAGGTGTGCAAAGTCATAGAATGGAGGTGTGTGAATTCAGAATGGAGGTGTGAAGTCATAGAAAGGAGGTGTGGGAAGTCATAGAATGGAGGAGTGTGAAGTCATAGATTGGAGGTGAGTGAAGTCACAGATTCGAGGTCTGTGAAGTCATAGAATGGAGGTGTGTGAAGTCGAATGAAGGTGTTTGAAGTCATAGAATGTAGGTGTGTGAACTCATACAATGGAGGTGTGTGACGTCCCAATGGAAGTGTGTGAAGTCATAGAATGGAGGTGTGTGAAATCACAGAATGGAAGTGTGTGAAGTCAAAATGGAGGTGTGTGACGCCCTAAAATGGAGGTGTGAGAAGTCATAGAATGGAGGTGTGTGAACTCAGAATGGAGGTGTGTGAAGGCACAGAATGGAGGTGTGTGAACTCAGAATGGAGGTGTGTGAAGGCACAGAATGGAGGTGTGTGTAGTCATCGTATGAAGGTATGTGAAATCATAGAATGGAAGTGTGTGAAGTCATAGAATGGAGGTGTGTGAAGTCACAGAAGAGAGGTGTGTGAAGTCAGAATAGAGGTGTGCAAAGTCATAGAATGGAGGTGTGTGAAGTCAAAATGGAGGTGTGTTAAGTCATAGAATGGAGGTGTGTGAAGTCAGAATAGAGGTGTGTGAAGTCATAGAATGGAGGTGTGTGAAGTCACAGAATGGAGGTGTGGGAAGTCACATAATGGAAGTGTGTGAAGTCATAGAATGGAGGAGTGTGAAGTCACAGAATGGATGGTATGAACTCATAGAATGGAGGTGTGTGAAGTCACAGAATTGAGGTGTTAGAAGTCATATATAGGAGGTGTGTGAAGTCTAAATGGATGTGTGAATTCATAGAATGGAGGTGTGTGAAGTCACAGAATTGAGGTGTTTCAAGTCATATTTTGGAGGTGTGTAAAGTCAAAATGGATGTGTGAAGTCATAGAATGGAGGTGTTTGAAGTCACAGAATGGACGGTACGAAGTCATAGAATAGAGGTGTGTGAAGTCACAGAATTGAGGTGTTTGAAGTCATATATTAGAGGTGTGTGAAGTCAAAATGGATGTGTGAAATCATAGAATGGAGGTGTGTGAACTCAGAATGGAGATGTGTGAAGTCACCGAATGGAGTTGTGTGAACTCAGAATGGAGGTGTGTGAAGTCACAGAATGGAGGTTTGTGAAGTCAGAATAGAGGTGGGCAAAGTCATAGAATGAAGGTGTGTGAAGTCACAATGGAGGTGTGTGAAGTCATAGAATGGAGGTGTGTGAAGTCAGAATAGAGGTGTATGAAGTCATAGAATGGAGGTGTGTGAAGTCACAGAATGGAGGTGTGGGAAGTCACAGAATGGAAGTGTGTGAAGTCATAGAATGGAGGTGTGTGAAGTCACAGAATGGATGGTATGAACTCATAGAATGGAGGTGTGTGAAGTCACAGAATTGAGGTGTTTGAAGTCATATATAGGAGGTGTGTGAAGTCAAAATGGATGTGTGAATTCATAGAATGGAGGTGTGTGAAGTCACAGAATTGAGGTGTTTGAAGTCATATATTGGAGGTGTGTAAAGTCAAAATGGATGTGTGAATTCATAGAATGGAGGTGTGTGAAACCATAGAATGAGGGTGTGTGAGGTCATAGAATGGAGGTGTGTGAAGTCACAGAATGGAGGTGTGTGAAGTCATAGAATGGAGGTGTGTGAAGTCATAGAATGGAAGTGTGTGAAGTCACAGAATGGAGGTGTGTGAAGTCACAGAATGGAGGTGTGTGAAGTCACAGAATGGAGGTGTGTGAAGTCATAGAATGGAGTTGTGTGAAGTGATAGAATGTGTGTTTGTGAAGTAAGAATGAAGGTGTGTGAAGTCATAGAATGGAGGTGTGTGAAGTCACAGAATGGAGGTGTGTGAAGTCATAGAATGGAGGTGTGTGAAGTCATAGAACGGAGTTGTGTGACGTCATATAATGGAGGTGTGTGAAGTCACATAATGGAGGTGTGTGAAGTCAGAATGGAGGTGTGCGAAGTCGAATGAAGGTGTGTGAAGTTATAGAATGTAGGTGTGTGAACTAATAGAATGGAGGTGTGTGACGTCACAATGGAAGTGTGTGAAGTCATAGAACGGAGTTGTGTGACGTCATATAATGGAGGTGTGTGAAGTCACATAATGGAGGTGTGTGAATTCAGAATGGAGGTGTGAAGTCATAGAAAGGAGGTGTGGGAAGTCATAGAATGGAGGAGTTTGAAGTCATAGATTGGAGGTGAGTGAAGTCACAGATTCGAGGTCTGTGAAGTCATAGAATGGAGGTGTGTGAAGTCAAATGAATGTGTGTGAAGTCATAGAATGTAGGTGTGTGAACTCATAGAATGGAGGTGTGTGACGTCCCAAGGGAAGTGTGTGAAGTCATAGAATGGAGGTGTGTGAAGTCACACAATGGAAGTGTGTGAAGTCAAAATGGAGGTGTGTGACGTCCTAAAATGGAGGTGTGAGAAGTCATAGAATGGAGGTGTGTGAACTCAGAATGGAGGTGTGTGAAGGCACAGAATGGAGGTGTGTGAACTCAGAATGGAGGTGTGTGAAGTCACAGAATGGAGGTTTGTGAAGTCAGAATAGAGGTGGGCAAAGTCATAGAATGAAGGTGTGTGAAGTCACAATGGAGGTGTGTGAAGTCATAGAATGGAGGTGTGTGAAGTCAGAATAGAGGTGTATGAAGTCATAGAATGGAGGTGTGTGAAGTCACAGAATGGAGGTGTGGGAAGTCACAGAATGGAAGTGTGTGAAGTCATAGAATGGAGGTGTGTGAAGTCACAGAATGGATGGTATGAACTCATAGAATGGAGGTGTGTGAAGTCACAGAATTGAGGTGTTTGAAGTCATATATAGGAGGTGTGTGAAGTCAAAATGGATGTGTGAATTCATAGAATGGAGGTGTGTGAAGTCACAGAATTGAGGTGTTTGAAGTCATATATTGGAGGTGTGTAAAGTCAAAATGGATGTGTGAATTCATAGAATGGAGGTGTGTGAAACCATAGAATGAGGGTGTGTGAGGTCATAGAATGGAGGTGTGTGAAGTCACAGAATGGAGGTGTGTGAAGTCATAGAATGGAGGTGTGTGAAGTCATAGAATGGAAGTGTGTGAAGTCACAGAATGGAGGTGTGTGAAGTCACAGAATGGAGGTGTGTGAAGTCCCAGAATGGAGGTGTGTGAAGTCATAGAATGGAGTTGTGTGAAGTGATAGAATGTATGTTTGTGAAGTAAGAATGAAGGTGTGTGAAGTCATAGAATGGAGGTGTGTGAAGTCACAGAATGGAGGTGTGTGAAGTCATAGAATGGAGGTGTGTGAAGTCATAGAACGGAGTTGTGTGACGTCATATAATGGAGGTGTGTGAAGTCACATAATGGAGGTGTGTGAAGTCAGAATGGAGGTGTGTGAAGTCGAATGAAGGTGTGTGAAGTTATAGAATGTAGGTATGTGAACTAATAGAATGGAGGTGTGTGACGTCACAATGGAAGTGTGTGAAGTCATAGAACGGAGTTGTGTGAAGTCACACAATGGAAGTGTGTGAAGTCAAAATGGAGGTGTGTGACGTCCTAAAATGGAGGTGTGAGAAGTCATAGAATGGAGGTGTGTGAAAACATAGAATAGAGGTTTGTGAAGTCACAGAATGGAGGTGTGTGAACTCAGAATGGAGGTGTGTGAAGTCACAGAATGGAGGTGTGTGAAGTCATAGAATGGAGTTGTGTGAAGTGATAGAATGTATGTTTGTGAAGTAAGAATGAAGGTGTGTGAAGTCATAGAATGGAGGTGTGTGAAGTCACAGAATGGAGGTGTGTGAAGTCATAGAATGGAGGTGTGTGAAGTCATAGAACGGAGTTGTGTGACGTCATATAATGGAGGTGTGTGAAGTCACATAATGGAGGTGTGTGAAGTCAGAATGGAGGTGTGCGAAGTCGAATGAAGGTGTGTGAAGTTATAGAATGTAGGTGTGTGAACTAATAGAATGGAGGTGTGTGACGTCACAATGGAAGTGTGTGAAGTCATAGAACGGAGTTGTGTGACGTCATATAATGGAGGTGTGTGAAGTCACATAATGGAGGTGTGTGAATTCAGAATGGAGGTGTGAAGTCATAGAAAGGAGGTGTGGGAAGTCATAGAATGGAGGAGTTTGAAGTCATAGATTGGAGGTGAGTGAAGTCACAGATTCGAGGTCTGTGAAGTCATAGAATGGAGGTGTGTGAAGTCAAATGAATGTGTGTGAAGTCATAGAATGTAGGTGTGTGAACTCATAGAATGGAGGTGTGTGACGTCCCAAGGGAAGTGTGTGAAGTCATAGAATGGAGGTGTGTGAAGTCACACAATGGAAGTGTGTGAAGTCAAAATGGAGGTGTGTGACGTCCTAAAATGGAGGTGTGAGAAGTCATAGAATGGAGGTGTGTGAACTCAGAATGGAGGTGTGTGAAGGCACAGAATGGAGGTGTGTGAACTCAGAATGGAGGTGTGTGAAGTCACAGAATGGAGGTTTGTGAAGTCAGAATAGAGGTGGGCAAAGTCATAGAATGAAGGTGTGTGAAGTCACAATGGAGGTGTGTGAAGTCATAGAATGGAGGTGTGTGAAGTCAGAATAGAGGTGTATGAAGTCATAGAATGGAGGTGTGTGAAGTCACAGAATGGAGGTGTGGGAAGTCACAGAATGGAAGTGTGTGAAGTCATAGAATGGAGGTGTGTGAAGTCACAGAATGGATGGTATGAACTCATAGAATGGAGGTGTGTGAAGTCACAGAATTGAGGTGTTTGAAGTCATATATAGGAGGTGTGTGAAGTCAAAATGGATGTGTGAATTCATAGAATGGAGGTGTGTGAAGTCACAGAATTGAGGTGTTTGAAGTCATATATTGGAGGTGTGTAAAGTCAAAATGGATGTGTGAATTCATAGAATGGAGGTGTGTGAAACCATAGAATGAGGGTGTGTGAGGTCATAGAATGGAGGTGTGTGAAGTCACAGAATGGAGGTGTGTGAAGTCATAGAATGGAGGTGTGTGAAGTCATAGAATGGAAGTGTGTGAAGTCACAGAATGGAGGTGTGTGAAGTCACAGAATGGAGGTGTGTGAAGTCCCAGAATGGAGGTGTGTGAAGTCATAGAATGGAGTTGTGTGAAGTGATAGAATGTATGTTTGTGAAGTAAGAATGAAGGTGTGTGAAGTCATAGAATGGAGGTGTGTGAAGTCACAGAATGGAGGTGTGTGAAGTCATAGAATGGAGGTGTGTGAAGTCATAGAACGGAGTTGTGTGACGTCATATAATGGAGGTGTGTGAAGTCACATAATGGAGGTGTGTGAAGTCAGAATGGAGGTGTGTGAAGTCGAATGAAGGTGTGTGAAGTTATAGAATGTAGGTATGTGAACTAATAGAATGGAGGTGTGTGACGTCACAATGGAAGTGTGTGAAGTCATAGAACGGAGTTGTGTGAAGTCACACAATGGAAGTGTGTGAAGTCAAAATGGAGGTGTGTGACGTCCTAAAATGGAGGTGTGAGAAGTCATAGAATGGAGGTGTGTGAAAACATAGAATAGAGGTTTGTGAAGTCACAGAATGGAGGTGTGTGAACTCAGAATGGAGGTGTGTGAAGGCACAGAATGGAGGTGTGTGAAGTCATCGTATGAAGGTATGTGAAATCATAGAATGGAAGTGTGTGAAGTCATAGAATGGAGGTGTTCGAAGTCATACAATGAAGTTGTGTGAAGTCATAGAATGGAGGTGTGTGAAGTCACAGAAGAGAGGTGTGTGAAGTCAGAATAGAGGTGTGCAAAGTCATAGAATGGAGGTGTGTGAATTCAGAATGGAGGTGTGAAGTCATAGAAAGGAGGTGTGGGAAGTCATAGAATGGAGGAGTGTGAAGTCATAGATTGGAGGTGAGTGAAGTCACAGATTCGAGGTCTGTGAAGTCATAGAATGGAGGTGTGTGAAGTCGAATGAAGGTGTTTGAAGTCATAGAATGTAGGTGTGTGAACTCATACAATGGAGGTGTGTGACGTCCCAATGGAAGTGTGTGAAGTCATAGAATGGAGGTGTGTGAAGTCACAGAATGGAAGTGTGTGAAGTCAAAATGGAGGTGTGTGACGCCCTAAAATGGAGGTGTGAGAAGTCATAGAATGGAGGTGTGTGAACTCAGAATGGAGGTGTGTGAAGGCACAGAATGGAGGTGTGTGAACTCAGAATGGAGGTGTGTGAAGGCACAGAATGGAGGTGTGTGTAGTCATCGTATGAAGGTATGTGAAATCATAGAATGGAAGTGTGTGAAGTCATAGAATGGAGGTGTGTGAAGTCACAGAAGAGAGGTGTGTGAAGTCAGAATAGAGGTGTGCAAAGTCATAGAATGGAGGTGTGTGAAGTCAAAATGGAGGTGTGTTAAGTCATAGAATGGAGGTGTGTGAAGTCAGAATAGAGGTGTGTGAAGTCATAGAATGGAGGTGTGTGAAGTCACAGAATGGAGGTGTGGGAAGTCACATAATGGAAGTGTGTGAAGTCATAGAATGGAGGAGTGTGAAGTCACAGAATGGATGGTATGAACTCATAGAATGGAGGTGTGTGAAGTCACAGAATTGAGGTGTTAGAAGTCATATATAGGAGGTGTGTGAAGTCTAAATGGATGTGTGAATTCATAGAATGGAGGTGTGTGAAGTCACAGAATTGAGGTGTTTCAAGTCATATTTTGGAGGTGTGTAAAGTCAAAGTGGATGTGTGAAGTCATAGAATGGAGATGTTTGAAGTCACAGAATGGACGGTACGAAGTCATAGAATAGAGGTGTGTAAAGTCACAGAATTGAGGTGTTTGAAGTCATATATTAGAGGTGTGTGAAGTCAAAATGGATGTGTGAAATCATAGAATGGAGGTGTGTGAACTCAGAATGGAGATGTGTGAAGTCACCGAATGGAGTTGTGTGAACTCAGAATGGAGGTGTGTGAAGTCACAGAATGGAGGTTTGTGAAGTCAGAATAGAGGTGGGCAAAGTCATAGAATGAAGGTGTGTGAAGTCACAATGGAGGTGTGTGAAGTCATAGAATGGAGGTGTGTGAAGTCAGAATAGAGGTGTATGAAGTCATAGAATGGAGGTGTGTGAAGTCACAGAATGGAGGTGTGGGAAGTCACAGAATGGAAGTGTGTGAAGTCATAGAATGGAGGTGTGTGAAGTCACAGAATGGATGGTATGAACTCATAGAATGGAGGTGTGTGAAGTCACAGAATTGAGGTGTTTGAAGTCATACATAGGAGGTGTGTGAAGTCAAAATGGATGTGTGAATTCATAGAATGGAGGTGTGTGAAGTCACAGAATTGAGGTGTTTGAAGTCATATATTGGAGGTGTGTAAAGTCAAAATGGATGTGTGAATTCATAGAATGGAGGTGTGTGAAACCATAGAATGAGGGTGTGTGAGGTCATAGAATGGAGGTGTGTGAAGTCACAGAATGGAGGTGTGTGAAGTCATAGAATGGAGGTGTGTGAAGTCATAGAATGGAAGTGTGTGAAGTCACAGAATGGAGGTGTGTGAAGTCACAGAATGGAGGTGTGTGAAGTCACAGAATGGAGGTGTGTGAAGTCATAGAATGGAGTTGTGTGAAGTGATAGAATGTATGTTTGTGAAGTAAGAATGAAGGTGTGTGAAGTCATAGAATGGAGGTGTGTGAAGTCACAGAATGGAGGTGTGTGAAGTCATAGAATGGAGGTGTGTGAAGTCATAGAACGGAGTTGTGTGACGTCATATAATGGAGGTGTGTGAAGTCACATAATGGAGGTGTGTGAAGTCAGAATGGAGTTGTGCGAAGTCGAATGAAGGTGTGTGAAGTTTTAGAATGTAGGTGTGTGAACTAATAGAATGGAGGTGTGTGACGTCACAATGGAAGTGTGTGAAGTCATAGAACGGAGTTGTGTGACGTCATATAATGGAGGTGTGTGAAGTCACATAATGGAGGTGTGTGAATTCAGAATGGAGGTGTGAAGTCATAGAAAGGAGGTGTGGGAAGTCATAGAATGGAGGAGTTTGAAGTCATAGATTGGAGGTGAGTGAAGTCACAGATTCGAGGTCTGTGAAGTCATAGAATGGAGGTGTGTGAATTCAAATGAATGTGTGTGAAGTCATAGAATGTAGGTGTGTGAACTCATAGAATGGAGGTGTGTGACGTCCCAAGGGAAGTGTGTGAAGTCATAGAATGGAGGTGTGTGAAGTCACACAATGGAAGTGTGTGAAGTCAAAATGGAGGTGTGTGACGTCCTAAAATGGAGGTGTGAGAAGTCATAGAATGGAGGTGTGTGAACTCAGAATGGAGGTGTGTGAAGGCACAGAATGGAGGTGTGTGAACTCAGAATGGAGGTGTGTGAAGGCACAGAATGGAGGTGTGTGAAGTCATCGTATGAAGGTATGTGAAATCATAGAATGGAAGTGTGTGAAGTCATAGAATGGAGGTGTTCGAAGTCATACAATGAAATTGTGTGAAGTCATAGAATGGAGGTGTGTGAAGTCACAGAAGAGAGGTGTGTGAAGTCAGAATAGAGGTGTGCAAAGTCATAGAATGGAGGTGTGTGAATTCAGAATGGAGGTGTGAAGTCATAGAAAGGAGGTGTGGGAAGTCATAGAATGGAGGAGTGTGAAGTCATAGATTGGAGGTGAGTGAAGTCACAGATTCGAGGTCTGTGAAGTCATAGAATGGAGGTGTGTGAAGTCGAATGAAGGTGTTTGAAGTCATAGAATGTAGGTGTGTGAACTCATACAATGGAGGTGTGTGACGTCCCAATGGAAGTGTGTGAAGTCATAGAATGGAGGTGTGTGAAGTCACAGAATGGAAGTGTGTGAAGTGAAAATGGAGGTGTGTGACGCCCTAAAATGGAGGTGTGAGAAGTCATAGAATGGAGGTGTGTGAACTCAGAATGGAGGTGTGTGAAGGCACAGAATGGAGGTGTGTGAACTCAGAATGGAGGTGTGTGAAGGCACAGAATGGAGGTGTGTGTAGTCATCGTATGAAGGTATGTGAAATCATAGAATGGAAGTGTGTGAAGTCATAGAATGGAGGTGTGTGAAGTCACAGAAGAGAGGTGTGTGAAGTCAGAATAGAGGTGTGCAAAGTCATAGAATGGAGGTGTGTGAAGTCAAAATGGAGGTGTGTTAAGTCATAGAATGGAGGTGTGTGAAGTCAGAATAGAGGTGTGTGAAGTCATAGAATGGAGGTGTGTGAAGTCACAGAATGGAGGTGTGGGAAGTCACATAATGGAAGTGTGTGAAGTCATAGAATGGAGGAGTGTGAAGTCACAGAATGGATGGTATGAACTCATAGAATGGAGGTGTGTGAAGTCACAGAATTGAGGTGTTAGAAGTCATATATAGGAGGTGTGTGAAGTCTAAATGGATGTGTGAATTCATAGAATGGAGGTGTGTGAAGTCACAGAATTGAGGTGTTTCAAGTCATATTTTGGAGGTGTGTAAAGTCAAAGTGGATGTGTGAAGTCATAGAATGGAGGTGTTTGAAGTCACAGAATGGACGGTACGAAGTCATAGAATAGAGGTGTGTGAAGTCACAGAATTGAGGTGTTTGAAGTCATATATTAGAGGTGTGTGAAGTCAAAATGGATGTGTGAAATCATAGAATGGAGGTGTGTGAACTCAGAATGGAGGTGTGTGAAGTCACAGAATGGAGGTTTGTGAAGTCAGAATAGAGGTGGGCAAAGTCATAGAATGAAGGTGTGTGAAGTCACAATGGAGGTGTGTGAAGTCATAGAATGGAGGTGTGTGAAGTCAGAATAGAGGTGTATGAAGTCATAGAATGGAGGTGTGTGAAGTCACAGAATGGAGGTGTGGGAAGTCACAGAATGGAAGTGTGTGAAGTCATAGAATGGAGGTGTGTGAAGTCACAGAATGGATGGTATGAACTCATAGAATGGAGGTGTGTGAAGTCACAGAATTGAGGTGTTTGAAGTCATATATAGGAGGTGTGTGAAGTCAAAATGGATGTGTGAATTCATAGAATGGAGGTGTGTGAAGTCACAGAATTGAGGTGTTTGAAGTCATATATTGGAGGTGTGTAAAGTCAAAATGGATGTGTGAATTCATAGAATGGAGGTGTGTGAAACCATAGAATGAGGGTGTGTGAGGTCATAGAATGGAGGTGTGTGAAGTCACAGAATGGAGGTGTGTGAAGTCATAGAATGGAGGTGTGTGAAGTCATAGAATGGAAGTGTGTGAAGTCACAGAATGGAGGTGTGTGAAGTCACAGAATGGAGGTGTGTGAAGTCACAGAATGGAGGTGTGTGAAGTCATAGAATGGAGTTGTGTGAAGTGATAGAATGTATGTTTGTGAAGTAAGAATGAAGGTGTGTGAAGTCATAGAATGGAGGTGTGTGAAGTCACAGAATGGAGGTGTGTGAAGTCATAGAATGGAGGTGTGTGAAGTCATAGAACGGAGTTGTGTGACGTCATATAATGGAGGTGTGTGAAGTCACATAATGGAGGTGTGTGAAGTCAGAATGGAGGTGTGCGAAGTCGAATGAAGGTGTGTGAAGTTATAGAATGTAGGTGTGTGAACTAATAGAATGGAGGTGTGTGACGTCACAATGGAAGTGTGTGAAGTCATAGAACGGAGTTGTGTGACGTCATATAATGGAGGTGTGTGAAGTCACATAATGGAGGTGTGTGAATTCAGAATGGAGGTGTGAAGTCATAGAAAGGAGGTGTGGGAAGTCATAGAATGGAGGAGTATGAAGTCATAGATTGGAGGTGAGTGAAGTCACAGATTCGAGGTCTGTGAAGTCATAGAATGGAGGTGTGTGAATTCAAATGAATGTGTGTGAAGTCATAGAATGTAGGTGTGTGAACTCATAGAATGGAGGTGTGTGACGTCCCAAGGGAAGTGTGTGAAGTCATAGAATGGAGGTGTGTGAAGTCACACAATGGAAGTGTGTGAAGTCAAAATGGAGGTGTGTGACGTCCTAAAATGGAGGTGTGAGAAGTCATAGAATGGAGGTGTGTGAACTCAGAATGGAGGTGTGTGAAGGCACAGAATGGAGGTGTGTGAACTCAGAATGGAGGTGTGTGAAGGCACAGAATGGAGGTTTGTGAAGTCAGAATAGAGGTGGGCAAAGTCATAGAATGAAGGTGTGTGAAGTCACAATGGAGGTGTGTGAAGTCATAGAATGGAGGTGTGTGAAGTCAGAATAGAGGTGTATGAAGTCATAGAATGGAGGTGTGTGAAGTCACAGAATGGAGGTGTGGGAAGTCACAGAATGGAAGTGTGTGAAGTCATAGAATGGAGGTGTGTGAAGTCACAGAATGGATGGTATGAACTCATAGAATGGAGGTGTGTGAAGTCACAGAATTGAGGTGTTTGAAGTCATATATAGGAGGTGTGTGAAGTCAAAATGGATGTGTGAATTCATAGAATGGAGGTGTGTGAAGTCACAGAATTGAGGTGTTTGAAGTCATATATTGGAGGTGTGTAAAGTCAAAATGGATGTGTGAATTCATAGAATGGAGGTGTGTGAAACCATAGAATGAGGGTGTGTGAGGTCATAGAATGGAGGTGTGTGAAGTCACAGAATGGAGGTGTGTGAAGTCATAGAATGGAGGTGTGTGAAGTCATAGAATGGAAGTGTGTGAAGTCACAGAATGGAGGTGTGTGAAGTCACAGAATGGAGGTGTGTGAAGTCCCAGAATGGAGGTGTGTGAAGTCATAGAATGGAGTTGTGTGAAGTGATAGAATGTATGTTTGTGAAGTAAGAATGAAGGTGTGTGAAGTCATAGAATGGAGGTGTGTGAAGTCACAGAATGGAGGTGTGTGAAGTCATAGAATGGAGGTGTGTGAAGTCATAGAACGGAGTTGTGTGACGTCATATAATGGAGGTGTGTGAAGTCACATAATGGAGGTGTGTGAAGTCAGAATGGAGGTGTGTGAAGTCGAATGAAGGTGTGTTTAGTTATAGAATGTAGGTATGTGAACTAATAGAATGGAGGTGTGTGACGTCACAATGGAAGTGTGTGAAGTCATAGAACGTAGTTGTGTGACGTCATATAATGGAGGTGTGTGAAGTCACATAATGGAGGTGTGTGAATTCAGAATGGAGGTGTGAAGTCATAGAAAGGAGGTGTGGGAAGTCATAGAATGGAGGAGTTTGAAGTCATAGATTGGAGGTGAGTGAAGTCACAGATTCGAGGTCTGTGAAGTCATAGAATGTAGGTGTGTGAAGTCAAATGAATGTGTGTGAAGTCATAGAATGTAGGTGTGTGAACTCATAGAATGGAGGTGTGTGACGTCCCAAGGGAAGTGTGTGAAGTCATAGAATGGAGGTGTGTGAAGTCACACAATGGAAGTGTGTGAAGTCAAAATTGAGGTGTGTGACGTCCTAAAATGGAGGTGTGAGAAGTCATAGAATGGAGGTGTGTGAAAACATAGAATAGAGGTTTGTGAAGTCACAGAATGGAGGTGTGTGAACTCAGAATGGAGGTGTGTGAAGGCACAGAATGGAGGTGTGTGAAGTCATCGTATGAAGGTATGTGAAATCATAGAATGGAAGTGTGTGAAGTCATAGAATGGAGGTGTTCGAAGTCATACAATGAAGTTGTGTGAAGTCATAGAATGGAGGTGTGTGAAGTCACAGAAGAGAGGTGTGTGAAGTCAGAATAGAGGTGTGCAAAGTCATAGAATGGAGGTGTGTGAATTCAGAATGGAGGTGTGAAGTCATAGAAAGGAGGTGTGGGAAGTCATAGAATGGAGGAGTGTGAAGTCATAGATTGGAGGTGAGTGAAGTCACAGATTCGAGGTCTGTGAAGTCAGAGAATGGAGGTGTGTGAAGTCGAATGAAGGTGTTTGAAGTCATAGAATGTAGGTGTGTGAACTCATACAATGGAGGTGTGTGACGTCCCAATGGAAGTGTGTGAAGTCATAGAATGGAGGTGTGTGAAGTCACAGAATGGAAGTGTGTGAAGTCAAAATGGAGGTGTGTGACGCCCTAAAATGGAGGTGTGAGAAGTCATAGAATGGAGGTGTGTGAACTCAGAATGGAGGTGTGTGAAGGCACAGAATGGAGGTGTGTGAACTCAGAATGGAGGTGTGTGAAGGCACAGAATGGAGGTGTGTGTAGTCATCGTATGAAGGTATGTGAAATCATAGAATGGAAGTGTGTGAAGTCATAGAATGGAGGTGTGTGAAGTCACAGAAGAGAGGTGTGTGAAGTCAGAATGGAGTTGTGCGAAGTCGAATGAAGGTGTGTGAAGTTTTAGAATGTAGGTGTGTGAACTAATAGAATGGAGGTGTGTGACGTCACAATGGAAGTGTGTGAAGTCATAGAACGGAGTTGTGTGACGTCATATAATGGAGGTGTGTGAAGTCACATAATGGAGGTGTGTGAATTCAGAATGGAGGTGTGAAGTCATAGAAAGGAGGTGTGGGAAGTCATAGAATGGAGGAGTTTGAAGTCATAGATTGGAGGTGAGTGAAGTCACAGATTCGAGGTCTGTGAAGTCATAGAATGGAGGTGTGTGAATTCAAATGAATGTGTGTGAAGTCATAGAATGTAGGTGTGTGAACTCATAGAATGGAGGTGTGTGACGTCCCAAGGGAAGTGTGTGAAGTCATAGAATGGAGGTGTGTGAAGTCACACAATGGAAGTGTGTGAAGTCAAAATGGAGGTGTGTGACGTCCTAAAATGGAGGTGTGAGAAGTCATAGAATGGAGGTGTGTGAACTCAGAATGGAGGTGTGTGAAGGCACAGAATGGAGGTGTGTGAACTCAGAATGGAGGTGTGTGAAGGCACAGAATGGAGGTGTGTGAAGTCATCGTATGAAGGTATGTGAAATCATAGAATGGAAGTGTGTGAAGTCATAGAATGGAGGTGTTCGAAGTCATACAATGAAGTTGTGTGAAGTCATAGAATGGAGGTGTGTGAAGTCACAGAAGAGAGGTGTGTGAAGTCAGAATAGAGGTGTGCAAAGTCATAGAATGGAGGTGTGTGAATTCAGAATGGAGGTGTGAAGTCATAGAAAGGAGGTGTGGGAAGTCATAGAATGGAGGAGTGTGAAGTCATAGATTGGAGGTGAGTGAAGTCACAGATTCGAGGTCTGTGAAGTCAGAGAATGGAGGTGTGTGAAGTCGAATGAAGGTGTTTGAAGTCATAGAATGTAGGTGTGTGAACTCATACAATGGAGGTGTGTGACGTCCCAATGGAAGTGTGTGAAGTCATAGAATGGAGGTGTGTGAAGTCACAGAATGGAAGTGTGTGAAGTCAAAATGGAGGTGTGTGACGCCCTAAAATGGAGGTGTGAGAAGTCATAGAATGGAGGTGTGTGAACTCAGAATGGAGGTGTGTGAAGGCACAGAATGGAGGTGTGTGAACTCAGAATGGAGGTGTGTGAAGGCACAGAATGGAGGTGTGTGTAGTCATCGTATGAAGGTATGTGAAATCATAGAATGGAAGTGTGTGAAGTCATAGAATGGAGGTGTGTGAAGTCACAGAAGAGAGGTGTGTGAAGTCAGAATGGAGTTGTGCGAAGTCGAATGAAGGTGTGTGAAGTTTTAGAATGTAGGTGTGTGAACTAATAGAATGGAGGTGTGTGACGTCACAATGGAAGTGTGTGAAGTCATAGAACGGAGTTGTGTGACGTCATATAATGGAGGTGTGTGAAGTCACATAATGGAGGTGTGTGAATTCAGAATGGAGGTGTGAAGTCATAGAAAGGAGGTGTGGGAAGTCATAGAATGGAGGAGTTTGAAGTCATAGATTGGAGGTGAGTGAAGTCACAGATTCGAGGTCTGTGAAGTCATAGAATGGAGGTGTGTGAATTCAAATGAATGTGTGTGAAGTCATAGAATGTAGGTGTGTGAACTCATAGAATGGAGGTGTGTGACGTCCCAAGGGAAGTGTGTGAAGTCATAGAATGGAGGTGTGTGAAGTCACACAATGGAAGTGTGTGAAGTCAAAATGGAGGTGTGTGACGTCCTAAAATGGAGGTGTGAGAAGTCATAGAATGGAGGTGTGTGAACTCAGAATGGAGGTGTGTGAAGGCACAGAATGGAGGTGTGTGAACTCAGAATGGAGGTGTGTGAAGGCACAGAATGGAGGTGTGTGAAGTCATCGTATGAAGGTATGTGAAATCATAGAATGGAAGTGTGTGAAGTCATAGAATGGAGGTGTTCGAAGTCATACAATGAAATTGTGTGAAGTCATAGAATGGAGGTGTGTGAAGTCACAGAAGAGAGGTGTGTGAAGTCAGAATAGAGGTGTGCAAAGTCATAGAATGGAGGTGTGTGAATTCAGAATGGAGGTGTGAAGTCATAGAAAGGAGGTGTGGGAAGTCATAGAATGGAGGAGTGTGAAGTCATAGATTGGAGGTGAGTGAAGTCACAGATTCGAGGTCTGTGAAGTCATAGAATGGAGGTGTGTGAAGTCGAATGAAGGTGTTTGAAGTCATAGAATGTAGGTGTGTGAACTCATACAATGGAGGTGTGTGACGTCCCAATGGAAGTGTGTGAAGTCATAGAATGGAGGTGTGTGAAGTCACAGAATGGAAGTGTGTGAAGTGAAAATGGAGGTGTGTGACGCCCTAAAATGGAGGTGTGAGAAGTCATAGAATGGAGGTGTGTGAACTCAGAATGGAGGTGTGTGAAGGCACAGAATGGAGGTGTGTGAACTCAGAATGGAGGTGTGTGAAGGCACAGAATGGAGGTGTGTGTAGTCATCGTATGAAGGTATGTGAAATCATAGAATGGAAGTGTGTGAAGTCATAGAATGGAGGTGTGTGAAGTCACAGAAGAGAGGTGTGTGAAGTCAGAATAGAGGTGTGCAAAGTCATAGAATGGAGGTGTGTGAAGTCAAAACGGAGGTGTGTTAAGTCATAGAATGGAGGTGTGTGAAGTCAGAATAGAGGTGTGTGAAGTCATAGAATGGAGGTGTGTGAAGTCACAGAATGGAGGTGTGGGAAGTCACATAATGGAAGTGTGTGAAGTCATAGAATGGAGGAGTGTGAAGTCACAGAATGGATGGTATGAACTCATAGAATGGAGGTGTGTGAAGTCACAGAATTGAGGTGTTAGAAGTCATATATAGGAGGTGTGTGAAGTCTAAATGGATGTGTGAATTCATAGAATGGAGGTGTGTGAAGTCACAGAATTGAGGTGTTTCAAGTCATATTTTGGAGGTGTGTAAAGTCAAAGTGGATGTGTGAAGTCATAGAATGGAGGTGTTTGAAGTCACAGAATGGACGGTACGAAGTCATAGAATAGAGGTGTGTGAAGTCACAGAATTGAGGTGTTTGAAGTCATATATTAGAGGTGTGTGAAGTCAAAATGGATGTGTGAAATCATAGAATGGAGGTGTGTGAACTCAGAATGGAGGTGTGTGAAGTCACAGAATGGAGGTTTGTGAAGTCAGAATAGAGGTGGGCAAAGTCATAGAATGAAGGTGTGTGAAGTCACAATGGAGGTGTGTGAAGTCATAGAATGGAGGTGTGTGAAGTCAGAATAGAGGTGTATGAAGTCATAGAATGGAGGTGTGTGAAGTCACAGAATGGAGGTGTGGGAAGTCACAGAATGGAAGTGTGTGAAGTCATAGAATGGAGGTGTGTGAAGTCACAGAATGGATGGTATGAACTCATAGAATGGAGGTGTGTGAAGTCACAGAATTGAGGTGTTTGAAGTCATATATAGGAGGTGTGTGAAGTCAAAATGGATGTGTGAATTCATAGAATGGAGGTGTGTGAAGTCACAGAATTGAGGTGTTTGAAGTCATATATTGGAGGTGTGTAAAGTCAAAATGGATGTGTGAATTCATAGAATGGAGGTGTGTGAAACCATAGAATGAGGGTGTGTGAGGTCATAGAATGGAGGTGTGTGAAGTCACAGAATGGAGGTGTGTGAAGTCATAGAATGGAGGTGTGTGAAGTCATAGAATGGAAGTGTGTGAAGTCACAGAATGGAGGTGTGTGAAGTCACAGAATGGAGGTGTGTGAAGTCACAGAATGGAGGTGTGTGAAGTCATAGAATGGAGTTGTGTGAAGTGATAGAATGTATGTTTGTGAAGTAAGAATGAAGGTGTGTGAAGTCATAGAATGGAGGTGTGTGAAGTCACAGAATGGAGGTGTGTGAAGTCATAGAATGGAGGTGTGTGAAGTCATAGAACGGAGTTGTGTGACGTCATATAATGGAGGTGTGTGAAGTCACATAATGGAGGTGTGTGAAGTCAGAATGGAGGTGTGCGAAGTCGAATGAAGGTGTGTGAAGTTATAGAATGTAGGTGTGTGAACTAATAGAATGGAGGTGTGTGACGTCACAATGGAAGTGTGTGAAGTCATAGAACGGAGTTGTGTGACGTCATATAATGGAGGTGTGTGAAGTCACATAATGGAGGTGTGTGAATTCAGAATGGAGGTGTGAAGTCATAGAAAGGAGGTGTGGGAAGTCATAGAATGGAGGAGTATGAAGTCATAGATTGGAGGTGAGTGAAGTCACAGATTCGAGGTCTGTGAAGTCATAGAATGGAGGTGTGTGAATTCAAATGAATGTGTGTGAAGTCATAGAATGTAGGTGTGTGAACTCATAGAATGGAGGTGTGTGACGTCCCAAGGGAAGTGTGTGAAGTCATAGAATGGAGGTGTGTGAAGTCACACAATGGAAGTGTGTGAAGTCAAAATGGAGGTGTGTGACGTCCTAAAATGGAGGTGTGAGAAGTCATAGAATGGAGGTGTGTGAACTCAGAATGGAGGTGTGTGAAGGCACAGAATGGAGGTGTGTGAACTCAGAATGGAGGTGTGTGAAGGCACAGAATGGAGGTTTGTGAAGTCAGAATAGAGGTGGGCAAAGTCATAGAATGAAGGTGTGTGAAGTCACAATGGAGGTGTGTGAAGTCATAGAATGGAGGTGTGTGAAGTCAGAATAGAGGTGTATGAAGTCATAGAATGGAGGTGTGTGAAGTCACAGAATGGAGGTGTGGGAAGTCACAGAATGGAAGTGTGTGAAGTCATAGAATGGAGGTGTGTGAAGTCACAGAATGGATGGTATGAACTCATAGAATGGAGGTGTGTGAAGTCACAGAATTGAGGTGTTTGAAGTCATATATAGGAGGTGTGTGAAGTCAAAATGGATGTGTGAATTCATAGAATGGAGGTGTGTGAAGTCACAGAATTGAGGTGTTTGAAGTCATATATTGGAGGTGTGTAAAGTCAAAATGGATGTGTGAATTCATAGAATGGAGGTGTGTGAAACCATAGAATGAGGGTGTGTGAGGTCATAGAATGGAGGTGTGTGAAGTCACAGAATGGAGGTGTGTGAAGTCATAGAATGGAGGTGTGTGAAGTCATAGAATGGAAGTGTGTGAAGTCACAGAATGGAGGTGTGTGAAGTCACAGAATGGAGGTGTGTGAAGTCCCAGAATGGAGGTGTGTGAAGTCATAGAATGGAGTTGTGTGAAGTGATAGAATGTATGTTTGTGAAGTAAGAATGAAGGTGTGTGAAGTCATAGAATGGAGGTGTGTGAAGTCACAGAATGGAGGTGTGTGAAGTCATAGAATGGAGGTGTGTGAAGTCATAGAACGGAGTTGTGTGACGTCATATAATGGAGGTGTGTGAAGTCACATAATGGAGGTGTGTGAAGTCAGAATGGAGGTGTGTGAAGTCGAATGAAGGTGTGTGAAGTTATAGAATGTAGGTATGTGAACTAATAGAATGGAGGTGTGTGACGTCACAATGGAAGTGTGTGAAGTCATAGAACGTAGTTGTGTGACGTCATATAATGGAGGTGTGTGAAGTCACATAATGGAGGTGTGTGAATTCAGAATGGAGGTGTGAAGTCATAGAAAGGAGGTGTGGGAAGTCATAGAATGGAGGAGTTTGAAGTCATAGATTGGAGGTGAGTGAAGTCACAGATTCGAGGTCTGTGAAGTCATAGAATGTAGGTGTGTGAAGTCAAATGAATGTGTGTGAAGTCATAGAATGTAGGTGTGTGAACTCATAGAATGGAGGTGTGTGACGTCCCAAGGGAAGTGTGTGAAGTCATAGAATGGAGGTGTGTGAAGTCACACAATGGAAGTGTGTGAAGTCAAAATGGAGGTGTGTGACGTCCTAAAATGGAGGTGTGAGAAGTCATAGAATGGAGGTGTGTGAAAACATAGAATAGAGGTTTGTGAAGTCACAGAATGGAGGTGTGTGAACTCAGAATGGAGGTGTGTGAAGGCACAGAATGGAGGTGTGTGAAGTCATCGTATGAAGGTATGTGAAATCATAGAATGGAAGTGTGTGAAGTCATAGAATGGAGGTGTTCGAAGTCATACAATGAAGTTGTGTGAAGTCATAGAATGGAGGTGTGTGAAGTCACAGAAGAGAGGTGTGTGAAGTCAGAATAGAGGTGTGCAAAGTCATAGAATGGAGGTGTGTGAATTCAGAATGGAGGTGTGAAGTCATAGAAAGGAGGTGTGGGAAGTCATAGAATGGAGGAGTGTGAAGTCATAGATTGGAGGTGAGTGAAGTCACAGATTCGAGGTCTGTGAAGTCATAGAATGGAGGTGTGTGAAGTCGAATGAAGGTGTTTGAAGTCATAGAATGTAGGTGTGTGAACTCATACAATGGAGGTGTGTGACGTCCCAATGGAAGTGTGTGAAGTCATAGAATGGAGGTGTGTGAAGTCACAGAATGGAAGTGTGTGAAGTCAAAATGGAGGTGTGTGACGCCCTAAAATGGAGGTGTGAGAAGTCATAGAATGGAGGTGTGTGAACTCAGAATGGAGGTGTGTGAAGGCACAGAATGGAGGTGTGTGAACTCAGAATGGAGGTGTGTGAAGGCACAGAATGGAGGTGTGTGTAGTCATCGTATGAAGGTATGTGAAATCATAGAATGGAAGTGTGTGAAGTCATAGAATGGAGGTGTGTGAAGTCACAGAAGAGAGGTGTGTGAAGTCAGAATAGAGGTGTGCAAAGTCATAGAATGGAGGTGTGTGAAGTCAAAATGGAGGTGTGTTAAGTCATAGAATGGAGGTGTGTGAAGTCAGAATAGAGGTGTGTGAAGTCATAGAATGGAGGTGTGTGAAGTCACAGAATGGAGGTGTGGGAAGTCACATAATGGAAGTGTGTGAAGTCATAGAATGGAGGAGTGTGAAGTCACAGAATGGATGGTATGAACTCATAGAATGGAGGTGTGTGAAGTCACAGAATTGAGGTGTTAGAAGTCATATATAGGAGGTGTGTGAAGTCTAAATGGATGTGTGAATTCATAGAATGGAGGTGTGTGAAGTCACAGAATTGAGGTGTTTCAAGTCATATTTTGGAGGTGTGTAAAGTCAAAGTGGATGTGTGAAGTCATAGAATGGAGGTGTTTGAAGTCACAGAATGAACGGTACGAAGTCATAGAATAGAGGTGTGTGAAGTCACAGAATTGAGGTGTTTGAAGTCATATATTAGAGGTGTGTGAAGTCAAAATGGATGTGTGAAATCATAGAATGGAGGTGTGTGAACTCAGAATGGAGATGTGTGAAGTCACCGAATGGAGTTGTGTGAACTCAGAATGGAGGTGTGTGAAGTCACAGAATGGAGGTTTGTGAAGTCAGAATAGAGGTGGGCAAAGTCATAGAATGAAGGTGTGTGAAGTCACAATGGAGGTGTGTGAAGTCATAGAATGGAGGTGTGTGAAGTCAGAATAGAGGTGTATGAAGTCATAGAATGGAGGTGTGTGAAGTCACAGAATGGAGGTGTGGGAAGTCACAGAATGGAAGTGTGTGAAGTCATAGAATGGAGGTGTGTGAAGTCACAGAATGGATGGTATGAACTCATAGAATGGAGGTGTGTGAAGTCACAGAATTGAGGTGTTTGAAGTCATATATAGGAGGTGTGTGAAGTCAAAATGGATGTGTGAATTCATAGAATGGAGGTGTGTGAAGTCACAGAATTGAGGTGTTTGAAGTCATATATTGGAGGTGTGTAAAGTCAAAATGGATGTGTGAATTCATAGAATGGAGGTGTGTGAAACCATAGAATGAGGGTGTGTGAGGTCATAGAATGGAGGTGTGTGAAGTCACAGAATGGAGGTGTGTGAAGTCATAGAATGGAGGTGTGTGAAGTCATAGAATGGAAGTGTGTGAAGTCACAGAATGGAGGTGTGTGAAGTCACAGAATGGAGGTGTGTGAAGTCACAGAATGGAGGTGTGTGAAGTCATAGAATGGAGTTGTGTGAAGTGATAGAATGTATGTTTGTGAAGTAAGAATGAAGGTGTGTGAAGTCATAGAATGGAGGTGTGTGAAGTCACAGAATGGAGGTGTGTGAAGTCATAGAATGGAGGTGTGTGAAGTCATAGAACGGAGTTGTGTGACGTCATATAATGGAGGTGTGTGAAGTCACATAATGGAGGTGTGTGAAGTCAGAATGGAGGTGTGCGAAGTCGAATGAAGGTGTGTGAAGTTATAGAATGTAGGTGTGTGAACTAATAGAATGGAGGTGTGTGACGTCACAATGGAAGTGTGTGAAGTCATAGAACGGAGTTGTGTGACGTCATATAATGGAGGTGTGTGAAGTCACATAATGGAGGTGTGTGAATTCAGAATGGAGGTGTGAAGTCATAGAAAGGAGGTGTGGGAAGTCATAGAATGGAGGAGTTTGAAGTCATAGATTGGAGGTGAGTGAAGTCACAGATTCGAGGTCTGTGAAGTCATAGAATGGAGGTGTGTGAATTCAAATGAATGTGTGTGAAGTCATAGAATGTAGGTGTGTGAACTCATAGAATGGAGGTGTGTGACGTCCCAAGGGAAGTGTGTGAAGTCATAGAATGGAGGTGTGTGAAGTCACACAATGGAAGTGTGTGAAGTCAAAATGGAGGTGTGTGACGTCCTAAAATGGAGGTGTGAGAAGTCATAGAATGGAGGTGTGTGAACTCAGAATGGAGGTGTGTGAAGGCACAGAATGGAGGTGTGTGAACTCAGAATGGAGGTGTGTGAAGGCACAGAATGGAGGTGTGTGAAGTCATCGTATGAAGGTATGTGAAATCATAGAATGGAAGTGTGTGAAGTCATAGAATGGAGGTGTTCGAAGTCATACAATGAAATTGTGTGAAGTCATAGAATGGAGGTGTGTGAAGTCACAGAAGAGAGGTGTGTGAAGTCAGAATAGAGGTGTGCAAAGTCATAGAATGGAGGTGTGTGAATTCAGAATGGAGGTGTGAAGTCATAGAAAGGAGGTGTGGGAAGTCATAGAATGGAGGAGTGTGAAGTCATAGATTGGAGGTGAGTGAAGTCACAGATTCGAGGTCTGTGAAGTCATAGAATGGAGGTGTGTGAAGTCGAATGAAGGTGTTTGAAGTCATAGAATGTAGGTGTGTGAACTCATACAATGGAGGTGTGTGACGTCCCAATGGAAGTGTGTGAAGTCATAGAATGGAGGTGTGTGAAGTCACAGAATGGAAGTGTGTGAAGTGAAAATGGAGGTGTGTGACGCCCTAAAATGGAGGTGTGAGAAGTCATAGAATGGAGGTGTGTGAACTCAGAATGGAGGTGTGTGAAGGCACAGAATGGAGGTGTGTGAACTCAGAATGGAGGTGTGTGAAGGCACAGAATGGAGGTGTGTGAAGTCATCGTATGAAGGTATGTGAAATCATAGAATGGAAGTGTGTGAAGTCATAGAATGGAGGTGTGTGAAGTCACAGAAGAGAGGTGTGTGAAGTCAGAATAGAGGTGTGCAAAGTCATAGAATGGAGGTGTGTGAAGTCAAAATGGAGGTGTGTTAAGTCATAGAATGGAGGTGTGTGAAGTCAGAATAGAGGTGTGTGAAGTCATAGAATGGAGGTGTGTGAAGTCACAGAATGGAGGTGTGGGAAGTCACATAATGGAAGTGTGTGAAGTCATAGAATGGAGGAGTGTGAAGTCACAGAATGGATGGTATGAACTCATAGAATGGAGGTGTGTGAAGTCACAGAATTGAGGTGTTAGAAGTCATATATAGGAGGTGTGTGAAGTCTAAATGGATGTGTGAATTCATAGAATGGAGGTGTGTGAAGTCACAGAATTGAGGTGTTTCAAGTCATATTTTGGAGGTGTGTAAAGTCAAAATGGATGTGTGAAGTCATAGAATGGAGGTGTTTGAAGTCACAGAATGGACGGTACGAAGTCATAGAATAGAGGTGTGTGAAGTCACAGAATTGAGGTGTTTGAAGTCATATATTAGAGGTGTGTGAAGTCAAAATGGATGTGGGAAATCATAGAATGGAGGTGTGTGAACTCAGAATGGAGATGTGTGAAGTCACCGAATGGAGTTGTGTGAACTCAGAATGGAGGTGTGTGAAGTCACAGAATGGAGGTTTGTGAAGTCAGAATAGAGGTGGGCAAAGTCATAGAATGAAGGTGTGTGAAGTCACAATGGAGGTGTGTGAAGTCATAGAATGGAGGTGTGTGAAGTCAGAATAGAGGTGTATGAAGTCATAGAATGGAGGTGTGTGAAGTCACAGAATGGAGGTGTGGGAAGTCACAGAATGGAAGTGTGTGAAGTCATAGAATGGAGGTGTGTGAAGTCACAGAATGGATGGTATGAACTCATAGAATGGAGGTGTGTGAAGTCACAGAATTGAGGTGTTTGAAGTCATATATAGGAGGTGTGTGAAGTCAAAATGGATGTGTGAATTCATAGAATGGAGGTGTGTGAAGTCACAGAATTGAGGTGTTTGAAGTCATATATTGGAGGTGTGTAAAGTCAAAATGGATGTGTGAATTCATAGAATGGAGGTGTGTGAAACCATAGAATGAGGGTGTGTGAGGTCATAGAATGGAGGTGTGTGAAGTCACAGAATGGAGGTGTGTGAAGTCATAGAATGGAGGTGTGTGAAGTCATAGAATGGAAGTGTGTGAAGTCACAGAATGGAGGTGTGTGAAGTCACAGAATGGAGGTGTGTGAAGTCATAGAATGGAGTTGTGTGAAGTGATAGAATGTATGTTTGTGAAGTAAGAATGAAGGTGTGTGAAGTCATAGAATGGAGGTGTGTGAAGTCACAGAATGGAGGTGTGTGAAGTCATAGAATGGAGGTGTGTGAAGTCATAGAACGGAGTTGTGTGACGTCATATAATGGAGGTGTGTGAAGTCACATAATGGAGGTGTGTGAAGTCAGAATGGAGGTGTGTGAAGTCGAATGAAGGTGTGTGAAGTTATAGAATGTAGGTGTGTGAACTAATAGAATGGAGGTGTTTGACGTCACAATGGAAGTGTGTGAAGTCATAGAACGGAGTTGTGTGACGTCATATAATGGAGGTGTGTGAAGTCACATAATGGAGGTGTGTGAATTCAGAATGGAGGTGTGAAGTCATAGAAAGGAGGTGTGGGAAGTCATAGAATGGAGGAGTTTGAAGTCATAGATTGGAGGTGAGTGAAGTCACAGATTCGAGGTCTGTGAAGTCATAGAATGTAGGTGTGTGAAGTCAAATGAATGTGTGTGAAGTCATAGAATGTAGGTGTGTGAACTCATAGAATGGAGGTGTGTGACGTCCCAAGGGAAGTGTGTGAAGTCATAGAATGGAGGTGTGTGAAGTCACACAATGGAAGTGTGTGAAGTCAAAATGGAGGTGTGTGACGTCCTAAAATGGAGGTGTGAGAAGTCATAGAATGGAGGTGTGTGAAGTCACAGAAGAGAGGTGTGTGAAGTCAGAATAGAGGTGTGCAAAGTCATAGAATGGAGGTGTGTGAATTCAGAATGGAGGTGTGAAGTCATAGAAAGGAGGTGTGGGAAGTCATAGAATGGAGGAGTGTGAAGTCATAGATTGGAGGTGAGTGAAGTCACAGATTCGAGGTCTGTGAAGTCATAGAATGGAGGTGTGTGAAGTCGAATGAAGGTGTTTGAAGTCATAGAATGTAGGTGTGTGAACTCATACAATGGAGGTGTGTGACGTCCCAATGGAAGTGTGTGAAGTCACAGAATGGAGGTGTGTGAAGTCACAGAATGGAGGTGTGTGAAGTCATAGAATGGAGTTGTGTGAAGTGATAGAATGTATGTTTGTGAAGTAAGAATGAAGGTGTGTGAAGTCATAGAATGGAGGTGTGTGAAGTCACAGAATGGAGGTGTGTGAAGTCATAGAATGGAGGTGTGTGAAGTCATAGAACGGAGTTGTGTGACGTCATATAATGGAGGTGTGTGAAGTCACATAATGGAGGTGTGTGAAGTCAGAATGGAGGTGTGCGAAGTCGAATGAAGGTGTGTGAAGTTATAGAATGTAGGTGTGTGAACTAATAGAATGGAGGTGTGTGACGTCACAATGGAAGTGTGTGAAGTCATATAATGGAGGTGTGTGAAGTCACATAATGGAGGTGTGTGAATTCAGAATGGAGGTGTGAAGTCATAGAAAGGAGGTGTGGGAAGTCATAGAATGGAGGAGTTTGAAGTCATAGATTGGAGGTGAGTGAAGTCACAGATTCGAGGTCTGTGAAGTCATAGAATGTAGGTGTGTGAAGTCAAATGAATGTGTGTGAAGTCATAGAATGTAGGTGTGTGAACTCATAGAATGGAGGTGTGTGACGTCCCAAGGGAAGTGTGTGAAGTCATAGAATGGAGGTGTGTGAAGTCACACAATGGAAGTGTGTGAAGTCAAAATGGAGGTGTGTGACGTCCTAAAATGGAGGTGTGAGAAGTCATAGAATGGAGGTGTGTGAACTCAGAATGGAGGTGTGTGAAGGCACAGAATGGAGGTGTGTGAACTCAGAATGGAGGTGTGTGAAGGCACAGAATGGAGGTGTGTGAAGTCATCGTATGAAGGTATGTGAAATCATAGAATGGAAGTGTGTGAAGTCATAGAATGGAGGTGTTCGAAGTCATACAATGAAGTTGTGTGAAGTCATAGAATGGAGGTGTGTGAAGTCACAGAAGAGAGGTGTGTGAAGTCAGAATAGAGGTGTGCAAAGTCATAGAATGGAGGTGTGTGAATTCAGAATGGAGGTGTGAAGTCATAGAAAGGAGGTGTGGGAAGTCATAGAATGGAGGAGTGTGAAGTCATAGATTGGAGGTGAGTGAAGTCACAGATTCGAGGTCTGTGAAGTCATAGAATGGAGGTGTGTGAAGTCGAATGAAGGTGTTTGAAGTCATAGAATGTAGGTGTGTGAACTCATACAATGGAGGTGTGTGACGTCCCAATGGAAGTGTGTGAAGTCATAGAATGGAGGTGTGTGAAGTCACAGAATGGAAGTGTGTGAAGTGAAAATGGAGGTGTGTGACGCCCTAAAATGGAGGTGTGAGAAGTCATAGAATGGAGGTGTGTGAACTCAGAATGGAGGTGTGTGAAGGCACAGAATGGAGGTGTGTGAACTCAGAATGGAGGTGTGTGAAGGCACAGAATGGAGGTGTGTGAAGTCATCGTATGAAGGTATGTGAAATCATAGAATGGAAGTGTGTGAAGTCATAGAATAGAGGTGTGTGAAGTCACAGAATGGATGGTATGAACTCATAGAATGGAGGTGTGTGAAGTCACAGAATTGAGGTGATTGAAGTCATATATAGGAGGTGTGTGAAGTCAAAATGGATGTGTGAATTCATAGAATGGAGGTGTGTGAAGTCACAGAATTGAGGTGTTTGAAGTCATATATTGGAGGTGTGTAAAGTCAAAATGGATGTGTGAATTCATAGAATGGAGGTGTGTGAAACCATAGAATGAGGGTGTGTGAGGTCATAGAATGGAGGTGTGTGAAGTCACAGAATGGAGGTGTGTGAAGTCATAGAATGGAGGTGTGTGAAGTCATAGAATGGAAGTGTGTGAAGTCACAGAATGGAGGTGTGTGAAGTCACAGAATGGAGGTGTGTGAAGTCATAGAATGGAGTTGTGTGAAGTGATAGAATGTATGTTTGTGAAGTAAGAATGAAGGTGTGTGAAGTCATAGAATGGAGGTGTGTGAAGTCACAGAATGGAGGTGTGTGAAGTCATAGAATGTAGGTGTGTGAAGTCATAGAACGGAGTTGTGTGACGTCATATAATGGAGGTGTGTGAAGTCACATAATGGAGGTGTGTGAAGTCAGAATGGAGGTGTGTGAAGTCGAATGAAGGTGTGTGAAGTTATAGAATGTAGGTGTGTGAACTAATAGAATGGAGGTGTGTGACGTCACAATGGAAGTGTGTGAAGTCATAGAACGGAGTTGTGTGACGTCATATAATGGAGGTGTGTGAAGTCACATAATGGAGGTGTGTGAATTCAGAATGGAGGTGTGAAGTCATAGAAAGGAGGTGTGGGAAGTCATAGAATGGAGGAGTTTGAAGTCATAGATTGGAGGTGAGTGAAGTCACAGATTCGAGGTCTGTGAAGTCATAGAATGTAGGTGTGTGAAGTCAAATGAATGTGTGTGAAGTCATAGAATGTAGGTGTGTGAACTCATAGAATGGAGGTGTGTGACGTCCCAAGGGAAGTGTGTGAAGTCATAGAATGGAGGTGTGTGAAGTCACACAATGGAAGTGTGTGAAGTCAAAATGGAGGTGTGTGACGTCCTAAAATGGAGGTGTGAGAAGTCATAGAATGGAGGTGTGTGAAGTCACAGAAGAGAGGTGTGTGAAGTCAGAATAGAGGTGTGCAAAGTCATAGAATGGAGGTGTGTGAATTCAGAATGGAGGTGTGAAGTCATAGAAAGGAGGTGTGGGAAGTCACAGATTCGAGGTCTGTGAAGTCATAGAATGGAGGTGTGTGAAGTCGAATGAAGGTGTTTGAAGTCATAGAATGTAGGTGTGTGAACTCATACAATGGAGGTGTGTGACGTCCCAATGGAAGTGTGTGAAGTCATAGAATGGAGGTGTGTGAAGTCACAGAATGGAAGTGTGTGAAGTCAAAATGGAGGTGTGTGACGCCCTAAAATGGAGGTGTGAGAAGTCATAGAATGGAGGTGTGTGAACTCAGAATGGAGGTGTGTGAAGGCACAGAATGGAGGTGTGTGAACTCAGAATGGAGGTGTGTGAAGGCACAGAATGGAGGTGTGTGAAGTCATCGTATGAAGGTATGTGAAATCATAGAATGGAAGTGTGTGAAGTCATAGAATGGAGGTGTGTGAAGTCACAGAAGAGAGGTGTGTGAAGTCAGAATAGAGGTGTGCAAAGTCATAGAATGGAGGTGTGTGAAGTCAAAATGGAGGTGTGTTAAGTCATAGAATGGAGGTGTGTGAAGTCAGAATAGAGGTGTGTGAAGTCATAGAATGGAGGTGTGTGAAGTCACAGAATGGAGGTGTGGGAAGTCACATAATGGAAGTGTGTGAAGTCATAGAATGGAGGAGTGTGAAGTCACAGAATGGATGGTATGAACTCATAGAATGGAGGTGTGTGAAGTCACAGAATTGAGGTGTTAGAAGTCATATATAGGAGGTGTGTGAAGTCTAAATGGATGTGTGAATTCATAGAATGGAGGTGTGTGAAGTCACAGAATTGAGGTGTTTCAAGTCATATTTTGGAGGTGTGTAAAGTCAAAATGGATGTGTGAAGTCATAGAATGGAGGTGTTTGAAGTCACAGAATGGACGGTACGAAGTCATAGAATAGAGGTGTGTGAAGTCACAGAATTGAGGTGTTTGAAGTCATATATTAGAGGTGTGTGAAGTCAAAATGGATGTGTGAAATCATAGAATGGAGGTGTGTGAACTCAGAATGGAGATGTGTGAAGTCACCGAATGGAGTTGTGTGAACTCAGAATGGAGGTGTGTGAAGTCACAGAATGGAGGTTTGTGAAGTCAGAATAGAGGTGGGCAAAGTCATAGAATGAAGGTGTGTGAAGTCACAATGGAGGTGTGTGAAGTCATAGAATGGAGGTGTGTGAAGTCAGAATAGAGGTGTATGAAGTCATAGAATGGAGGTGTGTGAAGTCACAGAATGGAGGTGTGGGAAGTCACAGAATGGAAGTGTGTGAAGTCATAGAATGGAGGTGTGTGAAGTCACAGAATGGATGGTATGAACTCATAGAATGGAGGTGTGTGAAGTCACAGAATTGAGGTGTTTGAAGTCATATATAGGAGGTGTGTGAAGTCAAAATGGATGTGTGAATTCATAGAATGGAGGTGTGTGAAGTCACAGAATTGAGGTGTTTGAAGTCATATATTGGAGGTGTGTAAAGTCAAAATGGATGTGTGAATTCATAGAATGGAGGTGTGTGAGACCATAGAATGAGGGTGTGTGAGGTCATAGAATGGAGGTGTGTGAAGTCACAGAATGGAGGTGTGTGAAGTCATAGAATGGAGGTGTGTGAAGTCATAGAATGGAAGTGTGTGAAGTCACAGAATGGAGGTGTGTGAAGTCACAGAATGGAGGTGTGTGAAGTCATAGAATGGAGTTGTGTGAAGTGATAGAATGTATGTTTGTGAAGTAAGAATGAAGGTGTGTGAAGTCATAGAATGGAGGTGTGTGAAGTCACAGAATGGAGGTGTGTGAAGTCATAGAATGGAGGTGTGTGAAGTCATAGAACGGAGTTGTGTGACGTCATATAATGGAGGTGTGTGAAGTCACATAATGGAGGTGTGTGAAGTCAGAATGGAGGTGTGTGAAGTCGAATGAAGGTGTGTGAAGTTATAGAATGTAGGTGTGTGAACTAATAGAATGGAGGTGTGTGACGTCACAATGGAAGTGTGTGAAGTCATAGAACGGAGTTGTGTGACGTCATATAATGGAGGTGTGTGAAGTCACATAATGGAGGTGTGTGAATTCAGAATGGAGGTGTGAAGTCATAGAAAGGAGGTGTGGGAAGTCATAGAATGGAGGAGTTTGAAGTCATAGATTGGAGGTGAGTGAAGTCACAGATTCGAGGTCTGTGAAGTCATAGAATGTAGGTGTGTGAAGTCAAATGAATGTGTGTGAAGTCATAGAATGTAGGTGTGTGAACTCATAGAATGGAGGTGTGTGACGTCCCAAGGGAAGTGTGTGAAGTCATAGAATGGAGGTGTGTGAAGTCACACAATGGAAGTGTGTGAAGTCAAAATGGAGGTGTGTGACGTCCTAAAATGGAGGTGTGAGAAGTCATAGAATGGAGGTGTGTGAAGTCACAGAAGAGAGGTGTGTGAAGTCAGAATAGAGGTGTGCAAAGTCATAGAATGGAGGTGTGTGAATTCAGAATGGAGGTGTGAAGTCATAGAAAGGAGGTGTGGGAAGTCATAGAATGGAGGAGTGTGAAGTCATAGATTGGAGGTGAGTGAAGTCACAGATTCGAGGTCTGTGAAGTCATAGAATGGAGGTGTGTGAAGTCGAATGAAGGTGTTTGAAGTCATAGAATGTAGGTGTGTGAACTCATACAATGGAGGTGTGTGACGTCCCAATGGAAGTGTGTGAAGTCACAGAATGGAGGTGTGTGAAGTCACAGAATGGAGGTGTGTGAAGTCATAGAATGGAGTTGTGTGAAGTGATAGAATGTATGTTTGTGAAGTAAGAATGAAGGTGTGTGAAGTCATAGAATGGAGGTGTGTGAAGTCACAGAATGGAGGTGTGTGAAGTCATAGAATGGAGGTGTGTGAAGTCATAGAACGGAGTTGTGTGACGTCATATAATGGAGGTGTGTGAAGTCACATAATGGAGGTGTGTGAAGTCAGAATGGAGGTGTGCGAAGTCGAATGAAGGTGTGTGAAGTTATAGAATGTAGGTGTGTGAACTAATAGAATGGAGGTGTGTGACGTCACAATGGAAGTGTGTGAAGTCATAGAACGGAGTTGTGTGACGTCATATAATGGAGGTGTGTGAAGTCACATAATGGAGGTGTGTGAATTCAGAATGGAGGTGTGAAGTCATAGAAAGGAGGTGTGGGAAGTCATAGAATGGAGGAGTTTGAAGTCATAGATTGGAGGTGAGTGAAGTCACAGATTCGAGGTCTGTGAAGTCATAGAATGTAGGTGTGTGAAGTCAAATGAATGTGTGTGAAGTCATAGAATGTAGGTGTGTGAACTCATAGAATGGAGGTGTGTGACGTCCCAAGGGAAGTGTGTGAAGTCATAGAATGGAGGTGTGTGAAGTCACACAATGGAAGTGTGTGAAGTCAAAATGGAGGTGTGTGACGTCCTAAAATGGAGGTGTGAGAAGTCATAGAATGGAGGTGTGTGAACTCAGAATGGAGGTGTGTGAAGGCACAGAATGGAGGTGTGTGAACTCAGAATGGAGGTGTGTGAAGGCACAGAATGGAGGTGTGTGAAGTCATCGTATGAAGGTATGTGAAATCATAGAATGGAAGTGTGTGAAGTCATAGAATGGAGGTGTTCGAAGTCATACAATGAAGTTGTGTGAAGTCATAGAATGGAGGTGTGTGAAGTCACAGAAGAGAGGTGTGTGAAGTCAGAATAGAGGTGTGCAAAGTCATAGAATGGAGGTGTGTGAATTCAGAATGGAGGTGTGAAGTCATAGAAAGGAGGTGTGGGAAGTCATAGAATGGAGGAGTGTGAAGTCATAGATTGGAGGTGAGTGAAGTCACAGATTCGAGGTCTGTGAAGTCATAGAATGGAGGTGTGTGAAGTCGAATGAAGGTGTTTGAAGTCATAGAATGTAGGTGTGTGAACTCATACAATGGAGGTGTGTGACGTCCCAATGGAAGTGTGTGAAGTCATAGAATGGAGGTGTGTGAAGTCACAGAATGGAAGTGTGTGAAGTCAAAATGGAGGTGTGTGACGCCCTAAAATGGAGGTGTGAGAAGTCATAGAATGGAGGTGTGTGAACTCAGAATGGAGGTGTGTGAAGGCACAGAATGGAGGTGTGTGAACTCAGAATGGAGGTGTGTGAAGGCACAGAATGGAGGTGTGTGAAGTCATCGTATGAAGGTATGTGAAATCATAGAATGGAAGTGTGTGAAGTCATAGAATGGAGGTGTGTGAAGTCACAGAAGAGAGGTGTGTGAAGTCAGAATAGAGGTGTGCAAAGTCATAGAATGGAGGTGTGTGAAGTCAAAATGGAGGTGTGTTAAGTCATAGAATGGAGGTGTGTGAAGTCAGAATAGAGGTGTGTGAAGTCATAGAATGGAGGTGTGTGAAGTCACAGAATGGAGGTGTGGGAAGTCACATAATGGAAGTGTGTGAAGTCATAGAATGGAGGAGTGTGAAGTCACAGAATGGATGGTATGAACTCATAGAATGGAGGTGTGTGAAGTCACAGAAATGAGGTGTTAGAAGTCATATATAGGAGGTGTGTGAAGTCTAAATGGATGTGTGAATTCATAGAATGGAGGTGTGTGAAGTCACAGAATTGAGGTGTTTCAAGTCATATTTTGGAGGTGTGTAAAGTCAAAATGGATGTGTGAAGTCATAGAATGGAGGTGTTTGAAGTCACAGAATGGACGGTACGAAGTCATAGAATAGAGGTGTGTGAAGTCACAGAATTGAGGTGTTTGAAGTCATATATTAGAGGTGTGTGAAGTCAAAATGGATGTGTGAAATCATAGAATGGAGGTGTGTGAACTCAGAATGGAGATGTGTGAAGTCACCGAATGGAGTTGTGTGAACTCAGAATGGAGGTGTGTGAAGTCACAGAATGGAGGTTTGTGAAGTCAGAATAGAGGTGGGCAAAGTCATAGAATGAAGGTGTGTGAAGTCACAATGGAGGTGTGTGAAGTCATAGAATGGAGGTGTGTGAAGTCAGAATAGAGGTGTATGAAGTCATAGAATGGAGGTGTGTGAAGTCACAGAATGGAGGTGTGGGAAGTCACAGAATGGAAGTGTGTGAAGTCATAGAATGGAGGTGTGTGAAGTCACAGAATGGATGGTATGAACTCATAGAATGGAGGTGTGTGAAGTCACAGAATTGAGGTGTTTGAAGTCATATATAGGAGGTGTGTGAAGTCAAAATGGATGTGTGAATTCATAGAATGGAGGTGTGTGAAGTCACAGAATTGAGGTGTTTGAAGTCATATATTGGAGGTGTGTAAAGTCAAAATGGATGTGTGAATTCATAGAATGGAGGTGTGTGAAACCATAGAATGAGGGTGTGTGAGGTCATAGAATGGAGGTGTGTGAAGTCACAGAATGGAGGTGTGTGAAGTCATAGAATGGAGGTGTGTGAAGTCATAGAATGGAAGTGTGTGAAGTCACAGAATGGAGGTGTGTGAAGTCACAGAATGGAGGTGTGTGAAGTCATAGAATGGAGTTGTGTGAAGTGATAGAATGTATGTTTGTGAAGTAAGAATGAAGGTGTGTGAAGTCATAGAATGGAGGTGTGTGAAGTCACAGAATGGAGGTGTGTGAAGTCATAGAATGGAGGTGTGTGAAGTCATAGAACGGAGTTGTGTGACGTCATATAATGGAGGTGTGTGAAGTCACATAATGGAGGTGTGTGAAGTCAGAATGGAGGTGTGTGAAGTCGAATGAAGGTGTGTGAAGTTATAGAATGTAGGTGTGTGAACTAATAGAATGGAGGTGTGTGACGTCACAATGGAAGTGTGTGAAGTCATAGAACGGAGTTGTGTGACGTCATATAATGGAGGTGTGTGAAGTCACATAATGGAGGTGTGTGAATTCAGAATGGAGGTGTGAAGTCATAGAAAGGAGGTGTGGGAAGTCATAGAATGGAGGAGTTTGAAGTCATAGATTGGAGGTGAGTGAAGTCACAGATTCGAGGTCTGTGAAGTCATAGAATGTAGGTGTGTGAAGTCAAATGAATGTGTGTGAAGTCATAGAATGTAGGTGTGTGAACTCATAGAATGGAGGTGTGTGACGTCCCAAGGGAAGTGTGTGAAGTCATAGAATGGAGGTGTGTGAAGTCACACAATGGAAGTGTGTGAAGTCAAAATGGAGGTGTGTGACGTCCTAAAATGGAGGTGTGAGAAGTCATAGAATGGAGGTGTGTGAAGTCACAGAAGAGAGGTGTGTGAAGTCAGAATAGAGTTGTGCAAAGTCATAGAATGGAGGTGTGTGAATTCAGAATGGAGGTGTGAAGTCATAGAAAGGAGGTGTGGGAAGTCATAGAATGGAGGAGTGTGAAGTCATAGATTGGAGGTGAGTGAAGTCACAGATTCGAGGTCTGTGAAGTCATAGAATGGAGGTGTGTGAAGTCGAATGAAGGTGTTTGAAGTCATAGAATGTAGGTGTGTGAACTCATACAATGGAGGTGTGTGACGTCCCAATGGAAGTGTGTGAAGTCATAGAATGGAGGTGTGTGAAGTCACAGAATGGAAGTGTGTGAAGTCAAAATGGAGGTGTGTGACGCCCTAAAATGGAGGTGTGAGAAGTCATAGAATGGAGGTGTGTGAACTCAGAATGGAGGTGTGTGAAGGCACAGAATGGAGGTGTGTGAACTCAGAATGGAGGTGTGTGAAGGCACAGAATGGAGGTGTGTGAAGTCATCGTATGAAGGTATGTGAAATCATAGAATGGAAGTGTGTGAAGTCATAGAATGGAGGTGTGTGAAGTCACAGAAGAGAGGTGTGTGAAGTCAGAATAGAGGTGTGCAAAGTCATAGAATGGAGGTGTGTGAAGTCAAAATGGAGGTGTGTTAAGTCATAGAATGGAGGTGTGTGAAGTCAGAATAGAGGTGTGTGAAGTCATAGAATGGAGGTGTGTGAAGTCACAGAATGGAGGTGTGGGAAGTCACATAATGGAAGTGTGTGAAGTCATAGAATGGAGGAGTGTGAAGTCACAGAATGGATGGTATGAACTCATAGAATGGAGGTGTGTGAAGTCAAAGAAATGAGGTGTTAGAAGTCATATATAGGAGGTGTGTGAAGTCTAAATGGATGTGTGAATTCATAGAATGGAGGTGTGTAAAGTCACAGAATTGAGGTGTTTGAAGTCATATTTTGGAGGTGTGTAAAGTCAAAATGGATGTGTGAAGTCATAGAATGGAGGTGTTTGAAGTCACAGAATGGACGGTACGAAGTCATAGAATAGAGGTGTGTGAAGTCACAGAATTGAGGTGTTTGAAGTCATATATTAGAGGTGTGTGAAGTCAAAATGGATGTGTGAAATCATAGAATGGAGGTGTGTGAAATCATAGAATGAGGGTGTGTGAGGTCATAGAATGGAGGTTTGTGAAGTCACAGAATGGAGGTGTGTGAAATTATAAAAGGGAGGTTTATGAAGTCATAGAATGGAAGTGTGAAGTCACCAATGGAGGTGTGTGAAGTCACAGAATGGAGGTGTGTGAAGTCACAGAATGGAGGTGTGTGAAGTCAGAATGGAGGTTTGTGAAGTCACAGAATAGAGGTGTGTGAAGTCAAAGAATGGAAGTGTGTGAAGTCATAGAATGGAGTTGTGTGAAGTCAGAATGGAGATGTGTGAAGTCACCGAATGGAGTTATGTGAACTCAGAATGGACGTGTGTGAAGTCATTCAATGGAGGTGTGTAAACTCAGAATGGAGGTGTGAGAATTCGAATGAAGGTGTTTGAAGGCATAGAATGTAGGTGCGTGAAGTCATAGAATGGAGGTGTGTGACGTCCCAATGGAAGTGTGTGAAGTCATAGAATGGAGGTGTGTGAAGTCACAGAATGGAAGTGTGTCAAGTCAAAATGGAGGTGTGTGACGTCCTAAAATGGAGGTGTGAGAAGTCATAGAATGGAGGTGTGTGAAATCATAGAATAGAAGTTTGTGAAGTCACAGAATGGAGGTGTGCGAAGTCATAAAATGAAGGTGTGTGAAGTCATAGAATGGAGGTGTGTGAAGACACAGAAGAGAGGTGTGTGAAGTCAGAATAGAAGTGTGCAAAGTCATAGAATGGAGGTGTGTGAAGTCATAGAATGGAGGTGTGTTAAGTCAGAATAGAGGTGTGTGAAGTCATAGAATGGAGGTGTGTGAAGTCACAGAATGGAGGTGTGGGAAGTCACAGAATGGAAGTGTGTGAAGTCATAGAATGGAGGTGTGTGAAGTCACAGAATGGATGGTATGAACTCATAGAATGGAGGTGTGTGAAGTCACAGAATTGAGGTGTTTGAAGTCATATATAGGAGGTGTGTAAAGTCAAAATGGATGTGTGAATTCATAGAATGGAGGTGTGTTAAACCATAGAATGAGGGTGTGTGAGGTCATAGAATTGAGGTGTGTGAAGTCAAAGAATGGAGGTGTGTGAAGTCATAGAATGGAGGTGTGTGAAGTCATAGAATGGAAGTGTGTGAAGTCACAGAATGGAGGTGTGTGAAGTCACAGAATGGAGGTGTGTGAAGTCACAGAATGGAGGTGTGTGAACACAGAATGGAGGTGTGTGAAGTCACAGAATGGAGGTGTGTGAAGTCATAGAATGGAAGTGTGTGAAGTCATAGAATGGAGGTGTGTGAAGTCAGAATGGAGGTGTGTGAAGTCACCGAATGGAGTTGTGTGAACTCAGAATGGAGGTGTGTGAAGTCACAGAATGGAGGTTTGTGAAGTCATAGAATGGGTTTGTGTGAAGTCATAGAATGGATGTTTCTGAAGTAAGAATGAAGGTGTGTGAAGTCATAGAATGGAGGTATGTGAACACATAGAATGGAGGTGTGTGAATTCACAGAATGAAGGTGTGTGAAGTCAGAATGGAGGTGTGTAGTCATAGATTGCAGGTGGTGAAGTCATAGAAAGGAGGTGTGGAAAGTCATAGAATGGAGGAGTGTGAAGTCATAGAGTGCAGGTGAGTGAAGTCACAGATTCGAGGTCTGTGAAGTCATAGAATGGAGGTGTGTGATGTCAGAATGCAGGTGTGTGAAGTCATAGATGGAGTTGTGTGAAGTCATACTATGGAGGTGTGTGAAATCACAGAATGGATGTGTGCAAAATCATAGAATGGAGGTGTGTGAAGTGAGAATGGAGGTGTGTGAAGTCATAGAATGTAGGTGTTTCAAGTCAGAAGGGAGGTGTGTGAACTCATAGAATGGAGGTGAGTGACGTCACAATGGAAATGTGTGAAGTCATACAATGGAGGTGTGTGAAGTCACAGAATGGAGGTGTGTGAAGTCATAGAATGGAGGTGTGTGAAGTCACAGAATGGAGCTGTTTGAAATCATAGAATGGAGGTGTGTGAAGTTATAGAATGGATGTTTGTAAAGTAAGAATGTAGTTGTATGAAGTCATACAATAAAGGTGTGACGTCAAACAATGGAGGTGTGTGAAGTCATACAATGGAGGTGTGTAAACTCAGAATGGAGGTGTGTGAAGTCATAGAATGGAGGTTTGTGAAGTCACAGAATGGAGGTGTTTGAAGTCATAGAATGGAGGTGTGTGAAGTTATAGAATGGATGTTTGTAAAGTAAGAATGAAGTTTTGTGAAATCATAGAATGGAGGTGTGTGATGTCAAAGAATGGAGGTGTGTGAAATCATAGAATGGAGGTGTTTGAACTCAGAATGGAGCTGTGGGAAGTCAAAGAATGGAGGTGTGTGAAGTCATAGAATGGAGGTGTGTGAATTCATAGAATGGAGGTGTGACATCTCAGAATGGAGGTGTGTGAAATCGCAGAATGGAGGTGTGTGAGGTCACAGAATGGAGGTGTGTGAACTCACAATACAGGTGTGTGAAGTCACGGAATGGCGGTGTGTGAAGTCATAGAATGGAAGTGTGTGAAGTCATAGAATGGAGGTGTGTGAAGTCACAGAAGGGAGGTGTGTTGAGTCATATAATGGAGGTGTGTGAAGTCAAAATGGAGGTGTGCGACGTAATAAAATATAGGTGTGTGAAGTCATAGATTGGAGGTGTGTGAAATCATAGAATGGAGGTTTGTGAAGTCACAGAATGGAGGTGTGTGATGTCAAATTGGAGGGGTGTGAAGTCGGAGAATGGCGGTGTAGGAAGTCACAGAATGGAGGTGGGTGAAGTCACAGAATGGAGGTGTGTGAAGTCATAGAATGGACGTTTGTGAAGTCACAGAATTGAGGTGTTTGAAGTTATATATTGGAGGTGTGTGAAGTCAAAATGGATGTGTGAAGTCATAGAATGGAGGTGTGTGAAGTCGGAGAATGGAGGTGTGTGAAGTCACAGAATGGAGCTGTGTGAAGTCCCTGAATGGAGTTGAGTGAAGTCACAGAATGGAGGTGTGTGAAATCACAGAATGGAGGTGTGTGAAGTCAAAGAATGGAGGTGTGTGAAGTCATAGAATGGAGGTGTGTGAAGTCATAGAATGTATGTTTGTGAAGTAAGAAAGAAGGTGTGTGATGTCATATAGTGGAGGTGTGTGAAGTCATAGAACAGAGTTGTGTGACGTCATATAATGGAGGTGTGTGAAGTCACATAATGGAGGTGTGTGAATTCAGAATGGAGGTGTGAAGTCATAGAAAGGAGGTATGTGAAGTCATAGAATGGAGGAGTGTGAATTCATAGAATGGAGGTGAGTGAAGTCACAGATTCGAGGTCTGTGAAGTCATAGAATGGAGTTGTGTGAAGTCGAATGAAGGTGTGTGAAGTCATAGAATGTAGGTGTGTGAACTCATAGAATGGAGGTGTGTGACGTCCCAAGGGAAGTGTGTGAAGTCATAGAATGGAGGTGTGTGAAGTCACACAATGGAAGTGTGTGAAGTCAAAATGGGGGTGTGTGACGTCCTAAAATGGAGGTGTGAGAAGTCATAGAATGGAGGTGTGTGAAAACATAGAATAGAGGTTTGTGAAGTCACAGAATGGAGGTGTGTGAACTCAGAATGGAGGTGTGTGAAGGCACAGAATGGAGGTGTGTGAAGTCATCGTATGAAGGTATGTGAAATCATAGAACGGAAGTGTGTGAAGTCATAGAATGGAGGTGTGCGAAGTCATACAATGAAGTTGTGTGAAGTCATAGAATGGAGGTGTGTGAAGTCACAGAAGAGAGGTGTGTGAAGTCAGAATAGAGGTGTGCAAAGTCATAGAATGGAGGTGTGTGAATTCAGAATGGAGGTGTGAAGTCATAGAAAGGAGTTGTGGGAAGTCATAGAATGGAGGAGTGTGAAGTCATATATTGGAGGTGAGTGAAGTCACAGATTCGAGGTCTGTGAAGTCATAGAATGGAGTTGTGTGAAGTCGAATGAAGGTGTGTGAAGTCATAGAATGTAGGTGTGTGAACTCATAGAATGGAGGTGTGTGACGTCCCAAGGGAAGTGTGTGAAGTCATAGAATGGAGGTGTGTGAAGTCACACAATGGAAGTGTGTGAAGTCAAAATCGAGGTGTGTGACGTCCTAAAATGGAGGTGTGAGAAGTCATAGAATGGAGGTGTGTGAAAACATAGAATAGAGGTTTGTGAAGTCACAGAATGGAGGTGTGTGAACTCAGAATGGATGTGTGTGAAGGCACAGAATGGAGGTGTGTGAAGTCATCGTATGAAGGTATGTGAAATCATAGAACGGAAGTGTGTGAAGTCATAGAATGGAGGTGTGTGAAGTCATACAATGAAGTTGTGTAAAATCATAGAATGGAGGTGTGTGAAGTCACAGAAGAGAGGTGTGTGAAGTCAGAATAGAGGTGTGCAAAGTCATAGAATGGAGGTGTGTGAATTCAGAATGGAGGTGTGAAGTCATAGAAAGGAGTTGTGGGAAGTCATAGAATGGAGGAGTGTGAAGTCACAATGGAGGTGTGTGAAGTCATAGAATGGAGGTGTGTGAAGTCAGAGTAGAGGTGTGTGAAGTCATAGAATGGAGGTGTGTGAAGCCACAGAATGGAGGTGTGGGAAGTCACAGAATGGAAGTGTGTGAAGTCATAGAATGTAGGTGTGTGAAGTCACAGAATGGATGGTATGAACTCATAGAATGGAGGTGTGTGAAGTCACAGAATTGAGGTGTTTGAAGTCATATATAGGAGGTGTGTGAAGTCAAAATGGATGTGTGAATTCATAGAATGGAGGTGTGTGAAGTCACAGAATTGAGGTGTTTGAAGTCATATATTGGAGGTGTGTAAAGTCAAAATGGATGTGTGAATTCATAGAATGGAGGGGTGTGAAACCATAGAATGAGGGTGTGTGAGGTCATAGAATGGAGGTGTGTGAAGTCACAGAATGGAGCTGTGTGAAGTCATAGAATGGAGGTGTGTGAAGTCATAGAATGGAAGTGTGTGAAGTCACAGAATGGAGGTGTGTGAAGTCACAGAATGGAGGTGTGTGAAGTCACAGAATGGAGGTGTGTGAAGTCATAGAATGGAGGTGTGTGAAGTCATAGAATGTATGTTTGTGAAGTAAGAATGAAGGTGTGTGAAGTAATAGAATGGAGGTGTGTGAAGTCACAGAATGGAGGTGTGTGAAGTCATAGAATGGAGGTGTGTGAAGTCATAGAATGGAAGTGTGTGAAGTCACAGAATGGAGGTGTGTGAAGTCACAGAATGGAGGTGTGTGAAGTCACAGAATTGAGGTGTGTGAAGTCATAGAATGGAGTTGTGTGAAGTCATAGAATGTATGTTTGTGAAGTAAGAATGAAGGTGTGTGAAGTCATAGAATGGAGGTGTGTGAAGTCACAGAATGGAGGTGTGTGAAGTCATAGAATGGAGGTGTGTGAAGTCATAGAACGGATTTGTGTGACGTCATATAATCGAGGTTTGTGAAGTCACATAATGGAGGTGTGTGAAGTCAGAATGGAGGTGTGTGAAGTCGAATGAAGGTGTGTGAAGTCATAGAATGTAGGTGTGTGAACTAATAGAATGGAGGTGTGTGATGTCACAATGGAAGTGTGGGAAGTCATAGAACGGAGTTGTGTGACGTCATATAATGGATGTGTGTGAAGTCACATAATGGAGGTGTGTGAATTCAGAATGGAGGTGTGAAGTCATAGAAAGGAGGTGTGGGAAGTCATAGAATGGAGGAGTTTGAAGTCATAGATTGGAGGTGAGTGAAGTCACAGATTCGAGGTCTGTGAAGTCATAGAATGGAGGTGTGTGAAGTCAAATGAAGGTGTGTGAAGTCATAGAATGTAGGTGTGTGAACTCATAGAATGGAGGTGTGTGACGTCCCAAGGGAAGTGTGTGAATTCATAGAATGGAGGTGTGTGAAGTCACACAATGGAAGTGTGTGAAGTCAAAATGGAGGTGTGTGACGTCCTAAAATGGAGGTGTGAGAAGTCATAGAATGGAGGTTTGTGAAAACATAGAATAGAGGTTTGTGAAGTCACAGAATGGAGGTGTGTGAACTCAGAATGAAGGTGTGTGAAGCCACAGAATGGAGGTGTGTGAAGTCATCGTATGTAGGTATGTGAAATCATAGAATGGAAGTGTGTGAAGTCATAGAATGGAGGTGTGCAAAGTCATACAATGAAGTTGTGTGAAGTCATAGAATGGAGGTGTGTGAAGTCACAGAAGAGAGGTGTGTGAAGTCAGAATAGAGGTGTGCAAAGTCATAGAATGGAGGTGTGTGAATTCAGAATGGAGGTGTGAAGTCATAGAAAGGAGGTGTGGGAAGTCATATAATGTAGGTGTGTGAAGTCATAGAATGGAGGTGTGTGACGTCCCAAGGGAAGTGTGTGAAGTCATAGAATGGAGGTGTGTGAAGTCACACAATGGAAGTGTGTGAAGTCAAAATGGAGGTGTGTGACGTCCTAAAATGGAGGTGTGAGAAGTCATAGATGGAGGTGTGTGAAAACATAGAATAGAGGTTTGTGAAGTCACAGAATGGAGGTGTGTGAACGCAGAATGGAGGTGTGTGAAGTCATCGTATGAAGATATGTGAAATCATAGAATGGAAGTGTGTGAAGTCATAGAATGGAGGTGTGCGAAGTCATACAATGAAGTTGTGTGAAGTCATAGAATGGAGGTGTGTGAAGTCACAGAAGAGAGGTGTGTGAAGTCAGAATAGTGGTGTGCAAAGTCATAGAATGGAGGTGTGTGAATTCAGAATGGAGGTGTGAAGTCATAGAAAGGAGGTGTGGGAAGTCATAGAATGGAGGAGTGTGAAGTCATAGATTGGAGGTGAGTGAAGTCACAGATTCGAGGTCTGTGAAGTCATAGAATGGAGGTGTGTGAAGTCGAATGAAGGTGTTTGAAGTCATAGAATGTAGGTGTGTGAACTCATACAATGGAGGTGTGTGACGTCCCAATGGAAGTGTGTGAAGTCATAGATTGGAGGTGAGTGAAGTCACAGATTCGAGGTCTGTGAAGTCATAGAATGGAGGTGTGTGAAGTCGAATGAAGGTGTTTGAAGTCATAGAATGTAGGTGTGTGAACTCATAGAATGGAGGTGTGACGTCCCAATGGAAGTGTGTGAAGTCTTAGAATGGAGGTGTGTGAAGTCACAGAATGGAAGTGTGTGAAGTCAAAATGGAGGTGTGTGACGCCCTAAAATGGAGGTGTGAGAAGTCATAGAATGGAGGTGTGTGAACTCAGAATGGAGGTGTGTGAAGGCACAGAATGGAGGTGTGTAAACTCAGAATGGAGGTGTGGGAAGGCACAGAATGGATGGTATGAACTCATAGAATGGAGGTGTGTGAAGTCACAGAATTGAGGTGTTTGAAGTCATATATAGGAGGTGTGTGAAGTCAAAATGGATGTGTGAATTCATAGAATGGAGGTGTGTGAAGTCACAGAATTGAGGTGTTTGAAGTCATATTTTGGAGGTGTGTAAAGACAAAATGGATGTGTGAAGTCATAGAATGGAGGTGTTTGAAGTCACAGAATGGACGGTACGAAGTCATAGAATGGAGGTGTGTGAAGTCACAGAATTGAGGTGTTTGAAGTCATATATTAGAGGTGTGTGAAGTCAAAATGGATGTGTGAAATCATATAATGGAAGTGTGTGAAATCATAGAATGAGGGTGTGTGAGGTCATAGAATGGAGGTATGTGGAGTCACAGAATGGAGGTGTGTGAAATTATAAAAGGGAGGTTTATGAAGTCATAGAATGGAAGTGTGTGAAGTCACCAATGGAGGTTTGTGAAGTCACAGAATAGAGGTGTGTGAAGTCAAAGAATGGAAGTGTGTGAAGTCATGTAATGGAGGTGTGTGAAGTCATAGAACGGAGTTGTGTGACGTCATATAATGGAGGTGTGTGAAGTCACATAATGGAGGTGTGTGAATTCAGAATGGAGGTGTGAAGTCATAGAAAGGAGGTATGGGAAGTCATAGAATGGAGGAGTGTGAAGTCATAGATTGGAGGTGAGTGAAGTCACAGATTCGAGGTCTGTGAAGTCATAGAATGGAGGTGTGTGAAGTCGAATGAAGGTGTGTGAAGTCATAGAATGTAGGTGTGTGAACTCATAGAATGGAGGTGTGTGACGTCCCAAGGGAAGTGTGTGAAGTCATAGAATGGAGGTGTGTGAAGTCACACAATGGAAGTGTGTGAAGTCAAAATGGAGGTGTGTGACGTCCTAAAATGGAGGTGTGAGAAGTCATAGAATGGAGGTGTGTGAAAACATAGAATAGAGGTTTGTGAAGTCACAGAATGGAGGTGTGTGAACTCAGAATGAAGGTGTGTGAAGCCACAGAATGGAGGTGTGTGAAGTCATCGTATGAAGGTATGTGAAATCATAGAATGGAAGTGTGTGAAGTCATAGAATGGAGGTGTGCAAAGTCATACAATGAAGTTGTGTGAAGTCATAGAATGGAGGTGTGTGAAGTCACAGAAGAGAGGTGTGTGAAGTCAGAATAGAGGTGTGCAAAGTCATAGAATGGAGGTGTGTGAAGTCAGAATGGAGGTGTGAAGTCATAGAAAGGAGGTGTGGGAAGTCATAGAATGGAGGAGTGTGAAGTCATAGATTGGAGGTGAGTGAATTCACAGATTCGAGGTCTGTGAAGTCATAGAATGGAGGTGTGTGAAGTCGAATGAAGGTGTTTGAAGTCATAGAATGTAGGTGTGTGAACTCATAGAATGGAGGTGTGTGACGTCCCAATGGAAGTGTGTGAAGTCATAGAATGGAGGTGTGTGAAGTCACAGAATGGAAGTGTGTGAAGTCAAAATGGAGGTGTGTGACGCCCTAAAAAGGAGGTGTGAGAAGTCATAGAATGGAGGTGTATGAACTCAGAATGGAGGTGTGTGAAGGCACAGAATGGAGGTGTGTGAACTCAGAATGGAGGTGTGTGAAGGCACAGAATGGAGGTGTGTGAAGTCATCGTATGAAGGTATGTGAAATCATAGAATGGAAGTGTGTGAAGTCATAGAATGGAGGAGTGTGAAGTCACAGAATGGATGGTATGAACTCATAGAATGGAGGTGTGTGAAGTCACAGAATTGAGGTGTTTGAAGTCATATATAGGAGGTGTGTGAAGTCAAAATGGATGTGTGAATTCATAGAATGGAGGTGTGTGAAGTCACAGAATTGAGGTGTTTGAAGTCATATTTTGGAGGTGTGTAAAGTCAAAATGGTTGTGTGAAGTCATAGAATGGAGGTGTGTGAAGTCACAGAATTGAGGTGTGTGAAGTCACACAATGGAGGTGTGTGAAGTCATAGAATGGAGGTCTGTGAAGTCACAGAATGGAGGTGTGTAAAGTCATAGAAAGGATGTTTGTTAAGTAAGAATGAAGGTGTGTTAAGTCATAGAATGGAGGTGTGTGAAGGCACAGAATGGAGGTGTGTGAAGTCATAGAATGGAGCTGTGTGAAGTCAGAATGGAGGTGTGTGAATTCACAGAATGGAGGTGTGTGATCTCAGAATGGAGCTGTGTGAAGTCACAGAATGGAGTTGTGTTAAGTCACAGAGTGGAGGTGTGTGAACACAGAATGGAGGTGTGTGAAGTCACAGAATCTAGGTGTGTGAAGTCATAGAATGGAGGTGTGTGAAGTCATAGAATGAAGGTGTGTGAAGTCATAATTGAGGCGTGTGAAGTCACAGAATTGAGGTGTGTGAAGTCACAGAACGGAGGTGTGTGAAGTCATAGAATGGAAGTGTTTGAAGTCAGAACGGAGGTGTGTGAACTCAGATTGGAGGTGTGGGAAGTCACAATGGAGGTGTGTGAAGTTATAGAATGGAGGTGTGTGAAGTCACAGAATTGAGGTGTTTGAAGTCATATTTTGGAGGTGTGTAAAGTCAAAATGGATGTGTGAAGTCATAGAATGGAGGTGTTTGAAGTCACAGAATGGACGGTACGAAGTCATAGAATGGAGGTGTGTGAAGTCACAGAATTGAGGTGTTTGAAGTCATATATTAGAGGTGTGTGAAGTCAAAATGGATGTGTGAAATCATATAATGGAAGTGTGTGAAATCATAGAATGAGGGTGTGTGAGGTCATAGAATGGAGGTGTGTGGAGTCACAGAATGGAGGTGTGTGAAATTATAAAAGGGAGGTTTATGAAGTCATAGAATGGAAGTGTGTGAAGTCACCAATGGAGGTTTGTGAAGTCACAGAATAGAGGTGTGTGAAGTCAAAGAATGGAAGTGTGTGAAGTCATGTAATGGAGGTGTGTGAAGTCATAGAACGGAGTTGTGTGACGTCATATAATGGAGGTGTGTGAAGACACATAATGGAGGTGTGTGAATTCAGAATGGAGGTGTGAAGTCATAGAAAGGAGGTATGGGAAGTCATAGAATGGAGGAGTGTGAAGTCATAGATTGGAGGTGAGTGAAGTCACAGATTCAAGGTCTGTGAAGTCATAGAATGGAGGTGTGTGAAGTCGAATGAAGGTGTGTGAAGTCATAGAATGTAGGTGTGTGAACTCATAGAATGGAGGTGTGTGACGTCCCAAGGGAAGTGTGTGAAGTCATAGAATGGAGGTGTGTGAAGTCACACAATGGAAGTGTGTGAAGTCAAAATGGAGGTGTGTGACGTCCTAAAATGGAGGTGTGAGAAGTCATAGAATGGAGGTGTGTGAAAACATAGAATAGAGGTTTGTGAAGTCACAGAATGGAGGTGTGTGAACTCAGAATGAAGGTGTGTGAAGCCACAGAATGGAGGTGTGTGAAGTCATCGTATGAAGGTATGTGAAATCATAGAATGGAAGTGTGTGAAGTCATAGAATGGAGGTGTGCAAAGTCATACAATGAAGTTGTGTGAAGTCATAGAATGGAGGTGTGTGAAGTCACAGAAGAGAGGTGTGTGAAGTCAGAATAGAGGTGTGCAAAGTCATAGAATGGAGGTGTGTGAAGTCAGAATGGAGGTGTGAAGTCATAGAAAGGAGGTGTGGGAAGTCATAGAATGGAGGAGTGTGAAGTCATAGATTGGAGGTGAGTGAATTCACAGATTCGAGGTCTGTGAAGTCATAGAATGGAGGTGTGTGAAGTCGAATGAAGGTGTTTGAAGTCATAGAATGTAGGTGTGTGAACTCATAGAATGGAGGTGTGTGACGTCCCAATGGAAGTGTGTGAAGTCATAGAATGGAGGTGTGTGAAGTCACAGAATGGAAGTGTGTGAAGTCAAAATGGAGGTGTGTGACGCCCTAAAAAGGAGGTGTGAGAAGTCATAGAATGGAGGTGTATGAACTCAGAATGGAGGTGTGTGAAGGCACAGAATGGAGGTGTGTGAACTCAGAATGGAGGTGTGTGAAGGCACAGAATGGAGGTGTTTGAAGTCATATATAGGAGGTGTGTGAAGTCAAAATGGATGTGTGAATTCATAGAATGGAGGTGTGTGAAGTCACAGAATTGAGGTGTTTGAAGTCATATTTTGGAGGTGTGTAAAGTCAAAATGGTTGTGTGAAGTCATAGAATGGAGGTGTGTGAAGTCACAGAATTGAGGTGTGTGAAGTCACACAATGGAGGTGTGTGAAGTCATAGAATGGAGGTCTGTGAAGTCACAGAATGGAGGTGTGTAAAGTCATAGAAAGGATGTTTGTTAAGTAAGAATGAAGGTGTGTTAAGTCATAGAATGGAGGTGTGTGAAGGCACAGAATGGAGGTGTGTGAAGTCATAGAATGGAGCTGTGTGAAGTCAGAATGGAGGTGTGTGAATTCACAGAATGGAGGTGTGTGATCTCAGAATGGAGCTGTGTGAAGTCACAGAATGGAGTTGTGTTAAGTCACAGAGTGGAGGTGTGTGAACACAGAATGGAGGTGTGTGAAGTCACAGAATCTAGGTGTGTGAAGTCATAGAATGGAGGTGGAAATGAAGGTGTGTGAAGTCATAATTGAGGCGTGTGAAGTCACAGAATTGAGGTGTGTGAAGTCACAGAACGGAGGTGTGTGAAGTCATAGAATGGAAGTGTTTGAAGTCAGAACGGAGGTGTGTGAACTCAGATTGGAGGTGTGGGAAGTCACAATGGAGGTGTGTGAAGTTATAGAATGGAGGTGTGTGAAGTCACAGAATTGAGGTGTTTGAAGTCATATTTTGGAGGTGTGTAAAGTCAAAATGGATGTGTGAAGTCATAGAATGGAGGTGTTTGAAGTCACAGAATGGACGGTACGAAGTCATAGAATGGAGGTGTGTGAAGTCACAGAATTGAGGTGTTTGAAGTCATATATTAGAGGTGTGTGAAGTCAAAATGGATGTGTGAAATCATATAATGGAAGTGTGTGAAATCATAGAATGAGGGTGTGTGAGGTCATAGAATGGAGGTGTGTGGAGTCACAGAATGGAGGTGTGTGAAATTATAAAAGGGAGGTTTATGAAGTCATAGAATGGAAGTGTGTGAAGTCACAAATGGAGGTTTGTGAAGTCACAGAATAGAGGTGTGTGAAGTCAAAGAATGGAAGTGTGTGAAGTCATGTAATGGAGGTGTGTGAAGTCATAGAATGGAGTTGTGTGACGTCATATAATGGAGGTGTGTGAAGTCACATAATGGAGGTGTGTGAATTCAGAATGGAGGTGTGAAGTCATAGAAAGGAGGTATGGGAAGTCATAGAATGGAGGAGTGTGAAGTCATAGATTGGAGGTGAGTGAAGTCACAGATTCGAGGTCTGTGAAGTCATAGAATGGAGGTGTGTGAAGTCGAATGAAGGTGTGTGAAGTCATAGAATGTAGGTGTGTGAACTCATAGAATGGAGGTGTGTGACGTCCCAAGGGAAGTGTGTGAAGTCATAGAATGGAGGTGTGTGAAGTCACACAATGGAAGTGTGTGAAGTCAAAATGGAGGTGTGTGACGTCCTAAAATGGAGGTGTGAGAAGTCATAGAATGGAGGTGTGTGAAAACATAGAATAGAGGTTTGTGAAGTCACAGAATGGAGGTGTGTGAACTCAGAATGAAGGTGTGTGAAGCCACAGAATGGAGGTGTGTGAAGTCATCGTATGAAGGTATGTGAAATCATAGAATGGAAGTGTGTGAAGTCATAGAATGGAGGTGTGCAAAGTCATACAATGAAGTTGTGTGAAGTCATAGAATGGAGGTGTGTGAAGTCACAGAAGAGAGGTGTGTGAAGTCAGAATAGAGGTGTGCAAAGTCATAGAATGGAGGTGTGTGAAGTCAGAATGGAGGTGTGAAGTCATAGAAAGGAGGTGTGGGAAGTCATAGAATGGAGGAGTGTGAAGTCATAGATTGGAGGTGAGTGAAGTCACAGATTCGAGGTCTGTGAAGTCATAGAATGGAGGTGTGTGAAGTCGAATGAAGGTGTTTGAAGTCATAGAATGTAGGTGTGTGAACTCATACAATGGAGGTGTGTGACGTCCCAATGGAAGTGTGTGAAGTCATAGAATGGAGGTGTGTGAAGTCACAGAATGGAAGTGTGTGAAGTCAAAATGGAGGTGTGTGACGCCCTAAAAAGGAGGTGTGAGAAGTCATAGAATGGAGGTGTATGAACTCAGAATGGAGGTGTGTGAAGGCACAGAATGGAGGTGTGTGAACTCAGAATGGAGGTGTGTGAAGGCACAGAATGGAGGTGTGTGAAGTCATCGTATGAAGGTATGTGAAATCATAGAATGGAAGTGTGTGAAGTCATAGAATGGAGGAGTGTGAAGTCACAGAATGGATGGTATGAACTCATAGAATGGAGGTGTGTGAAGTCACAGAATTGAGGTGTTTGAAGTCATATATAGGAGGTGTGTGAAGTCAAAATGGATGTGTGAATTCATAGAATGGAGGTGTGTGAAGTCACAGAATTGAGGTGTTTGAAGTCATATTTTGGAGGTGTGTAAAGTCAAAATGGTTGTGTGAAGTCATAGAATGGAGGTGTGTGAAGTCACAGAATTGAGGTGTGTGAAGTCACACAATGGAGGTGTGTGAAGTCATAGAATGGAGGTCTGTGAAGTCAAAGAATGGAGGTGTGTAAAGTCATAGAAAGGATGTTTGTTAAGTAAGAATGAAGGTGTGTTAAGTCATAGAATGGAGGTGTGTGAAGGCACAGAATGGAGGTGTGTGAAGTCATAGAATGGAGCTGTGTGAAGTCAGAATGGAGGTGTGTGAAGTCACAGAATGGAGGTGTGTGATCTCAGAATGGAGCTGTGTGAAGTCACAGAATGGAGTTGTGTTAAGTCACAGAGTGGAGGTGTGTGAACACAGAATGGAGGTGTGTGAAGTCACAGAATCTAGGTGTGTGAAGTCATAGAATGGAGGTGTGTGAAGTCATAGAATGAAGGTGTGTGAAGTCATAATTGAGGCGTGTGAAGTCACAGAATTGAGGTGTGTGAAGTCACAGAACGGAGGTGTGTGAAGTCATAGAATGGAAGTGTGTGAAGTCAGAATGGAGGTGTGTGAACTCAGATTGGAGGTGTGGGAAGTCACAATGGAGGTGTGTGAAGTTATAGAATGGAGGTGTGTGAAGTCACAGAATGGAGGGGTGTGAAGTCAAGAATGGAGGTGTGTGAACTCATAGAATGGAGGTGTGTGAACTCATAGAATGGAGGTGTGTGAAGTCACAGAATGAAGGTGCGTTAAGTCACAGAATGGAGGTTTGTGAACACAGAATGTAGGTGTGTGAAGTCACAGAATGGAGGTGTGGGATTTCATAGAATGGAGTTGTGTGAAGTCACAGAATGGAGTTGTGTGAATAAATAGAATGGAGGTGTGAGAAATCATAAAATGGAGGTATGTGAAGTCACAGAATGGAGGTGTGTGAAGTCACAGAATGGAGGTGTGTGAAGTCACAGAATGGAGGTGTGTGAACTCACAATGGAGGTGTGTGAAGTCAAAGAATGGAGGTGTGTGAAGTCATAGAATGGAATTGTGTGAAGTCATGGAATGGAGGTGTGTGAAGTCAAAGAATGGAGATGTGTGAAGTCAAACAATAAAGGTGTGTGAAGTCACAGAATGGAGGTGTGTGAACTCATAGAATGGAGGTGCATGAAGACAAAGAATGGAGGTGTGTGAATTCATTGAATGGAGGTGTGTGAAGTCATGGAATGGAGGTGTGTGAAGTCAGATGGAGTTGTGTGAAGTCATAGAATGGAGGTGTGTGAAGTCAGAATGGAGGTGTGTGAAGTCATAGAATGGAGGTGTGTGAAGTCAGAATGGAGGTGTGTGAACTCATAGAATGGAGGTGTGTGAAGTCACAATGCAGGTGTGCGAAGTCATAGAATGGGGTGTGTGAGGTCATAGAATGCAGGTGTGTGAAGTCACAGAATGGAGGTGTGTGAAGTCATAGAATGGAGGTGTGTGAAGTCACAGAATGGAGGTGTGTGAAGACACAGAATGGAGGTTTGTGAAGTCATAGAATTTAGGTGAGTGAAGTCATAGAATGGAGGTGTTTGACGTCAGAGAATGGAGGTGTGTGAAATCAGAATGGAGGTTTGTGAAGTCACAGAATGGAGGTGTGTGAACTCAGAATGGAGGTGTGTGAAGTCACAGAATGGAGGTGTGTGAAGTCATAGCATAGAGGTATGTGAAATCATAGAATGGAAGTGTGTGAAATCATAGAATGGAGGTGTGTGAAGTCATACAATGAAGGTGTGTGAAGTCATAGAATGGAGGTGTGTGAAGTCACAGAAGGGAGGTGTGTGGAGACACATAATGGAGGTGTGTGAAGGCAAAATGGAGGTGTGTGACGTCATAAAACGTAGGTGTGTGAAGTCATAGATTGGAGGTGTGTGAAATCATAGAATGGAGGTTTGTGAAGTCACAGAATGGAGGTGTGTGAAGTCATAGAATGGAGGTATGTGAAGTCAAATTGGAGGGGTGTGAAGTTGGAGAATGGAGGTGTGGGAAGTCACAGAATGGAGGTGGGTGAAGTCACAGAATGGAGGTGTGTGAAGTCAAAGAATGGAGGTGTGTGAAGTCACAGAATGGACGGGTATGACTTCATAGAATGGAGGTGTGTGAAGTCAGAGAATTGAGGTGTTTGAAGTTATATATTGGAGTTGTGTGAAGTCAAAATGGATGTGTGAAGTCATAGAATGGAGGTGTGTGAAGTCGGAGAATGGAGGTGTGTGAAGTCACAGAATGGAGCTGTGTGAAGTCACAGAATGGAGGTGTGTGAAGTCACAGAATGGAGGTGTGTGAAGTCAAAGAATGGAGGTGTGTGAAGTCACAGAATGGAGGTGTGTGAAGTCATAGAATGGAGGTGTGTGAAATCATAGAATGAAGGTTTGTGAAGTCACAGAATGGAGGTGTGTGAAGTCATAGAATGGAGGTGTGTGAAGTCACAGAATGGAGCTGTGTGAAGTCATAGCATGGAGGTACGTGAAATCATAGAATGGAAGTGTGTGAAGTCATAGAATGGAGGTGTGTGAAGTCATACAATGAAGGTGTGTGAAGTCATAGAATGGAGGTGTGTGAAGTCACAGAAGGGAGGTGTGTGGAGTCACATAATGGAGGTGTGTGAAGTCAAAATGGAGGTGTGTGACGTCATAAAATGTAGGTGTGTGAAGTCATAGATTGGAGGTGTGTGAAATCATAGAATGGAGGTTTGTGAAGTCACAGAATGGAGGTGTGTGAAGTGATAGAATGGAGGTATGTGAGGTCAAATTAGAGGGGTGTGAAGTCAGAGAATGGAGGTGTGGGAAGTCACAGAATGGACGTGGGTGAAGTCACAGAATGGAGTTGTGTGAAGTCAAAGAATGGAGGTGTGTGAAGTCACAGAATTGAGGTGTTTGAAGTTATATATTGTAGTTGTGTGAAGTCAAAATGGATGTGTGAAGTCATAGAATGGAGGTGTGTGAATTCGGAGAATGGAGGTGTGTGTAGTCATAGAATGGAGCTGTGTGAAGTCACAGAATGGGGGTGTGTAAAGTCACAGAATGGAGGTGTGTGAAGTCAAAGAATGGAGGTGTGTGAAGTCATAGAATGGAGGCGTGTGAAGTCATAGAATATAGGTTTGTGAAGTAAGAATGAAGGTGTGTGAAGTCATAGAATGGAGGTGTGTGAAGTCACAGAATGGAGGTGTGTGAAGTCATAGAATGGAGGTGTGTGAAGTCATAGAACGGAGTTGTGTGACGTCATATAATGGAGGTGTGTGAAGTCACATAATGGAGGTGTGTGAATTCAGAATGGAGGTGTGAAGTCATAGAAAGGAGGTGTGGGAAGTCATAGAATGGAGGAGTGTGAAGTCATAGATTGGAGGTGAGAGAAGTCACAGATTCGAGGTCTGTGAAGTCATAGAATGGAGGTGTGTGAAGTCGAATGAAGGTGTGTGAAGTCATAGAATGTAGGTGTGTGAACTCATAGAATGGAGGTGTGTGACATCCCAATGGAAGTGTGTGAAGTCATAGAATGGAGGTGTGTGAAATCATAGAATGAAGGTTTGTGAAGTCACAGAATGGAGGTGTGTGAAGTCATAGAATGGAGGTATGTGAAGTCACAGAATGTAGGTGTGTGAAGTCATAGAATGGAGGTATGTGAAATCGTAGAATGGAAGTGTGTGAAGTCATAGAATGGAGGTGTGAGAAGTCATACAATGAAGGTGTGTGAAGTCATAGATTGGAGGTGTGTGAAGTCACAGAAGGGAGGTGTGTGGAGTCACATAATGGAGGTGTGTGAAGTCAAAATGGAGGTGTGTGACGTCATAAAATGTAGGTGTGTGAAGTCATAGATTGGAGGTGTGTGAAATCATAGAATGGAGGTTTGTGAAGTCACAGAATGGAGGTGTGTGAAGTCATAGAATGGAGGTATGTGAGGTCAAATTGGAGCGGTGTGAAGTCGGAGAATGGAGGTGTGGGAAGTCACAGAATGGAGGTGGGTGAAGTCACAGAATGGAGGTGTGTGAAGTCAAAGAATGGAGGTGTGTGAAGTCACAGAATTGAGGTGTTTGAAGTTATATATTGGAGTTGTGTGAAGTCAAAATGGATGTGTGAAGTCATAGAATGGAGGTGTGTGAATTCGGAGAATGGAGGTGTGTGAAGTCAAAGAATGGAGGTGTGTGAAGTCGTAGAATGGAGGTGTGTGAAGTCATAGAATATAGGTTTGTGAAGTAAGAATGAAGGTGTGTGAAGTCATAGAATGGAGGTTTGTGAAGTCGTAGAATGGAGGTGTGTGAAGTCATAGAATATAGGTTTGTGAAGTAAGAATGAAGGTGTGTGAAGTCATAGAACGGAGTTGTGTGACGTCATATAATGGAGGTGTGTGAAGTCACATAATGGAGGTGTGTGAATTCAGAATGGAGGTGTGAAGTCATAGAAAGGAGGTGTGGGAAGTCATGGAATGGAGGAGTGTTAAGTCATAGATTGGAGGTGAGTGAAGTCACAGATTCGAGGTCTGTGAAGTCATAGAATGGAGGTGTGTGATGTCGAATGAAGGTGTGTGAAGGCACAGAATGGAGGTGTGTGAAGTCTTCGTATGAAGGTATGTGAAATCACAGAATGGACGGTACGAAGTCATAGAATGGAGGTGTGTGAAGTCACAGAATTGAGGTGTTTGAAGTCATATATCAGAGGTGTGTAAAGTCAAAATGGATGTGTGAAATCATATAATGGAAGTGTGTGAAATCATAGAATGAGGGTGTGTGAGGTCATAGAATGGAGGTGTGTGAAGTCACAGAATGGAGGTGTGTGAAATTATAAAAGGGAGGTTTATGAAGTCATAGAATGGAAGTGTGTGAAGTCACCAATGGAGGTTTGTGAAGTCACAGAATAGAGGTGTGTGAAGTCAAAGAATGGAAGTGTGTGAAGTCATAGAATGGAGGTGTGTGAAGTCAGAATGGAGATGTGTGAAGTCACCAAATGGAGTTGTGTGAACTCAGAATGAAGGTGTGTGAAGTCACAGAATGGAGGTTTGTGAAGTCAGAATAGAGGTGGGCAAAGTCATAGAATGAAGGTGTGTGAAGTCACAATGGGGGTGTGTGAAGTCATAGAATGCAGGTGTGTGAAGTCAGAATAGAAGTGTGTGAAGTCATAGAATGGAGGTGTGTGAAGTCACAGAATGGAAGTGTGGGAAGTCACAGAATGGAAGTGTGTGAAGTCATAGAATGGAGGTGTGTGAAGTCACAGAATGGATGGTATGAACTCATAGAATGGAGGTGTGTGAAATCAAAGAATTGAGGTGTTTGAAGTCATATATAGGAGGTTTGTGAAGTCAAAATGGATGTGTGAATTCATAGAATGGAGGTGTGTGAAGTCACAGAATTGAGGTGTTTGAAGTCATATATTGGAGGTGTGTAAAGTCAAAATGGATATGTGAATTCATAGAATGGAGGTGTGTGAAACCCTAGAATGAGAGTGTGTGAGGTCATAGAATGGAGGTGTGTGAAGTCAAAGAATGGAGGTGTGTGAAGTCATAGAATGGAGGTGTGTGAAGTCATAGAATGGAAGTGTGTGAAGTCACAGAATGGAGGTGTGTGAAGTCACAGAATGGAGGTGTGTGAAGTCACAGAATGGAGGTGTGTGAAGTCTTAGAATGGAGGTGTGTGAAGTCATAGAATGTATGTTTGTGAAGTAAGAATGAAGGTGTGTGAAGTCATAGAATGGAGGTGTGTGAAGTCACAGAATGGAGGTGTGTGAAGTCATAGAATGGAGGTGTGTGAAGTCATAGAATGGAAGTGTGTGAAGTCACAGAATGGAGGTGTGTTAAGTCACAGAATGGAGGTGTGTGAAGTCATAGAATGGAGTTGTGTGATGTCATAGAATGTATGTTTGTGAAGTAAGAAAGAAGGTGTGTGAAGTCATAGAATGGAGGTGTGTAAAGTCACAGAATGGAGGTGTGTGAAGTCATAGAATGGAGGTGTGTGAAGTCATAGAATGGAAGTGTGTGAAGTCACAGAATGGAGGTGTGTGAAGTCACAGAATGGAGGTGTGTGAAGTCACAGAATGGAGGTGTGTGAAGTCATAGATTGGAGGTGAGTGAAGTCACAGATTCGAGGTCTGTGAAGTCATAGAAGGGAGGTGTGTGAAGTCGAATGAAGGTGTGTGAAGTCATAGAATGTAGGTGTGTGAACTCATAGAATGGAGGTGTGTGACGTCCCAAGGGAAGTGTGTGAAGTCATAGAATGGAGGTGTGTGAAGTCACACAATGGAAGTGTGTGAAGTCAAAATGGAGGTGTGTGACGTCCTAAAATGGAGGTGTGAGAAGTCATAGAATGGAGGTGTGTGAAAACATAGAATAGAGGTTTGTGAAGTCACAGAATGGAGGTGTGTGAACTCAGAATGGAGGTGTGTGAAGGCACAGAATGGAGGTGTGTGAAGTCATCGTATGAAGGTATGTGAAATCATAGAATGGAAGTGTGTGAAGTCATAGAATGGAGGTGTTCGAAGTCATACAATGAAGTTGTGTGAAGTCATAGAATGGAGGTGTGTGAAGTCACAGAAGAGAGGTGTGTGAAGTCAGAATAGAGGTGTGCAAAGTCATAGAAAGGAGGTGTGTGAATTCAGAATGGAGGTGTGAAGTCATAGAAAGGAGGTGTGGGAAGTCATAGAATGGAGGAGTGTGAAGTCATAGATTGGAGGTGAGTGAAGTCACAGATTCGAGGTCTGTGAAGTCATAGAATGGAGGTGTGTGAAGTCGAATGAAGGTGTTTGAAGTCATAGAATGTAGGTGTGTGAACTCATAGAATGGAGGTGTGTGACGTCCCAATGGAAGTGTGTGAAGTCATAGAATGGAGGTGTGTGAAGTCACAGAATGGAAGTGTGTGAAGTCAAAATGGAGGTGTGTGACGCCCTAAAATGGAGGTGTAAGAAGTCATAGAATGGAGGTGTGTGAACTCAGAATGGAGGTGTGTGAAGGCACAAAATGGAGGTGTGTGAACTCAGAATGGAGGTGTGTGAAGGCACAGAATGGAGGTGTGTGAAGTCATCGTATGAAGGTATGTGAAATCATAGAATGGAAGTGTGTGAAGTCATAGAATGGAGGAGTGTGAAGTCACAGAATGGATGGTATGAACTCATAGAATGGAGGCGTGTGAAGTCATAGAATTGAGGTGTTTGAAGTCATATATAGGAGGTGTGTGAAGTCAAAATGGATGTGTGAATTCATAGAATGGAGGTGTGTGAAGTCACAGAATTGAGGTGTTTGAAGTCATATTTTGGAGGTATATAAAGTCAAAATGGATGTGTGAAGTCATAGAATGGAGGTGTTTGAAGTCACAGAATGGACGGTACGAAGTCATAGAATGGAGGTGTGTGAAGTCACAGAATTGAGGTGTTTGAAGTCATATATTAGAGGTGTGTGAAGTCAAAATGGATGTGTGAAATCATATAATGGAAGTGTGTGAAATCATAGAATGAGGGTGTGTGAGGTCATAGAATGGAGGTGTGTGAAGTCACAGAATGGAGGTGTGTGAAATTATAAAAGGGAGGTTTATGAAGTCATAGAATGGAAGTGTGTGAAGTCACCAATGGAGGTGTGTGAAGTCAGAGAATGGAGGTATGTGAAGTCACAGAATGGAGGTGTGTGAACTCAGAATGGAGGTTTGTGAAGTCACAGAATAGAGGTGTGTGAAGTCAAAGAATGGAAGTGTGTGAAGTCATAGAATGGAGGTGTGTGAAGTCAGAATGGAGATGTGTGAAGTCACCGAATGGAGTTGTGTGAACTCAGAATGGAGGTGTGTGAAGTCACAGAATGGAGGATTGTGAAGTCAGAATAGAGCTGGGCAAAGTCATAGAATGAAGGTGTGTGAAGTCACAATGGAGGTGTGTGAAGTCATAGAATGGAGGTGTGTGAAGTCACAATAGAGGTGTGTGAAGTCATAGAATGGAGGTGTGTGAAGTCACAGAATGGAGGTGTGGGAAGTCACAGAATGGAAGTGTGTGAAGTCATAGAATGGAGGTGTGTGAAGTCACAGAATGGATGGTATGAACTCATAGAATGGAGGTGTGTGAAGTCACAGAATTGAGGTTTTTGAAGTCATATATAGGAGGTGTGTGAAGTCAAAATGGATGTGTGAATTCATAGAATGGAGGTGTGTGAAGTCACAGAATTGAGGTGTTTGAAGTCATATATTGGAGGTGTGTAAAGTCAAAATGGATGTGTGAATTCATAGAATGGTGGTGTGTGAAACCATAGAATGAGGGTGTGTGAGGTCATAGAATGGAGGTGTGTGAAGTCACAGAATGGAGGTGTGTGAAGTCATAGAATGGAGGTGTGTGAAGTCATAGAATGGAAGTGTGTGAAGTCACAGAATGGAGGTGTGTGAAGTCACAGAATGGAGGTGTGTGAAGTCACACAATGGAGGTGTGTGAAGTCATAGAATGGAGGTGTGTGAAGTCATAGAATGTATGTTTGTGAAGTAAGAATGAAGGTGTGTGAAGTCATAGAATGGAGGTGTGTGAAGTCACAGAATGGAGGTGTGTGAAGTCATAGAATGGAGGTGTGTGAAGTCATAGAATGGAAGTGTGTGAAGTCACAGATGGAGGTGTGTGAAGTCACAGAATTGAGGTGTGTGAAGTCACAGAATGGAGGTGTGTGAAGTCATAGAAAGGAGTTGTGTGAAGTCATAGAATGTATGTTTGTGAAGTAAGAATGAAGGTGTGTGAAGTCATAGAATGGAGGTGTGTGAAGTCACAGAATGGAGGTGTGTGAAGTCATAGAATGGAGGTGTGTGAAGTCATAGAACGGAGTTGTGTGACGTCATATAATGGAGGTGTGTGAAGTCACATAATGGAGTTCTGTGAAGTCAGAATGGAGGTGTGTGAAGTCGAATGAAGGTGTGTGAAGTCATAGAATGTAGGTGTGTGAACTAATAGAATGGAGGTGTGTGACGTCACAATGGAAGTGTGGGAAGTCATAGAACGGAGTTGTGTGACGTCATATAATTGAGGTGTGTGAAGTCACATAATGGAGGTGTGTGAATACAGAATGGAGGTGTGAAGTCATAGAAAGGAGGTATGGGAAGTCATAGAATGGAGGAGTTTGAAGTCATAGATTGGAGGTGAGTGAAGTCACAGATTCGAGGTCTGTGAAGTCATAGAATGTAGGTGTGTGAAGTCAAATGAATGTGTGTGAAGTCATAGAATGTAGGTGTGTGAACTCATAGAATGGAGGTGTGTGACGTCCCAAGGGAAGTGTGTGAAGTCATAGAATGGAGGTGTGTGAAGTCACACAATGGAAGTGTGTGAAGTCAAAATGGAGGTGTGTGACGTCCTAAAATGGAGGTGTGAGAAGTCATAGAATGGAGGTGTGTGAAAACATAGAATAGAGGTTTGTGAAGTCACAGAATGGAGGTGTGTGAACTTAGAATGGAGGTGTGTGAATGCACAGAATGGAGGTGTGTGAAGTCATCGTATGAAGGTATGTGAAATCATAGAATGGAAGTTTGTGAAGGCATAGAATGGAGGTGTGCGAATTCATACAATGAAGTTGTGTGAAGTCATAGAATGGAGGTGTGTGAAGTCACAGAAGAGAGGTGTGTGAAGTCAGAATAGAGGTGTGCAAAGTCATAGAATGGAGGTGTGTGAATTCAGAATGGAGGTGTGAAATCATAGAAAGGAGGTGTGGGAAGTCATAGAATGGAGGAGTGTGAAGTCATAGATTGGAGGTGAGTGAAGTCACAGATTCGAGGTCTGTGAAGTCAGAATGGAGGTGTGTGAAGTCGAATGAAGGTGTTTGAAGTCATAGAATGTAGGTGTGTGAACTCATAGAATGGAGGTGTGTGACGTCCCAATGGAAGTGTGTGAAGTCATAGAATGGAGGTGTGTGAAGTCACAGAAAGGAAGTGTGTGAAGTCAAAATGGAGGTGTGTGACGCCCTAAAATGGAGGTGTGAGAAGTCATAGAATGGAGGTGTGTGAACTCAGAATGAAGGTGTGTGAAGGCACAGAATGGAGGGTGTGTGAACTCAGAATGGAGGTGTGTGAAGGCACAGAATGGAGGTGTGTGAAGTCATCGTATGAAGGTATGTGAAATCATAGAATGGAAGTGTGTAAAGTCATAGAATGGAGGAGTGTGAAGTCACAGAATGGATGGTATGAACTCATAGAATGGAGGTATGTGAAGTCACATAATTGAGGTGTTTGAAGTCATATATAGGAGGTGTGTGAAGTCAAAATGGATGTGTGAATTCATAGAATGGAGGTGTGTGAAGTCACAGAATTGAGGTGTTTGAAGTCATATTTTGGAGGTGTGTAAAGTCAAAATGGATGTGTGAAGTCATAGAATGCAGGTGTTTGAAGTCACAGAATGGACGGTACGAAGTCATAGAATGGAGGTGTGTGAAGTCACAGAATTGAGGTGTTTGAAGTCATATATTAGAGTTGTGTGAAGTCAAAATGAATGTGTGAAATCATATAATGGAAGTGTGTGAAATCATAGATTGAGGGTGTGTGAGGTCATAGAATGGAGGTGTGTGAAGTCACAGAATGGAGGTGTGTGAAATTATAAAAGGGAGGTTTATGAAGTCATAGAATGGAAGTGTGTGAAGTCACCAATGGAGGTGTGTAAAGTCACAGAATGGAGGTGTGTGAAGTCACAGAATTTAGGTGTGTGAACTCAGAATGGAGGTTTGTGAAGTCACAGAATAGAGGTGTGTGAAGTCAAAGAATGGAAGTGTGTGAAGTCATAGAATGGAGGTGTGTGAAGTCAGAATGGAGTTGTGTGAAGTCACCGAATGGAGTTGTGTGAACTCAGAATGGAGGTGTGTGAAGTCACAGAATGGAGGTTTGTGAAGTCAGAATAGAGGTGGGCAAAGTCATAGAATGAAGGTGTGTGAAGTCACAATGGAGGTGTGTGAAGTCACAGAATGGAGGTGTGTGAAGTCAGAATAGAGGTGTGTGAAGTCATAGAATGGAGGTGTGTGAAGTCACAGAATGGAGGTGTGGGAAGTCACAGAATGGAAGTGTGTGAAGTCATAGAATGGAGGTGTGTGAAGTCACAGAATGGATGGTATGAACTCATAGAATGGAGGTGCGTGAAGTCACAGAATTGAGGTGTTTAAAGTCATGTATAGGAGGTGTGTGAAGTCAAAATGGATGTGTGAATTCATAGAATGGAGGTGTGTGAAGTCACAGAATTGAGGTGTTTGAAGTCATATATTGGAGGTGTGTAAAGTCAAAATGGATGTGTGAATTCATAGAATGGAGGTGTGTGAAACCATAGAATGAGGGTGTGTGAGGTCATAGAATGGAGGTGTGTGAAGTCACAGAATGGAGTTGTGTGAAGTCATAGAATGGAGGTGTGTGAAGTCATAGAATGGAAGTGTGTGAAGTCACAGAATGGAGGTGTGTGAAGTCACAGAGTGGAGGTGTGTGAAGTCACAGAATGGAGGTGTGTGAAGTCACACAATGGAAGTGTGTGAAGTCAAAATGGAGGTGTGTGACGTCCTAAAATGGAGGTGTGAGAAGTCATAGAATGGAGGTGTGTGAAAACATAGAAGAGAGGTTTGTGAAGTCACAGAATGGAGTTGTGTGTACTCAGAATGGAGGTGTGTGAAGGCACAGAATGGAGGTGTGTGAAGTCATCGTATGAAGGTATGTGAAATCATAGAATGGAAGTGTGAGAAGTCATAGAATGGAGTTGTGCGAAGTCATACAATGAAGTTGTGTGAAGTCATAGAATGGAGGTGTGTGAAGTCACAGAAGAGAGGTGTGTGAAGTCAGAATAGAGGTGTGCAAAGTCATAGAATGGAGGTGTGTGAATTCAGAATGGAGGTGTGAAGTCATAGAAAGGAGGTGTGGGAAGTCATAGAATGGAGGAGTGTGAAGTCATACATTGGAGGTGAGTGAAGTCACAGATTCGAGGTCTGTGAAGTCATAGAATGGAGGTGTGTGAAGTCGAATGAAAGTGTTTGAAGTCATAGAATGTAGGTGTGAGAACTCATACAATGGAGGTGTGTGACGTCCCAATGGAAGTGTGTGAAGTCATAGAATGGAGGTGTTTGAAGTCACAGAATGAAAGTGTGTGAAGTCAAAATGGAGGTGTGTGACGCCCTAAAATGGAGGTGTGAGAAGTCATAGAATGGATGTGTGTGAACTCAGAATGGAGGTGTGTGAAGGCACAGAATGGAGGTGTGTGAACTCAGAATGGAGGTGTGTGAAGGCACAGAATGGAGGTGTGTGAAGTCATCGTATGAAGGTATGTGAAATCATAGAATGGAAGTGTGTGAAGTCATAGAATGGAGGTGTGTGAAGTCACAGAACAGAGGTGTGTGAAGTCAGAATAGAGGTGTGCAAAGTCATAGAATGGAGGTGTGTGAAGTCAAAATGGAGGTGTGTGAAGTCATAGAATGGAGGTGTGTGAAGTCAGAATAGAGGTGTGTGAAGTCATAGAATGGAGGTGTGTGTAGTCACAGAATGGAGGTGTGGGAAGTCACAGAATGGAAGTTTGTGAAGTCATAGAATGGAGGAGTGTGAAGTCACAGAATGGATGGTATGAACTCATAGAATGGAGGTGTGTGAAGTCACAGAATGGAGGTGTGTGAAGTCACAGAATGGAGGTGTGTGAAGTCATAGAATGGAGTTGTGTGAAGTCATAGAATGTATGTTTGTGAAGTAAGAATGAAGGTGTGTGAAGTAATAGAATGGAGGTGTGTGAAGTCACAGAATGGAGGTGTGTGAAGTCATAGAATGGAGGTGTGTGAAGTCATAGAATGGAAGTGTGTGAAGTCACAGAATGGAGGTGTGTGAAGTCACAGAATGGAGGTGTGTGAAGTCACAGAATTGAGGTGTGTGAAGTCATAGAATGGAGTTGTGTGAAGTCATAGAATGTATGTTTGTGAAGTAAGAATGAAGGTGTGTGAAGTCATAGAATGGAGGTGTGTGAAGTCACAGAATGGAGGTGTGTGAAGTCATAGACTGGAGGTGTGTGAAGTCATAGAACGGATTTGTGTGACGTCATATAATCGAGGTTTGTGAAGTCACATAATGGAGGTGTGTGAAGTCAGAATGGAGGTGTGTGAAGTCGAATGAAGGTGTGTGAAGTCATAGAATGTAGGTGTGTGAACTAATAGAATGGAGGTGTGTGATGTCACAATGGAAGTGTGGGAAGTCATAGAACGGAGTTGTGTGACGTCATATAATGGATGTGTGTGAAGTCACATAATGGAGGTGTGTGAATTCAGAATGGAGGTGTGAAGTCATAGAAAGGAGGTGTGGGAAGTCATAGAATGGAGGAGTTTGAGGTCATAGATTGGAGGTGAGTGAAGTCACAGATTCGAGGTCTGTGAAGTCATAGAATGGAGGTGTGTGAAGTCAAATGAAGGTGTGTGAAGTCATAGAATGTAGGTGTGTGAACTCATAGAATGGAGGTGTGTGACGTCCCAAGGGAAGTGTGTGAAGTCATAGAATGGAGGTGTGTGAAGTCACACAATGGAAGTGTGTGAAGTCAAAATGGAGGTGTGTGACGTCCTAAAATGGAGGTGTGAGAAGTCATAGAATGGAGGTGTGTGAAAACATAGAATAGAGGTTTGTGAAGTCACAGAATGGAGGTGTGTGAACGCGGAATGGAGGTGTGTGAAGTCATCGTATGAAGATATGTGAAATCATAGAATGGAAGTGTGTGAAGTCATAGAATGGAGTTGTGCGAAGTCATACAATGAAGTTGTGTGAAGTCATAGAATGGAGGTGTGTGAAATCACAGAAGAGAGGTGTGTGAAGTCAGAATAGTGGTGTGCAAAGTCATAGAATGGAGGTGTGTGAATTCAGAATGGAGGTGTGAAGTCATAGAAAGGAGGTGTGGGAAGTCATAGAATGGAGGAGTGTGAAGTCATAGATTGGAGGTGAGTGAAGTCACAGATTCGAGGTCTGTGAAGTCATAGAATGGAGGTGTGTGAAGTCGAATGAAGGTGTTTGAAGTCATAGAATGTAGGTGTGTGAACTCATACAATAGAGGTGTGTGACGTCCCAATGGAAGTGTGTGAAGTCATAGATTGGAGGTGAGTGAAGTCACAGATTCGAGGTCTGTGAAGTCATAGAATGGAGGTGTGTGAAGTCGAATGAAGGTGTTTGAAGTCATAGAATGTAGGTGTGTGAACTCATAGAATGGAGGTGTGACGTCCCAATGGAAGTGTGTGAAGTCATAGAATGGAGGTGTGTGAAGTCACAGAATGGAAGTGTGTGAAGTCAAAATGGAGGTGTGTGACGCCCTAAAATGGAGGTGTGAGAAGTCATAGAATGGAGGTGTGTGAACTCAGAATGGAGGTGTGTGAAGGCACAGAATGGAGGTGTGTGAACTCAGAATGGAGGTATGTGAAGGCACAGAATGGATGGTATGAACTCATAGAATGGAGGTGTGTGAAGTCACAGAATTGAGGTGTTTGAAGTCATATATAGGAGGTGTGTGAAGTCAAAATGGATGTGTGAATTCATAGAATGGAGGTGTGTGAAGTCACAGAATTGAGGTGTTTGAAGTCATATTTTGGAGGTGTGTAAAGTCAAAATGGATGTGTGAAGTCATAGAATGGAGGTGTTTGAAGTCACAGAATGGACGGTACCAAGTCATAGAATGGAGGTGTGTGAAGTCACAGAATTGAGGTGTTTGAAGTCATATATTAGAGGTGTGTGAAGTCAAAATGGATGTGTGAAATCATATAATGGAAGTGTGTGAAATCATAGAATGAGGGTGTGTGAGGTCATAGAATGGAGGTGTGTGGAGTCACAGAATGGAGGTGTGTGAAATTATAAAAGGGAGGTTTATGAAGTCATAGAATGGAAGTGTGTGAAGTCACCAATGGAGGTTTGTGAAGTCACAGAATAGAGGTGTGTGAAGTCAAAGAATGAAGTGTGTGAAGTCATGTAATGGAGGTGTGTGAAGTCATAGAACGGAGTTGTGTGACGTCATATAATGGAGGTGTGTGAAGTCACATAATGGAGGTGTGTGAATTCAGAATGGAGGTGTGAAGTCATAGAAAGGAGGTATGGGAAGTCATAGAATGGAGGAGTGTGAAGTCATAGATTGGAGGTGAGTGAAGTCACAGATTCGAGGTCTGTGAAGTCATAGAATGGAGGTGTGTGAAGTCGAATGAAGGTGTGTGAAGTCATAGAATGTAGGTGTGTGAACTCATAGAATGGAGGTGTGTGACGTCCCAAGGGAAGTGTGTGAAGTCATAGAATGGAGGTGTGTGAAGTCACACAATGGAAGTGTGTGAAGTCAAAATGGAGGTGTGTGACGTCCTAAAATGGAGGTGTGAGAAGTCATAGAATGGAGGTGTGTGAAAACATAGAATAGAGGTTTGTGAAGTCACAGAATGGAGGTGTGTGAACTCAGAATGAAGGTGTGTGAAGCCACAGAATGGAGGTGTGTGAAGTCATCGTATGAAGGTATGTGAAATCATAGAATGGAAGTGTGTGAAGTCATAGAATGGAGGTGTGCAAAGTCATACAATGAAGTTGTGTGAAGTCATAGAATGGAGGTGTGTGAAGTCACAGAAGAGAGGTGTGTGAAGTCAGAATAGAGGTGTGCAAAGTCATAGAATGGAGGTGTGTGAAGTCAGAATGGAGGTGTGAAGTCATAGAAAGGAGGTGTGGGAAGTCATATAATGTAGGTGTGTGAAGTCATAGAATGGAGGTGTGTGACGTCCCAAGGGAAGTGTGTGAAGTCATAGAATGGAGGTGTGTGAAGTCACACAATGGAAGTGTGTGAAGTCAAAATGGAGGTGTGTGACGTCCTAAAATGGAGGTGTGAGAAGTCATAGATGGAGGTGTGTGAAAACATAGAATAGAGGTTTGTGAAGTCACAGAATGGAGGTGTGTGAACGCAGAATGGAGGTGTGTGAAGTCATCGTATGAAGATATGTGAAATCATAGAATGGAAGTGTGTGAAGTCATAGAATGGAGTTGTGCGAAGTCATACAATGAAGTTGTGTGAAGTCATAGAATGGAGGTGTGTGAAGTCACAGAAGAGAGGTGTGTGAAGTCAGAATAGTGGTGTGCAAAGTCATAGAATGGAGGTGTGTGAATTCAGAATGGAGGTGTGAAGTCATAGAAAGGAGGTGTGGGAAGTCATAGAATGGAGGAGTGTGAAGTCATAGATTGGAGGTGAGTGAAGTCACAGATTCGAGGTCTGTGAAGTCATAGAATGGAGGTGTGTGAAGTCGAATGAAGGTGTTTGAAGTCATAGAATGTAGGTGTGTGAACTCATACAATGGAGGTGTGTGACGTCCCAATGGAAGTGTGTGAAGTCATAGATTGGAGGTGAGTGAAGTCACAGATTCGAGGTCTGTGAAGTCATAGAATGGAGGTGTGTGAAGTCGAATGAAGGTGTTTGAAGTCATAGAATGTAGGTGTGTGAACTCATAGAATGGAGGTGTGACGTCCCAATGGAAGTGTGTGAAGTCTTAGAATGGAGGTGTGTGAAGTCACAGAATGGAAGTGTGTGAAGTCAAAATGGAGGTGTGTGACGCCCTAAAATGGAGGTGTGAGAAGTCATAGAATGGAGGTGTGTGAACTCAGAATGGAGGTGTGTGAAGGCACAGAATGGAGGTGTGTAAACTCAGAATGGAGGTGTGTGAAGGCACAGAATGGATGGTATGAACTCATAGAATGGAGGTGTGTGAAGTCACAGAATTGAGGTGTTTGAAGTCATATATAGGAGGTGTGTGAAGTCAAAATGGATGTGTGAATTCATAGAATGGAGGTGTGTGAAGTCACAGAATTGAGGTGTTTGAAGTCATATTTTGGAGGTGTGTAAAGACAAAATGGATGTGTGAAGTCATAGAATGGTGGTGTTTGAAGTCACAGAATGGACGGTACGAAGTCATAGAATGGAGGTGTGTGAAGTCACAGAATTGAGGTGTTTGAAGTCATATATTAGAGGTGTGTGAAGTCAAAATGGATGTGTGAAATCATATAATGGAAGTGTGTGAAATCATAGAATGAGGGTGTGTGAGGTCATAGAATGGAGGTGTGTGGAGTCACAGAATGGAGGTGTGTGAAATTATAAAAGGGAGGTTTATGAAGTCATAGAATGGAAGTGTGTGAAGTCACCAATGGAGGTTTGTGAAGTCACAGAATAGAGGTGTGTGAAGTCAAAGAATGGAAGTGTGTGAAGTCATGTAATGGAGGTGTGTGAAGTCATAGAACGGAGTTGTGTGACGTCATATAATGGAGGTGTGTGAAGTCACATAATGGAGGTGTGTGAATTCAGAATGGAGGTGTGAAGTCATAGAAAGGAGGTGTGGGAAGTCATAGAATGGAGGAGTGTGAAGTCATAGATTGGAGGTGAGTGAAGTCACAGATTCGAGGTCTGTGAAGTCATAGAATGGAGGTGTGTGAAGTCGAATGAAGGTGTGTGAAGTCATAGAATGTAGGTGCGTGAACTCATAGAATGGAGGTGTGTGACGTCCCAAGGGAAGTGTGTGAAGTCATAGAATGGAGGTGTGTGAAGTCACACAATGGAAGTGTGTGAAGTCAAAATGGAGGTGTGTGACGTCCTAAAATGGAGGTGTGAGAAGTCATAGAATGGAGGTGTGTGAAAACATAGAATAGAGGTTTGTGAAGTCACAGAATGGAGGTGTGTGAACTCAGAATGAAGGTGTGTGAAGCCACAGAATGGAGGTGTGTGAAGTCATCGTATGAAGGTATGTGAAATCATAGAATGGAAGTGTGTGAAGTCATAGAATGGAGGTGTGCAAAGTCATACAATGAAGTTGTGTGAAGTCATAGAATGGAGGTGTGTGAAGTCACAGAAGAGAGGTGTGTGAAGTCAGAATAGAGGTGTGCAAAGTCATAGAATGGAGGTGTGTGAAGTCAGAATGGAGGTGTGAAGTCATAGAAAGGAGGTGTGGGAAGTCATAGAATGGAGGAGTGTGAAGTCATAGATTGGAGGTGAGTGAAGTCACAGATTCGAGGTCTGTGAAGTCATAGAATGGAGGTGTGTGAAGTCGAATGAAGGTGTTTGAAGTCATAGAATGTAGGTGTGTGAACTCATAGAATGGAGGTGTGTGACGTCCCAATGGAAGTGTGTGAAGTCATAGAATGGAGGTGTGTGAAGTCACAGAATGGAAGTGTGTGAAGTCAAAATGGAGGTGTGTGACGCCCTAAAAAGGAGGTGTGAGAAGTCATAGAATGGAGGTGTATGAACTCAGAATGGAGGTGTGTGAAGGCACAGAATGGAGGTGTGTGAACTCAGAATGGAGGTGTGTGAAGGCACAGAATGGAGGTGTGTGAAGTCATCGTATGAAGGTATGTGAAATCATAGAATGGAAGTGTGTGAAGTCATAGAATGGAGGAGTGTGAAGTCACAGAATGGATGGTATGAACTCATAGAATGGAGGTGTGTGAAGTCACAGAATTGAGGTGTTTGAAGTCATATATAGGAGGTGTGTGAAGTCAAAATGGATGTGTGAATTCATAGAATGGAGGTGTGTGAAGTCACAGAATTGAGGTGTTTGAAGTCATATTTTGGAGGTGTGTAAAGTCAAAATGGTTGTGTGAAGTCATAGAATGGAGGTGTGTGAAGTCACAGAATTGAGGTGTGTGAAGTCACACAATGGAGGTGTGTGAAGTCATAGAATGGAGGTCTGTGAAGTCACAGAATGGAGGTGTGTAAAGTCATAGAAAGGATGTTTGTTAAGTAAGAATGAAGGTGTGTTAAGTCATAGAATGGAGGTGTGTGAAGGCACAGAATGGAGGTGTGTGAAGTCAGAGAATGGAGCTGTGTGAAGTCAGAATGGAGGTGTGTGAAGTCACAGAATGGAGGTGTGTGATCTCAGAATGGAGCTGTGTGAAGTCACAGAATGGAGTTGTGTTAAGTCACAGAGTGGAGGTGTGTGAACACAGAATGGAGGTGTGTGAAGTCACAGAATCTAGGTGTGTGAAGTCATAGAATGGAGGTGTGTGAAGTCATAGAATGAAGGTGTGTGAAGTCATAATTGAGGCGTGTGAAGTCACAGAATTGAGGTGTGTGAAGTCACAGAACGGAGGTGTGTGAAGTCATAGAATGGAAGTGTGTGAAGTCAGAACGGAGGTGTGTGAACTCAGATTGGAGGTGTGGGAAGTCACAATGGAGGTGTGTGAAGTTATAGAATGGAGGTGTGTGAAGTCACAGAATTGAGGTGTTTGAAGTCATATTTTGGAGGTGTGTAAAGTCAAAATGGATGTGTGAAGTCATAGAATGGAGGTGTTTGAAGTCACAGAATGGACGGTACGAAGTCATAGAATGGAGGTGTCTGAAGTCACAGAATTGAGGTGTTTGAAGTCATATATTAGAGGTGTGTGAAGTCAAAATGGATGTGTGAAAACATATAATGGAAGTGTGTGAAATCATAGAATGAGGGTGTGTGAGGTCATAGAATGGAGGTGTGTGGAGTCACAGAATGGAGGTGTGTGAAATTATAAAAGGGAGGTTTATGAAGTCATAGAATGGAAGTGTGTGAAGTCACCAATGGAGGTTTGTGAAGTCACAGAATAGAGGTGTGTGAAGTCAAAGAATGGAAGTGTGTGAAGTCATGTAATGGAGGTGTGTGAAGTCATAGAACGGAGTTGTGTGACGTCATATAATGGAGGTGTGTGAAGTCACATAATGGAGGTGTGTGAATTCAGAATGGAGGTGTGAAGTCATAGAAAGGAGGTATGGGAAGTCATAGAATGGAGGAGTGTGAAGTCATAGATTGGAGGTGAGTGAAGTCACAGATTCGAGGTCTGTGAAGTCATAGAATGGAGGTGTGTGAAGTCGAATGAAGGTGTGTGAAGTCATAGAATGTAGGTGTGTGAACTCATAGAATGGAGGTGTGTGACGTCCCAAGGGAAGTGTGTGAAGTCATAGAATGGAGGTGTGTGAAGTCACACAATGGAAGTGTGTGAAGTCAAAATGGAGGTGTGTGACGTCCTAAAATGGAGGTGTGAGAAGTCATAGAATGGAGGTGTGTGAAAACATAGAATAGAGGTTTGTGAAGTCACAGAATGGAGGTGTGTGAACTCAGAATGAAGGTGTGTGAAGCCACAGAATGGAGGTGTGTGAAGTCATCGTATGAAGGTATGTGAAATCATAGAATGGAAGTGTGTGAAGTCATAGAATGGAGGTGTGCAAAGTCATACAATGAAGTTGTGTGAAGTCATAGAATGGAGGTGTGTGAAGTCACAGAAGAGAGGTGTGTGAAGTCAGAATAGAGGTGTGCAAAGTCATAGAATGGAGGTGTGTGAAGTCAGAATGGAGGTGTGAAGTCATAGAAAGGAGGTGTGGGAAGTCATAGAATGGAGGAGTGTGAAGTCATAGATTGGAGGTGAGTGAAGTCACAGATTCGAGGTCTGTGAAGTCATAGAATGGAGGTGTGTGAAGTCGAATGAAGGTGTTTGAAGTCATAGAATGTAGGTGTGTGAACTCATAGAATGGAGGTGTGTGACGTCCCAATGGAAGTGTGTGAAGTCATAGAATGGAGGTGTGTGAAGTCACAGAATGGAAGTGTGTGAAGTCAAAATGGAGGTGTGTGACGCCCTAAAAAGGAAGTGTGAGAAGTCATAGAATGGAGGTGTATGAACTCAGAATGGAGGTGTGTGAAGGCACAGAATGGAGGTGTGTGAACTCAGAATGGAGGTGTGTGAAGGCACAGAATGGAGGTGTGTGAAGTCATCGTATGAAGGTATGTGAAATCATAGAATGGAAGTGTGTGAAGTCATAGAATGGAGGAGTGTGAAGTCACAGAATGGATTGTATGAACTCATAGAATGGAGGTGTGTGAAGTCACAGAATTGAGGTGTTTGAAGTCATATATAGGAGGTGTGTGAAGTCAAAATGGATGTGTGAATTCATAGAATGGAGGTGTGTGAAGTCACAGAATTGAGGTGTTTGAAGTCATATTTTGGAGGTATGTAAAGTCAAAATGGTTGTGTGAAGTCATAGAATGGAGGTGTGTGAAGTCACAGAATTGAGGTGTGTGAAGTCACACAATGGAGGTGTGTGAAGTCATAGAATGGAGGTCTGTGAAGTCAAAGAATGGAGGTGTGTAAAGTCATAGAAAGGATGTTTGTTAAGTAAGAATGAAGGTGTGTTAAGTCATAGAATGGAGGTGTGTGAAGGCACAGAATGGAGGTGTGTGAAGTCATAGAATGGAGCTGTGTGAAGTCAGAATGGAGGTGTGTGAAGTCACAGAATGGAGGTGTGTGATCTCAGAATGGAGCTGTGTGAAGTCACAGAATGGAGTTGTGTTAAGTCACAGAGTGGAGGTGTGTGAACACAGAATGGAGGTGTGTGAAGTCACAGAATCTAGGTGTGTGAAGTCATAGAATGGAGGTGTGTGAAGTCATAGAATGAAGGTGTGTGAAGTCATAATTGAGGCGTGTGAAGTCACAGAATTGAGGTGTGTGAAGTCACAGAACGGAGGTGTGTGAAGTCATAGAATGGAAGTGTGTGAAGTCAGAATGGAGGTGTGTGAACTCAGATTGGAGGTGTGGGAAGTCACAATGGAGGTGTGTGAAGTTATAGAATGGAGGTGTGTGAAGTCACAGAATGGAGGGGTGTGAAGTCAAAGACTGGAGGTGTGTGAACTCATAGAATGGAGGTGTGTGAACTCATAGAATGGAGGTGTGTGAAGTCACAGAATAAAGGTGCGTTAAGTCACAGAATGGAGGTTTGTGAACACAGAATGTAGGTGTGTGAAGTCACAGAATGGAGGTGTGGGATTTCATAGAATGGAGTTGTGTGAAGTCACAGAATGGAGTTGTGTGAATAAATAGAATGGAGGTGTGAGAAATCATAAAATGGAGGTATGTGAAGTCACAGAATGGAGGTGTGTGAAGTCACAGAATGGAGGTGTGTGAAGTCACAGAATGGATGTGTGTGAACTCACAATGGAGGTGTGTGAAGTCAAAGAATGGAGGTGTGTGAAGTCATAGAATGGAATTGTGTGAAGTCATAGAATGTATGTTTGTGAAGTAAGAATGAAGGTGTGTGAAGTCACAGAATTGAGGTGTGTGAAGTCATAGAATGGAGTTGTGTGAAGTCATAGAATGTATGTTTGTGAAGTAAGAATGAAGGTGTGTGAAGTCATAGAATGGAGGTGTGTGAAGTCACAGAATGGAGGTGTGTGAAGTCATAGAATGGAGGTGTGTGAAGTCATAGAACGGATTTGTGTGACGTCATATAATCGAGGTTTGTGAAGTCACATAATGGAGGTGTGTGAAGTCAGAATGGAGGTGTGTGAAGTCGAATGAAGGTGTGTGAAGTCATAGAATGTAGGTGTGTGAACTAATAGAATGGAGGTGTGTGATGTCACAATGGAAGTGTGGGAAGTCATAGAACGGAGTTGTGTGACGTCATATAATGGATGTGTGTGAAGTCACATAATGGAGGTGTGTGAATTCAGAATGGAGGTGTGAAGTCATAGAAAGGAGGTGTGGGAAGTCATAGAATGGAGGAGTTTGAGGTCATAGATTGGAGGTGAGTGAAGTCACAGATTCGAGGTCTGTGAAGTCATAGAATGGAGGTGTGTGAAGTCAAATGAATGTGTGTGAAGTCATAGAATGTAGGTGTGTGAACTCATAGAATGGAGGTGTGTGACGTCCCAAGGGAAGTGTGTGAAGTCATAGAATGGAGGTGTGTGAAGTCACACAATGGAAGTGTGTGAAGTCAAAATGGAGGTGTGTGACGTCCTAAAATGGAGGTGTGAGAAGTCATAGAATGGAGGTGTGTGAAAACATAGAATAGAGGTTTGTGAAGTCACAGAATGGAGGTGTGTGAACGCAGAATGGAGGTGTGTGAAGTCATCGTATGAAGATATGTGAAATCATAGAATGGAAGTGTGTGAAGTCATAGAATGGAGGTGTGCGAAGTCATACAATGAAGTTGTGTGAAGTCATAGAATGGAGGTGTGTGAAATCACAGAAGAGAGGTGTGTGAAGTCAGAATAGTGGTGTGCAAAGTCATAGAATGGAGGTGTGTGAAGTCAGAATGGAGGTGTGAAGTCATAGAAAGGAGGTGTGGGAAGTCATAGAATGGAGGAGTGTGAAGTCATAGATTGGAGGTGAGTGAAGTCACAGATTCGAGGTCTGTGAAGTCATAGAATGGAGGTGTGTGAAGTCGAATGAAGGTGTTTGAAGTCATAGAATGTAGGTGTGTGAACTCATAGAATGGAGGTGTGTGACGTCCCAATGGAAGTGTGTGAAGTCATAGAATGGAGGTGTGTGAAGTCACAGAATGGAAGTGTGTGAAGTCAAAATGGAGGTGTGTGACGCCCTAAAAAGGAGGTGTGAGAAGTCATAGAATGGAGGTGTATGAACTCCGAATGGAGGTGTGTGAAGGCACAGAATGGAGGTGTGTGAACTCAGAATGGAGGTGTGTGAAGGCACAGAATGGAGGTGTGTGAAGTCATCGTATGAAGGTATGTGAAATCATAGAATGGAAGTGTGTGAAGTCATAGAATGGAGGAGTGTGAAGTCACAGAATGGATGGTATGAACTCATAGAATGGAGGTGTGTGAAGTCACAGAATTGAGGTGTTTGAAGTCATATATAGGAGGTGTGTGAAGTCAAAATGGATGTGTGAATTCATAGAATGGAGGTGTGTGAAGTCACAGAATTGAGGTGTTTGAAGTCATATTTTGGAGGTGTGTAAAGTCAAAATGGTTGTGTGAAGTCATAGAATGGAGGTGTGTGAAGTCACAGAATTGAGGTGTGTGAAGTCACACAATGGAGGTGTGTGAAGTCATAGAATGGAGGTCTGTGAAGTCACAGAATGGAGGTGTGTAAAGTCATAGAAAGGATGTTTGTTAAGTAAGAATGAAGGTGTGTTAAGTCATAGAATGGAGGTGTGTGAAGGCACAGAATGGAGGTGTGTGAAGTCAGAGAATGGAGCTGTGTGAAGTCAGAATGGAGGTGTGTGAAGTCACAGAATGGAGGTGTGTGATCTCAGAATGGAGCTGTGTGAAGTCACAGAATGGAGTTGTGTTAAGTCACAGAGTGGAGGTGTGTGAACACAGAATGGAGGTGTGTGAAGTCACAGAATCTAGGTGTGTGAAGTCATAGAATGGAGGTGTGTGAAGTCATAGAATGAAGGTGTGTGAAGTCATAATTGAGGCGTGTGAAGTCACAGAATTGAGGTGTGTGAAGTCACAGAACGGAGGTGTGTGAAGTCATAGAATGGAAGTGTGTGAAGTCAGAACGGAGGTGTGTGAACTCAGATTGGAGGTGTGGGAAGTCACAATGGAGGTGTGTGAAGTTATAGAATGGAGGTGTGTGAAGTCACAGAATTGAGGTGTTTGAAGTCATATTTTGGAGGTGTGTAAAGTCAAAATGGATGTGTGAAGTCATAGAATGGAGGTGTTTGAAGTCACAGAATGGACGGTACGAAGTCATAGAATGGAGGTGTGTGAAGTCACAGAATTGAGGTGTTTGAAGTCATATATTAGAGGTGTGTGAAGTCAAAATGGATGTGTGAAATCATATAATGGAAGTGTGTGAAATCATAGAATGAGGGTGTGTGAGGTCATAGAATGGAGGTGTGTGGAGTCACAGAATGGAGGTGTGTGAAATTATAAAAGGGAGGTTTATGAAGTCATAGAATGGAAGTGTGTGAAGTCACCAATGGAGGTTTGTGAAGTCACAGAATAGAGGTGTGTGAAGTCAAAGAATGGAAGTGTGTGAAGTCATGTAATGGAGGTGTGTGAAGTCATAGAACGGAGTTGTGTGACGTCATATAATGGAGGTGTGTGAAGTCACATAATGGAGGTGTGTGAATTCAGAATGGAGGTGTGAAGTCATAGAAAGGAGGTATGGGAAGTCATAGAATGGAGGAGTGTGAAGTCATAGATTGGAGGTGAGTGAAGTCACAGATTCGAGGTCTGTGAAGTCATAGAATGGAGGTGTGTGAAGTCGAATGAAGGTGTGTGAAGTCATAGAATGTAGGTGTGTGAACTCATAGAATGGAGGTGTGTGACGTCCCAAGGGAAGTGTGTGAAGTCATAGAATGGAGGTGTGTGAAGTCACACAATGGAAGTGTGTGAAGTCAAAATGGAGGTGTGTGACGTCCTAAAATGGAGGTGTGAGAAGTCATAGAATGGAGGTGTGTGAAAACATAGAATAGAGGTTTGTGAAGTCACAGAATGGAGGTGTGTGAACTCAGAATGAAGGTGTGTGAAGCCACAGAATGGAGGTGTGTGAAGTCATCGTATGAAGGTATGTGAAATCATAGAATGGAAGTGTGTGAAGTCATAGAATGGAGGTGTGCAAAGTCATACAATGAAGTTGTGTGAAGTCATAGAATGGAGGTGTGTGAAGTCACAGAAGAGAGGTGTGTGAAGTCAGAATAGAGGTGTGCAAAGTCATAGAATGGAGGTGTGTGAAGTCAGAATGGAGGTGTGAAGTCATAGAAAGGAGGTGTGGGAAGTCATAGAATGGAGGAGTGGGAAGTCATAGATTGGAGGTGAGTGAAGTCAGAGTTTCGAGGTCTGTGAAGTCATAGAATGGAGGTGTGTGAAGTCGAATGAAGGTGTTTGAAGTCATAGAATGTAGGTGTGTGAACTCATAGAATGGAGGTGTGTGACGTCCCAATGGAAGTGTGTGAAGTCATAGAATGGAGGTGTGTGAAGTCACAGAATGGAAGTGTGTGAAGTCAAAATGGAGGTGTGTGACGCCCTAAAAAGGAAGTGTGAGAAGTCATAGAATGGAGGTGTATGAACTCAGAATGGAGGTGTGTGAAGGCACAGAATGGAGGTGTGTGAACTCAGAATGGAGGTGTGTGAAGGCACAGAATGGAGGTGTGTGAAGTCATCGTATGAAGGTATGTGAAATCATAGAATGGAAGTGTGTGAAGTCATAGAATGGAGGAGTGTGAAGTCACAGAATGGATTGTATGAACTCATAGAATGGAGGTGTGTGAAGTCACAGAATTGAGGTGTTTGAAGTCATATATAGGAGGTGTGTGAAGTCAAAATGGATGTGTGAATTCATAGAATGGAGGTGTGTGAAGTCACAGAATTGAGGTGTTTGAAGTCATATTTTGGAGGTATGTAAAGTCAAAATGGTTGTGTGAAGTCATAGAATGGAGGTGTGTGAAGTCACAGAATTGAGGTGTGTGAAGTCACACAATGGAGGTGTGTGAAGTCATAGAATGGAGGTCTGTGAAGTCAAAGAATGGAGGTGTGTAAAGTCATAGAAAGGATGTTTGTTAAGTAAGAATGAAGGTGTGTTAAGTCATAGAATGGAGGTGTGTGAAGGCACAGAATGGAGGTGTGTGAAGTCATAGAATGGAGCTGTGTGAAGTCAGAATGGAGGTGTGTGAAGTCACAGAATGGAGGTGTGTGATCTCAGAATGGAGCTGTGTGAAGTCACAGAATGGAGTTGTGTTAAATCACAGAGTGGAGGTGTGTGAACACAGAATGGAGGTGTGTGAAGTCACAGAATCTAGGTGTGTGAAGTCATAGAATGGAGGTGTGTGAAGTCATAGAATGAAGGTGTGTGAAGTCATAATTGAGGCGTGTGAAGTCACAGAATTGAGGTGTGTGAAGTCACAGAACGGAGGTGTGTGAAGTCATAGAATGGAAGTGTGTGAAGTCAGAATGGAGGTGTGTGAACTCAGATTGGAGGTGTGGGAAGTCACAATGGAGGTGTGTGAAGTTATAGAATGGAGGTGTGTGAAGTCACAGAATGGAGGGGTGTGAAGTCAAAGACTGGAGGTGTGTGAACTCATAGAATGGAGGTGTGTGAACTCATAGAATGGAGGTGTGTGAAGTCACAGAATGAAGGTGCGTTAAGTCACAGAATGGAGGTTTGTGAACACAGAATGTAGGTGTGTGAAGTCACAGAATGGAGGTGTGGGATTTCATAGAATGGAGTTGTGTGAAGTCACAGAATGGAGTTGTGTGAATAAATAGAATGGAGGTGTGAGAAATCATAAAATGGAGGTATGTGAAGTCACAGAATGGAGGTGTGTGAAGTCACAGAATGGAGGTGTGTGAAGTCACAGAATGGATGTGTGTGAACTCACAATGGAGGTGTGTGAAGTCAAAGAATGGAGGTGTGTGAAGTCATAGAATGGAATTGTGTGAAGTCATAGAATGTATGTTTGTGAAGTAAGAATGAAGGTGTGTGAAGTCACAGAATTGAGGTGTGTGAAGTCATAGAATGGAGTTGTGTGAAGTCATAGAATGTATGTTTGTGAAGTAAGAATGAAGGTGTGTGAAGTCATAGAATGGAGGTGTGTGAAGTCACAGAATGGAGGTGTGTGAAGTCATAGAATGGAGGTGTGTGAAGTCATAGAACGGATTTGTGTGACGTCATATAATCGAGGTTTGTGAAGTCACATAATGGAGGTGTGTGAAGTCAGAATGGAGGTGTGTGAAGTCGAATGAAGGTGTGTGAAGTCATAGAATGTAGGTGTGTGAACTAATAGAATGGAGGTGTGTGATGTCACAATGGAAGTGTGGGAAGTCATAGAACGGAGTTGTGTGACGTCATATAATGGATGTGTGTGAAGTCACATAATGGAGGTGTGTGAATTCAGAATGGAGGTGTGAAGTCATAGAAAGGAGGTGTGGGAAGTCATAGAATGGAGGAGTTTTAGGTCATAGATTGGAGGTGAGTGAAGTCACAGATTCGAGGTCTGTGAAGTCATAGAATGGAGGTGTGTGAAGTCAAATGAATGTGTGTGAAGTCATAGAATGTAGGTGTGTGAACTCATAGAATGGAGGTGTGTGACGTCCCAAGGGAAGTGTGTGAAGTCATAGAATGGAGGTGTGTGAAGTCACACAATGGAAGTGTGTGAAGTCAAAATGGAGGTGTGTGACTTCCTAAAATGGAGGTGTGAGAAGTCATAGAATGGAGGTGTGTGAAAACATAGAATAGAGGTTTGTGAAGTCACAGAATGGAGGTGTGTGAACGCAGAATGGAGGTGTGTGAAGTCATCGTATGAAGATATGTGAAATCATAGAATGGAAGTGTGTGAAGTCATAGAATGGAGGTGTGCGAAGTCATACAATGAAGTTGTGTGAAGTCATAGAATGGAGGTGTGTGAAATCACAGAAGAGAGGTGTGTGAAGTCAGAATAGTGGTGTGCAAAGACATAGAATGGAGGTGTGTGAATTCAGAATGGAGGTGTGAAGTCATAGAAAGGAGGTGTGGGAAGTCATAGAATGGAGGAGTGTGAAGTCATAGATTGGAGGTGAGTGAAGTCACAGATTCGAGGTCTGTGAAGTCATAGAATGGAGGTGTGTGAAGTCGAATGAAGGTGTTTGAAGTCATAGAATGTAGGTGTGTGAACTCATACAATAGAGGTGTGTGACGTCCCAATGGAAGTGTGTGAAGTCATAGATTGGAGGTGAGTGAAGTCACAGATTCGAGGTCTGTGAAGTCATAGAATGGAGGTGTGTGAAGTCGAATGAAGGTGTTTGAAGTCATAGAATGTAGGTGTGTGAACTCATAGAATGGAGGTGTGACGTCCCAATGGAAGTGTGTGAAGTCATAGAATGGAGGTGTGTGAAGTCACAGAATGGAAGTGTGTGAAGTCAAAATGGAGGTGTGTGACGTCCTAAAATGGAGGTGTGAGAAGTCATAGAATGGAGGTGTGTGAACTCAGAATGGAGGTGTGTGAAGGCACAGAATGGAGGTGTGTGAACTCAGAATGGAGGTGTGTGAAGGCACAGAATGGATGGTATGAACTCATAGAATGGAGGTGTGTGAAGTCACAGAATTGAGGTGTTTGAAGTCATATATAGGAGGTGTGTGAAGTCAAAATGGATGTGTGAATTCATAGAATGGACGTGTGTGAAGTCACAGAATTGAGGTGTTTGAAGTCATATTTTGGAGGTGTGTAAAGTCAAAATGGATGTGTGAAGTCATAGAATGGAGGTGTTTGAAGTCACAGAATGGACGGTACGAAGTCATAGAATGGAGGTGTGTGAAGTCACAGAATTGAGGTGTTTGAAGTCATATATTAGAGGTGTGTGACGTCAAAATGGATGTGTGAAATCATATAATGGAAGTGTGTGAAATCATAGAATGAGGGTGTGTGAGGTCATAGAATGGAGGTGTGTGGAGTCACAGAATGGAGGTGTGTGAAATTATAAAAGGGAGGTTTATGAAGTCATAGAATGGAAGTGTGTGAAGTCACCAATGGAGGTTTGTGAAGTCACAGAATAGAGGTGTGTGAAGTCAAAGAATGGAAGTGTGTGAAGTCATGTAATGGAGGTGTGTGAAGTCATAGAACGGAGTTGTGTGACGTCATATAATGGAGGTGTGTGAAGTCACATAATGGAGGTGTGTGAATTCAGAATGGAGGTGTGAAGTCATAGAAAGGAGGTATGGGAAGTCATAGAATGGAGGAGTGTGAAGTCATAGATTGGAGGTGAGTGAAGTCACAGATTCGAGGTCTGTGAAGTCATAGAATGGAGGTGTGTGAAGTCCAATGAAGGTGTGTGAAGTCATAGAATGTAGGTGTGTGAACTCATACAATGGAGGTGTGTGACGTCCCAAGGGAAGTGTGTGAAGTCATAGAATGGAGGTGTGTGAAGTCACACAATGGAAGTGTGTGAAGTCAAAATGGAGGTGTGTGACGTCCTAAAATGGAGGTGTGAGAAGTCATAGAATGGAGGTGTGTGAAAACATAGAATAGAGGTTTGTGTAGTCACAGAATGGAGGTGTGTGAACTCAGAATGAAGGTGTGTGAAGCCACAGAATGGAGGTGTGTGAAGTCATCGTATGAAGGTATGTGAAATCATAGAATGGAAGTGTGTGAAGTCATAGAATGGAGGTGTGCAAAGTCATACAATGAAGTTGTGTGAAGTCATAGAATGGAGGTGTGTGAAGTCACAGAAGAGAGGTGTGTGAAGTCAGAATAGAGGTGTGCAAAGTCATAGAATGGAGGTGTGTGAAGTCAGAATGGAGGTGTGAAGTCATAGAAAGGAGGTGTGGGAAGTCATATAATGTAGGTGTGTGAAGTCATAGAATGGAGGTGTGTGACGTCCCAAGGGAAGTGTGTGAAGTCATAGAATGGAGGTGTGTGAAGTCACACAATGGAAGTGTGTGAAGTCAAAATGGAGGTGTGTGACGTCCTAAAATGGAGGTGTGAGAAGTCATAGATGGAGGTGTGTGAAAACATAGAATAGAGGTTTGTGAAGTCACAGAATGGAGGTGTGTGAACGCAGAATGGAGGTTTGTGAAGTCATCGTATGAAGATATGTGAAATCATAGAATGGAAGTGTGTGAAGTCATAGAATGGAGTTGTGCGAAGTCATACAATGAAGTTGTGTGAAGTCATAGAATGGAGGTGTGTGAAGTCACAGAAGAGAGGTGTGTGAAGTCAGAATAGTGGTGTGCAAAGTCATAGAATGGAGGTGTGTGAATTCAGAATGGAGGTGTGAAGTCATAGAAAGGAGGTGTGGGAAGTCATAGAATGGAGGAGTGTGAAGTCATAGATTGGAGGTGAGTGAAGTCACAGATTCGAGGTCTGTGAAGTCATAGAATGGAGGTGTGTGAAGTCGAATGAAGGTGTTTGAAGTCATAGAATGTAGGTGTGTGAACTCATACAATGGAGGTGTGTGACGTCCCAATGGAAGTGTGTGAAGTCATAGATTGGAGGTGAGTGAAGTCACAGATTCGAGGTCTGTGAAGTCATAGAATGGAGGTGTGTGAAGTCGAATGAAGGTGTTTGAAGTCATAGAATGTAGGTGTGTGAACTCATAGAATGGAGGTGTGACGTCCCAATGGAAGTGTGTGAAGTCTTAGAATGGAGGTGTGTGAAGTCACAGAATGGAAGTGTGTGAAGTCAAAATGGAGGTGTGTGACGCCCTAAAATGGAGGTGTGAGAAGTCATAGAATGGAGGTGTGTGAACTCAGAATGGAGGTGTGTGAAGGCACAGAATGGAGGTGTGTAAACTCAGAATGGAGGTGTGTGAAGGCACAGAATGGATGGTATGAACTCATAGAATGGAGGTGTGTGAAGTCACAGAATTGAGGTGTTTGAAGTCATATATAGGAGGTGTGTGAAGTCAAAATGGATGTGTGAATCATAGAATGGAGGTGTGTGAAGTCACAGAATTGAGGTGTTTGAAGTCATATTTTGGAGGTGTGTAAAGACAAAATGGATGTGTGAAGTCATAGAATGGAGGTGTTTGAAGTCACAGAATGGACGGTACGAAGTCATAGAATGGAGGTGTGTGAAGTCACAGAATTGAGGTGTTTGAAGTCATATATTAGAGGTGTGTGAAGTCAAAATGGATGTGTGAAATCATATAATGGAAGTGTGTGAAATCATAGAATGAGGGTGTGTGAGGTCATAGAATGGAGGTGTGTGGAGTCACAGAATGGAGGTGTGTGAAATTATAAAAGGGAGGTTTATGAAGTCATAGAATGGAAGTGTGTGAAGTCACCAATGGAGGTTTGTGAAGTCACAGAATAGAGGTGTGTGAAGTCAAAGAATGGAAGTGTGTGAAGTCATGTAATGGAGGTGTGTGAAGTCATAGAACGGAGTTGTGTGACGTCATATAATGGAGGTGTGTGAAGTCACATAATGGAGGTGTGTGAATTCAGAATGGAGGTGTGAAGTCATAGAAAGGAGGTATGGGAAGTCATAGAATGGAGGAGTGTGAAGTCATAGATTGGAGGTGAGTGAAGTCACAGATTCGAGGTCTGTGAAGTCATAGAATGGAGGTGTGTGAAGTCGAATGAAGGTGTGTGAAGTCATAGAATGTAGGTGTGTGAACTCATAGAATGGAGGTGTGTGACGTCCCAAGGGAAGTGTGTGAAGTCATAGAATGGAGGTGTGTGAAGTCACACAATGGAAGTGTGTGAAGTCAAAATGGAGGTGTGTGACGTCCTAAAATGGAGGTGTGAGAAGTCATAGAATGGAGGTGTGTGAAAACATAGAATAGAGGTTTGTGAAGTCACAGAATGGAGGTGTGTGAACTCAGAATGAAGGTGTGTGAAGCCACAGAATGGAGGTGTGTGAAGTCATCGTATGAAGGTATGTGAAATCATAGAATGGAAGTGTGTGAAGTCATAGAATGGAGGTGTGCAAAGTCATACAATGAAGTTGTGTGAAGTCATAGAATGGAGGTGTGTGAAGTCACAGAAGAGAGGTGTGTGAAGTCAGAATAGAGGTGTGCAAAGTCATAGAATGGAGGTGTGTGAAGTCAGAATGGAGGTGTGAAGTCATAGAAAGGAGGTGTGGGAAGTCATAGAATGGAGGAGTGTGAAGTCATAGATTGGAGGTGAGTGAAGTCACAGATTCGAGGTCTGTGAAGTCATAGAATGGAGGTGTGTGAAGTCGAATGAAGGTGTTTGAAGTCATAGAATGTAGGTGTGTGAACTCATAGAATGGAGGTGTGTGACGTCCCAATGGAAGTGTGTGAAGTCATAGAATGGAGGTGTGTGAAGTCACAGAATGGAAGTGTGTGAAGTCAAAATGGAGGTGTGTGACGCCCTAAAAAGGAGGTGTGAGAAGTCATAGAATGGAGGTGTATGAACTCAGAATGGAGGTGTGTGAAGGCACAGAATGGAGGTGTGTGAAGTCATCGTATGAAGGTATGTGAAATCATAGAATGGAAGTGTGTGAAGTCATAGAATGGAGGAGTGTGAAGTCACAGAATGGATGTTATGAACTCATAGAATGGAGGTGTGTGAAGTCACAGAATTGAGGTGTTTGAAGTCATATATAGGAGGTGTGTGAAGTCAAAATGGATGTGTGAATTCATAGAATGGAGGTGTGTGAAGTCACAGAATTGAGGTGTTTGAAGTCATATTTTGGAGGTGTGTAAAGTCAAAATGGTTGTGTGAAGTCATAGAATGGAGGTGTGTGAAGTCACAGAATTGAGGTGTGTGAAGTCACACAATGGAGGTGTGTGAAGTCATAGAATGGAGGTCTGTGAAGTCACAGAATGGAGGTGTGTAAAGTCATAGAAAGGATGTTTGTTAAGTAAGAATGAAGGTGTGTTAAGTCATAGAATGGAGGTGTGTGAAGGCACAGAATGGAGGTGTGTGAAGTCATAGAATGGAGCTGTGTGAAGTCAGAATGGAGGTGTGTGAAGTCACAGAATGGAGGTGTGTGATCTCAGAATGGAGCTGTGTGAAGTCACAGAATGGAGTTGTGTTAAGTCACAGAGTGGAGGTGTGTGAACACAGAATGGAGGTGTGTGAAGTCACAGAATCTAGGTGTGTGAAGTCATAGAATGGAGGTGTGTGAAGTCATAGAATGAAGGTGTGTGAAGTCATAATTGAGGCGTGTGAAGTCACAGAATTGAGGTGTGTGAAGTCACAGAACGGAGGTGTGTGAAGTCATAGAATGGAAGTGTGTGAAGTCAGAACGGAGGTGTGTGAACTCAGATTGGAGGTGTGGGAAGTCACAATGGAGGTGTGTGAAGTTATAGAATGGAGGTGTGTGAAGTCACAGAATTGAGGTGTTTGAAGTCATATTTTGGAGGTGTGTAAAGTCAAAATGGATGTGTGAAGTCATAGAATGGAGGTGTTTGAAGTCACAGAATGGACGGTACGAAGTCATAGAATGGAGGTGTCTGAAGTCACAGAATTGAGGTGTTTGAAGTCATATATTAGAGGTGTGTGAAGTCAAAATGGATGTGTGAAATCATATAATGGAAGTGTGTGAAATCATAGAATGAGGGTGTGTGAGGTCATAGAATGGAGGTGTGTGGAGTCACAGAATGGAGGTGTGTGAAATTATAAAAGGGAGGTTTATGAAGTCATAGAATGGAAGTGTGTGAAGTCACCAATGGAGGTTTGTGAAGTCACAGAATAGAGGTGTGTGAAGTCAAAGAATGGAAGTGTGTGAAGTCATGTAATGGAGGTGTGTGAAGTCATAGAACGGAGTTGTGTGACGTCATATAATGGAGGTGTGTGAAGTCACATAATGGAGGTGTGTGAATTCAGAATGGAGGTGTGAAGTCATAGAAAGGAGGTATGGGAAGTCATAGAATGGAGGAGTGTGAAGTCATAGATTGGAGGTGAGTGAAGTCACAGATTCGAGGTCTGTGAAGTCATAGAATGGAGGTGTGTGAAGTCGAATGAAGGTGTGTGAAGTCATAGAATGTAGGTGTGTGAACTCATAGAATGGAGGTGTGTGACGTCCCAAGGGAAGTGTGTGAAGTCATAGAATGGAGGTGTGTGAAGTCACACAATGGAAGTGTGTGAAGTCAAAATGGAGGTGTGTGACGTCCTAAAATGGAGGTGTGAGAAGTCATAGAATGGAGGTGTGTGAAAACATAGAATAGAGGTTTGTGAAGTCACAGAATGGAGGTGTGTGAACTCAGAATGAAGGTGTGTGAAGCCACAGAATGGAGGTGTGTGAAGTCATCGTATGAAGGTATGTGAAATCATAGAATGGAAGTGTGTGAAGTCATAGAATGGAGGTGTGCAAAGTCATACAATGAAGTTGTGTGAAGTCATAGAATGGAGGTGTGTGAAGTCACAGAAGAGAGGTGTGTGAAGTCAGAATAGAGGTGTGCAAAGTCATAGAATGGAGGTGTGTGAAGTCAGAATGGAGGTGTGAAGTCATAGAAAGGAGGTGTGGGAAGTCATAGAATGGAGGAGTGTGAAGTCATAGATTGGAGGTGAGTGAAGTCACAGATTCGAGGTCTGTGAAGTCATAGAATGGAGGTGTGTGAAGTCGAATGAAGGTGTTTGAAGTCATAGAATGTAGGTGTGTGAACTCATACAATGGAGGTGTGTGACGTCCCAATGGAAGTGTGTGAAGTCATAGAATGGAGGTGTGTGAAGTCACAGAATGGAAGTGTGTGAAGTCAAAATGGAGGTGTGTGACGCCCTAAAAAGGAGGTGTGAGAAGTCATAGAATGGAGGTGTATGAACTCAGAATGGAGGTGTGTGAAGGCACAGAATGGAGGTGTGTGAACTCAGAATGGAGGTGTGTGAAGGCACAGAATGGAGGTGTGTGAAGTCATCGTATGAAGGTATGTGAAATCATAGAATGGAAGTGTGTGAAGTCATAGAATGGAGGAGTGTGAAGTCACAGAATGGATTGTATGAACTCATAGAATGGAGGTGTGTGAAGTCACAGAATTGAGGTGTTTGAAGTCATATATAGGAGGTGTGTGAAGTCAAAATGGATGTGTGAATTCATAGAATGGAGGTGTGTGAAGTCACAGAATTGAGGTGTTTGAAGTCATATTTTGGAGGTGTGTAAAGTCAAAATGGTTGTGTGAAGTCATAGAATGGAGGTGTGTGAAGTCACAGAATTGAGGTGTGTGAAGTCACACAATGGAGGTGTGTGAAGTCATAGAATGGAGGTCTGTGAAGTCAAAGAATGGAGGTGTGTAAAGTCATAGAAAGGATGTTTGTTAAGTAAGAATGAAGGTGTGTTAAGTCATAGAATGGAGGTGTGTGAAGGCACAGAATGGAGGTGTGTGAAGTCATAGAATGGAGCTGTGTGAAGTCAGAATGGAGGTGTGTGAAGTCACAGAATGGAGGTGTGTGATCTCAGAATGGAGCTGTGTGAAGTCACAGAATGGAGTTGTGTTAAGTCACAGAGTGGAGGTGTGTGAACACAGAATGGAGGTGTGTGAAGTCACAGAATCTAGGTGTGTGAAGTCATAGAATGGAGGTGTGTGAAGTCATAGAATGAAGGTGTGTGAAGTCATAATTGAGGCGTGTGAAGTCACAGAATTGAGGTGTGTGAAGTCACAGAACGGAGGTGTGTGAAGTCATAGAATGGAAGTGTGTGAAGTCAGAATGGAGGTGTGTGAACTCAGATTGGAGGTGTGGGAAGTCACAATGGAGGTGTGTGAAGTTATAGAATGGAGGTGTGTGAAGTCACAGAATGGAGGGGTGTGAAGTCAAAGACTGGAGGTGTGTGAACTCATAGAATGGAGGTGTGTGAACTCATAGAATGGAGGTGTGTGAAGTCACAGAATGAAGGTGCGTTAAGTCACAGAATGGAGGTTTGTGAACACAGAATGTAGGTGTGTGAAGTCACAGAATGGAGGTGTGGGATTTCATAGAATGGAGTTGTGTGAAGTCACAGAATGGAGTTGTGTGAATAAATAGAATGGAGGTGTGAGAAATCATAAAATGGAGGTATGTGAAGTCACAGAATGGAGGTGTGTGAAGTCACAGAATGGAGGTGTGTGAAGTCACAGAATGGATGTGTGTGAACTCACAATGGAGGTGTGTGAAGTCAAAGAATGGAGGTGTGTGAAGTCATAGAATGGAATTGTGTGAAGTCATGGAATGGAGGTGTGTGAAGTCAAAGAATGGAGGTGTGTGAAGTCAAACAATAAAGGTGTGTGAAGTCACAGAATGGAGGTGTGTGAACTCATAGAATGGAGGTGCATGAAGACAAAGAATGGAGGTGTGTGAATTCATTGAATGAAGGTGTGTGAAGTCATGGAATGGAGGTGTGTGAAGTCAGATGGAGTTGTGTGAAGTCATAGAATGGAGGTGTGTGAAGTCAGAATGGAGGTGTGTGAAGTCATAGAATGGAGGTGTGTGAAGTCAGAATGGAGGTGTGTGAACTCATAGAATGGAGGTGTGTGAAGTCACAATGCAGGTGTGCGAAGTCATAGAATGGGGTGTGTGAGGTCATAGAATGCAGGTGTGTGAAGTCACAGAATGGAGGTGTGTGAAGTCATAGAATGGAGGTGTGTGAAGTCACAGAATGGAGGTGTGTGAAGACACAGAATGGAGGTTTGTGAAGTCATAGAATTTAGGTGAGTGAAGTCATAGAATGGAGGTGTTTGACGTCAGAGAATGGAGGTGTGTGAAATCAGAATGGAGGTTTATGAAGTCACAGAATGGAGGTGTGTGAACTCAGAATGGAGGTGTGTGAAGTCACAGAATGGAGGTGTGTGAAGTCATAGCATGGAGGTATGTGAAATCATAGAATGGAAGTGTGTGAAATCATAGAATGGAGGTGTGTGAAGTCATACAATGAAGGTGTGTGAAGTCATAGAATGGAGGTGTGTGAAGTCACAGAAGGGAGGTGTGTGGAGACACATAATGGAGGTGTGTGAAGGCAAAATGGAGGTGTGTGACGTCATAAAATGTAGGTGTGTGAAGTCATAGATTGGAGGTGTGTGAAATCATAGAATGGAGGTTTGTGAAGTCACAGAATGGAGGTGTGTGAAGTCATAGAATGGAGGTATGTGAAGTCAAATTGGAGGGGTGTGAAGTTGGAGAATGGAGGTGTGGGAAGTCACAGAATGGAGGTGGGTGAAGTCACAGAATGGAGGTGTGTGAAGTCAAAGAATGGAGGTGTGTGAAGTCACAGAATGGACGGGTATGACTTCATAGAATGGAGGTGTGTGAAGTCAGAGAATTGAGGTGTTTGAAGTTATATATTGGAGTTTTGTGAAGTCAAAATGGATGTGTGAAGTCATAGAATGGAGGTGTGTGAAGTCGGAGAATGGAGGTGTGTGAAGTCACAGAATGGAGCTGTGTGAAGTCACAGAATGGAGGTGTGTGAAGTCACAGAATGGAGGTGTGTGAAGTCAAAGAATGGAGGTGTGTGAAGTCACAGAATGGAGGTGTGTGAAGTCATAGAATGGAGGTGTGTGAAATCATAGAATGAAGGTTTGTGAAGTCACAGAATGGAGGTGTGTGAAGTCATAGAATGGAGGTGTGTGAAGTCACAGAATGGAGCTGTGTGAAGTCATAGCATGGAGGTACGTGAAATCATAGAATGGAAGTGTGTGAAGTCATAGAATGGAGGTGTGTGAAGTCATACAATGAAGGTGTGTGAAGTCATAGAATGGAGATGTGTGAAGTCACAGAAGGGAGGTGTGTGGAGTCACATAATGGAGGTGTGTGAAGTCAAAATGGAGGTGTGTGACGTCATAAAATGTAGGTGTGTGAAGTCATAGATTGGAGGTGTGTGAAATCATAGAATGGAGGTTTGTGAAGTCACAGAATGGAGGTGTGTGAAGTGATAGAATGGAGTTATGTGAGGTCAAATTAGAGGGGTGTGAAGTCAGAGAATGGAGGTGTGGGAAGTCACAGAATGGAGGTGGGTGAAGTCACAGAATGGAGTTGTGTGAAGTCAAAGAATGGAGGTGTGTGAAGTCACAGAATTGAGGTGTTTGAAGTTATATATTGGAGTTGTGTGAAGTCAAAATGGATGTGTGAAGTCATAGAATGGAGGTGTGTGAATTCGGAGAATGGAGGTGTGTGTAGTCATAGAATGGAGCTGTGTGAAGTCACAGAATGGGGGTGTGTGAAGTCACAGAATGGAGGTGTGTGAAGTCAAAGAATGGAGGTGTGTGAAGTCATAGAATGGAGGCGTGTGAAGTCATAGAATATAGGTTTGTGAAGTAAGAATGAAGGTGTGTGAAGTCATAGAATGGAGGTGTGTGAAGTCACAGAATGGAGGTGTGTGAAGTCATAGAATGGAGGTGTGTGAAGTCATAGAACGGAGTTGTGTGACGTCATATAATGGAGGTGTGTGAAGTCACATAATGGAGGTGTGTGAATTCAGAATGGAGGTGTGAAGTCATAGAAAGGAGGTGTGGGAAGTCATAGAATGGAGGAGTGTGAAGTCATAGATTGGAGGTGAGAGAAGTCACAGATTCGAGGTCTGTGAAGTCATAGAATGGAGGTGTGTGAAGTCGAATGAAGGTGTGTGAAGTCATAGAATGTAGGTGTGTGAACTCATAGAATGGAGGTGTGTGACATCCCAATGGAAGTGTGTGAAGTCATAGAATGGAGGTGTGTGAAATCATAGAATGAAGGTTTGTGAAGTCACAGAATGGAGGTGTGTGAAGTCATAGAATGGAGGTATGTGAAGTCACAGAATGTAGCTGTGTGAAGTCATAGAATGGAGGTATGTGAAATCGTAGAATGGAAGTGTGTGAAGTCATAGAATGGAGGTGTGAGAAGTCATACAATGAAGGTGTGTGAAGTCATAGATTGGAGGTGTGTGAAGTCACAGAAGGGAGGTGTGTGGAGTCACATAATGGAGGTGTGTGAAGTCAAAATGGAGGTGTGTCACGTCATAAAATGTAGGTGTGTGAAGTCATAGATTGGAGGTGTGTGAAATCATAGAATGGAGGTTTGTGAAGTCACAGAATGGAGGTGTGTGAAGTCATAGAATGGAGGTATGTGAGGTCAAATTGGAGCGGTGTGAAGTCGGAGAATGGAGGTGTGGGAAGTCACAGAATGGAGGTGGGTGAAGTCACAGAATGGAGGTGTGTGAAGTCAAAGAATGGAGGTGTGTGAAGTCACAGAATTGAGGTGTTTGAAGTTATATATTGGAGTTGTGTGAAGTCAAAATGGATGTGTGAAGTCATAGAATGGATGTGTGTGAATTCGGAGAATGGAGGTGTGTGAAGTCAAAGAATGGAGGTGTGTGAAGTCGTAGAATGGAGGTGTGTGAAGTCATAGAATATAGGTTTGTGAAGTAAGAATGAAGGTGTGTGAAGTCATAGAATGGAGGTTTGTGAAGTCGTAGAATGGAGGTGTGTGAAGTCATAGAATATAGGTTTGTGAAGTAAGAATGAAGGTGTGTGAAGTCATAGACTGGAGGTGTGTGAAGTCACAGAATGGAGGTGTGTGAAGTCATAGAATGGAGGTGTGTGAAGTCATAGAACGGAGTTGTGTGACGTCATATAATGGAGGTGTGTGAAGTCACATAATGGAAGTGTGTGAATTCAGAATGGAGGTGTGAAGTCATAGAAATCAGGTGTGGGAAGTCATGGAATGGAGGAGTGTTAAGTCATAGATTGGAGGTGAGTGAAGTCACAGATTCGAGGTCTGTGAAGTCATAGAATGGAGGTGTGTGATGTCGAATGAAGGTGTGTGAAGGCACAGAATGGAGGTGTGTGAAGTCTTCGTATGAAGGTATGTGAAATCACAGAATGGACGGTACGAAGTCATAGAATGGAGGTGTGTGAAGTCACAGAATTGAGGTGTTTGAAGTCATATATCAGAGGTGTGTGAAGTCAAAATGGATGTGTGAAATCATATAATGGAAGTGTGTGAAATCATAGAATGAGGGTGTGTGAGGTCATAGAATGGAGGTGTGTGAAGTCACAGAATGGAGGTGTGTGAAATTATAAAAGGGAGGTTTATGAAGTCATAGAATGGAAGTGTGTGAAGTCACCAATGGAGGTTTGTGAAGTCACACAATAGAGGTGTGTGAAGTCAAAGAATGGAAGTGTGTGAAGTCATAGAATGGAGGTGTGTGAAGTCAGAATGGAGATGTGTGAAGTCACCAAATGGAGTTGTGTGAACTCAGAATGAAGGTGTGTGAAGTCACAGAATGGAGGTTTGTGAAGTCAGAATAGAGGTGGGCAAAGTCATAGAATGAAGGTGTGTGAAGTCACAATGGGGGTGTGTGAAGTCATAGAATGCAGGTGTGTGAAGTCAGAATAGAAGTGTGTGAAGTCATAGAATGGAGGTGTGTGAAGTCACAGAATGGAGGTGTGGAAAGTCACAGAATGGAAGTGTGTGAAGTCATAGAATGGAGGTGTGTGAAGTCACAGAATGGATGGTATGAACTCATAGAATGGAGGTGTGTGAAATCAAAGAATTGAGGTGTTTGAAGTCATATATAGGAGGTTTGTGAAGTCAAAATGGATATGTGAATTCATAGAATGGAGGTGTGTGAAGTCATAGAATGGAGGTGTGTGAAGTCATAGAATGGAAGTGTGTGAAGTCACAGAATGGAGGTGTGTTAAGTCACAGAATGGAGGTGTGTGAAGTCATAGAATGGAGTTGTGTGAAGTCATAGAATGTATGTTTGTGAAGTAAGAAAGAAGGTGTGTGAAGTCATAGAATGGAGGTGTGTGAAGTCACAGAATGGAGGTGTGTGAAGTCATAGAATGGAGGTGTGTGAAGTCATAGAATGGAAGTGTGTGAAGTCACAGAATGGAGGTGTGTGAAGTCACAGAATGGAGGTGTGTGAAGTCACAGAATGGAGGTGTGTGAAGTCATAGATTGGAGGTGAGTGAAGACACAGATTCGAGGTCTGTGAAGTCATAGAAGGGAGGTGTGTGAAGTCGAATGAAGGTGTGTGAAGTCATAGAATGTAGGTGTGTGAACTCATAGAATGGAGGTGTGTGACGTCCCAAGGGAAGTGTGTGAAGTCATAGAATGGAGGTGTGTGAAGTCACACAATGGAAGTGTGTGAAGTCAAAATGGAGGTGTGTGACGTCCTAAAATGGAGGTGTGAGAAGTCATAGAATGGAGGTGTGTGAAAACATAGAATAGAGGTTTGTGAAGTCACAGAATGGAGGTGTGTGAACTCAGAATGGAGGTGTGTGAAGGCACAGAATGGAGGTGTGTGAAGTCATCGTATGAAGGTATGTGAAATCATAGAATGGAAGTGTGTGAAGTCATAGAATGGAGGTGTTCGAAGTCATACAATGAAGTTGTGTGAAGTCATAGAATGGAGGTGTGTGAAGTCACAGAAGAGAGGTGTGTGAAGTCAGAATAGAGGTGTGCAAAGTCATAGAAAGGAGGTGTGTGAATTCAGAATGGAGGTGTGAAGTCATAGAAAGGAGGTGTGGGAAGTCATAGAATGGAGGAGTGTGAAGTCATAGATTGGAGGTGAGTGAAGTCACAGATTCGAGGTCTGTGAAGTCATAGAATGGAGGTGTGTGAAGTCGAATGAAGGTGTTTGAAGTCATAGAATGTAGGTGTGTGAACTCATAGAATGGAGGTGTGTGACGTCCCAATGGAAGTGTGTGAAGTCATAGAATGGAGGTGTGTGAAGTCACAGAATGGAAGTATGTGAAGTCAAAATGGAGGTGTGTGACGCCCTAAAATGGAGGTGTAAGAAGTCATAGAATGGAGGTGTGTGAACTCAGAATGGAGGTGTGTGAAGGCACAAAATGGAGGTGTGTGAACTCAGAATGGAGGTGTGTGAAGGCACAGAATGGAGGTGTGTGAAGTCATCGTATGAAGGTATGTGAAATCATAGAATGGAAGTGTGTGAAGTCATAGAATGGAGGAGTGTGAAGTCACAGAATGGATGGTATGAACTCATAGAATGGAGGTGTGTGAAGTCACAGAATTGAGGTGTTTGAAGTCATATATAGGAGGTGTGTGAAGTCAAAATGGATGTGTGAATTCATAGAATGGAGGTGTGTGAAGTCACAGAATTGAGGTGTTTGAAGTCATATTTTGGAGGTATATAAAGTCAAAATGGATGTGTGAAGTCATAGAATGGAGGTGTTTGAAGTCACAGAATGGACGGTACGAAGTCATAGAATGGAGGTGTGTGAAGTCACAGAATTGAGGTGTTTGAAGTCATATATTAGAGGTGTGTGAAGTCAAAATGGATGTGTGAAATCATATAATGGAAGTGTGTGAAATCATAGAATGAGGGTGTGTGAGGTCATAGAATGGAGGTGTGTGAAGTCACAGAATGGAGGTGTGTGAAATTATAAAAGGGAGGTTTATGAAGTCATAGAATGGAAGTGTGTGAAGTCACCAATGGAGGTGTGTGAAGTCAGAGAATGGAGGTATGTGAAGTCACAGAATGGAGGTGTGTGAACTCAGAATGGAGGTTTGTGAAGTCACAGAATAGAGGTGTGTGAAGTCAAAGAATGGAAGTGTGTGAAGTCATAGAATGGAGGTGTGTGAAGTAAGAATGGAGATGTGTGAAGTCACCGAATGGAGTTGTGTGAACTCAGAATGGAGGTGTGTGAAGTCACAGAATGGAGGATTGTGAAGTCAGAATAGAGGTGGGCAAAGTCATAGAATGAAGGTGTGTGAAGTCACAATGGAGGTGTGTGAAGTCATAGAATGGAGGTGTGTGAAGTCACAATAGAGGTGTGTGAAGTCATAGAATGGAGGTGTGTGAAGTCACAGAATGGAGGTGTGGGAAGTCACAGAATGGAAGTGTGTGAAGTCATAGAATGGAGGTGTATGAAGTCACAGAATGGATGGTATGAACTCATAGAATGGAGGTGTGTGAAGTCACAGAATTGAGGTTTTTGAAGTCATATATAGGAGGTGTGTGAAGTCAAAATGGATGTGTGAATTCATAGAATGGAGGTGTGTGAAGTCACAGAATTGAGGTGTTTGAAGTCATATATTGGAGGTGTGTAAAGTCAAAATGGATGTGTGAATTCATAGAATGGTGGTGTGTGAAACCATAGAATGAGGGTGTGTGAGGTCATAGAATGGAGGTGTGTGAAGTCACAGAATGGAGGTGTGTGAAGTCATAGAATGGAGGTGTGTGAAGTCATAGAATGGAAGTGTGTGAAGTCACAGAATGGAGGTGTGTGAAGTCACAGAATGGAGGTGTGTGAAGTCACACAATGGAGGTGTGTGAAGTCATAGAATGGAGGTGTGTGAAGTCATAGAATGTATGTTTGTGAAGTAAGAAGGAAGGTGTGTGAAGTCATAGAATGGAGGTGTGTGAAGTCACAGAATGGAGGTGTGTGAAGTCATAGAATGGAGGTGTGTGAAGTCATAGAATGGAAGTGTGTGAAGTCACAGATGGAGGTGTGTGAAGTCACAGAATTGAGGTGTGTGAAGTCACAGAATGGAGGTGTGTGAAGTCATAGAAAGGAGTTATGTGAAGTCATAGAATGTATGTTTGTGAAGTAAGAATGAAGGTGTGTGAAGTCATAGAATGGAGGTGTGTGAAGTCACAGAATGGAGGTGTGTGAAGTCATAGAATGGAGGTGTGTGAAGTCATAGAACGGAGTTGTGTGACGTCATATAATGGAGGTGTGTGAAGTCACATAATGGAGTTCTGTGAAGTCAGAATGGAGGTGTGTGAAGTCGAATGAAGGTGTGTGAAGTCATAGAATGTAGGTGTGTGAACTAATAGAATGGAGGTGTGTGACGTCACAATGGAAGTGTGGGAAGTCATAGAACGGAGTTGTGTGACGTCATATAATTGAGGTGTGTGAAGTCACATAATGGAGGTGTGTGAATACAGAATGGAGGTGTGAAGTCATAGAAAGGAGGTATGGGAAGTCATAGAATGGAGGAGTTTGAAGTCATAGATTGGAGGTGAGTGAAGTCACAGATTCGAGGTCTGTGAAGTCATAGAATGTAGGTGTGTGAAGTCAAATGAATGTGTGTGAAGTCATAGAATGTAGGTGTGTGAACTCATAGAATGGAGGTGTGTGACGTCCCAAGGGAAGTGTGTGAAGTCATAGAATGGAGGTGTGTGAAGTCACAGAATGTAAGTGTGTGAAGTCAAAATGGAGGTGTGTGACGTCCTAAAATGGAGGTGTGAGAAGTCATAGAATGGAGGTGTGTGAAAACATAGAATAGAGGTTTGTGAAGTCACAGAATGGAGGTGTGTGAACTCAGAATGGAGGTGTGTGAAGGCACAGAATGGAGGTGTGTGAAGTCATCGTATGAAGGTATGTGAAATCATAGAATGGAAGTTTGTGAAGTCATAGAATGGAGGTGTGCGAATTCATACAATGAAGTTGTGTGAAGTCATAGAATGGAGGTGTGTGAAGTCACAGAAGAGAGGTGTGTGAAGTCAGAATAGAGGTGTGCAAAGTCATAGAATGGAGGTGTGTGAATTCAGAATGGAGGTGTGAAGTCATAGAAAGGAGGTGTGGGAAGTCATACAATGGAGGAGTGTGAAGTCATAGATTGGAGGTGAGTGAAGTCACAGATTCGAGGTCTGTGAAGTCAGAATGGAGGTGTGTGAAGTCGAATGAAGGTGTTTGAAGTCATACAATGCAGGTGTGTGAACTCATAGAATGGAGGTGTGTGACGTCCCAATGGAAGTGTGTGAAGTCATAGAATGGAGGTGTGTGAAGTCACAGAAAGGAAGTGTGTGAAGTCAAAATGGAGGTGTGTGACGCCCTAAAATGGAGGTGTGAGAAGTCATAGAATGGAGGTGTGTGAACTCAGAATGAAGGTGTGTGAAGGCACAGAATGGAGGGTGTGTGAACTCAGAATGGAGGTGTGTGAAGGCACAGAATGGAGGTGTGTGAAGTCATCGTATGAAGGTATGTGAAATCATAGAATGGAAGTGTGTAAAGTCATAGAATGGAGGAGTGTGAAGTCACAGAATGGATGGTATGAACTCATAGAATGGAGGTGTGTGAAGTCACAGAATTGAGGTGTTTGAAGTCATATATAGGAGGTGTGTGAAGTCAAAATGGATGTGTGAATTCATAGAATGGAGGTGTGTGAAGTCACAGAATTGAGGTGTTTGAAGTCATATTTTGGAGGTGTGTAAAGTCAAAATGGATGTGTGAAGTCATAGAATGGAGGTGTTTGAAGTCACAGAATGGACGGTACGAAGTCATAGAATGGAGGTGTGTGAAGTCACAGAATTGAGGTGTTTGAAGTCATATATTAGAGGTGTGTGAAGTCAAAATGAATGTGTGAAATCATATAATGGAAGTGTGTGAAATCATAGAATGAGGGTGTGTGAGGTCATAGAATGGAGGTGTGTGAAGTCACAGAATGGAGGTGTGTGAAATTATAAAAGGGAGGTTTATGAAGTCATAGAATGGAAGTGTGTGAAGTCACCAATGGAGGTGTGTAAAGTCACAGAATGGAGGTGTGTGAAGTCACAGAATTTAGGTGTGTGAACTCAGAATGGAGGTTTGTGAAGTCACAGAATAGAGGTGTGTGAAGTCAGAGAATGGAAGTGTGTGAAGTCATAGAATGGAGGTGTGTGAAGTCAGAATGGAGTTGTGTGAAGTCACCGAATGGAGTTGTGTGAACTCAGAATGGAGGTGTGTGAAGTCACAGAATGGAGGTTTGTGAAGTCAGAATAGAGGTGGGCAAAGTCATAGAATGAAGGTGTGTGAAGTCACAATGGAGGTGTGTGAAGTCACAGAATGGAGGTGTGTGAAGTCAGAATAGAGGTGTGTGAAGTCATAGAATGGAGGTGTGTGAAGTCACAGAATGGAGGTGTGGGAAGTCACAGAATGGAAGTGTGTGAAGTCATAGAATGGAGGTGTGTGAAGTCAGAGAATGGATGGTATGAACTCATAGAATGGAGGTGCGTGAAGTCACAGAATTGAGGTGTTTGAAGTCATGTATAGGAGGTGTGTGAAGTCAAAATGGATGTGTGAATTCATAGAATGGAGGTGTGTGAAGTCACAGAATTGAGGTGTTTGAAGTCATATATTGGAGGTGTGTAAAGTCAAAATGGATGTGTGAATTCATAGAATGGAGGTGTGTGAAACCATAGAATGAGGGTGTGTGAGGTCATAGAATGGAGGTGTGTGAAGTCACAGAATGGAGGTGTGTGAAGTCATAGAATGGAGGTGTGTGAAGTCATAGAATGGAAGTGTGTGAAATCACAGAATGGAGGTGTGTGAAGTCACAGAATGGAGGTGTGTGAAGTCACAGAATGGAGGTGTGTGAAGTCACACAATGGAACTGTGTGAAGTCAAAATGGAGGTGTGTGACGTCCTAAAATGGAGGTGTGAGAAGTCATAGAATGGAGGTGTGTGAAAACATAGAAGAGAGGTTTGTGAAGTCACAGAATGGAGTTGTGTGTACTCAGAATGGAGGTGTGTGAAGGCACAGAATGGAGGTGTGTGAAGTCATCGTATGAAGGTATGTGAAATCATAGAATGGAAGTGTGAGAAGTCATAGAATGGAGGTGTGCGAAGTCATACAATGAAGTTGTGTGAAGTCATAGAATGGAGGTGTGTGAAGTCACAGAAGAGAGGTGTGTGAAGTCAGAATAGAGGTGTGCAAAGTCATAGAATGGAGGTGTGTGAATTCAGAATGGAGGTGTGAAGTCATAGAAAGGAGGTGTGGGAAGTCATAGAATGGAGGAGTGTGAAGTCATACATTGGAGGTGAGTGAAGTCACAGATTCGAGGTCTGTGAAGTCATAGAATGGAGGTGTGTGAAGTCGAATGAAGGTGTTTGAAGTCATAGAATGTAGGTGTGAGAACTCATACAATGGAGGTGTGTGACGTCCCAATGGAAGTGTGTGAAGTCATAGAATGGAGGTGTTTGAAGTCACAGAATGAAAGTGTGTGAAGTCAAAATGGAGGTGTGTGACGCCCTAAAATGGAGGTGTGAGAAGTCATAGAATGGATGTGTGTGAACTCAGAATGGAGGTGTGTGAAGGCACAGAATGGAGGTGTGTGAACTCAGAATGGAGGTGTGTGAAGGCACAGAATGGAGGTGTGTGAAGTCATCGTATGAAGGTATGTGAAATCATAGAATGGAGGTGTGTGAAGTCATAGAATGGAGGTGTGTGAAGTCACAGAAGAGAGGTGTGTGAAGTCAGAATAGAGGTGTGCAAAGTCATAAAATGGAGGTGTGTGAAGTCAAAATGGAGGTGTGTGAAGTCATAGAATGGAGGTGTGTGAAGTCAGAATAGAGGTGTGTGAAGTCATAGAATGGAGGTGTGTGTAGTCACAGAATGGAGGTGTGGGAAGTCACAGAATGGAAGTTTGTGAAGTCATAGAATGGAGGAGTGTGAAGTCACAGAATGGATGGTATGAACTCATAGAATGGAGGTGTGTGAAGTCACAGAATTGAGGAGTTTGAAGTCATATATAGGAGGTGTGTGAAGTCAAAATGAATGTGTGAATTCATAGAATGGAGGTGTGTGAAGTCACAGAATTGAGGTGTATTAAGTCATATTTTGGAGGTGTGTAAAGTCAAAATGGATGTGTGAAATCATAGAATGGAGGTTTGTGAAATCATAGAATGAGGGTGTGTGAGGTCATAGAATGGAGGTGTGTGAAGTCACAGAATTGAGGTGTATTAAGTCATATTTTGGAGGTGTGTATAGTCAAAATGGATGTGTGAAGTCATAAAATGGAGGTTTTTGAAGTCACAGAATGGACGGTACGAAGTCATAGAATAGAGGTGTGTGAAGTCACAGAATTGAGGTGTTTGAAGTCATATATTAGAGGTGTGTGAAGTCAAAATGGATGTGTGAAATCATAGAATGGAGGTGTGTGAAATCATAGAATGAGGGTGTGTGAGGTCATAGAATGGAGGTGTGTGAAGTCACAGAATGGAGGTGTGTGAAATTATAAAAGGGAGGTTTATGAAGTCATAGAATGGAAATGTGTGAAGTCACCAATGGAGGTGTGTGAAGTCACAGAATGGAGGTGTGTGAAGTCACAGAAAGGAGGTGTGTGAACTCAGAATGGAGGTTTGTGAAGTCAAAGAATAGAGGTGTGTGAAGTCAAAGAATGGAAGTGTGTGAACTCATAGAATGGAGGTGTGTGAAGTCAGAATGGAGATGTGTGAAGTCACCGAATGGAGTTATGTGAACTCAGAATGGAGATGTGTGAAGTCATTCAATGGAGGTGTGTAAACTCAGAATGGAGGTGTGTGAAGTCGAATGAAGGTGTTTGAAGGCATAGAATGTAGGTGCGTGAACTCATAGAATGGAGGTGTGTGACGTCCCAATGGAAGTGTGTGAAGTCATAGAATGGAGGTGTGTGAAGTCACAGAATGGAAGTGTGTGAAGTCAAAATGGAGGTGTGTGACGTCCTAAAATGGAGGTGTGAGAAGTCATAGAATGGAGGTGTGTGAAATCATAGAATAGAGTTTTGTGAAGTCACAGAATGGAGGTGTGCGAAGTCATAAAATGAAGGTGTGTGAAGTCATAGAATGGAGGTGTGTGAAGTCACAGAAGAGAGGTGTGTGAAGTCAGAATAGAGGTGTGCAAAGTCATAGAATGGAGGTGTGTGAAGTCAGAATGGAGGTGTGTTAAGTCAGAATAGAGGTGTGTGAAGTCATAGAATGGAGGTGTGTGAAGTCACAGAATGGAGGTGTGGGAAGTCACAGAATGGAAGTGTGTGAAGTCATAGAATGGAGGTGTGTGAAGTCACAGAATGGATGGTATGAACTCATAGATTGGAGGTGTGTGAAGTCACAGAATTGAGGTGTTTGAAGTCATATATAGGAGGTGTGTAAAGTCAAAATGGATGTGTGAATTCATAGAATGGAGGTGTGTGAAACCATAGAATGAGGGTGTGTGAGGTCATAGAATGGAGGTGTGTGAAGTCACAGAATGGAGGTGTGTGAAGTCATAGAATGGAGGTGTGTGAAGTCATAGAATGGAAGTGTGTGAAGTCACAGAATGGAGGTGTGTGAAGTCACAGAATGGAGGTGTGTGAAGTCACAGAATGGAGGTGTGTGATCACAGAATGGAGGTGCGTGAAGTCACAGAATGGAGGTGTGTGAAGTCATAGAATGGAAGTGTGTGAAGTCATAGAATGGAGGTGTGTGAAGTCAGAATGGAGGTGTGTAAAGTCACCGAATGGAGTTGTGTGAACTCAGAATGGAGGTGTGTGAAGTCACAGAATGGAGGTTTGTGAAGTCATAGAATGGGGTTGTGTGAAGTCATAGAATGGATGTTTCTGAAGTAAGAATGAAGGTGTGTGAAGTCATAGAATGGAGGTATGTGAACACATAGAATGGAGGTGTGTGAATTCACAGAATGAAGGTGTGTGAAGTCAGAATGGAGGTGTGTAGTCATAGATTGCAGGTGGTGAAGTCATAGAAAGGAGGTGTGGAAAGTCATAGAATGGAGGAGTGTGAAGTCATAGAGTGCAGGTGAGTGAAGTCACAGATTCGAGGTCTGTGAAGTCATAGAATGGAGGTGTGTGATGCCAGAATGCAGGTGTGTGAAGTCACATAATGGAGGTGTGTGAAGTCAGAATAGATGTGTGCGAAGTCATAGAATGGAGATGTGTGAAGTCAGAATGTAGCTGTGTGAAGTCATAGAATGGAGGTGAGTGAAGTCAGAAGGCGGTGTGTGAACTCAAAGAATGATGGTGTGTGAAGTCACAATGGAGGTGTGTGAAGTCATAGAATGGAGGTTTTTGAAGTCACAGAATGGAGGTGTGTGAAGTCATAGAATGGAGGTGTGTGAAGTCAGATTGGAGGTGTGTGAAGTCATAGAATGGAGGTGTGTGAAATCATAGACTAGAGGTGTGTGAAATCACAGAATTGAGGTGTGTGAAGTCAGAATGGAGGTGTGTGAAGTCAGAATGGAGGGGTGTGAAGTCATAGAATGCAGGTGTGTGAATTCACAATGCATTTGTGTGAACTCATACAATGGAGGTCTGTGAAGTCACAATGTAGGTGTGTGGAGTCACAGAATGGATGTGTGTGAAGTCATAGAATGGAGGTGTGTGAAGTCACAGAATGGAGGTGTGTGAAGTCATATATTGGAGGTTTGTGAAGTCATAGAATGGAGGTGTGTGAAGTAATAGAATGGAGGTGTGTCAAGTCACAGATTGAAGGTGTGTGAAGTCACAGAATGGGGTGTGTGAACTCAGAATGGAGGTGTGTGAAGTCACAGAATGGAGGTGTGTGAAGTCATAGAATGGATGTTTCTGAAGTAAGAATGAAGTTGTGTGAAGTCATAGAATGGAGGTGTGTGAAGTCAAAATGGTGGTGTGTGAACTCATAGAATGGAGGTGTGTGAACTCATGGAATTGAGGTGTGTGAAGTCACAGAATGGAGGTGTGTGAAGTCATAGAATGGAGGTGTGAGAATTCACAGAATGGAGGTGTGTGAAGTCATAGAATGGAGGTGTGTGAAGTCATTGAATTTAGGTGTGTGAAGTCATAGATTGGAGGTGTGTAAAGTCACAGAGTGGAGGTGTGTGAAATCACAAAATGGAGGTGTGTGAACTCAGAATGGAGGTGTGTGAAGTCACAGAATGGAGGTGTGTGAAGTCATAGAATGGAGGTGTGTGAAGTCACACAATGGTGGTGTGTGAAGTCACAGAATGGAGGTGTGTGAAGTCAGAATACATGTGTGCGAAGTAATAGAATGGAGCTGTGTGAAGTCAGAATGGAGCTGTGTGAAGTCATAGAATGGAGGTGAGTGAAGTCAGAATGGCGCTGTGTAAACTCATAGAATGATGGTGTGTGAAGTCACAATGGAGGTGTGTGAAGTCATAGAATGGAGGTTTTTGAAGTCACAGAATATAGGTGTGTGAATTCATAGAATGGAGGTGTGTGAGGTCAGATTGGAGGTGTGTGAAGTCATAGAATGGAGGTGTGTCAACTCAAAAGGAGGTGTGTGAACTCATAGAATGGAGGTGTGTGAAGTCATAGAATGGAGGTGTGTGAAATCATAGAATGGAGGTGTGTGAAGTCACAGAATTGAGGTGTGTGAAGTCAGAATGGAGGTGTGTGAAGTCAGAATGGAGGTGTGTGAAGTCACAGAATGGATGTGTGTGAAGTCATAGAATGGAGGTGTGTGAAATCATAGAATGGAGGTGTGTGAAGTCACAGAATTGAGGTGTGTGAAGTCAGAATGGAGGTTTGTGAAGTCAGAATGGAGGTGTGTGAAGTCAGAATGGAGGGGTGTGAAGTCATAGAATGCAGGTGTGTGAATTCACAATGCATTTGTGTGAACTCATAGAATGGAGGTCTGTGAAGTCACAATGTAGGTGTGTGGAGTCACAGAATGGAGGTGTGTGAAGTCATAGAATGGAGGTGTGTGAAGTCACAGAATGGAGGTGTGTGAAGTCATATATTGGAGGTTTGTGAAGTCATAGAATGGAGGTGTGTCAAGTCACAGATTGAAGGTGTGTGAAGTCACAGAATGGTGTGTGTGAAATAAAAATGGAGGTGTGTGAAGTCACAGAATGGAGGTGTGTGAAGTCATAGAATGGATGTTTCTGAAGTAAGAATGAAGGTGTGTGAAGTCATAGAATGGAGGTGTGTGAAGTCAAAATGGTGGTGTGTGAACTCATAGAATGGAGGTGTGTGAACTCATGGAATTGAGGTGTGTGAAGTCACAGAATGGAGGTGTGTGAAGTCATAGAATGGAGGTGTGAGAAGTCACAGAATGGAGGTGTGTGAAGTCATAGAATGGAGGTGTGTGAAGTCATAGAATTTAGGTGTGTGAAGTCATAGATTGGAGGTGTGTAAAGTCACAGAATGGAGGTGTGTGAAATCACAAAATGGAAGTGTGTGAACTCAGAAGGGAGGTGTGTGAAGTCACAGAATGGAGGTGTGTGAATTCATAGAATGGATGTTTCTGAAGTAAGAATGAAGGTGTGTGAAGTCATAGAATGGAGGTGTGTGAAGTCAAAATGGTGGTGTGTGAACTCATAGAATGGAGGTGTGAGAAGTCACAGAATGGAGGTGTGTGAAGTCATAGAATGGAGGTGTGTGAAGTCATAGAATTGAGGTGTGAGAAGTCACAGAATGGAGGTGTGTGAAGTCATAGAATGGAGGTGTGTGAAGTCATAGAATTTTGGTGTGTGAAGTCATAGAATGGAGGTGTGTGAAGTCAGAGAATGGAGGTGTGTGAAATCACAAATTGGATGTGTGTGAACTCAGAATGGAGGTGTGTGAAGTCACAGAATGGAGGTGTGTGAAGTCATAGAATGGAGGTGTGTGAAGTCACATAATGGAGGTGTGTGAAGTCAGAATAGATGTGTGCGAAGTCATAGAATGGAGATGTGTGAAGTCAGAATGTAGCTGTGTGAAGTCATAGAATGGAGGTGAGTGAAGTCAGAAGGCGGTGTGTGAACTCAAAGAATGATGGTGTGTGAAGTCACAATGGAGGTGTGTGAAGTCATAGAATGGAGGTTTTTGAAGTCACAGAATGGAGGTGTGTGAAGTCATAGAATGGAGGTGTGTGAAGTCAGATTGGAGGTGTGTGAAGTCATAGAATGGAGGTGTGTGAAATCATAGACTAGAGGTGTGTGAAATCACAGAATTGAGGTGTGTGAAGTCAGAATGGAGGTGTGTGAAGTCAGAATGGAGGGGTGTGAAGTCATAGAATGCAGGTGTGTGAATTCACAATGCATTTGTGTGAACTCATACAATGGAGGTCTGTGAAGTCACAATGTAGGTGTGTGGAGTCACAGAATGGATGTGTGTGAAGTCATAGAATGGAGGTGTGTGAAGTCACAGAATGGAGGTGTGTGAAGTCATATATTGGAGGTTTGTGAAGTCATAGAATGGAGGTGTGTGAAGTAATAGAATGGAGGTGTGTCAAGTCACAGATTGAAGGTGTGTGAAGTCACAGAATGGGGTGTGTGAACTCAGAATGGAGGTGTGTGAAGTCACAGAATGGAGGTGTGTGAAGTCATAGAATGGATGTTTCTGAAGTAAGAATGAAGTTGTGTGAAGTCATAGAATGGAGGTGTGTGAAGTCAAAATGGTGGTGTGTGAACTCATAGAATGGAGGTGTGTGAACTCATGGAATTGAGGTGTGTGAAGTCACAGAATGGAGGTGTGTGAAGTCATAGAATGGAGGTGTGAGAATTCACAGAATGGAGGTGTGTGAAGTCATAGAATGGAGGTGTGTGAAGTCATTGAATTTAGGTGTGTGAAGTCATAGATTGGAGGTGTGTAAAGTCACAGAGTGGAGGTGTGTGAAATCACAAAATGGAGGTGTGTGAACTCAGAATGGAGGTGTGTGAAGTCACAGAACGGAGGTGTGTGAAGTCATAGAATGGAGGTGTGTGAAGTCACACAATGGTGGTGTGTGAAGTCACAGAATGGAGGTGTGTGAAGTCAGAATAGATGTGTGCGAAGTAATAGAATGGAGCTGTGTGAAGTCAGAATGGAGCTGTGTGAAGTCATAGAATGGAGGTGAGTGAAGTCAGAATGGCGCTGTGTGAACTCATAGAATGATGGTGTGTGAAGTCACAATGGAGGTGTGTGAAGTCATAGAATGGAGGTTTTTGAAGTCACAGAATATAGGTGTGTGAAGTCATAGAATGGAGGTGTGTGAGGTCAGATTGGAGGTGTGTGAAGTCATAGAATGGAGGTGTGTCAACTCAAAAGGAGGTGTGTGAACTCATAGAATGGAGGTGTGTGAAGTCATAGAATGGAGGTGTGTGAAATCATAGAATGGAGGTGTGTGAAGTCACAGAATTGAGGTGTGTGAAGTCAGAATGGAGGTGTGTGAAGTCAGAATGGAGGTGTGTGAAGTCACAGAATGGATGTGTGTGAAGTCATAGAATGGAGGTGTGTGAAATCATAGAATGGAGGTGTGTGAAGTCACAGAATTGAGGTGTGTGAAGTCAGAATGGAGGTTTGTGAAGTCAGAATGGAGGTGTGTGAAGTCAGAATGGAGGGGTGTGAAGTCATAGAATGCAGGTGTGTGAATTCACAATGCATTTGTGTGAACTCATAGAATGGAGGTCTGTGAAGTCACAATGTAGGTGTGTGGAGTCACAGAATGGAGGTGTGTGAAGTCATAGAATGGAGGTGTGTGAAGTCACAGAATGGAGGTGTGTGAAGTCATATATTGGAGGTTTGTGAAGTCATAGAATGGAGGTGTGTCAAGTCACAGATTGAAGGTGTGTGAAGTCACAGAATGGGGTGTGTGAAATAAAAATGGAGGTGTGTGAAGTCACAGAATGGAGGTGTGTGAAGTCATAGAATGGATGTTTCTGAAGTAAGAATGAAGGTGTGTGAAGTCATAGAATGGAGGTGTGTGAAGTCAAAATGGTGGTGTGTGAACTCATAGAATGGAGGTGTGTGAACTCATGGAATTGAGGTGTGTGAAGTCACAGAATGGAGGTGTGTGAAGTCATAGAATGGAGGTGTGAGAAGTCACAGAATGGAGGTGTGTGAAGTCATAGAATGGAGGTGTGTGAAGTCATAGAATTTAGGTGTGTGAAGTCATAGATTGGAGGTGTGTAAAGTCACAGAATGGAGGTGTGTGAAATCACAAAATGGAGGTGTGTGAACTCAGAAGGGAGGTGTGTGAAGTCACAGAATGGAGGTGTGTGAAGTCATAGAATGGATGTTTCTGAAGTAAGAATGAAGGTGTGTGAAGTTATAGAATGGAGGTTTGTGAAGTCAAAATGGTGGTGTGTGAACTCATAGAATGGAGGTGTGTGAACTCATGGAATTGAGGTGTGTGAAGTCACAGAATTGAGGTGTGTGAAGTCAGAATGGAGGTGTGTGAAGTCAGAATGGAGGTGTGTGAAGTCATAGAATGGAGGTGTATGAAGTCACAATGGAGGTGTGTGAAGTCATAGAGTGGAGGTTTTTGAAGTCACAGAATGGAGGTGTGTGAAGTCATAGAATGGAGGTGTGTGAGGTCAGATTGGAGGTGTGTGAAGTCATAGAATGGAGGTGTGTCAACTCAAAAGGAGGTGTGTGAACTCATAGAATGGAGGTGTGTGAAGTCATAGAATGGAGGTGTGTGAAATCATAGAATGGAGGTGTGTGAAGTCACAGAATTGAGGTGTGTGAAGTCAGAATGGAGGTGTGTGAAGTCAGAATGGAGGTGTGTGAAGTCACAGAATGGAGGTGTGTGAAGTCATAGAATGGAGGTGAGTGAAGTCACAGAATGGAGGTGTGTGAAGTCATATATTGGAGGTTTGTGAAGTCATAGAATGGAGGTGTTTGAAGTAATAGAATGGAGGTGTGTCAAGTCACAAATAGAAGGTGTGTGAAGTCACAGAATGAGGTGTGTGAACTCAGAATGGAGGTGTGTGAAGTCATAGAATGGAGGTGTGTGAAGTCATAGAATGGATGTTTCTGCAGTAAGAATGAAGGTGTGTGAAGTTATAGAATGGAGGTTTGTGAAGTCAAAATGGTGGTGTGTGAACTCATAGAATGGAGGTGTGTGAACTCATGGAATTGAGGTGTCTGAAGTCACAGAATGGAGGTGTGTGAAGTCATTTTATGGAGCTCTGTGAAGTTAGAATGGAGGTGTGTGAAGTCACAGAATGGAGGTGTGTAAACTCAGAATGGAGGTGTGTGAAGTCACAGAATCTAGGTGTGTGAAGTCATAGAATGGAGGTGTGTGAAGTCATAGAATGGAGGTTTGTGAAGTCATAATGGAGGCGTGTGAAGTCACAGAAATCAGGTGTGTGAAGTCACAGAATGGAGGTGTGTGAAGTCATAGAATGGAGGTGTGTGAAGTCAGAACGGAGGTGTGTGAACTCAGATTGGTGGTGTGGGAAGTCACAATGGACGTGTGTGAAGTTATAGAATGGAGGTGTGTGAAGTCACAGAATGGAGGGGTGTGAAGTCAAAGACTGGAGGTGTGTGAAGTCATAGAATGGAGGTGTGTGAACTCATAGAATGGAGGTGTGTGAAGTCATAGAATGGAGGTGTGTGAATTAATAGAATGGAGGTGTGAGAAATCATAGAATGGAGGTGTGTGAAGTCACAGAATGGAGGTGTGTGAAGTCACAGAATGGGGTGTGTGAAATAAAAATGGAGGTGTGTGAAGTCACAGAATGGAGGTGTGTGAAGTCATAGAATGGATGTTTCTGAAGTAAGAATGAAGGTGTGTGAAGTCATAGAATGGAGGTGTGTGAAGTCAAAATGGTGGTGTGTGAACTCATAGAATGGAGGTGTGTGAACTCATGGAATTGAGGTGTGTGAAGTCACAGAATGGAGGTGTGTGAAGTCACAGAATGGAGGTGTGTGAAGTCATAGAATGGAGGTGTGTGAAGTCATAGAATTTAGGTGTGTGAAGTCATAGATTGGAGGTGTGTAAAGTCACAGAATGGAGGTGTGTGAAATCACAAAATGGAGGTGTGTGAACTCAGAATGGAGGTGTGTGAAGTCACAGAATGGAGGTGTGTGAAGTCATAGAATGGATGTTTCTGAAGTAAGAATGAAGGTGTGTGAAGTTATAGAATGGAGGTTTGTGAAGTGAAAATGGTGGTGTGTGAACTCATAGAATGGAGGTGTGTGAACTCATGGAATTGAGGTGTGTGAAGTCACAGAATTGAGGTGTGTGAAGTCAGAATGGAGGTGTGTGAAGTCAGAATGGAGGTGTGTGAAGTCATAGAATGGAGGTGTATGAAGTCACAATGGAGGTGTGTGAAGTCATAGAGTGGAGGTTTTTGAAGTCACAGAATGGAGGTGTGTGAAGTCATAGAATGGAGGTGTGTGAGGTCAGATTGGAGGTGTGTGAAGTCATAGAATGGAGGTGTGTCAACTCAAAAGGAGGTGTGTGAACTCATAGAATGGAGGTGTGTGAAGTCATAGAATGGAGGTGTGTGAAATCATAGAATGGAGGTGTGTGAAGTCACAGAATTGAGGTGTGTGAAGTCAGAATGGAGGTGTGTGAAGTCAGAATGGAGGTGTGTGAAGTCACAGAATGGAGGTGTGTGAAGTCATAGAATGGAGGTGAGTGAAGTCACAGAATGGAGGTGTGTGAAGTCATATATTGGAGGTTTGTGAAGTCATAGAATGGAGGTGTTTGAAGTAATAGAATGGAGGTGTGTCAAGTCACAAATAGAAGGTGTGTGAAGTCACAGAATGAGGTGTGTGAACTCAGAATGGAGGTGTGTGAAGTCATAGAATGGAGGTGTGTGAAGTCATAGAATGGATGTTTCTGCAGTAAGAATGAAGGTGTGTGAAGTTATAGAATGGAGGTTTGTGAAGTCAAAATGGTGGTGTGTGAACTCATAGAATGGAGGTGTGTGAACTCATGGAATTGAGGTGTCTGAAGTCACAGAATGGAGGTGTGTGAAGTCATTTTATGGAGCTCTGTGAAGTTAGAATGGAGGTGTGTGAAGTCACAGAATGGAGGTGTGTAAACTCAGAATGGAGGTGTGTGAAGTCACAGAATCTAGGTGTGTGAAGTCATAGAATGGAGGTGTGTGAAGTCATAGAATGGAGGTTTGTGAAGTCATAATGGAGGCGTGTGAAGTCACAGAAATCAGGTGTGTGAAGTCACAGAATGGAGGTGTGTGAAGTCATAGAATGGAGGTGTGTGAAGTCAGAACGGAGGTGTGTGAACTCAGATTGGTGGTGTGGGAAGTCACAATGGACGTGTGTGAAGTTATAGAATGGAGGTGTGTGAAGTCACAGAATGGAGGGGTGTGAAGTCAAAGACTGGAGGTGTGTGAAGTCATAGAATGGAGGTGTGTGAACTCATAGAATGGAGGTGTGTGAAGTCATAGAATGGAGGTGTGTGAATTAATAGAATGGAGGTGTGAGAAATCATAGAATGGAGGTGTGTGAAGTCACAGAATGGAGGTGTGTGAAGTCACAGAATGGGGTGTGTGAAATAAAAATGGAGGTGTGTGAAGTCACAGAATGGAGGTGTGTGAAGTCATAGAATGGATGTTTCTGAAGTAAGAATGAAGGTGTGTGAAGTCATAGAATGGAGGTGTGTGAAGTCAAAATGGTGGTGTGTGAACTCATAGAATGGAGGTGTGTGAACTCATGGAATTGAGGTGTGTGAAGTCACAGAATGGAGGTGTGTGAAGTCACAGAATGGAGGTGTGTGAAGTCATAGAATGGAGGTGTGTGAAGTCATAGAATTTAGGTGTGTGAAGTCATAGATTGGAGGTGTGTAAAGTCACAGAATGGAGGTGTGTGAAATCACAAAATGGAGGTGTGTGAACTCAGAATGGAGGTGTGTGAAGTCACAGAATGGAGGTGTGTGAAGTCATAGAATGGATGTTTCTGAAGTAAGAATGAAGGTGTGTGAAGTTATAGAATGGAGGTTTGTGAAGTGAAAATGGTGGTGTGTGAACTCATAGAATGGAGGTGTGTGAACTCATGGAATTGAGGTGTGTGAAGTCACAGAATTGAGGTGTGTGAAGTCAGAATGGAGGTGTGTGAAGTCAGAATGGAGGTGTGTGAAGTCATAGAATGGAGGTGTATGAAGTCACAATGGAGGTGTGTGAAGTCATAGAGTGGAGGTTTTTGAAGTCACAGAATGGAGGTGTGTGAAGTCATAGAATGGAGGTGTGTGAGGTCAGATTGGAGGTGTGTGAAGTCATAGAATGGAGGTGTGTCAACTCAAAAGGAGGTGTGTGAACTCATAGAATGGAGGTGTGTGAAGTCATAGAATGGAGGTGTGTGAAATCATAGAATGGAGGTGTGTGAAGTCACAGAATTGAGGTGTGTGAAGTCAGAATGGAGGTGTGTGAAGTCAGAATGGAGGTGTGTGAAGTCACAGAATGGAGGTGTGTGAAGTCATAGAATGGAGGTGAGTGAAGTCACAGAATGGAGGTGTGTGAAGTCATATATTGGAGGTTTGTGAAGTCATAGAATGGAGGTGTTTGAAGTAATAGAATGGAGGTGTGTCAAGTCACAAATAGAAGGTGTGTGAAGTCACAGAATGAGGTGTGTGAACTCAGAATGGAGGTGTGTGAAGTCATAGAATGGAGGTGTGTGAAGTCATAGAATGGATGTTTCTGCAGTAAGAATGAAGGTGTGTGAAGTTATAGAATGGAGGTTTGTGAAGTCAAAATGGTGGTGTGTGAACTCATAGAATGGAGGTGTGTGAACTCATGGAATTGAGGTGTCTGAAGTCACAGAATGGAGGTGTGTGAAGTCATTTTATGGAGCTCTGTGAAGTTAGAATGGAGGTGTGTGAAGTCACAGAATGGAGGTGTGTAAACTCAGAATGGAGGTGTGTGAAGTCACAGAATCTAGGTGTGTGAAGTCATAGAATGGAGGTGTGTGAAGTCATAGAATGGAGGTTTGTGAAGTCATAATGGAGGCGTGTGAAGTCACAGAAATCAGGTGTGTGAAGTCACAGAATGGAGGTGTGTGAAGTCATAGAATGGAGGTGTGTGAAGTCAGAACGGAGGTGTGTGAACTCAGATTGGTGGTGTGGGAAGTCACAATGGACGTGTGTGAAGTTATAGAATGGAGGTGTGTGAAGTCACAGAATGGAGGGGTGTGAAGTCAAAGACTGGAGGTGTGTGAAGTCATAGAATGGAGGTGTGTGAACTCATAGAATGGAGGTGTGTGAAGTCATAGAATGGAGGTGTGTGAATTAATAGAATGGAGGTGTGAGAAATCATAGAATGGAGGTGTGTGAAGTCACAGAATGGAGGTGTGTGAAGTCACAGAATGGGGTGTGTGAAATAAAAATGGAGGTGTGTGAAGTCACAGAATGGAGGTGTGTGAAGTCATAGAATGGATGTTTCTGAAGTAAGAATGAAGGTGTGTGAAGTCATAGAATGGAGGTGTGTGAAGTCAAAATGGTGGTGTGTGAACTCATAGAATGGAGGTGTGTGAACTCATGGAATTGAGGTGTGTGAAGTCACAGAATGGAGGTGTGTGAAGTCACAGAATGGAGGTGTGTGAAGTCATAGAATGGAGGTGTGTGAAGTCATAGAATTTAGGTGTGTGAAGTCATAGATTGGAGGTGTGTAAAGTCACAGAATGGAGGTGTGTGAAATCACAAAATGGAGGTGTGTGAACTCAGAATGGAGGTGTGTGAAGTCACAGAATGGAGGTGTGTGAAGTCATAGAATGGATGTTTCTGAAGTAAGAATGAAGGTGTGTGAAGTTATAGAATGGAGGTTTGTGAAGTGAAAATGGTGGTGTGTGAACTCATAGAATGGAGGTGTGTGAACTCATGGAATTGAGGTGTGTGAAGTCACAGAATTGAGGTGTGTGAAGTCAGAATGGAGGTGTGTGAAGTCAGAATGGAGGTGTGTGAAGTCATAGAATGGAGGTGTATGAAGTCACAATGGAGGTGTGTGAAGTCATAGAGTGGAGGTTTTTGAAGTCACAGAATGGAGGTGTGTGAAGTCATAGAATGGAGGTGTGTGAGGTCAGATTGGAGGTGTGTGAAGTCATAGAATGGAGGTGTGTCAACTCAAAAGGAGGTGTGTGAACTCATAGAATGGAGGTGTGTGAAGTCATAGAATGGAGGTGTGTGAAATCATAGAATGGAGGTGTGTGAAGTCACAGAATTGAGGTGTGTGAAGTCAGAATGGAGGTGTGTGAAGTCAGAATGGAGGTGTGTGAAGTCACAGAATGGAGGTGTGTGAAGTCATAGAATGGAGGTGAGTGAAGTCACAGAATGGAGGTGTGTGAAGTCATATATTGGAGGTTTGTGAAGTCATAGAATGGAGGTGTTTGAAGTAATAGAATGGAGGTGTGTCAAGTCACAAATAGAAGGTGTGTGAAGTCACAGAATGAGGTGTGTGAACTCAGAATGGAGGTGTGTGAAGTCATAGAATGGAGGTGTGTGAAGTCATAGAATGGATGTTTCTGCAGTAAGAATGAAGGTGTGTGAAGTTATAGAATGGAGGTTTGTGAAGTCAAAATGGTGGTGTGTGAACTCATAGAATGGAGGTGTGTGAACTCATGGAATTGAGGTGTCTGAAGTCACAGAATGGAGGTGTGTGAAGTCATTTTATGGAGCTCTGTGAAGTTAGAATGGAGGTGTGTGAAGTCACAGAATGGAGGTGTGTAAACTCAGAATGGAGGTGTGTGAAGTCACAGAATCTAGGTGTGTGAAGTCATAGAATGGAGGTGTGTGAAGTCATAGAATGGAGGTTTGTGAAGTCATAATGGAGGCGTGTGAAGTCACAGAAATCAGGTGTGTGAAGTCACAGAATGGAGGTGTGTGAAGTCATAGAATGGAGGTGTGTGAAGTCAGAACGGAGGTGCGTGAACTCAGATTGGAGGTGTGGGAAGTCACAATGGAGGTGTGTGAAGTTATAGAATGGAGGTGTGTGAAGTCACAGAATGGAGGGGTGTGAAGTCAAAGACTGGAGGTGTGTGAAGTCATAGAATGGAGGTGTGTGAACTCATAGAATGGAGGTATGTGAAGTCATAGAATGGAGGTGTGTGAATTAATAGAATGGAGGTGTGAGAAATCATAGAATGGAGGTGTGTGAAGTCACAGAATGGAGGTGTGTGAAGTCACAGAATGGAGGTGTGTGAAGTCACAGAATGGAGGTGTGTGAACTCACAATGGAGGTGTGTGATGTCAAACAATGGAGGTGTGTGAAGTCATAGAATGGAATTGTGTGAAGTCATAGAATGGAGGTGTGTGAAGTGAGAATTGAGGTGTGTGAAGTCACGGAATTGAGGTGTGTGAACTCAAAATGGAGGTGTGTGAAGTCACAGAATGGAGGTTTGTGAAGTCATAGAATGGAGGTGTGTGAAGTCATAGAATGGATGTTTCTGAAGTAGAATGAAGGTGTGTGAAGTCATAGAATGGAGGTGTGTGAAGTCAAAATGGAGGTGTGTGAACTCATAAAATGGAGATGTGGGAAGTCATGGAATGGAGGTGTGTGAAGTCCAAGAATATACGTGAAGTCAAACAATGGTGGTGTGTGAAGTCACAGAATGGAGGTGTGTGAAGTCACAGAATGGAGGTGTGTGAATTCACATTGCATTTGTGTGAACTCATAGAATGGAGGTCTGTGAAGTCACAATGTAGGTGTGTGAAGTCACAGAATGGAGGTGTGTGAAGTCATAGAATGGAGGTGTGTGAAGTCACAGAATGGAGGTGTGTGAAGTCATAGAATGGAGGTGTGTGAAGTAATAGAATGGAGGTGTGTGAAGTCAGAATGGATTTGTGTGAAGTCATAGAATGGAGGTGTGTGTAGTCACAATGGAGGTGTGTGAAGTCACAGAATGGAGGTGTTTGAAGTCATAGAATGGATGTTTCTGAAGTAAGAATGAAGGTGTGTGAAGTTATAGAAGGAGGTGTGTGAAGTCAAAATGGTGGTGTGTGAACTCATAGAATGGAGGTGTGTGAACTCATGGAATGGAGGGGTGTGAAGTCACAGAATTGAGGTGTGTGAAGTCAGAATGGAGGTGTGTAAAGTCAGAATGGAGGTGTGTGAAGTCAAAGAATGGAGGTGTTTGAATTCACAATGCATTTGTGTGAACTCATAGAATGGAGGTCTGTGAAGTCACAATGTAGGTGTGTGAAGTCACGAAATGGAGGTGTGTGAAGTCATAGAATGGAGGTGTGTGAAGTCACAGAATGGAGGTGTGTGAAGTCATAAAATGGAGGTGTGTGAAGTCACAGAATGGAGGTGTGTGAAGTCATATATTGGAGGTTTGTGAAGTCAGAATGGAGGTGTGTGAACTCATAGAATGGAGGTGTGTGAAGTCACAATGCAGGTGTGCGAAGTCATAGAATGGAGGTGTGTGAGGTCATAGAATGGAGGTGTGTGAAGTCACAGAATGGAGGTGTGTGAAGTCATAGAATGGAGGTGTGAGAAGTCACAGAATGGAGGTGTGTGAAGTCATAGAATGGAGGTGTGTGAAGTCACAGAATGGAGGTGTGAGAAGTCACGGAATGGATGTGTGTGAAGTCATAGAATGGAGGTGTGTGAAGTCATAGAATTTAGGTGTGTGAAGTCATAGAATGGAGGTGTGTGAAGTCAGAGAATGGAGGTGTGTGAAATCACAAATGGGATGTGTGTGAACTCAGAATGGATGTGTGTGAAGTCACAGAATGGAGGTGTGTGAAGTCATAGAATGGAGGTGTGTGAAGTCACACAATGGGGGTGTGTGAAGTCATAGAATGGAGGTGTGTGAAGTCATAGAATGGAGGTGTGTGAAGTCACAGAATGGAGGTGTGTGAAGTCTGAATAGATGTGTGCGAAGTCATAGAATGGAGATGTGTGAAGTCAGAATGTAGCTGTGTGAAGTCATAGAATGGAGGTGAGTGAAGTCAGAAGGCGGTGTGTGAACTCAAAGAATGATGGTGTGTGAAGTCACAATGGAGGTGTGTGAAGTCATAAAATGGAGGTGTGTGAAGTCACAGAATGGAGGTGTGTGAAGTCATATATTGGAGGTTTGTGAAGTCAGAATGGAGGTGTGTGAACTCATAGAATGGAGGTGTGTGAAGTCACAATGCAGGTGTGCGAAGTCATAGAATGGAGGTGTGTAAGGTCATAGAATGGAGGTGTGTGAAGTCACAGAATGGAGGTGTGTGAAGTCATAGAATGGAGGTGTGAGAAGTCACAGAATGGAGGTGTGTGAAGTCATAGAATGGAGGTGTGTGAAGTCACAGAATGGAGGTGTGTGAAGTCATAGAATGGATATTTCTGAAGTAAGAATGAAGTTGTGTGAAGTTATAGAATGGAGGTTTGTGAAGTCAAAATGGTGGTGTGTGAACTCATAGAATGGAGGTGTGTGAACTCATGGAATTGAGGTGTGTGAAGTCACAGAATTGAGGTGTGTGAAGTCAGAATGGAGGGGTGTTAAGTCAGAATGGAGGTGTGTGAAGTCATAGAATGGAGGTGTATGAAGTCACAATGGAGGTGTGTGAAGTCATAGAGTGGAGGTTTTTGAAGTCACAGAATGGAGGTGTGTGAAGTCATAGAATGGAGGTGTGTGAGGACAGATTGGAGGTGTGTGAAGTCATAGAATGGAGGTGTGTCAACTCAAAAGGAGGTGTGTGAACTCATAGAATGGAGGTGTGTGAAGTCATAGAATGGAGGTGTGTGAAATCATAGAATGGAGGTGTGTGAAGTCACAGAATTGAGGTGTGTGAAGTCAGATTGGAGGTGTGTGAAGTCAGAATGGAGGTGTGTGAAGTCACAGAATGGAGGTGTGTGAAGTCATAGAATGGAGGTGTGTGAATTAATAGAATGGAGGTGTGAGAAATCATAGAATGCAGGTGTGTGAAGTCACAGAATGGAGGTGTGTGAAGTCACAGAATGGAGGTGTGTGAAGTCACAAAATGGAGCTGTGTGAACTCACAATGGAGGTGTGTGATGTCAAAGAATGGAGGTGTGTGAAGTCATAGAATGGAATTGTGTGAAGTCATAGAATGGAGGTGTGTGAAGTGAGAATTGAGGTGTGTGAAGTCACGGAATTGAGGTGTGTGAACTCAGAATGGAGGTGTGTGAAGTCACAGAATGGAGGTTTGTGAAGTCATAGAATGGAGGTGTGTGAAGTCATAGAATGGATGTTTCTGAAGTAGAATGAAGGTGTGTGAAGTCATAGAATGGAGGTGTGTGAAGTCAAAATGGAGGTGTGTGACCTCATAAAATGGACATGTGTGAAGTCATGGAATGGAGGTGTGTGAAGTCCAAGAATATAGGTGTGTGACATCAAACAATGGTGGTGTGTGAAGTCACAGAATGCAGGTGTGTTAAGTCAAAGAATGGAAGTGTGTGAAGTCAAAATGGAGGTGTGTGAAGTCACAGAATGGAGGTGTGTGAAGTCACAGAATGAAGGTGTTTGAAGTCAAAATTGTGGTGTGTGAAGTCACAAATGGAGGAGTCTGAAGTCAGAATGCAGCTGTGTGAAGCCATAGAATGGAGGTGTGTGAAGTCAGAATGGAGGTGTGTGAACTCATAGAATGGAGTGTGTGAAGTGACAATGGGGGTGTGTGAAGTCATAGAATGGGGGTGTGTGAAGTCAAATTGGAGGTGTGTGAAATCACAGAATGGAGGTGTGTCAACTCAGAAATGAGGTGTGTGAAGTCATAGAATGGAGGTGTGTGAATTCATGGAATGGAAGATTGTGAAATCATAGAATGGAGGTGTGTGAAATCAAAGAATTGAGGTTTGTGAAGTCAGAATGGAGGTGTGTGAAGTCAGGATGGAAGTGAGTGAAGTCACAGAATGGAGGTGTGGGAACTCAGAATGGAGGTGTGTTGTCACAGAACGGAGGTTTGTGAAGTCATAGAATGGAGGTGCCTGAAGTCAAAGAATGGATGTTTCTGAAGTGAGAACGAAGGTGTATGAAGTCAAAGAATGGAGGTGTGTGAAGTCAAACAATAAAGGTGTGTGAAGTCACAGAATGGAGGTGTGTGAACTCATAGAATGGAGGTGCATGCAGTCAAAGAATGGAGGTGTGTGAAGTCATGGAATGGAGGTGTGTGAAGTCAGATGGAGTCGTGTGAAGTCATATAATGGAGGTTTTTGAAGTCACAGAATGGAAGTGTGTGAGGTCATAAAATGGAGGTGTGTGAAGTCAGATTGGAGGTGTGTGAAGTCATAGAATGGAGGTGTGTCAACTCAGAAAGGAGGTGTGTGAAGTCATAGAATGGAGGTATGTGAAGTCATAGAATGGAGGTGTGTGAAATCATAGAATGGAGTTGTGTGAAGTCACAGAATTGAGGTGTGTGAAGTCAGAATGGAGGTGTGTGAAGTCAGAATGGAGGTGTGTGAAATCACAGAATGGAGGTGTGTGAATTCACATTGCATTTGTGTGAACTCATAGAATGGAGGTCTGTGAAGTCACAATGTAGGTGTGTGAAGTCACAGAATGGAGGTGTGTGAAGTCATCGAATGGAGGTGTGTGAAGTCACAGAATGGAGGTGTGTGAAGTCATAGAATGGAGGTGTGTGAAGTAATAGAATGGAGGTGTGTGAAGTCAGAATGGAGTTGTGTGAAGTCATAGAATGGAGGTGTGTGAAGTCACAATGGAGGTGTGTGAAGTCACAGAATGGAGGTGTTTGAAGTCATAGAATGGATGTTTCTGAAGTAAGAATGAAGGTGTGTGAATTTATAGAAGGAGGTGTGTGAAGTCAAAATGGTGGTGTGTGAACTCATAGAATGGAGGTGTGTGAACTCATGGAATGGAGGGGTGTGAAGTCACAGAATTGAGGTGTGTGAAGTCAGAATGGAGGTGTGTGAAGTCAGAATGGAGGTGTGTGAAGTCAAAGAATGGAGGTTTGTGAATTCACAATGCATTTGTGTGAACTCATAGAATGGAAGTCTGTGAAGTCACAATGTAGGTGTGTGAAGTCACGGAATGGAGGTGTGTGAAGTCATAGAATGGAGGTGTGTGAAGTCACAGAATGGAGGTGTGTGAAGTCATAAAATGGAGGTGTGTGAAGTCACAGAATGGAGGTGTGTGAAGTCATATATTGGAGGTTTGTGAAGTCAGAATGGAGGTGTGTGAACTCATAGAATGGAGGTGTGTGAAGTCACAATGCAGGTGTGCGAAGTCATAGAATGGAGGTGTGTAAGGTCATAGAATGGAGGTGTGTGAAGTCACAGAATTGAGGTGTGTGAAGTCATAGAATGAAGGTGTGAGAAGTCACAGAATGGAGGTGTGTGAAGTCATAGAATGGAGGTGTGTGAAGTCATAGAATGGAGGTGTGAGAAGTCACAGAATGGAGGTGTGTGAAGTCATAGAATGGAGATGAGTGAAGTCACAGAATGGAGGTGTGTGAAGTCATATATTGGAGGTTTGTGAAGTCATAGAATGGAGGTGTTTGAAGTAATAGAATGGAGGTGTGTCAAGTCACAGATAGAAGGTGTGTGAAGTCACAGAATGAGGTGTGTGAACTCAGAATGGAGGTGTGTGAAGTCACAGAATGGAGGTGTGTGAAGTCATAGAATGGATGTTTCTGAAGTAAGAATGAAGGTGTGTGAAGTTATAGAATGGAGGTTTGTGAAGTCAAAATGGTGGTGTGTGAACTCATAGAATGGAGGTGTGTGAACTCATGGAATTGAGGTGTGTGAAGTCACAGAATGGAGGTGTGTGAAGTCATTTTATGGAGCTCTGTGAAGTTAGAATGGAGGTGTGTGAAGTCACAGAATGGAGGTGTGTAAACTCAGAATGGAGGTGTGTGAAGTCACAGAATCTAGGTGTGTGAAGCCATAGAATGGAGGTGTGTGAAGTCATAGAATGGAGGTTTGTGAAGTCATAATGGAGGCGTGTGAAGTCACAGAAATCAGGTGTGTGAAGTCACAGAATGGAGGTGTGTGAAGTCATAGAATGGAGGTGTGTGAAGTCAGAACGGAGGTGTGTGAACTCAGATTGGAGGTGTGGGAAGTCACAATGGAGGTGTGTGAAGTTATAGAATGGAGGTGTGTGAAGTCACAGAATGGAGGGGTGTGAAGTCAAAGACTGGAGGTGTGTGAAGTCATAGAATGGAGGTGTGTGAACTCATAGAATGGAGGTGTGTGAAGTCATACAATGGAGGTGTGTGAATTAATAGAATGGAGGTGTGAGAAATCATAGAATGGAGGTGTGTGAAGTCACAGAATGGAGGTGTGTGAAGTCACAGAATGGAGGTGTGTGAAGTCACAGAATGGAGGTGTGTGAACTCACAATGGAGGTGTGTGATGTCGAAGAATGGAGGTGTGTGAAGTCATAGAATGGAATTGTGTGAAGTCATAGAATGGAGGTGTGTGAAGTGAGAATTGAGGTGTGTGAAGTCACGGAATTGAGGTGTGTGAACTCAAAATGGAGGTGTGTGAAGTCACAGAATGGAGGTTTGTGAAGTCATAGAATGGAGGTGTGTGAAGTCATAGAATGGATGTTTCTGAAGTAGAATGAAGGTGTGTGAAGTCATAGAATGGAGGTGTGTGAAGTCAAAATGGAGGTGTGTGAACTCATAAAATGGAGATGTGTGAAGTCATGGAATGGAGGTGTGTGAAGTCCAAGAATATAGGTGTGTGAAGTCAAACAATGGTGGTGTGTGAAGTCACAGAATGCAGGTGTGTTAAGTCAAAGAATGGAAGTGTGTGAAGTCAAAATGGAGGTGTGTGAAGTCACAGAATGGAGGTGTGTGAAGTCACAGAATGAAGGTGTTTGAAGTCAAAATTGTGGTGTGTGAAGTCACAAATGGAGGAGTCTGAAGTCAGAATGCAGCTGTGTGAAGCCATAGAATGGAGGTGTGTGAAGTCAGAATGGAGGTGTGTGAACTCATAGAATGGAGTGTGTGAAGTGACAATGGGGGTGTGTGAAGTCATAGAATGGGGGTGTGTGAAGTCAAATTGGAGGTGTGTGAAATCACAGAATGGAGGTGTGCCAACTCAGAAATGAGGTGTGTGAAGTCATAGAATGGAGGTGTGTGAATTCATGGAATGGAAGATTGTGAAATCATAGAATGGAGGTGTGTGAAGTCAAAGAATTGAGGTTTGTGAAGTCAGAATGGAGGTGTGTGAAGTCAGGATGGAGGTGAGTGAAGTCACAGAATGGAGGTGTGGGAACTCAGAATGGAGGTGTGTGGTCACAGAACGGAGGTTTGTGAAGTCATAGAATGGAGGTGCCTGAAGTCAAAGAATGGATGTTTCTGAAGTGAGAACGAAAGTGTATGAAGTCAAAGAATGGAGGTGTGTGAAGTCAAACAATAAAGGTGTGTGAAGTCACAGAATGGAGGTGTGTGAACTCATAGAATGGAGGTGCATGCAGTCAAAGAATGGAGGTGTGTGAAGTCATGGAATGGAGGTGTGTGAAGTCAGATGGAGTCGTGTGAAGTCATAGAATGGAGGTTTTTGAAGTCACAGAATGGAAGTGTGTGAAGTCATAAAATGGAGGTGTGTGAAGTCAGATTGGAGGTGTGTGAAGTCATAGAATGGAGGTGTGTCAACTCAGAAAGGAGGTGTGTGAAGTCATAGAATGGAGGTGTGTGAAGTCATAGAATGGAGGTGTGTGAAATCATAGAATGGAGTTGTGTGAAGTCACAGAATTGAGGTGTGTGAAGTCAGAATGGAGGTGTGTGAAGTCAGAATGGAGGTGTGTGAAATCACAGAATGGAGGTGTGTGAATTCACATTGCATTTGTGTGAACTCATAGAATGGAGGTCTGTGAAGTCACAATGTAGGTGTGTGAAGTCACAGAATGGAGGTGTGTGAAGTCATAGAATGGAGGTGTGTGAAGTCACAGAATGGAGGTGTGTGAAGTCATAGAATGGAGGTGTGTGAAGTAATAGAATGGAGGTGTGTGAAGTCAGAATGGAGTTGTGTGAAGTCATAGAATGGAGGTGTGTGAAGTCACAATGGAGGTGTGTGAAGTCACAGAATGGAGGTGTTTGAAGTCATAGAATGGATGTTTCTGAAGTAAGAATGAAGGTGTGTGAAGTTATAGAAGGAGGTGTGTGAAGTCAAAATGGTGGTGGGTGAACTCATAGAATGGAGGTGTGTGAACTCATGGAATGGAGGGGTGTGAAGTCACAGAATTGAGGTGTGTGAAGTCAGAATGGAGGTGTGTGAAGTCAGAATGGAGGTGTGTGAAGTCAAAGAATGGAGGTGTGTGAATTCACAATGCATTTTTGTGAACTCATAGAATGGAGGTCTGTGAAGTCACAATGTAGGTGTGTGAAGTCACGGAATGGAGGTGTGTGAAGTCATAGAATGGAGGTGTGTAAAGTCACAGAATGGAGGTGTGTGAAGTCATAAAATGGAGGTGTGTGAAGTCACAGAATGGAGGTGTGTGAAGTCATATATTGGAGGTTTGTGAAGTCAGAATGGAGGTGTGTGAACTCATAGAATGGAGGTGTGTGAAGTCACAATGCAGGTGTGCGAAGTCATAGAATGGAGGTGTGTGAGGTCATAGAATGGAGGTGTGTGAAGTCACAGAATGGGGGTGTGTGAAGTCATAGAATGGAGGTGTGAGAAGTCACAGAATGGAGGTGTGTGAAGTCATAGAATGTAGGTGTGTGAAGTCATAGAATGGAGGTGTGAGAAGTCACAGAATGTAGGTGTGTGAAGTCATAGAATGGAGGTGTGTGAAGTCATAGAATTTAGGTGTGTGAAGTCATAGAATGGAGGTGTGTGAAGTCAGAGAATGGACGTGTGTGAAATCACAAATGTGATGTGTGTGAACTCAGAATGGAGGTGTGTGAAGTCACAGAATGGAGGTGTGTGAAGTCATAGAATGGAGGTGTGTGAAGTCACACAATGGGGGTGTGTGAAGTCATAGAATGGAGGTGTGTGAAGTCATAGAATGGAGGTGTGTGAAGTCACAGAATGGAGGTGTGTGAAGTCAGAATAGATGTGTGCGAAGTCATAGAATGGAGCTTTGTGAAGTCAGAATGTAGCTGTGTGAAGTCATAGAATGGAGGTGAGTGAAGTCAGAAGGCGGTGTGTGAACTCAAAGAATGACGGTGTGTGAAGTCACAATGGAGGTGTGTGAAGTCATAGAATGGAGGTTTTTGAAGTCACAGAATGGAGGTGTGTGAAGTCATAGAATGGAGGTGTGTGAAGTCAGATTGGAGGTGTGTGAAGTCATAGAATGGAGGTGTGTGAAATCATAGACTGGAGGTGTGTGAAGTCACAGAATTGAGGTGTGTGAAGTCAGAATGGAGGTGTGTGAAGCCAGAATGGAGGGGTGTGAAGTCATAGAATGCAGGTGTGTGAATTCACAATGCATTTGTGTGAACTCAAAGAATGGAGGTCTGTGAAGTCACAATGTAGGTGTGTGGAGTCACAGAATGGATGTGTGTGAAGTCATAGAATGGAGGTGTGTGAAGTCACAGAATGGAGGTGTGTGAAGTCATATATTGGAGGTTTGTGAAGTCATAGAATGGAGGTGTGTGAAGTAATAGAATGGAGGTGTGTCAAGTCACAGATTGAAGGTGTGTGATGTCACAGAATGGGGTGTGTGAACTCAGAATGGAGGTGTGTGAAGTCACAGAATGGAGGTGTGTGAAGTCATAGAATGGATGTATCTGAAGTAAGAATGAAGGTGTGTGAAGTCATAGAATGGAGGTGTGTGAAGTCAAAATGGTGGTGTGTGAACTCATAGAATGGAGGTGTGTGAACTCATGGAATTGAGGTGTGTGAAGTCACAGAATGGAGGTGTGTGAAGTCATAGAATGGAGGTGTGAGAATTCACAGAATGGAGGTGTGTGAAGTCACAGAATGGAGGTGTGTGAAGTCATAGAATTTAGGTGTGTGAAGTCATAGATTGGAGGTGTGTAAAGTCACAGAATGGAGGTGTGTGAAATCACAAAATGGAGGTGTGTGGACTCAGAATGGAGGTGTGTGAAGTCACAGAATGGAGGTGTGTGAAGTCATAGAATGGAGGTGTGTGAAGTCACACAATGGGGGTGTCTGAAGTCATTGAATGGAGGTGTGTGAAGTCATAGAATGGAGGTGTGTGAAGTCACAGAATGGAGGTGTGTGAAGTCAGAATAGATGTGTGCGAAGTCATAGAATGGAGCTGTGTGAAGTCAGAATGGAGCTGTGTGAAGTCATAGAATGGAGGTGAGTGAAGTCAGAATGGCGCTGTGTGAACTCATAGAATGATGGTGTGTGAAGTCACAATGGAGGTGTGTGAAGTCATAGAATGGAGGTTTTTGAAGTCACAGAATGGAGGTGTGTGAAGTCATAGAATGGAGGTGTGTGAGGTCAGATTGGAGGTGTGTGAAGTCATAGAATGGAGGTGTGTCAACTCAAAAGGAGGTGTGTGAACTCATAAAATGGAGGTGTGTGAAGTCATAGAATGGAGGTGTGTGAAATCCTAGAATGGAGGTGTGTGAAGTCACAGAATTGAGGTGTGTGAAGTCAGAATGGATGTGTGTGAAGTCAGAATGGAGGTGTGTGAAGTCACAGAATGGAGGTGTGTGAAGTCATAGAATGGAGGTGTGTGAAATCATAGACTAGAGGTGTGTGAAATCACAGAATTGAGGTGTGTGAAGTCAGAATGGAGGTGTGTGAAGTCAGAATGGAGGGGTGTGAAGTCATAGAATGCAGGTGTGTGAATTCACAATGCATTTGTGTGAACTCATAGAATGGAGGTCTGTGAAGTCACAATGTAGGTGGGTGGAGTCACAGAATGGAGGTGTATGAAGTCATAGAATGGAGGTGTGTGAAGTCACAGAATGGAGGTGTGTGAAGTCATATATTGGAGGTTTGCGAAGTCATAGAATGGAGGTGTGTCAAGTCACAGATTGAAGGTGTGTGAAGTCACAGAATGGGGTGTGTGAACTCAAAATGGAGGTGTGTAAAGTCACAGAATGGAGGTGTGTGAAGTCATAGAATGGATGTTTCTGAAGTAAGAATGAAGGTGTGTGAAGTCATAGAATGGAGGTGTGTGAAGTCAAAATGGTGGTGTGTGAACTCATAGAATGGAGGTGTGTGAACTCATGGAATTGAGGTGTGTGAAGTCACAGAATGGAGGTGTGTGAAGTCATCGAATGGAGGTGTGAGAAGTCACAGAATGGAGGTGTGTGAAGTCATAGAATGGAGGTGTGTGAAGTCATAGAATTTAGGTGTGTGAAGTCATAGATTGGAGGTGTGTAAAGTCACAGAATGGAGGTGTGTGAAATCACAAAATGGAGGTGTGTGAACTCAGAATGGAGGTGTGTGAAGTCACAGAATGGAGGTGTGTGAAGTCATAGAATGGATATTTCTGAAGTAAGAATGAAGGTGTGTGAAGTTATAGAATGGAGGTTTGTGAAGTCAAAATGGTGGTGTGTGAACTCATAGAATGGAGGTGTGTGAACTCATGGAATTGAGGTGTGTGAAGTCACAGAATTGAGGTGTGTGAAGTCAGAATGGAGGAGTGTTAAGTCAGAATGGAGGTGTGTGAAGTCATAGAATGGAGGTGTATGAAGTCACAATGGAGGTGTGTGAAGTCATAGAGTGGAGGTTTTTGAAGTCACAGAATGGAGGTGTGTGAAGTCATAGAATGGAGGTGTGTGAGGACAGATTGGAGGTGTGTGAAGTCATAGAATGGAGGTGTGTCAACTCAAAAGGAGGTGTGTGAACTCATAGAATGGAGGTGTGTGAAATCATAGAATGGAGGTGTGTGAAGTCACAGAATTGAGGTGTGTGAAGTCAGAATGGAGGTGTGTGAATTCAGAATGGAGGTGTGTGAAGTTACAGAATGGAGGTGTGTGAAGTCATAGAATGGAGGTGTGTGAAATCATAGAATGGAGGTGTGTGAAGTCACAGAATTGAGGTGTGTGAAGTCAGAATGGAGGTGTGTGAAGTCAGAATGGAGGTGTGTGAAGTCAGAATGGAGGGGTGTGAAGTCATAGAATGCAGGTGTGTGAAGTCATAGAATGGAGGTGTGTCAAGTCACAGATTGAAGGTGTGTGAAGTCACAGAATGGGGTGTGTGAACTCAAAATGGAGGTGTGTAAAGTCACAGAATGGAGGTGTGTGAAGTCATAGAATGGATGTTTCTGAAGTAAGAATGAAGGTGTGTGAAGTCATAGAATGGAGGTGTGTGAAGTCAAAATGGTGGTGTGTGAACTCATAGAATGGAGGTGTGTGAACTCATGGAATTGAGGTGTGTGAAGTCACAGAATGGAGGTGTGTGAAGTCATAGAATGGAGGTGTGAGAAGTCACAGAATGGAGGTGTGTGAAGTCATAGAATGGAGGTGTGTGAAGTCATAGAATTTAGGTGTGTGAAGTCATAGATTGGAGGTGTGTAAAGTCACAGAATGGAGGTGTGTGAAATCACAAAATGGAGGTGTGTGAACTCAGAATGCAGGTGTGTGAAGTCACAGAATGGAGGTGTGTGAAGTCATAGAATGGATGTTTCTGAAGTAAGAATGAAGGTGTGTGAAGTTATAGAATGGAGGTTTGTGAAGTCAAAATGGTGGTGTGTGAACTCATAGAATGGAGGTGTGTGAACTCATGGAATTGAGGTGTGTGAAGTCACAGAATTGAGGTGTGTGAAGTCAGAATGGAGGTGTGTGAAGTCAGAATGGAGGTGTGTGAAGTCATAGAATGGAGGTGTATGAAGTCACAATGGAGGTGTGTGAAGTCATAGAGTGGAGGTTTTTGAAGTCACAGAATGGAGGTGAGTGAAGTCATAGAATGGAGGTGTGTGAGGTCAGATTGGAGGTGTGTGAAGTCATAGAATGGAGGTGTGTCAACTCAAAAGGAGGTGTGTGAACTCATAGAATGGAGGTGTGTGAAGTCATAGAATAGAGGTGTGTGAAATCATAGAATGGAGGTGTGTGAAGTCACAGAATTGAGGTGTGTGAAGTCAGATTGGAGGTGTGTGAAGTCAGAATGGAGGTGTGTGAAGTCACAGAATGGAGGTGTGTGAAGTCATAGAATGGAGGTGTGTGAATTAATACAATGGAGGTGTGAGAAATCATACAATGGAGGTGTGTGAAGTCACAGAATGGAGGTGTGTGAAGTCACAGAATGGAGGTGTGTGAACTCACAATGGAGGTGTGTGATGTCAAAGAATGGAGGTGTGTGAAGTCATAGAATGGAATTGTGTGAAGTCATAGAATGGAGGTGTGTGAAGTGAGAATTGAGGTGTGTGAAGTCACGGAATTGAGGTGTGTGAACTCAGAATGGAGGTGTGTGAAGTCACAGAATGGAGGTTTGTGAAGTCATAGAATGGAGGTGTGTGAAGTCATAGAATGGATGTTTCTGAAGTAGAATGAAGGTGTGTGAAGTCATAGAATGGAGGTGTGTGAAGTCAAAATGGAGGTGTGTGAACTCAAAAAATGGACGTGTGTGAAGTCATGGAATGGAGGTGTGTGAAGTCCAAGAATATAGGTGTGTGAAGTCAAACAATGGTGGTGTGTGAAGTCACAGAATGCAGGTGTGTTAAGTCAAAGAATGGAAGTGTGTGAAATCAAAATGGAGGTGTGTGAAGTCACAGAATGGAGGTGTGTGAAGTCACAGAATGAAGGTGTTTGAAGTCAAAATTGTGGTGTGTGAAGTCACAAATGGAGGAGTCTGAAGTCAGAATGCAGCTGTGTGAAGCCATAGAATGGAGGTGTGTGAAGTCAGAATGGAGGTGTGTGAACTCATAGAATGGAGTGTGTGAAGTGACAATGGGGGTGTGTGAAGTCATAGAATGGGGGTGTGTGAAGTCAAATTGGAGGTGTGTGAAATCACAGAATGGAGGTGTGTCAACTCAGAAATGAGGTGTGTGAAGTCATAGAATGGAGGTGTGTGAATTCATGGAATGGAAGATTGTGAAATCATAGAATGGAGGTGTGTGAAGTCAAAGAATTGAAGTTTGTGAAGTCAGAATGGAGGTGTGTGAAGTCAGGATGGAAGTGAGTGAAGTCACAGAATGGAGGTGTGGGAACTCAGAATGGAGGTGTGTGGTCACAGAACGGAGGTTTGTGAAGTCATAGAATGGAGGTGCCTGAAGTCAAAAAATGGATGTTTCTGAAGTGAGAACGAAGGTGTATGAAGTCAAAGAATGGAGGTGTGTGAAGTCAGATTGGAGGTGTGTGAAGTCATAGAATGGAGGTGTGTCAACTCAGAAGGGAGGTGTGTGAAGTCATAGAATGGAGGTGTGTGAAGTCATAGAATGGAGGTTTGTGAAATCATAGAATGGAGTTGTGTGAAGTCACAGAATTGAGGTGTGTGAAGTCAGAATGGAGGTGTGTGAAGTCAGAATGGAGGTGTGTGAAATCACAGAATGGAGGTGTGTGAATTCACATTGCATTTGTGTGAACTCATAGAATGGAGGTCTGTGAAGTCACAATGTAGGTGTGTGAAGTCACAGAATGGAGGTGTGTGAAGTCATAGAATGGAGGTGTGTGAAGTCACAGAATGGAGGTGTGTGAAGTCATAGAATGGAGGTGTGTGAAGTAATAGAATGGAGGTGTGTGAAGTCAGAATGGAGTTGTGTGAAGTCATAGAATGGAGGTGTGTGAAGTCACAATGGAGGTGTGTTAAGTAACAGAACGGAGGGTTTGAAGTCATAGAATGGATGTTTCTGAAGTAAGAATGAAGGTGTGTGAAGTTATAGAAGGAGGTGTGTGAAGTCAAAATGGTGGTGTGTGAACTCATAGAATGGAGGAGTGTGAACTCATGGAATGGAGGGGTGTGTAGTCACAGAATTGAGGTGTGTGAAGTCAGAATGGAGGTGTGTGAAGTCAGAATGGAGGTGTGTGAAGTCAAAGAATGGAGGTGTGTGAATTCACAATGCATTTGTGTGAACTCATAGAATGGAGGTCTGTGAAGTCACAATGTAGGTGTGTGAAGTCACGGAATGGAGGTGTGTGAAGTCATAGAATGGAGGTGTGTGAAGTCACAGAATGGAGGTGTGTGAAGTCATAAAATGGAGGTGTGTGAAGTCACAGAATGGTGGTGTGTGAAGTCATATATTGGAGGTTTGTGAAGTCAGAATGGAGGTGTGTGAACTCATAGAATGGAGGTGTGTGAAGTCACAATGCAGGTGTGCGAAGTCATAGAATGGAGGTGTGTGAGGTCATAGAATGGAGGTGTGTGAAGTCACAGAATGGAGGTGTGTGAAGTCATAGAATGGAGGTGTGAGAAGTCACAGAATGGAGGTGTGTGAAGTCATAGAATGGAGGTGTGTGAAGTCATAGAATGGAGGTGTGAGAAGTCACAGAATGGAGGTGTGTGAAGTCATAGAATGGAGGTGTGTGAAGTCATAGAATGGATGTTTCTGAAGTAGAATGAAGGTGTGTGAAGTCATAGAATGGAGGTGTGTGAAGTCAAAATGGAGGTGTGTGAACTCAAAAAATGGACATGTGTGAAGTCATGGAATGGAGGTGTGTGAAGTCCAAGAATATAGGTGTGTGAAGTCAAACAATGGTGGTGTGTGAAGTCACAGAATGCAGGTGTGTTAAGTCAAAGAATGGAAGTGTGTGAAGTCAAAATGGAGGTGTGTGAAGTGACAGAATGGAGGTGTGTGAAGTCACAGAATGAAGGTGTTTGAAGTCAAAATTGTGGTGTGTGAAGTCACAAATGGAGGAGTCTGAAGTCAGAATGCAGCTGTGTGAAGCCATAGAATGGAGGTGTGTGAAGTCAGAATGGAGGTGTGTGAACTCATAGAATGGAGTGTGTGAAGTGACAATGGGGGTGTGTGAAGTCATAGAATGGGGGTGTGTGAAGTCAAATTGGAGGTGTGTGAAATCACAGAATGGAGGTGTGTCAACTCAGAAATGAGGTGTGTGAAGTCATAGAATGGAGGTGTGTGAATTCATGGAATGGAAGATTGTGAAATCATAGAATGGAGGTGTGTGAAGTCAAAGAATTGAGGTTTGTGAAGTCAGAATGGAGGTGTGTGAAGTCAGGATCGAAATGAGTGAATTCACAGAATGGAGGTGTGGGAACTCAGAATGGAGGTGTGTGGTCACAGAACGGAGGTTTGTGAAGTCATAGAATGGAGGTGCCTGAAGTCAAAGAATGGATGTTTCTGAAGTGAGAACGAAGGTGTATGAAGTCAAAGAATGGAGGTGTGTGAAGTCAAACAATAAAGGTGTGTGAAGTCACAGAATGGAGGTGTGTGAACTCATAGAATGGAGGTGCATGCAGTCAAAGAATGGAGGTGTGTGAAGTCATGGAATGGAGGTGTGTGAAGTCAGATGGAGTCGTGTGAAGTCATAGAATGGAGGTTTTTGAAGTCACAGAATGGAAGTGTGTGAAGTCATAAAATGGAGGTGTGTGAAGTCAGATTGGAGGTGTGTGAAGTCATAGAATGGAGGTGTGTGAAGTCATAGAATGGAGGTGTGTGAAATCATAGAATGGAGTTGTGTGAAGTCACAGAATTGAGGTGTGTGAAGTCAGAATGGAGGTGTGTGAAGTCAGAATGGAGGTGTGTGAAATCACAGAATGGAGGTGTGTGAATTCACATTGCATTTGTGTGAACTCATAGAATGGAGGTCTGTGAAGTCACAATGTAGGTGTGTGAAGTCACAGAATGGAGGTGTGTGAAGTCATAGAATGGAGGTGTGTGAAGTCACAGAATGGAGGTGTGTGAAGTCATAGAATGGAGGTGTGTGAAGTAATAGAATGGAGGTGTGTGAAGTCAGAATGGAGTTGTGTGAAGTCATAGAATGGAGGTGTGTGAAGTCACAATGGAGGTGTGTGAAGTCACAGAATGGAGGTGTTTGAAGTCATAGAATGGATGTTTCTGAAGTAAGAATGAAGGTGTGTGAAGTTATAGAAGGAGGTGTGTGAAGTCAAAATGGTGGTGTGTGAACTCATAGAATGGAGGTGTGTGAACTCATGGAATGGAGGGGTGTGAAGTCACAGAATTGAGGTGTGTGAAGTCAGAATGGAGGTGTGTGAAGTCAGAATGGAGGTGTGTGAAGTCAAAGAATGGAGGTGTGTGAATTCACAATGCATTTGTGTGAACTCATAAAATGGAGGTCTGTGAAGTCACAATGTAGGTGTGTGAAGTCACGGAATGGAGGTGTGTGAAGTCATAGAATGGAGGTGTGTGAAGTCACAGAATGGAGGTGTGTGAAGTCATAAAATGGAGGTGTGTGAAGTCACAGAATGGAGGTGTGTGAAGTCATATATTGGAGGTTTGTGAAGTCAGAATGGAGGTGTGTGAACTCATAGAATGGAGGTGTGTGAAGTCACAATGCAGGTGTGCGAAATCATAGAAAGGAGGTGTGTGAGGTCATAGAATGGAGGTGTGTGAAGTCACAGAATGGAGGTGTGTGAAGTCAAAGACTGGAGGTGTGTGAAGTCATAGAATGGAGGTGTGTGAACTCATAGAATGGAGCTGTGTGAAGTCATAGAATGGAGGTGTGTGAAGTTATAGAATGGAGGTGTGTGAAGTCACAGAATGGAGGGGTGTGAAGTCAAAGACTGGAGGTGTGTGAAGTCATAGAATGGAGGTGTGTGAACTCATAGAATGGAGGTGTGTGAAGTCATAGAATGGAGGTGTGTGAATTAATAGAATGGAGGTGTGAGAAATCATAGAATGGAGGTGTGTGAAGTCACAGAATGGAGGTGTGTGAAGTCACAGAATGGAGGTGTGTGAAGTCACAGAATGGAGGTGTGTGAACTCACAATGGAGGTGTGTGATGTCGAAGAATGGAGGTGTGTGAAGTCATAGAATGGAATTGTGTGAAGTCATAGAATGGAGGTGTGTGAAGTGAGAATTGAGGTGTGTGAAGTCACGGAATTGAGGTGTGTGAACTCAAAATGGAGGTGTGTGAAGTCACAGAAATGAGGTTTGTGAAGTCATAGAATGGAGGTGTGTGAAGTCATAGAATGGATGTTTCTGAAGTAGAATGAAGGTGTGTGAAGTCATAGAATGGAGGTGTGTGAAGTCAAAATGGAGGTGTGTGAACTCATAAAACGGAGATGTGTGAAGTCATGGAATGGAGGTGTTTGAAGTCCAAGAATATAAGTGTGTGAAGTCAAACAATGGTGGTGTGTGAAGTCACAGAATGCAGGTGTGTTAAGTCAAAGAATGGAAGTGTGTGAAGTCAAAATGGAGGTGTGTGAAGTCACAGAATGGAGGTGTGTGAAGTCACAGAATGAAGGTGTTTGAAGTCAAAATTGTGGTGTGTGAAGTCACAAATGGAGGAGTCTGAAGTCAGAATGCAGCTGTGTGAAGCCATAGAATGGAGGTGTGTGAAGTCAGAATGGAGGTGTGTGAACTCATAGAATGGAGTGGGTGAAGTGACAATGGGGGTGTGTGAAGTCATAGAATGGGGGTGTGTGAAGTCAAATTGGAGGTGTGTGAAATCACAGAATGGAGGTGTGTCAACTCAGAAATGAGGTGTGTGAAGTCATAGAATGGAGGTGTGTGAATTCATGGAATGGAAGATTGTGAAATCATAGAATGGAGGTGTGTGAAGTCAAAGAATTGAGGTTTGTGAAGTCAGAATGGAGGTGTGTGAAGTCAGGATGGAGGTGAGTGAAGTCACAGAATGGAGGTGTGGGAACTCAGAATGGAGGTGTGTGGTCACACAACGGAGGTTTGTGAAGTCATAGAATGGAGGTGCCTGAAGTCAAAGAATGGATGTTTCTGAAGTGAGAACGAAAGTGTATGAAGTCAAAGAATGGAGGTGTGTGAAGTCAAACAATAAAGGTGTGTGAAGTCACAGAATGGAGGTGTGTGAACTCATAGAATGGAGGTGCATGCAGTCAAAGAATGGAGGTGTGTGAAGTCATGGAATGGAGGTGTGTGAAGTCAGATGGAGTCGTGTGAAGTCATAGAATGGAGGTTTTTGAAGTCACAGAATGGAAGTGTGTGAAGTCATAAAATGGAGGTGTGTGAAGTCAGATTGGAGGTGTGTGAAGTCATAGAATGGAGGTGTGTCAACTCAGAAAGGAGGTGTGTGAAGTCATAGAATGGAGGTGTGTGAAGTCATAGAATGGAGGTGTGTGAAATCATAGAATGGAGTTGTGTGAAGTCACAGAATTGAGGTGTGTGAAGTCAGAATGGAGGTGTGTGAAGTCAGAATGGAGGTGTGTGAAATCACAGAATGGAGGTGTGTGAATTCACATTGCATTTGTGTGAACTCATAGAATGGAGGTCTGTGAAGTCACAATGTAGGTGTGTGAAGTCACAGAATGGAGGTGTGTGAAGTCATAGAATGGAGGTGTGTGAAGTCACAGAATGGAGGTGTGTGAAGTCATAGAATGGAGGTGTGTGAAGTAATAGAATGGAGGTGTGTGAAGTCAGAATGGAGTTGTGTGAAGTCATAGAATGGAGGTGTGTGAAGTCACAATGGAGGTGTGTGAAGTCACAGAATGGAGGTGTTTGAAGTCATAGAATGGATGTTTCTGAAGTAAGAATGAAGGTGTGTGAAGTTATAGAAGGAGGTGTGTGAAGTCAAAATGGTGGTGTGTGAACTCATAGAATGGAGGTGTGTGAACTCATGGAATGGAGGGGTGTGAAGTCACAGAATTGAGGTGTGTGAAGTCAGAATGGAGGTGTGTGAAGTCAGAATGGAGGTGTGTGAAGTCAAAGAATGGAGGTGTGTGAATTCACAATGCATTTGTGTGAACTCATAGAATGGAGGTCTGTGAAGTCACAATGTAGGTGTGTGAAGTCACGGAATGGAGGTGTGTGAAGTCATAGAATGGAGGTGTGTGAAGTCACAGAATGGAGGTGTGTGAAGTCATAAAATGGAGGTGTGTGAAGTCACAGAATGGTGGTGTGTGAAGTCATATATTGGAGGTTTGTGAAGTCAGAATGGAGGTGTGTGAACTCATAGAATGGAGGTGTGTGAAGTCACAATGCAGGTGTGCGAAGTCATAGAATGGAGGTGTGTGAGGTCATAGAATGGAGGTGTGTGAAGTCACAGAATGGAGGTGTGTGAAGTCATAGAATGGAGGTGTGAGAAGTCACAGAATGGAGGTGTGTGAAGTCATAGAATGGAGGTGTGTGAAGTCATAGAATGGAGGTGTGAGAAGTCACAGAATGGAGGTGTGTGAAGTCATAGAATGGAGGTGTGTGAAGTCATAGAATGGATGATTCTGAAGTAGAATGAAGGTGTGTGAAGTCATAGAATGGAGGTGTGTGAAGTCAAAATGGAGGTGTGTGAACTCAAAAAATGGACATGTGTGAAGTCATGGAATGGAGGTGTGTGAAGTCCAAGAATATAGGTGTGTGAAGTCAAACAATGGTGGTGTGTGAAGTCACAGAATGCAGGTGTGTTAAGTCAAAGAATGGAAGTGTGTGAAGTCAAAATGGAGGTGTGTGAAGTCACAGAATGGAGGTGTGTGAAGTCACAGAATGAAGGTGTTTGAAGTCAAAATTGTGGTGTGTGAAGTCACAAATGGAGGAGTCTGAAGTCAGAATGCAGCTGTGTGAAGCCATAGAATGGAGGTGTGTGAAGTCAGAATGGAGGTGTGTGAACTCATAGAATGGAGTGTGTGAAGTGACAATGGGGGTGTGTGAAGTCATAGAATGGGGGTGTGTGAAGTCAAATTGGAGGTGTGTGAAATCACAGAATGGAGGTGTGTCAACTCAGAAATGAGGTGTGTGAAGTCATAGAATGGAGGTGTGTGAATTCATGGAATGGAAGATTGTGAAATCATAGAATGGAGGTGTGTGAAGTCAAAGAATTGAGGTTTGTGAAGTCAGAATGGAGGTGTGTGAAGTCAGGATCGAAGTGAGTGAATTCACAGAATGGAGGTGTGGGAACTCAGAATGGAGGTGTGTGGTCACAGAACGGAGGTTTGTGAAGTCATAGAATGGAGTTGCCTGAAGTCAAAGAATGGATGTTTCTGAAGTGAGAACGAAGGTGTATGAAGTCAAAGAATGGAGGTGTGTGAAGTCAAACAACAAAGGTGTGTGAAGTCACAGAATGGAGGTGTGTGAACTCATAGAATGGAGGTGCATGCAGTCAAAGAATGGAGGTGTGTGAAGTCATGGAATGGAGGTGTGTGAAGTCAGATGGAGTCGTGTGAAGTCATAGAATGGAGGTTTTTGAAGTCACAGAATGGAAGTGTGTGAAGTCATAAAATGGAGGTGTGTGAAGTCAGATTGGAGGTGTGTGAAGTCATAGAATGGAGGTGTGTGAAGTCATAGAATGGAGGTGTGTGAAATCATAGAATGGAGTTGTGTGAAGTCACAGAATTGAGGTGTGTGAAGTCAGAATGGAGGTGTGTGAAGTCAGAATGGAGGTGTGTGAAATCACAGAATGGAGGTGTGTGAATTCACATTGCATTTGTGTGAACTCATAGAATGGAGGTCTGTGAAGTCACAATGTAGGTGTGTGAAGTCACAGAATGGAGGTGTGTGAAGTCATAGAATGGAGGTGTGTGAAGTCACAGAATGGAGGTGTGTGAAGTCATAGAATGGAGGTGTGTGAAGTAATAGAATGTAGGTGTGTGAAGTCAGAATGGAGTTGTGGGAAGTCATAGAATGGAGGTGTGTGAAGTCACAATGGAGGTGTGTTAAGTAACAGAATGGAGGGTTTGAAGTCATAGAATGGATGTTTCTGAAGTAAGAATGAAGGTGTGTGAAGTTATAGAAGGAGGTGTGTGAAGTCAAAATGGTGGTGTGTGAACTCATAGAATGGAGGAGTGTGAACTCATGGAATGGAGGGGTGTGAAGTCACAGAATTGAGGTGTGTGAAGTCAGAATGGAGGTGTGTGAAGTCAGAATGGAGGTGTGTGAAGTCAAAGAATGGAGGTGTGTGAATTCACAATGCATTTGTGTGAACTCATAGAATGGAGGTCTGTGAAGTCACAATGTAGGTGTGTGAAGTCACGGAATGGAGGTGTGTGAAGTCGTAGAATGGAGGTGTGTGAAGTCACAGAATGGAGGTGTGTGAAGTCATAAAATGGAGGTGTGTGAAGTCACAGAATGGTGGTGTGTGAAGTCATATATTGGAGGTTTGTGAAGTCAGAATGGAGGTGTGTGAACTCATAGAATGGAGGTGTGTGAAGTCACAATGCAGGTGTGCGAAGTCATAGAATGGAGGTGTGTGAGGTCATAGAATGGAGGTGTGTGAAGTCACAGAATGGAGGTGTGTGAAGTCATAGAATGGAGGTGTGAGAAGTCACAGAATGGAGGTGTGTGAAGTCATAGAATGGAGGTGTGTGAAGTCATAGAATGGAGGTGTGAGAAGTCACAGAATGGAGGTGTGTGAAGTCATAGAATGGAGGTGTGTGAAGTCATAGAATGGATGTTTCTGAAGTAGAATGAAGGTGTGTGAAGTCATAGAATGGAGGTGTGTGAAGTCAAAATGGAGGTGTGTGAACCCAAAAAATGGACATGTGTGAAGTCATGGAATGGAGGTGTGTGAAGTCCAAGAATATAGGTGTGTGAAGTCAAACAATGGTGGTGTGTGAAGTCACAGAATGCAGGTGTGTTAAGTCAAAGAATGGAAGTGTGTGAAGTCAAAATGGAGGTGTGTGAAGTCACAGAATGGAGGTGTGTGAAGTCACAGAATGAAGGTGTTTGAAGTCAAAATTGTGGTGTGTGAAGTCACAAATGGAGGAGTCTAAAGTCAGAATGCAGCTGTGTGAAGCCATAGAATGGAGGTGTGTGAAGTCAGAATGGAGGTGTGTGAACTCATAGAATGGAGTGTGTGAAGTGACAATGGGGGTGTGTGAAGTCATAGAATGGGGGTGTGTGAAGTCAAATTGGAGGTGTGTGAAATCACAGAATGGAGGTGTGTCAACTCAGAAATGAGGTGTGTGAAGTCATAGAATGGAGGTGTGTGAATTCATGGAATGGAAGATTGTGAAATCATAGAATGGAGGTGTGTGAAGTCAAAGAATTGAGGTTTGTGAAGTCAGAATGGAGGTGTGTGAAGTCAGGATGGAAGTGAGTGAATTCACAGAATGGAGGTGTGGGAACTCAGAATGGAGGTGTGTGGTCACAGAACGGAGGTTTGTGAAGTCATAGAATGGAGGTGCATGCAGTCAAAGAATGGAGGTGTGTGAAGTCATGGAATGGAGGTGTGTGAAGTCAGATGGAGTCGTGTGAAGTCATAGAATGGAGGTTTTTGAAGTCACAGAATGGAAGTGTGTGAAGTCATAAAATGGAGGTGTGTGAAGTCAGATTGGAGGTGTGTGAAGTCATAGAATGGAGGTGTGTGAAGTCATAGAATGGAGGTGTGTGAAATCATAGAATGGAGTTGTGTGAAGTCACAGAATTGAGGTGTGTGAAGTCAGAATGGAGGTGTGTGAAGTCAGAATGGAGGTGTGTGAAGTCAAAGAATGGAGGTGTGTGAATTCACAATGCATTTGTGTGAACTCATAGAATGGAGGTCTGTGAAGTCACAATGTAGGTGTGTGAAGTCACGGAATGGAGGTGTGTGAAGTCATAGAATGGAGGTGTGTGAAGTCACAGAATGGAGGTGTGTGAAGTCATAAAATGGAGGTGTGTGAAGTCACAGAATGGTGGTGTGTGAAGTCATATATTGGAGGTTTGTGAAGTCAGAATGGAGGTGTGTGAACTCATAGAATGGAGGTGTGTGAAGTCACAATGCAGGTGTGCGAAGTCATAGAATGGAGGTGTGTGAGGTCATAGAATGGAGGTGTGTGAAGTCACAGAATGGAGGTGTGTGAAGTCATAGAATGGAGGTGTGAGAAGTCACAGAATGGAGGTGTGTGAAGTCATAGAATGGAGGTGTGTGAAGTCATAGAATGGAGGTGTGAGAAGTCACAGAATGGAGGTGTGTGAAGTCATAGAATGGAGGTGTGTGAAGTCATAGAATGGATGATTCTGAAGTAGAATGAAGGTGTGTGAAGTCATAGAATGGAGGTGTGTGAAGTCAAAATGGAGGTGTGTTAACTCAAAAAATGGACATGTGTGAAGTCATGGAATGGAGGTGTGTGAAGTCCAAGAATATAGGTGTGTGAAGTCAAACAATGGTGGTGTGTGAAGTCACAGAATGCAGGTGTGTTAAGTCAAAGAATGGAAGTGTGTGAAGTCAAAATGGAGGTGTGTGAAGTCACAGAATGGAGGTGTGTGAAGTCACAGAATGAAGGTGTTTGAAGTCAAAATTGTGGTGTGTGAAGTCACAAATGGAGGAGTCTGAAGTCAGAATGCAGCTGTGTGAAGCCATAGAATGGAGGTGTGTGAAGTCAGAATGGAGGTGTGTGAACTCATAGAATGGAGTGTGTGAAGTGACAATGGGGGTGTGTGAAGTCATAGAATGGGGGTGTGTGAAGTCAAATTGGAGGTGTGTGAAATCACAGAATGGAGGTGTGTCAACTCAGAAATGAGGTGTGTGAAGTCATAGAATGGAGGTGTGTGAATTCATGGAATGGAAGATTGTGAAATCATAGAATGGAGGTGTGTGAAGTCAAAGAATTGAGGTTTGTGAAGTCAGAATGGAGGTGTGTGAAGTCAGGATCGAAGTGAGTGAATTCACAGAATGGAGGTGTGGGAACTCAGAATGGAGGTGTGTGGTCACAGAACGGAGGTTTGTGAAGTCATAGAATGGAGTTGCCTGAAGTCAAAGAATGGATGTTTCTGAAGTGAGAACGAAGGTGTATGAAGTCAAAGAATGGAGGTGTGTGAAGTCAAACAACAAAGGTGTGTGAAGTCACAGAATGGAGGTGTGTGAACTCATAGAATGGAGGTGCATGCAGTCAAAGAATGGAGGTGTGTGAAGTCATGGAATGGAGGTGTGTGAAGTCAGATGGAGTCGTGTGAAGTCATAGAATGGAGGTTTTTGAAGTCACAGAATGGAAGTGTGTGAAGTCATAAAATGGAGGTGTGTGAAGTCAGATTGGAGGTGTGTGAAGTCATAGAATGGAGGTGTGTGAAGTCATAGAATGGAGGTGTGTGAAATCATAGAATGGAGTTGTGTGAAGTCACAGAATTGAGGTGTGTGAAGTCAGAATGGAGGTGTGTGAAGTCAGAATGGAGGTGTGTGAAATCACAGAATGGAGGTGTGTGAATTCACATTGCATTTGTGTGAACTCATAGAATGGAGGTCTGTGAAGTCACAATGTAGGTGTGTGAAGTCACAGAATGGAGGTGTGTGAAGTCATAGAATGGAGGTGTGTGAAGTCACAGAATGGAGGTGTGTGAAGTCATAGAATGGAGGTGTGTGAAGTAATAGAATGTAGGTGTGTGAAGTCAGAATGGAGTTGTGGGAAGTCATAGAATGGAGGTGTGTGAAGTCACAATGGAGGTGTGTTAAGTAACAGAATGGAGGGTTTGAAGTCATAGAATGGATGTTTCTGAAGTAAGAATGAAGGTGTGTGAAGTTATAGAAGGAGGTGTGTGAAGTCAAAATGGTGGTGTGTGAACTCATAGAATGGAGGAGTGTGAACTCATGGAATGGAGGGGTGTGAAGTCACAGAATTGAGGTGTGTGAAGTCAGAATGGAGGTGTGTGAAGTCAGAATGGAGGTGTGTGAAGTCAAAGAATGGAGGTGTGTGAATTCACAATGCATTTGTGTGAACTCATAGAATGGAGGTCTGTGAAGTCACAATGTAGGTGTGTGAAGTCACGGAATGGAGGTGTGTGAAGTCGTAGAATGGAGGTGTGTGAAGTCACAGAATGGAGGTGTGTGAAGTCATAAAATGGAGGTGTGTGAAGTCACAGAATGGTGGTGTGTGAAGTCATATATTGGAGGTTTGTGAAGTCAGAATGGAGGTGTGTGAACTCATAGAATGGAGGTGTGTGAAGTCACAATGCAGGTGTGCGAAGTCATAGAATGGAGGTGTGTGAGGTCATAGAATGGAGGTGTGTGAAGTCACAGAATGGAGGTGTGTGAAGTCATAGAATGGAGGTGTGAGAAGTCACAGAATGGAGGTGTGTGAAGTCATAGAATGGAGGTGTGTGAAGTCATAGAATGGAGGTGTGAGAAGTCACAGAATGGAGGTGTGTGAAGTCATAGAATGGAGGTGTGTGAAGTCATAGAATGGATGTTTCTGAAGTAGAATGAAGGTGTGTGAAGTCATAGAATGGAGGTGTGTGAAGTCAAAATGGAGGTGTGTGAACCCAAAAAATGGACATGTGTGAAGTCATGGAATGGAGGTGTGTGAAGTCCAAGAATATAGGTGTGTGAAGTCAAACAATGGTGGTGTGTGAAGTCACAGAATGCAGGTGTGTTAAGTCAAAGAATGGAAGTGTGTGAAGTCAAAATGGAGGTGTGTGAAGTCACAGAATGGAGGTGTGTGAAGTCACAGAATGAAGGTGTTTGAAGTCAAAATTGTGGTGTGTGAAGTCACAAATGGAGGAGTCTAAAGTCAGAATGCAGCTGTGTGAAGCCATAGAATGGAGGTGTGTGAAGTCAGAATGGAGGTGTGTGAACTCATAGAATGGAGTGTGTGAAGTGACAATGGGGGTGTGTGAAGTCATAGAATGGGGGTGTGTGAAGTCAAATTGGAGGTGTGTGAAATCACAGAATGGAGGTGTGTCAACTCAGAAATGAGGTGTGTGAAGTCATAGAATGGAGGTGTGTGAATTCATGGAATGGAAGATTGTGAAATCATAGAATGGAGGTGTGTGAAGTCAAAGAATTGAGGTTTGTGAAGTCAAAATGGAGGTGTGTGAAGTCAGGATGGAAGTGAGTGAATTCACAGAATGGAGGTGTGGGAACTCAGAATGGAGGTGTGTGGTCACAGAACGGAGGTTTGTGAAGTCATAGAATGGAGGTGCCTGAAGTCATAGAATGGATGTTTCTGAAGTGAGAACGAAGGTGTATGAAGTCAAAGAATGGAGGTGTGTGAAGTCAAACAATAAAGGTGTGTGAAGTCACAGAATGGAGGTGTGTGAACTCATAGAATGGAGGTGCATGCAGTCAAAGAATGGAGGTGTGTGAAGTCATGGAATGGAGGTGTGTGAAGTCAGATGGAGTCGTGTGAAGTCATAGAATGGAGGTTTTTGAAGTCACAGAATGGAAGTGTGTGAAGTCATAAAATGGAGGTGTGTGAAGTCAGATTGGAGGTGTGTGAAGTCATAGAATGGAGGTGTGTGAAGTCATAGAATGGAGGTGTGTGAAATCATAGAATGGAGTTGTGTGAAGTCACAGAATTGAGGTGTGTGAAGTCAGAATGGAGGTGTGTGAAGTCAGAATGGAGGTGTGTGAAATCACAGAATGGAGGTGTGTGAATTCACATTGCATTTGTGTGAACTCATAGAATGGAGGTCTGTGAAGTCACAATGTAGGTGTGTGAAGTCATAGAATGGAGGTGTGTGAAGTCATAGAATGGAGGTGTGTGAAGTCACAGAATGGAGGTGTGTGAAGTCATAGAATGGAGGTGTGTGAAGTAATAGAATGGAGGTGTGTGAAGTCAGAATGGAGTTGTGTGAAGTCATAGAATGGAGGTGTGTGAAGTCACAATGGAGGTGTGTTAAGTAACAGAATGGAGGTGTTTGAAGTCATAGAATGGATGTTTTTGAAGTAAGAATGAAGGTGTGTGAAGTTATAGAAGGAGGTGTGTGAAGTCAAAATGGTGGTGTGTGAACTCATAGAATGGAGGTGTGTGAACTCATGGAATGGAGGGGTGTGAAGTCACAGAATTGAGGTGTGTGAAGTCAGAATGGAGGTGTGTGAAGTCAGAATGGAGGTGTGTGAAGTCAAAGAATGGAGGTGTGTGAATTCACAATGCATTTGTGTGAACTCATAAAATGGAGGTCTGTGAAGTCACAATGTAGGTGTGTGAAGTCACGGAATGGAGGTGTGTGAAGTCATAGAATGGAGGTGTGTGAAGTCACAGAATGGAGGTGTGTGAAGTCACAAAATGGAGGTGTGTGAAGTCACAGAATGGAGGTGTGTGAAGTCATATATTGGAGGTTTGTGAAGTCAGAATGGAGGTGTGTGAACTCATAGAATGGAGGTGTGTGAAGTCACAATGCAGGTGTGCGAAGTCATAGAATGGAGGTATGTGAGGTCATAGAATGGAGGTGTGTGAAGTCACAGAATGGAGGTGTGTGAAGTCATAGAATGGAGGTGTGAGAAGTCACAGAATGGAGGTGTGTGAAGTCATAGAATGGAGGTGTGTGAAGTCATAGAATGGAGGTGTGAGAAGTCACAGAATGGAGGTGTGTGAAGTCATAGAATGGAGGTGTGTGAAGTCATAGAATTTTGGTGTGTGAAGTCATAGAATGGAGGTGTGTGAAGTCAGAGAATGGAGGTGTGTGAAATCACAAATTGGATGTGTGTGAACTCAGAATGGAGGTGTGTGAAGTCACAGAATGGAGGTGTGTGAAGTCATAGAATGGAGGTGTGTGAAGTCACATAATGGAGGTGTGTGAAGTCAGAATAGATGTGTGCGAAGTCATAGAATGGAGATGTGTGAAGTCAGAATGTAGCTGTGTGAAGTCATAGAATGGAGGTGAGTGAAGTCAGAAGGCGGTGTGTGAACTCAAAGAATGATGGTGTGTGAAGTCACAATGGAGGTGTGTGAAGTCATAGAATGGAGGTTTTTGAAGTCACAGAATGGAGGTGTGTGAAGTCATAGAATGGAGGTGTGTGAAGTCAGATTGGAGGTGTGTGAAGTCATAGAATGGAGGTGTGTGAAATCATAGACTAGAGGTGTGTGAAATCACAGAATTGAGGTGTGTGAAGTCAGAATGGAGGTGTGTGAAGTCAGAATGGAGGGGTGTGAAGTCATAGAATGCAGGTGTGTGAATTCACAATGCATTTGTGTGAACTCATACAATGGAGGTCTGTGAAGTCACAATGTAGGTGTGTGGAGTCACAGAATGGATGTGTGTGAAGTCATAGAATGGAGGTGTGTGAAGTCACAGAATGGAGGTGTGTGAAGTCATATATTGGAGGTTTGTGAAGTCATAGAATGGAGGTGTGTGAAGTAATAGAATGGAGGTGTGTCAAGTCACAGATTGAAGGTGTGTGAAGTCACAGAATGGGGTGTGTGAACTCAGAATGGAGGTGTGTGAAGTCACAGAATGGAGGTGTGTGAAGTCATAGAATGGATGTTTCTGAAGTAAGAATGAAGTTGTGTGAAGTCATAGAATGGAGGTGTGTGAAGTCAAAATGGTGGTGTGTGAACTCATAGAATGGAGGTGTGTGAACTCATGGAATTGAGGTGTGTGAAGTCACAGAATGGAGGTGTGTGAAGTCATAGAATGGAGGTGTGAGAATTCACAGAATGGAGGTGTGTGAAGTCATAGAATGGAGGTGTGTGAAGTCATTGAATTTAGGTGTGTGAAGTCATAGATTGGAGGTGTGTAAAGTCACAGAGTGGAGGTGTGTGAAATCACAAAATGGAGGTGTGTGAACTCAGAATGGAGGTGTGTGAAGTCACAGAATGGAGGTGTGTGAAGTCATAGAATGGAGGTGTGTGAAGTCACACAATGGTGGTGTGTGAAGTCACAGAATGGAGGTGTGTGAAGTCAGAATAGATGTGTGCGAAGTAATAGAATGGAGCTGTGTGAAGTCAGAATGGAGCTGTGTGAAGTCATAGAATGGAGGTGAGTGAAGTCAGAATGGCGCTGTGTGAACTCATAGAATGATGGTGTGTGAAGTCACAATGGAGGTGTGTGAAGTCATAGAATGGAGGTTTTTGAAGTCACAGAATATAGGTGTGTGAAGTCATAGAATGGAGGTGTGTGAGGTCAGATTGGAGGTGTGTGAAGTCATAGAATGGAGGTGTGTCAACTCAAAAGGAGGTGTGTGAACTCATAGAATGGAGGTGTGTGAAGTCATAGAATGGAGGTGTGTGAAATCATAGAATGGAGGTGTGTGAAGTCACAGAATTGAGGTGTGTGAAGTCAGAATGGAGGTGTGTGAAGTCAGAATGGAGGTGTGTGAAGTCACAGAATGGATGTGTGTGAAGTCATAGAATGGAGGTGTGTGAAATCATAGAATGGAGGTGTGTGAAGTCACAGAATTGAGGTGTGTGAAGTCAGAATGGAGGTTTGTGAAGTCAGAATGGAGGTGTGTGAAGTCAGAATGGAGGGGTGTGAAGTCATAGAATGCAGGTGTGTGAATTCACAATGCATTTGTGTGAACTCATAGAATGGAGGTCTGTGAAGTCACAATGTAGGTGTGTGGAGTCACAGAATGGAGGTGTGTGAAGTCATAGAATGGAGGTGTGTGAAGTCACAGAATGGAGGTGTGTGAAGTCATATATTGGAGGTTTGTGAAGTCATAGAATGGAGGTGTGTCAAGTCACAGATTGAAGGTGTGTGAAGTCACAGAATGGGGTGTGTGAAATAAAAATGGAGGTGTGTGAAGTCACAGAATGGAGGTGTGTGAAGTCATAGAATGGATGTTTCTGAAGTAAGAATGAAGGTGTGTGAAGTCATAGAATGGAGGTGTGTGAAGTCAAAATGGTGGTGTGTGAACTCATAGAATGGAGGTGTGTGAACTCATGGAATTGAGGTGTGTGAAGTCACAGAATGGAGGTGTGTGAAGTCATAGAATGGAGGTGTGAGAAGTCACAGAATGGAGGTGTGTGAAGTCATAGAATGGAGGTGTGTGAAGTCATAGAATTTAGGTGTGTGAAGTCATAGATTGGAGGTGTGTAAAGTCACAGAATGGAGGTGTGTGAAATCACAAAATGGAGGTGTGTGAACTCAGAAGGGAGGTGTGTGAAGTCACAGAATGGAGGTGTGTGAAGTCATAGAATGGATGTTTCTGAAGTAAGAATGAAGGTGTGTGAAGTCATAGAATGGAGGTGTGTGAAGTCAAAATGGTGGTGTGTGAACTCATAGAATGGAGGTGTGAGAAGTCACAGAATGGAGGTGTGTGAAGTCATAGAATGGAGGTGTGTGAAGTCATAGAATTGAGGTGTGAGAAGTCACAGAATGGAGGTGTGTGAAGTCATAGAATGGAGGTGTGTGAAGTCATAGAATTTTGGTGTGTGAAGTCATAGAATGGAGGTGTGTGAAGTCAGAGAATGGAGGTGTGTGAAATCACAAATTGGATGTGTGTGAACTCAGAATGGAGGTGTGTGAAGTCACAGAATGGAGGTGTGTGAAGTCATAGAATGGAGGTGTGTGAAGTCACATAATGGAGGTGTGTGAAGTCAGAATAGATGTGTGCGAAGTCATAGAATGGAGATGTGTGAAGTCAGAATGTAGCTGTGTGAAGTCATAGAATGGAGGTGAGTGAAGTCAGAAGGCGGTGTGTGAACTCAAAGAATGATGGTGTGTGAAGTCACAATGGAGGTGTGTGAAGTCATAGAATGGAGGTTTTTGAAGTCACAGAATGGAGGTGTGTGAAGTCATAGAATGGAGGTGTGTGAAGTCAGATTGGAGGTGTGTGAAGTCATAGAATGGAGGTGTGTGAAATCATAGACTAGAGGTGTGTGAAATCACAGAATTGAGGTGTGTGAAGTCAGAATGGAGGTGTGTGAAGTCAGAATGGAGGGGTGTGAAGTCATAGAATGCAGGTGTGTGAATTCACAATGCATTTGTGTGAACTCATACAATGGAGGTCTGTGAAGTCACAATGTAGGTGTGTGGAGTCACAGAATGGATGTGTGTGAAGTCATAGAATGGAGGTGTGTGAAGTCACAGAATGGAGGTGTGTGAAGTCATATATTGGAGGTTTGTGAAGTCATAGAATGGAGGTGTGTGAAGTAATAGAATGGAGGTGTGTCAAGTCACAGATTGAAGGTGTGTGAAGTCACAGAATGGGGTGTGTGAACTCAGAATGGAGGTGTGTGAAGTCACAGAATGGAGGTGTGTGAAGTCATAGAATGGATGTTTCTGAAGTAAGAATGAAGTTGTGTGAAGTCATAGAATGGAGGTGTGTGAAGTCAAAATGGTGGTGTGTGAACTCATAGAATGGAGGTGTGTGAACTCATGGAATTGAGGTGTGTGAAGTCACAGAATGGAGGTGTGTGAAGTCATAGAATGGAGGTGTGAGAATTCACAGAATGGAGGTGTGTGAAGTCATAGAATGGAGGTGTGTGAAGTCATTGAATTTAGGTGTGTGAAGTCATAGATTGGAGGTGTGTAAAGTCACAGAGTGGAGGTGTGTGAAATCACAAAATGGAGGTGTGTGAACTCAGAATGGAGGTGTGTGAAGTCACAGAACGGAGGTGTGTGAAGTCATAGAATGGAGGTGTGTGAAGTCACACAATGGTGGTGTGTGAAGTCACAGAATGGAGGTGTGTGAAGTCAGAATAGATGTGTGCGAAGTAATAGAATGGAGCTGTGTGAAGTCAGAATGGAGCTGTGTGAAGTCATAGAATGGAGGTGAGTGAAGTCAGAATGGCGCTGTGTGAACTCATAGAATGATGGTGTGTGAAGTCACAATGGAGGTGTGTGAAGTCATAGAATGGAGGTTTTTGAAGTCACAGAATATAGGTGTGTGAAGTCATAGAATGGAGGTGTGTGAGGTCAGATTGGAGGTGTGTGAAGTCATAGAATGGAGGTGTGTCAACTCAAAAGGAGGTGTGTGAACTCATAGAATGGAGGTGTGTGAAGTCATAGAATGGAGGTGTGTGAAATCATAGAATGGAGGTGTGTGAAGTCACAGAATTGAGGTGTGTGAAGTCAGAATGGAGGTGTGTGAAGTCAGAATGGAGGTGTGTGAAGTCACAGAATGGATGTGTGTGAAGTCATAGAATGGAGGTGTGTGAAATCATAGAATGGAGGTGTGTGAAGTCACAGAATTGAGGTGTGTGAAGTCAGAATGGAGGTTTGTGAAGTCAGAATGGAGGGGTGTGAAGTCATAGAATGCAGGTGTGTGAATTCACAATGCATTTGTGTGAACTCATAGAATGGAGGTCTGTGAAGTCACAATGTAGGTGTGTGGAGTCACAGAATGGAGGTGTGTGAAGTCATAGAATGGAGGTGTGTGAAGTCACAGAATGGAGGTGTGTGAAGTCATATATTGGAGGTTTGTGAAGTCATAGAATGGAGGTGTGTCAAGTCACAGATTGAAGGTGTGTGAAGTCACAGAATGGGGTGTGTGAAATAAAAATGGAGGTGTGTGAAGTCACAGAATGGAGGTGTGTGAAGTCATAGAATGGATGTTTCTGAAGTAAGAATGAAGGTGTGTGAAGTCATAGAATGGAGGTGTGTGAAGTCAAAATGGTGGTGTGTGAACTCATAGAATGGAGGTGTGTGAACTCATGGAATTGAGGTGTGTGAAGTCACAGAATGGAGGTGTGTGAAGTCATAGAATGGAGGTGTGAGAAGTCACAGAATGGAGGTGTGTGAAGTCATAGAATGGAGGTGTGTGAAGTCATAGAATTTAGGTGTGTGAAGTCATAGATTGGAGGTGTGTAAAGTCACAGAATGGAGGTGTGTGAAATCACAAAATGGAGGTGTGTGAACTCAGAAGGGAGGTGTGTGAAGTCACAGAATGGAGGTGTGTGAAGTCATAGAATGGATGTTTCTGAAGTAAGAATGAAGGTGTGTGAAGTTATAGAATGGAGGTTTGTGAAGTCAAAATGGTGGTGTGTGAACTCATAGAATGGAGGTGTGTGAACTCATGGAATTGAGGTGTGTGAAGTCACAGAATTGAGGTGTGTGAAGTCAGAATGGAGGTGTGTGAAGTCAGAATGGAGGTGTGTGAAGTCATAGAATGGAGGTGTATGAAGTCACAATGGAGGTGTGTGAAGTCATAGAGTGGAGGTTTTTGAAGTCACAGAATGGAGGTGTGTGAAGTCATAGAATGGAGGTGTGTGAGGTCAGATTGGAGGTGTGTGAAGTCATAGAATGGAGGTGTGTCAACTCAAAAGGAGGTGTGTGAACTCATAGAATGGAGGTGTGTGAAGTCATAGAATGGAGGTGTGTGAAATCATAGAATGGAGGTGTGTGAAGTCACAGAATTGAGGTGTGTGAAGTCAGAATAGAGGTGTGTGAAGTCAGAATGGAGGTGTGTGAAGTCACAGAATGGAGGTGTGTGAAGTCATAGAATGGAGGTGAGTGAAGTCACAGAATGGAGGTGTGTGAAGTCATATATTGGAGGTTTGTGAAGTCATAGAATGGAGGTGTTTGAAGTAATAGAATGGAGGTGTGTCAAGTCACAAATAGAAGGTGTGTGAAGTCACAGAATGAGGTGTGTGAACTCAGAATGGAGGTGTGTGAAGTCATAGAATGGAGGTGTGTGAAGTCATAGAATGGATGTTTCTGCAGTAAGAATGAAGGTGTGTGAAGTTATAGAATGGAGGTTTGTGAAGTCAAAATGGTGGTGTGTGAACTCATAGAATGGAGGTGTGTGAACTCATGGAATTGAGGTGTCTGAAGTCACAGAATGGAGGTGTGTGAAGTCATTTTATGGAGCTCTGTGAAGTTAGAATGGAGGTGTGTGAAGTCACAGAATGGAGGTGTGTAAACTCAGAATGGAGGTGTGTGAAGTCACAGAATCTAGGTGTGTGAAGTCATAGAATGGAGGTGTGTGAAGTCATAGAATGGAGGTTTGTGAAGTCATAATGGAGGCGTGTGAAGTCACAGAAATCAGGTGTGTGAAGTCACAGAATGGAGGTGTGTGAAGTCATAGAATGGAGGTGTGTGAAGTCAGAACGGAGGTGTGTGAACTCAGATTGGAGGTGTGGGAAGTCACAATGGACGTGTGTGAAGTTATAGAATGGAGGTGTGTGAAGTCACAGAATGGAGGGGTGTGAAGTCAAAGACTGGAGGTGTGTGAAGTCATAGAATGGAGGTGTGTGAATTAATAGAATGGAGGTGTGAGAAATCATAGAATGGAGGTGTGTGAAGTCACAGAATGGAGGTGTGTGAAGTCACAGAATTGAGGTGTGTTAAGTCACCGAATGGAGGTGTGTGAACTCACAATGGAGGTGTGTGATGTCAAAGAATGGAGGTGTGTGAAGGCATAGAATGGAATTGTGTGAAGTCATAGAATGGTGTTGTGTGAAGTGAGAATTGAGGTGTGTGAAGTCACGGAATTGAGGTGTGTGAACTCAAAATGGAGGTGTGTGAAGTCACAGAATGGAGGTTTGTGAAGTCATAGAATGGAGGTGTGTGAAGTCATAGAATGGATGTTTCTGAAGTAGAATGAAGGTGTGTGAAGTCATAGAATGGAGGTGTGTGAAGTCAAAATGGAGGTGTGTGAACTCATAAAATGGAGATGTGTGAAGTCATGGAATGGAGGTGTGTGAAGTCCAAGAATATAGGTGTGTGAAGTCAAACAATGGTGGTGTGTGAAGTCACAGAATGCAGGTGTGGTAAGTCAAAGAATGGAAGTGTGTGAAGTCAAAATGGAGGTGTGTGAAGTCACAGAATGGAGGTGTGTGAAGTCACAGAATGAAAGTGTTTGAAGTCAAAATTGTGGTGTGTGAAGTCACAAATGGAGGAGTCTGAAGTCAGAATGCAGCTGTGTGAAGCCATAGAATGGAGGTGTGTGAAGTCAGAATGGAGGTGTGTGAACTCATAGAATGGAGTGTGTGAAGTGACAATGGGGGTGTGTGAAGTCATAGAATGGGGGTGTGTGAAGTCAAATTGGAGGTGTGTGAAATCACAGAATGGAGGTGTGTCAACTCAGAAATGAGGTGTGTGAAGTCATAGAATGGAGGTGTGTGAATTCATGGAATGGAAGATTGTGAAATCATAGAATGGAGGTGTGCGAAGTCAAAGAATTGAGGTTTGTGAAGTCAGAATGGAGGTGTGTGAAGTCAGGATGGAGGTGAGTGAAGTCACAGAATGGAGGTGTGGGAACTCAGAATGGAGGTGTGTGGTCACAGAACGGAGGTTTGTGAAGTCATAGAATGGAGGTGCCTGAAGTCAAAGAATGGATGTTTCTGAAGTGAGAACGAAGGTGTATGAAGTCAAAGAATGTAGGTGTGTGAAGTCAAACAATAAAGGTGTGTGAAGTCACAGAATGGAGGTGTGTGAACTCATAGAATGGAGGTGCATGCAGTCAAAGAATGGAGGTGTGTGAAGTCATGGAATGGAGGAGTGTGAAGTCAGATGGAGTCGTGTGAAGTCATAGAATGGAGGTTTTTGAAGTCACAGAATGGAAGTGTGTGAAGTCATAAAATGGAGGTGTGTGAAGTCAGATTGGAGGTGTGTGAAGTCATAGAATGGAGGTGTGTCAACTCAGAAAGGAGGTGTGTGAAGTCATAGAATGGAGGTGTGTGAAGTCATAGAATGGAGGTGTGTGAAATCATAGAATGGAGTTGTGTGAAGTCACAGAATTGAGGTGTGTAAAGTCAGAATGGAGGTGTGTGAAGTCAGAATGGAGGTGTGTGAAATCACAGAATGGAGGTGTGTGAATTCACATTGCATTTGTGTGAACTCATAGAATGGAGGTCTGTGAAGTCACAATGTAGGTGTGTGAAGTCACAGAATGGAGGTGTGTGAAGTCATAGAATGTAGGTGTGTGAAGTCACAGAATGGAGGTGTGTGAAGTCATAGAATGGAGGTGTGTGAAGTAATAGAATGGAGGTGTGTGAAGTCAGAATGGATTTGTGTGAAGTCATAGAATGGAGGTGTGTGTAGTCACAATGGAGGTGTGTGAAGTCACAGAATGGAGGTGTTTGAAGTCATAGAATGGAAGTTTCTGAAGTAAGAATGAAGGTGTGTGAAGTTATAGAAGGAGGTGTGTGAAGTCAAAATGGTGGTGTGTGAACTCATAGAATGGAGGTGTGTGAACTCATGGAATGGAGGGGTGTGAAGTCACAGAATTGAGGTGTGTGAAGTCAGAATGGAGGTGTGTAAAGTCAGAATGGAGGTGTGTGAAGTCAAAGAATGGAGGTGTGTGAATTCACAATGCATTTGTGTGAACTCATAGAATGGAGGTCTGTGAAGTCACAATGTAGGTGTGTGAAGTCACGGAATGGAGGTGTGTGAAGTCATAGAATGGAGGTGTGTGAAGTCACAGAATGGAGGTGTGTGAAGTCATAAAATGGAGGTGTGTGAAGTCACAGAATGGAGGTGTGTGAAGTCATATATTGGAGGTTTGTGAAGTCAGAATGGAGGTGTGTGAACTCATAGAATGGAGGTGTGTGAAGTCACAATGCAGGTGTGCGAAGTCATAGAATGGAGGTGTGTGAGGTCATAGAATGGAGGTGTGTGAAGTCACAGAATGGAGGTGTGTGAAGTCATAGAATGGAGGTGTGAGAAGTCACAGAATGGAGGTGTGTGAAGTCATAGAATGGAGGTGTGTGAAGTCACAGAATGGAGGTGTGTGAAGTCACAGAATGGGGTGTGTGAAATAAAAATGGAGGTGTGTGAAGTCACAGAATGGAGGTGTGTGAAGTCATAGAATGGATGTTTCTGAAGTAAGAATGAAGGTGTGTGAAGTCATAGAATGGAGGTGTGTGAAGTCAAAATGGTGGTGTGTGAACTCATAGAATGGAGGTGTGTGAACTCATGGAATTGAGGTGTGTGAAGTCACAGAATGGAGGTGTGTGAAGTCACAGAATGGAGGTGTGTGAAGTCATAGAATGGAGGTGTGTGAAGTCATAGAATTTAGGTGTGTGAAGTCATAGATTGGAGGTGTGTAAAGTCACAGAATGGAGGTGTGTGAAATCACAAAATGGAGGTGTGTGAACTCAGAATGGAGGTGTGTGAAGTCATAGAATGCAGGTGTGTGAATTCACAATGCATTTGTGTGAACTCATAGAATGGAGGTCTGTGAAGTCACAATGTAGGTGTGTGGAGTCACAGAATGGAGGTGTGTGAAGTCATAGAATGGAGGTGTGTGAAGTCACAGAATGGAGGTGTGTGAAGTCATATATTGGAGGTTTGTGAAGTCATAGAATGGAGGTGTGTGAAGTCATAGAATGGATGTTTCTGAAGTAGAATGAAGGTGTGTGAAGTCATAGAATGGAGGTGTGTGAAGTCAAAATGGAGGTGTGTGAACTCATAAAATGGAGATGTGTGAAGTCATGGAATGGAGGTGTGTGAAGTCCAAGAATATAGGTGTGTGAAGTCAAACAATGGTGGTGTGTGAAGTCACAGAATGCAGGTGTGGTAAGTCAAAGAATGGAAGTGTGTGAAGTCAAAATGGAGGTGTGTGAAGTCACAGAATGGAGGTGTGTGAAGTCACAGAATGAAAGTGTTTGAAGTCAAAATTGTGGTGTGTGAAGTCACAAATGGAGGAGTCTGAAGTCAGAATGCAGCTGTGTGAAGCCATAGAATGGAGGTGTGTGAAGTCAGAATGGAGGTGTGTGAACTCATAGAATGGAGTGTGTGAAGTGACAATGGGGGTGTGTGAAGTCATAGAATGGGGGTGTGTGAAGTCAAATTGGAGGTGTGTGAAATCACAGAATGGAGGTGTGTCAACTCAGAAATGAGGTGTGTGAAGTCATAGAATGGAGGTGTGTGAATTCATGGAATGGAAGATTGTGAAATCATAGAATGGAGGTGTGTGAAGTCAAAGAATTGAGGTTTGTGAAGTCAGAATGGAGGTGTGTGAAGTCAGGATGGAGGTGAGTGAAGTCACAGAATGGAGGTGTGGGAACTCAGAATGGAGGTGTGTGGTCACAGAACGGAGGTTTGTGAAGTCATAGAATGGAGGTGCCTGAAGTCAAAGAATGGATGTTTCTGAAGTGAGAACGAAGGTGTATGAAGTCAAAGAATGTAGGTGTGTGAAGTCAAACAATAAAGGTGTGTGAAGTCACAGAATGGAGGTGTGTGAACTCATAGAATGGAGGTGCATGCAGTCAAAGAATGGAGGTGTGTGAAGTCATGGAATGGAGGAGTGTGAAGTCAGATGGAGTCGTGTGAAGTCATAGAATGGAGGTTTTTGAAGTCACAGAATGGAAGTGTGTGAAGTCATAAAATGGAGGTGTGTGAAGTCAGATTGGAGGTGTGTGAAGTCATAGAATGGAGGTGTGTCAACTCAGAAAGGAGGTGTGTGAAGTCATAGAATGGAGGTGTGTGAAGTCATAGAATGGAGGTGTGTGAAATCATAGAATGGAGTTGTGTGAAGTCACAGAATTGAGGTGTGTAAAGTCAGAATGGAGGTGTGTGAAGTCAGAATGGAGGTGTGTGAAATCACAGAATGGAGGTGTGTGAATTCACATTGCATTTGTGTGAACTCATAGAATGGAGGTCTGTGAAGTCACAATGTAGGTGTGTGAAGTCACAGAATGGAGGTGTGTGAAGTCATAGAATGGAGGTGTGTGAAGTCACAGAATGGAGGTGTGTGAAGTCATAGAATGGAGGTGTGTGAAGTAATAGAATGGAGGTGTGTGAAGTCAGAATGGATTTGTGTGAAGTCATAGAATGGAGGTGTGTGTAGTCACAATGGAGGTGTGTGAAGTCAAAGAATGGAGGTGTTTGAAGTCATAGAATGGATGTTTCTGAAGTAAGAATGAAGGTGTGTGAAGTTATAGAAGGAGGTGTGTGAAGTCAAAATGGTGGTGTGTGAACTCATAGAATGGAGGTGTGTGAACTCATGGAATGGAGGGGTGTGAAGTCACAGAATTGAGGTGTGTGAAGTCAGAATGGAGGTGTGTAAAGTCAGAATGGAGGTGTGTGAAGTCAAAGAATGGAGGTGTGTGAATTCACAATGCATTTGTGTGAACTCATAGAATGGAGGTCTGTGAAGTCACAATGTAGGTGTGTGAAGTCACGGAATGGAGGTGTGTGAAGTCATAGAATGGAGGTGTGTGAAGTCACAGAATGGAGGTGTGTGAAGTCATAAAATGGAGGTGTGTGAAGTCACAGAATGGAGGTGTGTGAAGTCATATATTGGAGGTTTGTGAAGTCAGAATGGAGGTGTGTGAACTCATAGAATGGAGGTGTGTGAAGTCACAATGCAGGTGTGCGAAGTCATAGAATGGAGGTGTGTGAGGTCATAGAATGGAGGTGTGTGAAGTCACAGAATGGAGGTGTGTGAAGTCATAGAATGGAGGTGTGAGAAGTCACAGAATGGAGGTGTGTGAAGTCATAGAATGGAGGTGTGTGAAGTCACAGAATGGAGGTGTGTGAAGTCACAGAATGGGGTGTGTGAAATAAAAATGGAGGTGTGTGAAGTCACAGAATGGAGGTGTGTGAAGTCATAGAATGGATGTTTCTGAAGTAAGAATGAAGGTGTGTGAAGTCATAGAATGGAGGTGTGTGAAGTCAAAATGGTGGTGTGTGAACTCATAGAATGGAGGTGTGTGAACTCATGGAATTGAGGTGTGTGAAGTCACAGAATGGAGGTGTGTGAAGTCACAGAATGGAGGTGTGTGAAGTCATAGAATGGAGGTGTGTGAAGTCATAGAATTTAGGTGTGTGAAGTCATAGATTGGAGGTGTGTAAAGTCACAGAATGGAGGTGTGTGAAATCACAAAATGGAGGTGTGTGAACTCAGAATGGAGGTGTGTGAAGTCATAGAATGCAGGTGTGTGAATTCACAATGCATTTGTGTGAACTCATAGAATGGAGGTCTGTGAAGTCACAATGTAGGTGTGTGGAGTCACAGAATGGAGGTGTGTGAAGTCATAGAATGGAGGTGTGTGAAGTCACAGAATGGAGGTGTGTGAAGTCATATATTGGAGGTTTGTGAAGTCATAGAATGGAGGTGTGTCAAGTCACAGATTGAAGGTGTGTGAAGTCACAGAATGGGGTGTGTGAAATAAAAATGGAGGTGTGTGAAGTCACAGAATGGAGGTGTGTGAAGTCATAGAATGGATGTTTCTGAAGTAAGAATGAAGGTGTGTGAAGTCATAGAATGGAGGTGTGTGAAGTCAAAATGGTGGTGTGTGAACTCATAGAATGGAGGTGTGTGAACTCATGGAATTGAGGTGTGTGAAGTCACAGAATGGAGGTGTGTGAAGTCATAGAATGGAGGTGTGAGAAGTCACAGAATGGAGGTGTGTGAAGTCATAGAATGGAGGTGTGTGAAGTCATAGAATTTAGGTGTGTGAAGTCATAGATTGGAGGTGTGTAAAGTCACAGAATGGAGGTGTGTGAAATCACAAAATGGAGGTGTGTGAACTCAGAAGGGAGGTGTGTGAAGTCACAGAATGGAGGTGTGTGAAGTCATAGAATGGATGTTTCTGAAGTAAGAATGAAGGTGTGTGAAGTTATAGAATGGAGGTTTGTGAAGTCAAAATGGTGGTGTGTGAACTCATAGAATGGAGGTGTGTGAACTCATGGAATTGAGGTGTGTGAAGTCACAGAATTGAGGTGTGTGAAGTCAGAATGGAGGTGTGTGAAGTCAGAATGGAGGTGTGTGAAGTCATAGAATGGAGGTGTATGAAGTCACAATGGAGGTGTGTGAAGTCATAGAGTGGAGGTTTTTGAAGTCACAGAATGGAGGTGTGTGAAGTCATAGAATGGAGGTGTGTGAGGTCAGATTGGAGGTGTGTGAAGTCATAGAATGGAGGTGTGTCAACTCAAAAGGAGGTGTGTGAACTCATAGAATGGAGGTGTGTGAAGTCATAGAATGGAGGTGTGTGAAATCATAGAATGGAGGTGTGTGAAGTCACAGAATTGAGGTGTGTGAAGTCAGAATGGAGGTGTGTGAAGTCAGAATGGAGGTGTGTGAAGTCACAGAATGGAGGTGTGTGAAGTCATAGAATGGAGGTGAGTGAAGTCACAGAATGGAGGTGTGTGAAGTCATATATTGGAGGTTTGTGAAGTCATAGAATGGAGGTGTTTGAAGTAATAGAATGGAGGTGTGTCAAGTCACAAATAGAAGGTGTGTGAAGTCACAGAATGAGGTGTGTGAACTCAGAATGGAGGTGTGTGAAGTCATAGAATGGAGGTGTGTGAAGTCATAGAATGGATGTTTCTGCAGTAAGAATGAAGGTGTGTGAAGTTATAGAATGGAGGTTTGTGAAGTCAAAATGGTGGTGTGTGAACTCATAGAATGGAGGTGTGTGAACTCATGGAATTGAGGTGTCTGAAGTCACAGAATGGAGGTGTGTGAAGTCATTTTATGGAGCTCTGTGAAGTTAGAATGGAGGTGTGTGAAGTCACAGAATGGAGGTGTGTAAACTCAGAATGGAGGTGTGTGAAGTCACAGAATCTAGGTGTGTGAAGTCATAGAATGGAGGTGTGTGAAGTCATAGAATGGAGGTTTGTGAAGTCATAATGGAGGCGTGTGAAGTCACAGAAATCAGGTGTGTGAAGTCACAGAATGGAGGTGTGTGAAGTCATAGAATGGAGGTGTGTGAAGTCAGAACGGAGGTGTGTGAACTCAGATTGGAGGTGTGGGAAGTCACAATGGACGTGTGTGAAGTTATAGAATGGAGGTGTGTGAAGTCACAGAATGGAGGGGTGTGAAGTCAAAGACTGGAGGTGTGTGAAGTCATAGAATGGAGGTGTGTGAATTAATAGAATGGAGGTGTGAGAAATCATAGAATGGAGGTGTGTGAAGTCACAGAATGGAGGTGTGTGAAGTCACAGAATTGAGGTGTGTTAAGTCACCGAATGGAGGTGTGTGAACTCACAATGGAGGTGTGTGATGTCAAAGAATGGAGGTGTGTGAAGGCATAGAATGGAATTGTGTGAAGTCATAGAATGGTGGTGTGTGAAGTGAGAATTGAGGTGTGTGAAGTCACGGAATTGAGGTGTGTGAACTCAAAATGGAGGTGTGTGAAGTCACAGAATGGAGGTTTGTGAAGTCATAGAATGGAGGTGTGTGAAGTCATAGAATGGATGTTTCTGAAGTAGAATGAAGGTGTGTGAAGTCATAGAATGGAGGTGTGTGAAGTCAAAATGGAGGTGTGTGAACTCATAAAATGGAGATGTGTGAAGTCATGGAATGGAGGTGTGTGAAGTCCAAGAATATAGGTGTGTGAAGTCAAACAATGGTGGTGTGTGAAGTCACAGAATGCAGGTGTGGTAAGTCAAAGAATGGAAGTGTGTGAAGTCAAAATGGAGGTGTGTGAAGTCACAGAATGGAGGTGTGTGAAGTCACAGAATGAAAGTGTTTGAAGTCAAAATTGTGGTGTGTGAAGTCACAAATGGAGGAGTCTGAAGTCAGAATGCAGCTGTGTGAAGCCATAGAATGGAGGTGTGTGAAGTCAGAATGGAGGTGTATGAACTCATAGAATGGAGTGTGTGAAGTGACAATGGGGGTGTGTGAAGTCATAGAATGGGGGTGTGTGAAGTCAAATTGGAGGTGTGTGAAATCACAGAATGGAGGTGTGTCAACTCAGAAATGAGGTGTGTGAAGTCATAGAATGGAGGTGTGTGAATTCATGGAATGGAAGATTGTGAAATCATAGAATGGAGGTGTGTGAAGTCAAAGAATTGAGGTTTGTGAAGTCAGAATGGAGGTGTGTGAAGTCAGCATGGAGGTGAGTGAAGTCACAGAATGGAGGTGTGGGAACTCAGAATGGAGGTGTGTGGTCACAGAACGGAGGTTTGTGAAGTCATAGAATGGAGGTGCCTGAAGTCAAAGAATGGATGTTTCTGAAGTGAGAACGAAGGTGTATGAAGTCAAAGAATGTAGGTGTGTGAAGTCAAACAATAAAGGTGTGTGAAGTCACAGAATGGAGGTGTGTGAACTCATAGAATGGAGGTGCATGCAGTCAAAGAATGGAGGTGTGTGAAGTCATGGAATGGAGGAGTGTGAAGTCAGATGGAGTCGTGTGAAGTCATAGAATGGAGGTTTTTGAAGTCACAGAATGGAAGTGTGTGAAGTCATAAAATGGAGGTGTGTGAAGTCAGATTGGAGGTGTGTGAAGTCATAGAATGGAGGTGTGTCAACTCAGAAAGGAGGTGTGTGAAGTCATAGAATGGAGGTGTGTGAAGTCATAGAATGGAGGTGTGTGAAATCATAGAATGGAGTTGTGTGAAGTCACAGAATTGAGGTGTGTAAAGTCAGAATGGAGGTGTGTGAAGTCAGAATGGAGGTGTGTGAAATCACAGAATGGAGGTGTGTGAATTCACATTGCATTTGTGTGAACTCATAGAATGGAGGTCTGTGAAGTCACAATGTAGGTGTGTGAAGTCACAGAATGGAGGTGTGTGAAGTCATAGAATGGAGGTGTGTGAAGTCACAGAATGGAGGTGTGTGAAGTCATAGAATGGAGGTGTGTGAAGTAATAGAATGGAGGTGTGTGAAGTCAGAATGGATTTGTGTGAAGTCATAGAATGGAGGTGTGTGTAGTCACAATGGAGGTGTGTGAAGTCACAGAATGGAGGTGTTTGAAGTCATAGAATGGATGTTTCTGAAGTAAGAATGAAGGTGTGTGAAGTTATAGAAGGAGGTGTGTGAAGTCAAAATGGTGGTGTGTGAACTCATAGAATGGAGGTGTGTGAACTCATGGAATGGAGGGGTGTGAAGTCACAGAATTGAGGTGTGTGAAGTCAGAATGGAGGTGTGTAAAGTCAGAATGGAGGTGTGTGAAGTCAAAGAATGGAGGTGTGTGAATTCACAATGCATTTGTGTGAACTCATAGAATGGAGGTCTGTGAAGTCACAATGTAGGTGTGTGAAGTCACGGAATGGAGGTGTGTGAAGTCATAGAATGGAGGTGTGTGAAGTCACAGAATGGAGGTGTGTGAAGTCATAAAATGGAGGTGTGTGAAGTCACAGAATGGAGGTGTGTGAAGTCATATATTGGAGGTTTGTGAAGTCAGAATGGAGGTGTGTGAACTCATAGAATGGAGGTGTGTGAAGTCACAATGCAGGTGTGCGAAGTCATAGAATGGAGGTGTGTGAGGTCATAGAATGGAGGTGTGTGAAGTCACAGAATGGAGGTGTGTGAAGTCATAGAATGGAGGTGTGAGAAGTCACAGAATGGAGGTGTGTGAAGTCATAGAATGGAGGTGTGTGAAGTCACAGAATGGAGGTGTGTGAAGTCACAGAATGGGGTGTGTGAAATAAAAATGGAGGTGTGTGAAGTCACAGAATGGAGGTGTGTGAAGTCATAGAATGGATGTTTCTGAAGTAAGAATGAAGGTGTGTGAAGTCATAGAATGGAGGTGTGTGAAGTCAAAATGGTGGTGTGTGAACTCATAGAATGGAGGTGTGTGAACTCATGGAATTGAGGTGTGTGAAGTCACAGAATGGAGGTGTGTGAAGTCACAGAATGGAGGTGTGTGAAGTCATAGAATGGAGGTGTGTGAAGTCATAGAATTTAGGTGTGTGAAGTCATAGATTGGAGGTGTGCAAAGTCACAGAATGGAGGTGTGTGAAATCACAAAATGGAGGTGTGTGAACTCAGAATGGAGGTGTGTGAAGTCACAGAATGGAGGTGTGTGAAGTCATAGATTGGATGTTTCTGAAGTAAGAATGAAGGTGTGTGAAGTTATAGAATGGAGGTTTGTGAAGTGAAAATGGTGGTGTGTGAACTCATAGAATGGAGGTGTGTGAACTCATGGAATTGAGGTGTGTGAAGTCACAGAAATGAGGTGTGTGAAGTCAGAATGGAGGTGTGTGAAGTCAGAATGGAGGTGTGTGAAGTCATAGAATGGAGGTGTATGAAGTCACAATGGAGGTGTGTGAAGTCATAGAGTGGAGGTTTTTGAAGTCACAGAATGGAGGTGTGTGAAGTCATAGAATGGAGGTGTGTGAGGTCAGATTGGAGGTGTGTGAAGTCATAGAATGGAGGTGTGTCAACTCAAAAGGAGGTGTGTGAACTCATAGAATGGAGGTGTGTGAAGTCATAGAATGGAGGTGTGTGAAATCATAGAATGGAGGTGTGTGAAGTCACAGAATTGAGGTGTGTGAAGTCAGAATGGAGGTGTGTGAAGTCAGAATGGAGGTGTGTGAAGTCACAGAATGGAGGTGTGTGAAGTCATAGAATGGAGGTGAGTGAAGTCACAGAATGGAGGTGTGTGAAGTCATATATTGGAGGTTTGTGAAGTCATAGAATGGAGGTGTTTGAAGTAATAGAATGGAGGTGTGTCAAGTCACAAATAGAAGGTGTGTGAAGTCACAGAATGAGGTGTGTGAACTCAGAATGGAGGTGTGTGAAGTCATAGAATGGAGGTGTGTGAAGTCATAGAATGGATGTTTCTGCAGTAAGAATGAAGGTGTGTGAAGTTATAGAATGGAGGTTTGTGAAGTCAAAATGGTGGTGTGTGAACTCATAGAATGGAGGTGTGTGAACTCATGGAATTGAGGTGTCTGAAGTCACAGAATGGAGGTGTGTGAAGTCATTTTATGGAGCTCTGTGAAGTTAGAATGGAGGTGTGTGAAGTCACAGAATGGAGGTGTGTAAACTCAGAATGGAGGTGTGTGAAGTCACAGAATCTAGGTGTGTGAAGTCATAGAATGGAGGTGTGTGAAGTCATAGAATGGAGGTTTGTGAAGTCATAATGGAGGCGTGTGAAGTCACAGAAATCAGGTGTGTGAAGTCACAGAAAGGAGGTGTGTGAAGTCATAGAATGGAGGTGTGTGAAGTCAGAACGGAGGTGTGTGAACTCAGATTGGTGGTGTGGGAAGTCACAATGGACGTGTGTGAAGTTATAGAATGGAGGTGTGTGAAGTCACAGAATGGAGGGGTGTGAAGTCAAAGACTGGAGGTGTGTGAAGTCATAGAATGGAGGTGTGTGAACTCATAGAATGGAGGTGTGTGAAGTCATAGAATGGAGGTGTGTGAATTAATAGAATGGAGGTGTGAGAAATCATAGAATGGAGGTGTGTGAAGTCACAGAATGGAGGTGTGTGAAGTCACAGAATGGAGGTGTGTTAAGTCACAGAATGGAGGTGTGTGAACTCACAATGGAGGTGTGTGATGTCAAAGAATGGAGGTGTGTGAAGGCATAGAATGGAATTGTGTGAAGTCATAGAATGGAGGTGTGTGAAGTGAGAATTGAGGTGTGTGAAGTCACGGAATTGAGGTGTGTGAACTCAAAATGGAGGTGTGTGAAGTCACAGAATGGAGGTTTGTGAAGTCATAGAATGGAGGTGTGTGAAGTCATAGAATGGATGTTTCTGAAGTAGAATGAAGGTGTGTGAAGTCATAGAATGGAGGTGTGTGAAGTCAAAATGGAGGTGTGTGAACTCATAAAATGGAGATGTGTGAAGTCATGGAAAGGAGGTGTGTGAAGTCCAAGAATATAGGTGTGTGAAGTCAAACAATGGTGGTGTGTGAAGTCACAGAATGCAGGTGTGGTAAGTCAAAGAATGGAAGTGTGTGAAGTCAAAATGGAGGTGTGTGAAGTCACAGAATGGAGGTGTGTGAAGTCACAGAATGAAAGTGTTTGAAGTCAAAATTGTGGTGTGTGATGTCATAAATGGAGGAGTCTGAAGTCAGAATGCAGCTGTGTGAAGCCATAGAATGGAGGTGTGTGAAGTCAGAATGGAGGTGTGTGAACTCATAGAATGGAGTGTGTGAAGTGACAATGGGGGTGTGTGAAGTCATAGAATGGAGGTGTGTGAATTCATGGAATGGAAGAGTGTGAAATCATAGAATGGAGGTGTGTGAAGTCAAAGAATTGAGGTTTGTGAAGTCAGAATGGAGGTGTGTGAAGTCAGGGTGGAGGTGAGTGAAGTCACAGAATGGAGGTGTGGGAACTCAGAATGGAGGTGTGTGGTTACAGAACGGAGGTTTGTGAAGTCATAGAATGGAAGTGCCTGAAGTCATAGAATGGATGTTTCTGAAGTGAGAACGAAGGTGTATGAAGTCAAAGAATGGAGGTGTGTGAAGTCAAAATGGAGGTGTGTGAATCATAGAATGGAGGTGTGTGAACTCATAGAATGGAGGTGTGTGAAGTCATGGAATGGAGGTGTGTGAAGTCAAACAATAAAGGTGTATGAAGTCAAAGAATGGAGGTGTGTGAACTCATAGAATGGAGGTGCATGCAGTCAAAGAATGGAGGTGTGTGAAGTCAGATGGAGTTGTGTGAAGTCATAGAATGGAGGTTTTTGAAGTCACAGAATGGAAGTGTGTGAAGTGATAAAATGGAGGTGTGTGAAGTCAGATTGGAGGTGTGTGAAGTCATAGAATGGAGGTGTGTCAACTCAGAATGGAGGTGTGTGAATTCACAATGCATTTGTGTGAACTCATAGAATGGAGCTGTGTGAAGTCATAGAATGGAGGTGTGTGAAGTCATAGAATGGAGCTGTGTGACGTCAGAATTGAGGTGTATTCAGTCACAGAACGGAGGTGTTTGAACTCAGAATGGAGGTGTGTGAAGTCACAGAATGGAGGTGTGTGAAGTCATCGAATGGAGGTGTGTAAAATCATAGAATGGAGGTGTGGGAAGTCAGAGAATGGAGCTGTGTGAAGTCAGAATGGAGGTGTGTGAAGTCACAGAATCTAGGTGTGTGAAGTCATAGAATGGAGGTGTGTGAAGTCATAGAATGGAGGTTTGTGAAGTCATAATGGAGGCGTGTGAAGTCACAGAAATCAGGTGTGTGAAGTCAAAGAATGGAGGTGTGTGAAGTCATAGAATGGAGGTGTGTGAAGTCAGAACGGAGGTGTGTGAACTCAGATTGGAGGTATGGGAAGTCACAATGGAGGTGTGTGAAGTTATAGAATGGAGGTGTGTGAAGTCACAGAATGGAGGGGTGTGAAGTCAAAGACTGAGGTGTGTGAAGTCATAGAATGGAGGTGTGTGAACTCATAGAATGGAGGTGTGTGAAGTCATAGAATGGAGGTGTGTGAATTAATAGAATGGAGGTGTGAGAAATCATAGAATGGAGGTGTGTGAAGTCACAGAATGGAGGTGTGTGAAGTCACAGAATGGAGGTGTGTGAAGTCACAGAATGGAGATGTGTGAACTCACAATGGAGGTGTGTGATGTCAAAGAATGGAGGTGTGTGAAGTCATAGAATGGAATTTTGTGAAGTCATAGAATGGAGGTGTGTGAAGTGAGAATTGAGGTGTGTGAAGTCACGGAATTGAGGTGTGTGAACTCAAAATGGAGGTGTGTGAAGTCACAGAATGGAGGTTTGTGAAGTCATAGAATGAAGGTGTGTGAAGTCATAGAATGGAGGTGTGTGAAGTCAAAATGGAGGTGTGTGAACTCATAAAATGGAGATGTGTGAAGTCATGGAATGGAGGTGTGTTTAGTCCAAGAATATAGGTGTGTGTAGTCAAACAATGGTGGTGTGTGAAGTCACAGAATGCAGGTGTGTTAAGTCAAAGAATGGAAGTGTGTGAAGTCAAAATGGAGGTGTGTGAAGTCACAGAATGGAGGTGTGTGAAGTCACAGAATGAAGGTGATTGAAGTCAAAATTGTGGTGTGTGAAGTCACAAATGGAGGAGTCTGAAGTCAGAATGCAGCTGTGTGAAGCCATAGAATGGAGGTGTGTGAAGTCAGAATGGAGGTGGAGCTGTGTGAACTCATAGAATGGAGTGGGTGAAGTGACAATGGGGGTGTGTGAAGTCATAGAATGGGGGTGTGTGAAGTCAAATTGGAGGTGTGTGAAATCACAGAATGGAGGTGTGTCAACTCAGAAATGAGGTGTGTGAAGTCATAGAATGGAGGTGTGTGAATTCATGGAATGGAAGATTGTGAAATCATAGAATGGAGGTGTGTGAAGTCAAAGAATTGAGGTTTGTGAAGTCAGAATGGAGGTGTGTGAAATCAGGATGGAGGTGAGTGAAGTCTCAGAATGGAGGTGTGGGAACTCAGAATGGAGGTGTGTGGTCACAGAACGGAGGTTTGTGAAGTCATAGAATGGAGGTGCCTGAAGTCAAAGAATGGATGTTTCTGAAGTGAGAACGAAGGTGTATGAAGTCAAAGAATGGAGGTGTGTGAAGTCAAACAATAAAGGTGTGTGAAGTCACAGAATGGAGGTGTGTGAACTCATAGAATGGAGGTGCATGCAGTCAAAGAATGGAGGTGTATAAAGTCATGGAATGGAGGTGTGTGAAGTAAGATGGAGTCGTGTGAAGTCATAGAATGGAGGTTTTTGAATCACAGAATGGAAGTGTGTGAAGTCATGAAATGGAGGTGTGTGAAGTCAGATTGGAGGTGTGTGAAGTCATAGAATGGAGGTGTGTCAACTCAGAAAGGAGGTGTGTGAAGTCATAGAATGGAGGTGTGTGAAGTCATAGAATGGAGGTGTGTGAAATCATAGAATGGAGTTGTGTGAAGTCACAGAATTGAGGTGTGTGAAGTCAGAATGGAGGTGTGTGAAGTCAGAATGGAGGTGTGTGAAATCACAGAATGGAGGTGTGTGAATTCACATTGCATTTCTGTGAACTCATAGAATGGAGGTCTGTGAAGTCACAATGTAGGTGTGTGAAGTCACAGAATGGAGGTGTGTGAAGTCATAGAATGGAGGTGTGTGAAGTCACAGAATGGAGGTGTGTGAAGTCATAGAATGGAGGTGTGTGAAGTAATAGAATGGAGGTGTGTGAAGTCAGAATGGAGTTGTGTGAAGTCATAGAATGGAGGTGTGAAGTCACAATGGAGGTGTGTGAAGTCATAGAATGGAGGTGTGTGAAGTCAGAACGGAGGTGTGTGAACTCAGATTGGAGGTATGGGAAGTCACAATGGAGGTGTGTGAAGTTATAGAATGGAGGTGTGTGAAGTCACAGAATGGAGGGGTGTGAAGTCAAAGACTGAGGTGTGTGAAGTCATAGAATGGAGGTGTGTGAACTCATAGAATGGAGGTGTGTGAAGTCATAGAATGGAGGTGTGTGAATTAATAGAATGGAGGTGTGAGAAATCATAGAATGGAGGTGTGTGAAGTCACAGAATGGAGGTGTGTGAAGTCACAGAATGGAGGTGTGTGAAGTCACAGAATGGAGATGTGTGAACTCACAATGGAGGTGTGTGATGTCAAAGAATGGAGGTGTGTGAAGTCATAGAATGGAATTTTGTGAAGTCATAGAATGGAGGTGTGTGAAGTGAGAATTGAGGTGTGTGAAGTCACGGAATTGAGGTGTGTGAACTCAAAATAGAGGTGTGTGAAGTCACAGAATGGAGGTTTGTGAAGTCATAGAATGAAGGTGTGTGAAGTCATAGAATGGAGGTGTGTGAAGTCAAAATGGAGGTGTGTGAACTCATAAAATGGAGATGTGTGAAGTCATGGAATGGAGGTGTGTTTAGTCCAAGAATATAGGTGTGTGTAGTCAAACAATGGTGGTGTGTGAAGTCACAGAATGCAGGTGTGTTAAGTCAAAGAATGGAAGTGTGTGAAGTCAAAATGGAGGTGTGTGAAGTCACAGAATGGAGGTGTGTGAAGTCACAGAATGAAGGTGATTGAAGTCAAAATTGTGGTGTGTGAAGTCACAAATGGAGGAGTCTGAAGTCAGAATGCAGCTGTGTGAAGCCATAGAATGGAGGTGTGTGAAGTCAGAATGGAGGTGGAGCTGTGTGAACTCATAGAATGGAGTGGGTGAAGTGACAATGGGGGTGTGTGAAGTCATAGAATGGGGGTGTGTGAAGTCAAATTGGAGGTGTGTGAAATCACAGAATGGAGGTGTGTCAACTCAGAAATGAGGTGTGTGAAGTCATAGAATGGAGGTGTGTGAATTCATGGAATGGAAGATTGTGAAATCATAGAATGGAGGTGTGTGAAGTCAAAGAATTGAGGTTTGTGAAGTCAGAATGGAGGTGTGTGAAATCAGGATGGAGGTGAGTGAAGTCTCAGAATGGAGGTGTGGGAACTCAGAATGGAGGTGTGTGGTCACAGAACGGAGGTTTGTGAAGTCATAGAATGGAGGTGCCTGAAGTCAAAGAATGGATGTTTCTGAAGTGAGAACGAAGGTGTATGAAGTCAAAGAATGGAGGTGTGTGAAGTCAAACAATAAAGGTGTGTGAAGTCACAGAATGGAGGTGTGTGAACTCATAGAATGGAGGTGCATGCAGTCAAAGAATGGAGGTGTATAAAGTCATGGAATGGAGGTGTGTGAAGTAAGATGGAGTCGTGTGAAGTCATAGAATGGAGGTTTTTGAATCACAGAATGGAAGTGTGTGAAGTCATGAAATGGAGGTGTGTGAAGTCAGATTGGAGGTGTGTGAAGTCATAGAATGGAGGTGTGTCAACTCAGAAAGGAGGTGTGTGAAGTCATAGAATGGAGGTGTGTGAAGTCATAGAATGGAGGTGTGTGAAATCATAGAATGGAGTTGTGTGAAGTCACAGAATTGAGGTGTGTGAAGTCAGAATGGAGGTGTGTGAAGTCAGAATGGAGGTGTGTGAAATCACAGAATGGAGGTGTGTGAATTCACATTGCATTTCTGTGAACTCATAGAATGGAGGTCTGTGAAGTCACAATGTAGGTGTGTGAAGTCACAGAATGGAGGTGTGTGAAGTCATAGAATGGAGGTGTGTGAAGTCACAGAATGGAGGTGTGTGAAGTCATAGAATGGAGGTGTGTGAAGTAATAGAATGGAGGTGTGTGAAGTCAGAATGGAGTTGTGTGAAGTCATAGAATGGAGGTGTGAAGTCACAATGGAGGTGTGTGAAGTCACAGAATGGAGGTGTGTGAAGTCATAGAATGGATGTTTCTGAAGTAAGAATGAATTTGTGTGAAGTTATAGAAGGAGGTGTGTGAAGTCAAAATGGTGGTGTGTGAACTCATAGAATGGAGGTGTGTGAACTCATGGAATGGAGGGGTGTGAAGTCACAGAATTGAGGTGTGTGAAGTCAGAATGGAGGTGTGTGAAGTCAGAATGGAGGTGTGTGAAGTCATAGAATGGAGGTGTGTGAATTCACAATGCATTTGTGTGAACTCATAGAATGGAGGTCTGTGAAGTCACAATGTAGGTGTGTGAAGTCACGGAATGGAGGTGTGTGAAGTCATAGAATGGAGGTGTGTGAAGTCACAGAATGGAGGTGTGTGAAGTCATAAAATGGAGGTGTGTGAAGTCACAGAATGGAGGTGTGTGAAGTCATGTATTGGAGGTTTGTGAAGTCAGAATGGAGGTGTGTGAACTCATAGAATGGAGGTGTGTGAAGTCACAATGCAGGTGTGCGAAGTCATAGAATGGAGGTGTGTGAGGTCATAGAATGGAGGTGTGTGAAGTCACAGAATGGAGGTGTGTGAAGTCATAGAATGGAGGTGTGAGAAGTCACAGAATGGAGGTGTGTGAAGTCATAGAATGGAGGTGTGTGAAGTCATAGAATGGAGGTGTGAGAAGTCACAGAATGGAGGTGTGTGAAGTCATAGAATGGAGGTGTGTGAAGTCATAGAATTTAGGTGTGTGAAGTCATGGAATGGAGGTGTGTGAAGTCAGAGAATGGAGGTGTGTGAAATCACAAATTGGATGTGTGTGAACTCAGAATGGAGGTGTGTGAAGTCACAGAATGGAGGTGTGTGAAGTCATAGAATGGAGGTGTGTGAAGTCACACAATGGGGGTGTGTGAAGTCATAGAATGGAGGTGTGTGAAGTCATAGAATGGAGGTGTGTGAAGTCACAGAATGGAGGTGTTTGAAGTCAGAATAGATGTGTGCGAAGTCATAGAATGGAGCTGTGTGAAGTCAGAATGGAGCTGTGTGAAGTCATAGAATGGAGGTCAGTGAAGTCAGAAGGCGCTGTGTGAACTCATAGAATGATGGTGTGTGAAGTCACAATGGAGGTGTGTGAAGTCATAGAATGGAGGTTTTTGAAGTCACAGAATGGAGGTGTGTGAAGTCATAGAATGGAGGTGTGTGAAGTCAGATTGGAGGTGTGTGAAGTCATGGAATGGAGGTGTGTGAAATCATAGACTGGAGGTGTGTGAAGTCACAGAATTGAGGTGTGTGAAGTCAGAATGGAGGTGTGTGAAGTCAGAATGGGGGGGTGTGAAGTCATAGAATGCAGGTGTGTGAATTCACAATGCATTTGTGTGAACTCATAGAATGGAGGTCTGTGAAGTCACAATGTAGGTGTGTGAAGTCACGGAATGGAGGTGTGTGAAGTCATAGAATGGAGGTGTGTGAAATCACAGAATGGAGGTGTGTGAGGTCATAAAATGGAGGTGTGTGAAGTCACAGAATGGAGGTGTGTGAAGTCATATATTGGAGGTTTGTGAAGTCAGAATGGAGGTGTGTGAACTCATAGAATGGAGGTGTGTGAAGTCACAATGCAGGTGTGCGAAGTCATAGAATGGAGGTGTGTGAGGTCATAGAATGGAGGTGTGTGAAGTCACAGAATGGAGGTGTGTGAAGTCATAGAATGGAGGTGTGAGAAGTCACAGAATGGAGGTGTGTGAAGTCATAGAATGGAGGTGTGTGAAGTCATAGAATTTAGGTGTGTGAAGTCATGGAATGGAGGTGTGTGAAGTCAGAGAATGGAGGTGTGTGAAATCACAAATTGGATGTGTGTGAACTCAGAATGGAGGTGTGTGAAGTCACAGAATGGAGGTGTGTGAAGTCAGAACGGAGGTGTGTGATCTCAGATTGGAGGTGTGGGAAGTCACAATGGAGGTGTGTGAAGTTATAGAATGGAGGTGTGTGAAGTCACAGAATGGAAGGGTGTGAAGTCAAAGACTGGAGGTGTATGAAGTCATAGAATGGAGGTGTGTGAACTCATAGAATGGAGGTGTGTGAAGTCATAGAATGGAGGTGTGTGAATTAATAGAATGGAGGTGTGAGAAATCATAGAATGGAGGTGTGTGAAGTCACAGAATGGAGGTGTGTGAAGTCACAGAATGGAGGTGTGTGAAGTCACAGAATGGAGGTGTGTGAACTCACAATGGAGGTGTGTGATGTCAAAGAATGGAGGTGTGTGAAGTCATAGAATGGAATTGTGTGAAGTCATAGAATGGAGGTGTGTGAAGTGAGAATTGAGGTGTGTGAAGTCACGGAATTGAGGTGTGTGAACTCAAAATGGAGGTGTGTGAAGTCACAGAATGGAGGTTTGTGAAGTCATAGAATGGAGGTGTGTGAAGTCATAGAATGGATGTTTCTGAAGTAGAATGAAGGTGTGTGAAGTCATAGAATGGAGGTGTGTGAAGTCAAAATGGAGGTGTGTGAACTCATAAAATGGAGATGTGTGAAGTCATGGAATGGAGGTGTGTTTAGTCCAAGAATATAGGTGTGTGAAGTCAAACAATGGTGGTGTGTGAAGTCACAGAATGCAGGTGTGTTAAGTCAAAGAATGGAAGTGTGTGAAGTCAAAATGGAGGTGTGTGAAGTCACAGAATGGAGGTGTGTGAAGTCATAGAATGGATGTTTCTGAAGTAGAATGAAGGTGTGTGAAGTCATAGAATGGAGGTGTGTGAAGTCAAAATGGAGGTGTGTGAACTCATAAAATGGAGATGTGTGAAGTCATGGAATGGAGGTGTGTGAAGTCCAAGAATATAGGTGTGTGAAGTCAAACAATGGTGGTGTGTGAAGTCACAGAATGCAGGTGTGTTAAGTCAAAGAATGGAAGTGTGTGAAGTCAAAATGGAGGTGTGTGAAGTCACAGAATGGAGGTGTGTGATGTCACAGAATGAAGGTGTTTGAAGTCATAATTGTGGTGTGTGAAGTCACAAATGGAGGAGTCTGAAGTCAGAATGCAGCTGTGTGAAGCCATAGAATGGAGGTGTGTGAAGTCAGAATGGAGGTGTATGAACTCATAGAATGGAGTGTGTGAAGTGACAATGGGGGTGTGTGAAGTCATAGAATGGGGGTGTGTGAAGTCAAATTGGAGGTGTGTGAAATCACAGAATGGAGGTGTGTCAACTCAGAAATGAGGTGTGTGAAGTCATAGAATGGAGGTGTGTGAATTCATGGAATGGAAGAGTGTGAAATCATAGAATGGAGGTGTGTGAAGTCAAAGAATTGAGGTTTGTGAAGTCAGAATGGAGGTGTGTGAAGTCAGGGTGGAGGTGAGTGAAGTCACAGAATGGAGGTGTGGGAACTCAGAATGGAGGTGTGTGGTTACAGAACGGAGGTTTGTGAAGTCATAGAATGGAAGTGCCTGAAGTCATAGAATGGATGTTTCTGAAGTGAGAACGAAGGTGTATGAAGTCAAAGAATGGAGGTGTGTGAAGTCAAAATGGAGGTGTGTGAATCATAGAATGGAGGTGTGTGAACTCATAGAATGGAGGTGTGTGAAGTCATGGAATGGAGGTGTGTGAAGTCAAACAATAAAGGTGTATGAAGTCAAAGAATGGAGGTGTGTGAACTCATAGAATGGAGGTGCATGCAGTCAAAGAATGGAGGTGTGTGAAGTCAGATGGAGTTGTGGGAAGTCATAGAATGGAAGTTTTTGAAGTCACAGAATGGAAGTGTGTGAAGTGATAAAATGGAGGTGTGTGAAGTCAGATTGGAGGTGTGTGAAGTCATAGAATGGAGGTGTGTCAACTCAGAATGGAGGTGTGTGAATTCACAATGCATTTGTGTGAACTCATAGAATGGAGCTGTGTGAAGTCATAGAATGGAGGTGTGTGAAGTCATAGAATGGAGCTGTGTGACGTCAGAATTGAGGTGTGTTCAGTCACAGAACGGAGGTGTTTGAACTCAGAATGGAGGTGTGTGAAGTCACAGAATGGAGGTGTGTGAAGTCATCGAATGGAGGTGTGTAAAATCATAGAATGGAGGTGTGGGAAGTCAGAGAATGGAGCTGTGTGAAGTCAGAATGGAGGTGTGCGAAGTCACAGAATGGAGGTGTGTGAAGTCATTTTATGGAGCTCTGTGAAGTTAGAATGGAGGTGTGTGAAGTCACAGAATGGCGGTGTGTAAACTCAGAATGGAGGTGTGTGAAGTCACAGAATCTAGGTGTGTGAAGTCATAGAATGGAGGTGTGTGAAGTCATAGAATGGAGGTTTGTGAAGTCATAATGGAGGCGTGTGAAGTCACAGAAATCAGGTGTGTGAAGTCAAAGAATGGAGGTGTGTGAAGTCATAGAATGGAGGTGTGTGAAGTCAGAACGGAGGTGTGTGAACTCAGATTGGAGGTGTGGGAAGTCACAATGTAGGTGTGTGAAGTTATAGAATGGAGGTGTGTGAAGTCACAGAATGGAGGGGTGTGAAGTCAAAGACTGAGGTGTGTGAAGTCATAGAATGGAGGTGTGTGAACTCATAGAATGGAGGTGTGTGAAGTCATAGAATGGAGGTGTGTGAATTAATAGAATGGAGGTGTGAGAAATCATAGAATGGAGGTGTGTGAAGTCACAGAATGGAGGTGTGTGAAGTCACAGAATGGAGGTGTGTGAAGTCACAGAATGGAGGTGTGTGAACTCACAATGGAGGTGTGTGATGTCAAAGAATGGAGGTGTGTGAAGTCATAGAATGGAATTGTGTGAAGTCATAGAATGGAGGTGTGTGAAGTGAGAATTGAGGTGTGTGAAGTCACGGAATTGAGGTGTGTGAACTCAAAATGGAGGTGTGTGAAGTCACAGAATGGAGGTTTGTGAAGTCATAGAATGGAGGTGTGTGAAGTCATAGAATGGATGTTTCTGAAGTAGAATGAAGGTGTGTGAAGTCATAGAATGGAGGTGTGTGAAGTCAAAATGGAGGTGTGTGAACTCATAAAATGGAGATGTGTGAAGTCATGGAATGGAGGTGTGTTTAGTCCAAGAATATAGGTGTGTGAAGTCAAACAATGGTGGTGTGTGAAGTCACAGAATGCAGGTGTGTTAAGTCAAAGAATGGAAGTGTGTGAAGTCAAAATGGAGGTGTGTGAAGTCACAGAATGGAGGTGTGTGAAGTCATAGAATGGATGTTTCTGAAGTAGAATGAAGGTGTGTGAAGTCATAGAATGGAGGTGTGTGAAGTCAAAATGGAGGTGTGTGAACTCATAAAATGGAGATGTGTGAAGTCATGGAATGGAGGTGTGTGAAGTCCAAGAATATAGGTGTGTGAAGTCAAACAATGGTGGTGTGTGAAGTCACAGAATGCAGGTGTGTTAAGTCAAAGAATGGAAGTGTGTGAAGTCAAAATGGAGGTGTGTGAAGTCACAGAATGGAGGTGTGTGATGTCACAGAATGAAGGTGTTTGAAGTCATAATTGTGGTGTGTGAAGTCACAAATGGAGGAGTCTGAAGTCAGAATGCAGCTGTGTGAAGCCATAGAATGGAGGTGTGTGAAGTCAGAATGGAGGTGTATGAACTCATAGAATGGAGTGTGTGAAGTGACAATGGGGGTGTGTGAAGTCATAGAATGGGGGTGTGTGAAGTCAAATTGGAGGTGTGTGAAATCACAGAATGGAGGTGTGTCAACTCAGAAATGAGGTGTGTGAAGTCATAGAATGGAGGTGTGTGAATTCATGGAATGGAAGAGTGTGAAATCATAGAATGGAGGTGTGTGAAGTCAAAGAATTGAGGTTTGTGAAGTCAGAATGGAGGTGTGTGAAGTCAGGGTGGAGGTGAGTGAAGTCACAGAATGGAGGTGTGGGAACTCAGAATGGAGGTGTGTGGTTACAGAACGGAGGTTTGTGAAGTCATAGAATGGAAGTGCCTGAAGTCATAGAATGGATGTTTCTGAAGTGAGAACGAAGGTGTATGAAGTCAAAGAATGGAGGTGTGTGAAGTCAAAATGGAGGTGTGTGAATCATAGAATGGAGGTGTGTGAACTCATAGAATGGAGGTGTGTGAAGTCATGGAATGGAGGTGTGTGAAGTCAAACAATAAAGGTGTATGAAGTCAAAGAATGGAGGTGTGTGAACTCATAGAATGGAGGTGCATGCAGTCAAAGAATGGAGGTGTGTGAAGTCAGATGGAGTTGTGGGAAGTCATAGAATGGAGGTTTTTGAAGTCACAGAATGGAAGTGTGTGAAGTGATAAAATGGAGGTGTGTGAAGTCAGATTGGAGGTGTGTGAAGTCATAGAATGGAGGTGTGTCAACTCAGAATGGAGGTGTGTGAATTCACAATGCATTTGTGTGAACTCATAGAATGGAGCTGTGTGAAGTCATAGAATGGAGGTGTGTGAAGTCATAGAATGGAGCTGTGTGACGTCAGAATTGAGGTGTGTTCAGTCACAGAACGGAGGTGTTTGAACTCAGAATGGAGGTGTGTGAAGTCACAGAATGGAGGTGTGTGAAGTCATCGAATGGAGGTGTGTAAAATCATAGAATGGAGGTGTGGGAAGTCAGAGAATGGAGCTGTGTGAAGTCAGAATGGAGGTGTGCGAAGTCACAGAATGGAGGTGTGTGAAGTCATTTTATGGAGCTCTGTGAAGTTAGAATGGAGGTGTGTGAAGTCACAGAATGGCGGTGTGTAAACTCAGAATGGAGGTGTGTGAAGTCACAGAATCTAGGTGTGTGAAGTCATAGAATGGAGGTGTGTGAAGTCATAGAATGGAGGTTTGTGAAGTCATAATGGAGGCGTGTGAAGTCACAGAAATCAGGTGTGTGAAGTCAAAGAATGGAGGTGTGTGAAGTCATAGAATGGAGGTGTGTGAAGTCAGAACGGAGGTGTGTGAACTCAGATTGGAGGTGTGGGAAGTCACAATGTAGGTGTGTGAAGTTATAGAATGGAGGTGTGTGAACTCATAGAATGGAGGTGTGTGAAGTCATAGAATGGAGGTGTGTGAATTAATAGAATGGAGGTGTGAGAAATCATAGAATGGAGGTGTGTGAAGTCACAGAATGGAGGTGTGTGAAGTCACAGAATGGAGGTGTGTGAAGTCACAGAATGGAGGTGTGTGAACTCACAATGGAGGTGTGTGATGTCAAAGAATGGAGGTGTGTGAAGTCATAGAATGGAATTGTGTGAAGTCATAGAATGGAGGTGTGTGAAGTGAGAATTGAGGTGTGTGAAGTCACGGAATTGAGGTGTGTGAACTCAAAATGGAGGTGTGTGAAGTCACAGAATGGAGGTTTGTGAAGTCATAGAATGGAGGTGTGTGAAGTCATAGAAGGGATGTTTCTGAAGTAGAATGAAGGTGTGTGAAGTCATAGAATGGAGGTGTGTGAAGTCAAAATGGAGGTGTGTGAACTCATAAAATGGAGATGTGTGAAGTCATGGAATGGAGGTGTGTTTAGTCCAAGAATATAGGTGTGTGTAGTCAAACAATGGTGGTGTGTGAAGTCACAGAATGCAGGTGTGTTAAGTCAAAGAATGGAAGTGTGTGAAGTCAAAATGGAGGTGTGTGAAGTCACAGAATGGAGGTGTGTGAAGTCACAGAATGAAGGTGATTTAAGTCAAAATTGTGGTGTGTGAAGTCACAAATGGAGGAGTCTGAAGTCAGAATGCAGCTGTGTGAAGCCATAGAATGGAGGTGTGTGAAGTCAGAATGGAGGTGGAGCTGTGTGAACTCATAGAATGGAGTGGGTGAAGTGACAATGGGGGTGTGTGAAGTCATAGAATGGGGGTGTGTGAAGTCAAATTGGAGGTGTGTGAAATCACAGAATGGAGGTGTGTCAACTCAGAAATGAGGTGTGTGAAGTCATAGAATGGAGGTGTGTGAATTCATGGAATGGAAGATTGTGAAATCATAGAATGGAGGTGTGTGAAGTCAAAGAATTGAGGTTTGTGAAGTCAGAATGGAGGTGTGTGAAATCAGGATGGAGGTGAGTGAAGTCTCAGAATGGAGGTGTGGGAACTCAGAATGGAGGTGTGTGGTCACAGAACGGAGGTTTGTGAAGTCATAGAATGGAGGTGCCTGAAGTCAAAGAATGGATGTTTCTGAAGTGAGAACGAAGGTGTATGAAGTCAAAGAATGGAGGTGTGTGAAGTCAAACAATAAAGGTGTGTGAAGTCACAGAATGGAGGTGTGTGAACTCATAGAATGGAGGTGCATGCAGTCAAAGAATGGAGGTGTGTAAAGTCATGGAATGGAGGTGTGTGAAGTAAGATGGAGTCGTGTGAAGTCATAGAATGGAGGTTTTTGAAGTCACAGAATGGAAGTGTGTGAAGTCATGAAATGGAGGTGTGTGAAGTCAGATTGGAGGTGTGTGAAGTCATAGAATGGAGGTGTGTCAACTCAGAAAGGAGGTGTGTGAAGTCATAGAATGGAGGTGTGTGAAGTCATAGAATGGAGGTGTGTGAAATCATAGAATGGAGTTGTGTGAAGTCACAGAATTGAGGTGTGTGAAGTCAGAATGGAGGTGTGTGAAGTCAGAATGGAGGTGTGTGAAATCACAGAATGGAGGTGTGTGAATTCACATTGCATTTGTGTGAACTCATAGAATGGAGGTCTGTGAAGTCACAATGTAGGTGTATGAAGTCACAGAATGGAGGTGTGTGAAGTCATACAATGGAGGTGTGTGAAGTCACAGAATGGAGGTGTGTGAAGTCATAGAATGGAGGTGTGTGAAGTCAGAATGGAGTTGTGTGAAGTCATAGAATGGAGGTGTGAAGTCACAATGGAGGTGTGTGAAGTCACAGAATGGAGGTGTGTGAAGTCATAGAATAGATGTTTCTGAAGTAAGAATGAATTTGTGTGAAGTTATAGAAGGAGGTGTGTGAAGTCAAAATGGTGGTGTGTGAACTCATAGAATGGAGGTGTGTGAACTCATGGAATGGAGGGGTGTGAAGTCACAGAATTGAGGTGTGTGAAGTCAGAATGGAGGTGTGTGAAGTCAGAATGGAGGTGTGTGAAGTCATAGAATGGAGGTGTGTGAATTCACAATGCATTTGTGTGAACTCATAGAATGGAGGTCTGTGAAGTCACAATGTAGGTGTGTGAAGTCACGGAATGGAGGTGTGTGAAGTCATAGAATGGAGGTGTGTGAAGTCACAGAATGGAGGTGTGTGAAGTCATAAAATGGAGGTGTGTGAAGTCACAGAATGGAGGTGTGTGAAGTCATGTATTGGAGGTTTGTGAAGTCAGAATGGAGGTGTGTGAACTCATAGAATGGAGGTGTGTGAAGTCACAATGCAGGTGTGCGAAGTCATAGAATGGAGGTGTGTGAGGTCATAGAATGGAGGTGTGTGAAGTCACAGAATGGAGGTGTGTGAAGTCATAGAATGGAGGTGTGAGAAGTCACAGAATGGAGTTGTGTGAAGTCATAGAATGGAGGTGTGTGAAGTCATAGAATGGAGGTGTGAGAAGTCACAGAATGGAGGTGTGTGAAGTCATAGAATGGAGGTGTGTGAAGTCATAGAATTTAGGTGTGTGAAGTCATGGAATGGAGGTGTGTGAAGTCAGAGAATGGAGGTGTGTGAAATCACAAATTGGATGTGTGTGAACTCAGAATGGAGGTGTGTGAAGTCACAGAATGGAGGTGTGTGAAGTCATAGAATGGAGGTGTGTGAAGTCACACAATGGGGGTGTGTGAAGTCATAGAATGGAGGTGTGTGAAGTCATAGAATGGAGGTGTGTGAAGTCACAGAATGGAGGTGTGTGAAGTCAGAATAGATGTGTGCGAAGTCATAGAATGGAGCTGTGTGAAGTCAGAATGGAGCTGTGTGAAGTCATAGAATGGAGGTCAGTGAAGTCAGAAGGCGGTGTGTGAACTCATAGAATGATGGTGTGTGAAGTCACAATGGAGGTGTGTGAAGTCATAGAATGGAGGTTTTTGAAGTCACAGAATGGAGGTGTGTGAAGTCATAGAATGGAGGTGTGTGAAGTCAGATTGGAGGTGTGTGAAGCCATGGAATGGAGGTGTGTGAAATCATAGACTGGAGGTGTGTGAAGTCACAGAATTGAGGTGTGTGAAGTCAGAATGGAGGTGTGTGAAGTCAGAATGGAGGGGTGTGAAGTCATAGAATGCAGGTGTGTGAATTCACAATGCATTTGTGTGAACTCAAAGAATGGAGGTCTGTGAAGTCACAATGTACGTGTGTGGAGTCACAGAATGGATGTGTGTGAAGTCATAGAATGGAGGTGTGTGAAGTCACAGAATGGGGTGTGTGAACTCAGAATGGAGGTGTGTGAAGTCACGGAATGGAGGTGTGTGAAGTCATAGAATGGATGTTTCTGAAGTAAGAATGAAGGTGTGTGAAGTCATAGAATGGAGGTGTGTGAAGTAAAAATGGTGGGGTGTGAACTCATAGAATGGAGGTGTGTGAACTCTTGGAATTGAGGTGTGTGAAGTCACAGAATGGAGCTGTGTGAAGTGATAGAATGGAGGTGTGTGAAGTCATAGAATTTAGGTGTGTGAAGTCATAGATTGGAGGTGTGTAAAGTCACAGAATGGAGGTGTGTGAAATCACAAAATGGAGGTCTGTGAACTCAGAATGCAGGTGCGTGAAGTCAGAGAATGGAGGTGTGTGAAGTCATAGAATGGAGGTGTGTGAAGTCACACAATGGGGGTGTGTGAAGTCATAGAATGGAGGTGTGTGAAGTCATAGAATGGAGGTGTGTGAAGTCACAGAATGGAGGTGTGTGAAGTCAGAATAGATGTGTGCGAAGTAATAGAATGGAGCTGTGTGAAGTCAGAATGGAGCTGTGTGAAGTCATAGAATGGAGGTGAGTGAAGTCAGAATGGCGGTGTGTGAACTCATAGAATGATGGTGTGTGAAGTCACAATGGAGGTGTGTGAAGTCATAGAATGGAGGTTTTTGAAGTCACAGAATGGAGGTGTGTGAAGTCATAGAATGGAGGTGTGTGAGGTCAGATTGGAGGTGTGTGAAGTCATAGAATGGAGGTTTGTCAACTCAAAAGGAGGTGTGTGAAGTCATAGAATGTAGGTGTGTGAAGTCATAGAATGGAGGTGTGTGAAATCATAGAATGGAGGTGTGTGAAGTCACAGAATTGAGGTGTGTGAAGTCAGAATGGTGGTGTGTGAAGTCAGAATGGAGGTGTGTGAAGTCACAGAATGGAGGTGTGTGAAGTCATAGAATGGAGGTGAGTGAAGTCACAGAATGGAGGTGTGTGAAGTCATATATTGGAGGTTTGTGAAATCATAGAATGGAGGTGTTTGAAGTAATAGAATGGAGGTGTGTCAAGTCACAGATAGAAGGTGTGTGAAGTCACAGAATGGGGTGTGTGAACTCAGAATGGAGGTGTGTGAAGTCACAGAATGGAGGTGTGTGAAGTCATAGAATGGATGTTTCTGAAGTAAGAATGAAGGTGTGTGAAGTTATAGAATGGAGGTTTGTGAAGTCAAAATGGTGGTGTGTGAAGTCATAGAATGGAGGTGTGTGAACTCATGGAATTGAGGTGTGTGAAGTCACAGAATGGAGGTGTGTGAAGTCAGAATGGAGGTGTGTGAAGTCATAGAATGGAGGTGTGTGAATTCACAATGCATTTGTGTGAACTCATAGATTGGAGGTCTGTGAAGTCACAATGTAGGTGTGTAGTCACAGAATGGAGGTGTGTGAAGTCATAGAATGGAGGTGTGTGAACTCACAGAATGGAGGTGTGTGAAGTCATATAATGGAGGTGTGTGAAGTCACAGAATGGAGGTGTGTGAAATCACAAAATGGAGGTGTGTGAACTCAGAATGGAGGTGTGTGAAGTCACAGAATGGAGTTGTGTGAAGTCATAGAATGGAGGTGTGTGAAGTCACACAATGGGGGTGTGTGAAGTCACAGAATGGAGGTGTGTGAAGTCATAGAATGGAGGTGTGAGAAGTCACAGAATGGATTTGTGTGAAGTCATAGAATGGAGGAGTGTGAAGTCATAGAATGGAGGTGTGAGAAGTCCCAGAATGGAGGTGTGTGAAGTCATAGAATGGAGGTGTGTGAAGTCGTAGAATTTGGGTGTGTGAAGTCATGGAATGGAGGTGTGTGAAGTCAGAGAATGGAGGTGTGTGAAATCACAAATTGGATGTGTGTGAACTCAGAATGGAGGTGTGTGAAGTCACAGAATGGAGGTGTGTGAAGTCATAGAATGGAGGTGTGTGAAGTCACACAATGGGGGTGTGTGAAGTCATAGAATGGAGGTGTGTGAAGTCATAGAATGGAGGTGTGTGAAGTCACAGAATGGAGGTGTGTGAAGTCAGAATAGATGTGTGCGAAGTCATAGAATGGAGCTGTGTGAAGTCAGAATGGAGCTGTGTGAAGTCATAGAATGGAGGTGAGTGAAGTCAGAAGGCGCTGTGTGAACTCATAGAATGATGGTGTGTGAAGTCACAATGGAGGTGTGTGAAGTCATAGAATGGAGGTTTTTGAAGTCACAGAATGGAGGTGTGTGAAGTCATAGAATGGAGGTGTGTGAAGTCAGATTGGAGGTATGTGAAGTCATAGAATGGAGGTGTGTGAAATCATAGACTGGAGGTGTGTGAAGTCACAGAATTGAGGTGTGTGAAGTCAGAATGGAGGTGTGTGAAGTCACAGAATGGAGGTGTGTGAAGTCATAGAATGCAGGTGTGTGAATTCACAATGCATTTGTGTGAACTCATAGAATGGAGGTCTGTGAAGTCACAATGTACGTGTGTGGAGTCACAGAATGGATGTGTGTGAAGTCATAGAATGGAGGTGTGTGAAGTCACAGAATGGAGGTGTGTGAAGTCATATATTGGAGGTTTGTGAAGTCATAGAATGGAGGTGTGTGAAGTAATAGAATGGAGGTGTGTCAAGTCACAGATTGAAGGTGTGTGAAGTCACAGAATGGGGTGTGTGAACTCAGAATGAAGGTGTGTGAAGTCACGGAATGGAGGTGTGTGAAGTCATAGAATGGATGTTTCTGAAGTAAGAATGAAGGTGTGTGAAGTCATAGAATGGAGGTGTGTGAAGTCAAAATGGTGGTGTGTGAACTCATAGAATGGAGGTGTGTGAACTCATGGAATTGAGGTGTGTGAAGTCACAGAATGGAGGTGTGTGAAGTCATAGAATGGAGGTGTGAGAAGTCACAGAATGGAGGTGTGTGAAGTCATAGAATGGAGGTGTGTGAAGTCATAGAATTTAGGTGTGTGAAGTCATAGATTGGAGGTGTGTAAAGTCACAGAATGGAGGTGTGTGAAATCACAAAATGGAGGTGTGTGAACTCAGAATGGAGGTGCGTGAAGTCAGAGAATGGAGGTGTGTGAAGTCATAGAATGGAGGTGTGTGAAGTCACACAATGGGGGTGTGTGAAGTCATAGAATGGATGTGTGTGAAGTCATAGAATGGAAGTGTGTGAAGTCACAGAATGGAGGTGTGTGAAGTCAGAATAGATGTGTGCGAAGTAATAGAATGGAGCTGTGTGAAGTCAGAATGGAGCTGTGTGAAGTCATAGAATGGAGGTGAGTGAAGTCAGAATGGCGGTGTGTGAACTCATAGAATGATGGTGTGTGAAGTCACAATGGAGGTGTGTGAAGTCATAGAATGGAGGTTTTTGAAGTCACAGAATGGAGGTGTGTGAAGTCATAGAATGGAGGTGTGTGAGGTCAGATTGGAGGTGTGTGAAGTCATAGAATGGAGGTTTGCCAACTCAAAAGGAGGTGTGTGAACTCATAGAATGGAGGTGTGTGAAGTCATAGAATGGAGGTGTGTGAAATCATAGAATGGAGGTGTGTGAAGTCACAGAATTGAGGTGTGTGAAGTCAGAATGGAGGTGTGTGAAGTCAAAATGGAGGTGTGTGAAGTCACGGAATGGAGGTGTGTGAAGTCATAGAATGGAGGTGAGTGAAGTCACAGAATGGAGGTGTGTGAAGTCATATATTGGAGGTTTGTGAAATCATAGAATGGAGGTGTTTGAAGTAATAGAATGGAGGTGTGTCAAGTACAGATAGAAGGTGTGTGAAGTGACAGAATGGGTTGTGTGAACTCAGAATGGAGGTGTGTGAAGTCACAGAATGGAGGTGTGTGAAGTCATAGAATGGATGTTTCTGAAGTAAGAATGAAGGTGTGTGAAGTTATAGAATGGAGGTTTGTGAAGTCAAAATGGTGGTGTGTGAAGTCATAGAATGGAGGTGTGTGAACTCATGGAATTGAGGTGTGTGAAGTCACAGAATTGAGGTGTGTGAAGTCAGAATGGAGGTGTGTGAAGTCAGAATGGACGTGTGTGAAGTCATAGAATGGAGGTGTGTGAATTCTCAATGCATTTGTGTGAACTCATAAAATGGAGGTCTGTGAAGTCACAATGTAGGTGTGTGAAGTCACAGAATGGAGGTGTGTGAAGTCATAGAATGGAGGTGTGTGAACTCACAAAATGGAGTTGTCTGAAGTCATATAATGGAGGTGTGTGAAGTCACAGAATGGAGGTGTGTGAAATCACAAAATGGAGGTGTGTGAACTCAGAATGGAGGTGTGTGAAGTCACAGAATGGAGTTGTGTGAAGTCATAGAATGGAGGTGTGTGAAGTCACACAATGGGGGTGTGTGAAGTCATAGAATGGAGGTGTGTGAAGTCATAGAATGGAGGTGTGTGAAGTCACAGAATGGAGGTGTTTGACGTCAGAGAATGGAGGTGTGTGAAATCAGAATGGAGGTGTGTGAAGTCACAGAATGGAGGTGTGTGAAGTTAGAATAGATGTGTGCGAAGTCATAGAATGGAGCTGTGTGAAGTCAGAATGGAGCTGTGTGAAGTCATAGAATGGAGGTGAGTGAAGTCAGAATGGCGGTGTGTGAACTCATAGAATGATGGTGTGTGAAGTCACAATGGAGGTGTGTGAAGTCATAGAATGGAGGTTTTTGAAGTCACAGAATAGAAGTGTGTGAAGTCATAAAATGGAGGTGTGTGAAGTCAGATTGGAGGTGTGTGAAGTCATAGAATGGAGGTGTGTCAACTCAGAAAGGAGGTGTGTGAAGTCATAGAATGGAGGTGTGTGAAGTCATAGAATGGAGGTGTGTGAAATCATAGAATGGAGTTGTGTGAAGTCACAGAATTGAGGTGTGTGAAGTCAGAATGGAGGTGTGTGAAGTCAGATTAGAGGTGTGTGAAATCACAGAATGGAGGTGTGTGAATTCACAATGCATTTGTGTGAACTCATAGAATGGAGGTCTGTGAAGTCACAATGTAGGTGTGTGAAGTCACAGAATGGAGTTGTGTGAAGTCATAGAATGGAGATGTGTGAAGTCAGAATGGAGGTGTGTGAAGTCATAGAATGGAGGTGTGTGAATTCAGAATGGAGGTGTGTGAACTCATAGAATGGAGGTGTGTGAAGTCACAATGCAGGTGTGCGTAATCATAGAATGGAGGTGTGTGAGGTCATAGAATGCAGGTGTGTGAAGTCACAGAATGGAGGTGTGTGAAGTCATAGAATGGAGGTGTGTGAATCACAGAATGGAGGTATGTGAAGTCATACAATGGAGGTTTGTGAAGTCATAGAATTTAGGTGTGTGAAGTCATAAAATGGAGGTGTGTGAAGTCACAGAATGGAGGTGTGTGAAATCACAAAATGGAGGTGTGTGAACTCAGAATGGAGGTGTGTGAAGTCACAGAATGGAGTTGTGTAAAGTCATAGTATGGAGGTGTGTGAAGTCACACAATGGGGGTGTGTGAAGTCATAGAATGGAGGTGTGTGAAGTCATAGAATGGAGGTGTGTGAAGTCACAGAATGGAGGTGTTTGACGTCAGAGAATGGAGGTGTGTGAAATCAGAATGGAGGTGTGTGAAGTCACAGAATGGAGGTGTGTGAAGTTAGAATAGATGTGTGCGAAGTCAAGGAATGGAGCTGTGTGAAGTCAGAATGGAGCTGTGTGAAGTCATAGAATGGAGGTGAGTGAAGTCAGAATGGCGGTGTGTGAACTCATAGAATGACGGTGTGTGAAGTCACAATGGAGGTGTGTGAAGTCATAGAATGGAGGTTTTTGAAGTCACAGAATGGAAGTGTGTGAAGTCATAAAATGGAGGTGTGTGAAGTCAGATTGGAGGTGTGTGAAGTCATAGAATGGAGGTGTGTCAACTCAGAAAGGAGGTGTGTGAATTCATAGAATGGAGGTGTGTGAAGTCATAGAATGGAGGTGTGTGAAATCATAGAATGGAGTTGTGTGAAGTCACAGAATTGAGGTGTGTGAAGTCAGAATGGAGGTGTGTGAAGTCAGATTGGAGGTGTGTGAATTCACAGAATGGAGGTGTGTGAATTCACAATGCATTTGTGTGAACTCATGGAATGGAGTTCTGTGAAGTCACAATGTAGGTGTGTAAAGTCACAGAATGGAGGTGTGTGAAGTCATAGAATGGAGGTGTGTGAAGCCACAGAATGGAGGTGTGTGAAGTCTTATAATGGAGGTGTGTGAAGTCACAGAATGGAGGTGTGTGAAGTCAGAATGGAGTTGTGTGAAGTCATAGAATGGACGTGTGTGAAGTCATGGAATGGAGGTGTCTGAAGTAGAATGAAGGTGTGTGAAGTCATAGAATGGAGGTGTGTGAAGTCATAGAATGGAATTGTGTGAAGTCATAGAATGCAGGTGTGTGAAGTGAGAATTGAGGTGTGTGAAGTCACGGAATTAAGGTGTGTGAACTCAAAATGGAGGTGTGTGAAGTCCCAGAATGGAGGTTTGTGAAGTCATAGAATGGAGGTGTGTGAAGTCATAGAATGGATGTTTCTGAAGTAGAATGAAGGTGTGTGAAGTCATAGAATGGAGGTGTGTGAAGTCAAAATGGAGGTGTGTGAACTCATTAAATGGAGATGTGTGAAGTCATAGAATGGATGTTTCTGAAGTAGAATGAAGGTGTGTGAAGTCATAGAATGGAGGTGTGTGAAGTCATGGAATGGAGGTGTGTGAAGTCCAAGAATATAGGTGTGTGAAGTCAAACAATGGTGGTGTGTGAAGTCACAGAATGCAGGTGTGTTAAGTCAAAGAATGGAAGTGTGTGAAGTCAAAATGGAGGTGTGTGAAGTCACAGAATGGAGGTGTGTGATGTCACAGAATGAAGGTGTTTGAAGTCAAAATTGTGGTGTGTGAAGTCACAAATGGAGGAGTCTGAAGTCAGAATGCAACTGTGTGAAGCCATAGAATGGAGGTGTGTGAAGTCAGAATGGAGGTGTGTGAACTCATAGAATGGAGTGTGTGAAGTGACAATGGGGGTGTGTGAAGTCATAGAATGGGGGTGTGTGAAGTCAAATTGGAGGTGTGTGAAATCACAGAATGGAGGTGTGTCAACTCAGAAATGAGGTGTGTGAAGTCATAGAATGGAGGTGTGTGAATTCATGGAATGGAAGAGTGTGAAATCATAGAATGGAGGTGCGTGAAGTCAAAGAATTGAGGTTTGTGAAGTCAGAATGGAGGTGTGTGAAGTCAGGGTGGACGTGAGTGAAGTCACAGAATGGAGGTGTGGGAACTCAGAATGGAGGTGTGTGGTCACAGAACGGAGGTTTGTGAAGTCATAGAATGGAGGTGCCTGAAGTCATAGAATGGATGTTTCTGAAGTGAGAACGAAGGTGTATGAAGTCAAAGAATGGAGGTGTGTGAAGTCAAAATGGAGGTGTGTGAATCATAGAATGGAGGTGTGTGAACTCATAGAATGGAGGTGTGTGAAGTCATGGAATGGAGGTGTGTGAAGTCAAAGAATGGAGGTGTGTGAAGTCAAACAATAAAGGTGTGTGAAGTCACAGAATGGAGGTGTGTGAACTCATAGAATGGAGGTGCATGCAGTCAAAGAATGGAGGTGTGTGAAGAGAGATGGAGTTGTGTGAAGTCATAGAATGGAGGTTTTTGAAGTCACAGAATGGAAGTGTGTGAAGTCATAAAATGGAGGTGTGTGAAGTCAGATTGGAGGTGTGTGAAGTCATAGAATGGAGGTGTGTCAACTCAGAATGGAGGTGTGTGAATTCACAATGCATTTGTGTGAACTCATAGAATGGAGCTGTGTGAAATCATAGAATGGAGGTGTGTGAAGTCATAGAATGGAGCTGTGTGACGTCAGAATTGAGGTGTGTTAAGTCACAGAACGGAGGTGTTTGAACTCAGAATGGAGGTGTGTGAATTCACAGAATGGAGGTGTGTGAAGTCATAGAATGGAGGTGTGTGAAATCATAGAATGGAGGTGTGGGAAGTCAGAGAATGGAGCTGTGTGAAGTCAGAATGGAGGTGTGGGAAGTCACAGAATGGAGGTGTGTGAAGTCATTTTATGGAGCTCTGTGAAGTTAGAATGGAGGTGTGTGAAGTCACAGAATGGAGGTGTGTGAAGTCACAGAATCTAGGTGTGTGAAGTCATAGAATGGAGTTGTGTGAAGTCATAGAATGGAGGTTTGTGAAGTCATAATGGAGGCGTGTGAAGTCACAGAAGTCAGGTGTGTGAAGTCACAGAATGGAGGTGTGTGAAGTCATAGAATGGAAGTGTGTGAAGTCAGAACGGAGGTGTGTGAACACAGATTGGAGCTGTGGGAAGTCACAATGGAGGTGTGTGAAGTCACAGAATGGAGGTGTGTGAAGTCACTGAATGGAGGTGTGTGAAGTCACAGAATGGATGTGTGTGAACTCACAATGGAGGTGTGTGATGTCAAAGAATGGAGGTGTGTGAAGTCATAGAATGGAATTGTGTGAAGTCATAGAATGGAGGTGTGTGAAGTGAGAATTGAGGTGTGTGAAGTCACGGAATTAAGGTGTGTGAACTCAAAATGGAGGTGTGTGAAGTCCCAGAATGGAGGTTTGTGAAGTCATAGAATGGAGGTGTGTGAAGTCATAGAATGGATGTTTCTGAAGTAGAATGAAGGTGTGTGAAGTCATAGAATGGAGGTGTGTGAAGTCAATATGGAGGTGTGTGAACTCATAAAATGGAGATGTGTGAAGTCATGGAATGGAGGTGTGTGAAGTCCAAGAATATAGGTGTGTGAAGGCAAACAATGGTGGTGTGTGTAGTCACAGAATGCAGGTGTGTTAAGTCAAAGAATGGAAGTGTGTGAAGTCAAAATGGAGGTGTGTGAAGTCACAGAATGGAGGTGTGTGAAGTCACAGAATGAAGGTGTTTGAAGTCAAAATTGTGGTGTGTGAAGTCACAAATGGAGGAGTCTGAAGTCAGAATGCAGCTGTGTGAAGCCATAGAATGGAGGTGTGTGAAGTCAGAATGGAGGTGTGTGAACTCATAGAATGGAGTGGGTGAAGTGACAATGGGGGTGTGTGAAGTCATAGAATGGGGGTGTGTGAAGTCAAATTGGAGGTGTGTGAAATCACAGAATGGAGGTGTGTCAACTCAGAAATGAGGTGTGTGAAGTCATAGAATGGAGGTGTGTGAATTCATGGAATGGAAGATTGTGAAATCATAGAATGGAGGTGTGTGAAGTCAAAGAATTGAGCTTTGTGAAGTCAGAATGGAGGTGTGTGAAGTCAGGATGGAGGTGAGTGAAGTCACAGAATGGAGGTGTGGGAACTCAGAATGGAGGTGTGTGGTCACAGAACGGAGGTTTGTGAAGTCATAGAATGGAGGTGCCTGAAGTCAAAGAATGGATGTTTCTGAAGTGAGAACGAAGGTGTATGAAGTCAAAGAATGGAGATGTGTGAAGTCAAACAATAAAGGTGTGTGAAGTCACAGAATGGAGGTGTATGAACTCATACAATGGAGGTGCATGCAGTCAAAGAATGGAGGTGTGTGAAGTCATGGAATGGAGGTTTGTGAAGTCAGATGGAGTCGTGTGAAGTCATAGAATGGAGGTTTTTGAAGTCACAGAATGGAAGTGTGTGAAGTCATAAAATGGAGGTGTGTGAAGTCAGATTGGAGGTGTGTGAAGTCATAGAATGGAGGTGTGTCAACTCAGAAAGGAGGTGTGTGAAGTCATAGAATGGAGGTGTGTAAAGTCATAGAATGGAGGTGTGTGAAATCATAGAATGGAGTTGTGTGAAGTCACAGAATTGAGGTGTGTGAAGTCAGAATGGAGGTGTGTGAAGTCAGAATGGAGGTGTGTGAAATCACAGAATGGAGGTGTGTGAATTCACATTGCATTTGTGTGAACTCATAGAATGGAGGTCTGTGAAGTCACAATGTAGGTGTGTGAAGTCACAGAATGGAGGTGTGTGAAGTCATAGAATGGAGGTGTGTGAAGTCACAGAATGGAGGTGTGTGAAGTCATAGAATGGAGGTGTGTGAAGTAATAGAATGGAGGTGTGTGAAGTCAGAATGGAGTTGTGTGAAGTCATAGAATGCAGGTGTGTGAAGTCACAATGGAGGTGTGTGAAGTCACAGAATGGAGGTGTGTGAAGTCATAGAATGGATGTTTCTGAAGTAAGAATGAAGGTGTGTGAAGCTATAGAAGGAGGTGTGTGAAGTCAAAATGGTGGTGTGTGAACTCATAGAATGGAGGTGTGTGAACTCATGGAATGGAGGGGTGTGAAGTCACAGAACGGAGGTGTTTGAACTCAGAATGGAGGTGTGTGAAGTCACAGAATGGAGGTGTGTGAAGTCATAGAATGGAGGTGTGTGAAATCATAGAATGGAGGTGTGGGAAGTCAGAGAATGGAGCTGTGTGAAATCAGAATGGAGGTGTGGGAAGTCACAGAATGGAGGTGTGTGAAGTCATTTTATGGAGCTCTGTGAAGTTAGAATGGAGGTGTGTGAAGTCACAGAATGGAGGTGTGTAAACTCAGAATGGAGGTGTGTGAAGTCACAGAATCTAGGTGTGTGAAGTCATAGAATGGAGGTGTGTGAAGTCATAGAATGGAGGTTTGTGAAGTCATAATGGAGGCGTGTGAAGTCACAGAAATCAAGTGTGTGAAGTCACAGAATGGAGGTGTGTGAAGTCATAGAATGGAAGTGTGTGAAGTCAGAACGGAGGTGTGTGAACTCAGATTGGAGGTGTGGGAAGTCACAATGGAGGTGTGTGAAGTTATAGAATGGAGGTGTGTGAAGTCACAGAATGGAGGGGTGTGAAGTCAAAGACTGGAGGTGTGTGAAGTCATAGAATGGAGGTGTGTGAACTCATAGAATGGAGGTGTGTGAAGTCATAGAATGGAGGTGTGTGAATTAATAGAATGGAGGTGTGAGAAATCATAGAATGGAGGTGTGTGAAGTCACAGAATGGAGGTGTGTGAAGTCACAGAATGGAGGTGTGTGAAGTCACAGAATGGATGTGTGTGAACTCACAATGGAGGTGTGTGATGTCAAAGAATGGAGGTGTGTGAAGTCATAGAATGGAATTGTGTGAAGTCATAGAATGGAGGTGTGTGAAGTGAGAATTGAGGTGTGTGAAGTCACGGAATTAAGGTGTGTGAACTCAAAATGGAGGTGTGTGAAGTCCCATAATGGAGGTTTGTGAAGTCATAGAATGGAGGTGTGTGAAGTCATAGAATGGATGTTTCTGAAGTAGAATGAAGGTGTGTGAAGTCATAGAATGGAGGTGTGTGAAGTCAAAATGGAGGAGTGTGAACTCATAAAATGGAGATGTGTGAAGTCATGGAATGGAGGTGTGTGAAGTCCAAGAATATAGGTGTGTGAAGTCAAACAATGGTGGTGTGTGAAGTCACAGAATGCAGGTGTGTTAAGTCAAAGAATGGAAGTGTGTGAAGTCAAAATGGAGGTGTGTGAAGTCACAGAATGGAGGTGTGTGAAGTCACAGAATGAAGGTGTTTGAAGTCAAAATTGTGGTGTGTGAAGTCACAAATGGAGGAGTCTGAAGTCAGAATGCAGCTGTGTGAAGCCATAGAATGGAGGTGTGTGAAGTCAGAATGGAGGTGTGTGAACTCATAGAATGGAGTGTGTGAAGTGACAATGGGGGTGTGTGAAGTCATAGAATGGGGGTGTGTGAAGTGAGAATTGAGGTGTGTGAAGTCATAGAATGGAGGTGTGTGAATTCATGGAATGGAAGATTGTGAAATCATAGAATGGAGGTGTGTGAAGTCAAAGAATTGAGGTTTGTGAAGTCAGAATGGAGGTGTGTGAAGTCAGGATGGAGGTGAGTGAAGTCACAGAATGGAGGTGTGGGAACTCAGAATGGAGGTGTGTGGTCACAGAACGGAGGTTTGTGAAGTCAAAGAATGGAGGTGCCTGAAGTCAAAGAATGGATGTTTCTGAAGTGAGAACGAAGGTGTATGAAGTCAAAGAATGGAGGTGTGTGAAGTCAAACAATAAAGGTGTGTGAAGTCACAGAATGGAGGTGTATGAACTCATAGAATGGAGGTGCATGCAGTCAAAGAATGGAGATGTGTGAAGTCATGGAATGGAGGTGTGTGAAGTCAGATGGAGTCGTGTGAAGTCATAGAATGGAGGTTTTTGAAGTCACAGAATGGAAGTGTGTGAAGTCATAAAATGGAGGTGTGTGAAGTCAGATTGGAGGTGTGTGAAGTCATAGAATGGAGGTGTGTCAACTCAGAAAGGAGTTGTGTGAAGTCATAGAATGGAGGTGTGTAAAGTCATAGAATGGAGGTGTGTGAAATCATAGAATGGAGTTGTGTGAAGTCACAGAATTGAGGTGTGTGAAGTCAGAATGGAGGTGTGTGAAGTCAGAATGGAGGTGTGTGAAATCACAGAATGGAGGTGTGTGAATTCACATTGCATTTGTGTGAACTCATAGAATGGAGGTCTGTGAAGTCACAATGTAGGTGTGTGAAGTCACAGAATGGAGGTGTGTGAAGTCATAGAATGGAGGTGTGTGAAGTAATAGAATGGAGGTGTGTGAAGTCAGAATGGTGTTGTGTGAAGTCATAGAATGGAGGTGTGTGAAGTCACAATGGAGGTGTGTGAAGTCACAGAATGGAGGTGTGTGAAGTCATAGAATGGATGTTTCTGAAGTAAGAATGAAGGTGTGTGAAGTTATAGAAGGAGGTGTGTGAAGTCAAAATGGTGGTGTGTGAACTCATAGAATGGAGGTGTGTGAACTCATGGAATGGAGGGGTGTGAAGTCACAGAATTTAGGTGTGTGAAATCAGAATGGAGGTGTGTGAAGTCAGAATGGAGGTGTGTGAAGTCATAGAATGGAGGTGTGTGAATTCACAATGCATTTGTGTGAACTCATAGAATGGAGGTCTGTGAAGTCACAATGTAGGTGTGTGAAGTCACGGAATGGAGGTGTGTGAAGTCATAGAATATAGGTGTGTGAAGTCACAGAATGGAGGTGTGTGAAGTCATAAAATGGAGGTGTGCGAAGTCACAGAATGGAGGTGTGTGAAGTCAGAATGGAGTTGTGTGAAGTCATAGAATGGAGGTGTGTGAAGTCAGAATTGAGGTGTGTGAAGTCATAGAATGGAGGGGTGTGAAGTCAGAATGGATGTGTGTGAACTCATAGAATGGAGGTGTGTGAAGTCACAATGGAGGTGTGTGAAGTCATAGAATGGAGGTGTGTGAAGTCACAGAATGGAGGTGTGTGAAGTCATAGAATTAACCTGTGTGAAGTTAGATTGGAGGTGTGTGAAGTCACAGAATGGAGGTGTGTGAACTCAGAATGGAGGTGTGTAAAGTCACAGAATGGAGGTGTGTGAAGTGATAGAATGGAGGTGTGTGAAGTCCCAGAATGGATGTGTGTGAAGTCATAATGGAGGTGTGTGAAGTCACAGAATTGAGGTGTGTGAAGTCACAGAATGGAGGTGTGTGAAGTCATAGAATGGAGGTGTGTGAAGTCAAAATGGAGGTGTGTGAACTCATAAAATGGAGATGTGTGAAGTCATGGAATGGAGGTGTGTGAAGTCCAAGAATATAGGTGTGTGAAGTCAAACAATGGTGGTGTGTGAAGTCACAGAATGCAGGTGTGTTAAGTCAAAGAATGGAAGTGTGTGAAGTCAAAATGGAGGTTTGTGAAGTCACAGAATGGAGGTGTGTGAAGTCACAGAATGAAGGTGTTTGAAGTCAAAATTGTGGTGTGTGAAGTCACAAATGGAGGAGTCTGAAGTCAGAATGCAGCTGTGTGAAGCCATAGAATGGAGGTGTGTGAAGTCAGAATGGAGGTGTGTGAACTCATAGAATGGAGTGTGTGAAGTGACAATGGGGGTGTGTGAAGTCATAGAATGGGGGTGTGTGAAGTCAAATTGGAGGTGTGTGAAATCACAGAATGGAGGTGTGTCAACTCAGAAATGAGGTGTGTGAAGTCATAGAATGGAGGTGTGTGAATTCATGGAATGGAAGATTGTGAAATCATAGAATGGAGGTGTGTGAAGTCAAAGAATTGAGGTTTGTGAAGTCAGAATGGAGGTGTGTGAAGTCAGGATGGAGGTGAGTGAAGTCACAGAATGGAGGTGTGGGAACTCAGAATGGAGGTGTGTGGTCACAGAACGGAGGTTTGTGAAGTCATAGAATGGAGGTGCCTGAAGTCAAAGAATGGATGTTTCTGAAGTGAGAACGAATGTGTATGAAGTCAAAGAATGGAGGTGTGTGAAGTCAAACAATAAAGGTGTGTGAAGTCACAGAATGGAGGTGTATGAACTCATAGAATGGAGGTGCATGCAGTCAAAGAATGGAGATGTGTGAAGTCATGGAATGGAGGTGTGTGAAGTCAGATGGAGTCGTGTGAAGTCATAGAATGGAGGTTTTTGAAGTCACAGAATGGAAGTGTGTGAAGTCATAAAATGGAGGTGTGTGAAGTCAGATTGGAGGTGTGTGAAGTCATAGAATGGAGGTGTGTCAACTCAGAAAGGAGGTGTGTGAAGTCATAGAATGGAGGTGTGTAAAGTCATAGAATGGAGGTGTGTGAAATCATAGAATGGAGTTGTGTGAAGTCACAGAATTGAGGTGTGTGAAGTCAGAATGGAGGTGTGTGAAGTCAGAATGGAGGTGTGTGAAATCACAGAATGGAGGTGTGTGAATTCACATTGCATTTGTGTGAACTCATAGAATGGAGGTCTGTGAAGTCACAATGTAGGTGTGTGAAGTCACAGAATGGAGGTGTGTGAAGTCATAGAAGGGAGGTGTGTGAAGTCACAGAATGGAGGTGTGTGAAGTCATAGAATGGAGGTGTGTGAAGTAATAGAATGGAGGTGTGTGAAGTCAGAATGGTGTTGTGTGAAGTCATAGAATGGAGGTGTGTGAAGTCACAATGGAGGTGTGTGAAGTCACAGAATGGAGGTGTGTGAAGTCATAGAATGGATGTTTCTGAAGTAAGAATGAAGGTGTGTGAAGTTATAGAAGGAGGTGTGTGAAGTCAAAATGGTGGTGTGTGAACTCATAGAATGGAGGTGTGTGAACTCATGGAATGGAGGGGTGTGAAGTCACAGAATTTAGGTGTGTGAAATCAGAATGGAGGTGTGTGAAGTCAGAATGGAGGTGTGTGAAGTCATAGAATGGAGGTGTGTGAATTCACAATGCATTTGTGTGAACTCATAGAATGGAGGTCTGTGAAGTCACAATGTAGGTGTGTGAAGTCACGGAATGGAGGTGTGTGAAGTCATAGAATATAGGTGTGTGAAGTCACAGAATGGAGGTGTGTGAAGTCATAAAATGGAGGTGTGCGAAGTCACAGAATGGAGGTGTGTGAAGTCAGAATGGAGTTGTGTGAAGTCATAGAATGGAGGTGTGTGAAGTCAGAGTTGAGGTGTGTGAAGTCATAGAATGGAGGGGTGTGAAGTCAGAATGGATGTGTGTGAACTCATAGAATGGAGGTGTGTGAAGTCACAATGGAAGTGTGTGAAGTCATAGAATGGAGGTGTGTGAAGTCACAGAATGGAGGTGTGTGAAGTCATAGAATTAACCTGTGTGAAGTTAGATTGGAGGTGTGTGAAGTCACAGAATGGAGGTGTGTGAACTCAGAATGGAGGTGTGTAAAGTCACAGAATGGAGGTGTGTGAAGTGATAGAATGGAGGTGTGTGAAGTCCCAGAATGGATGTGTGTGAAGTCATAATGGAGGTGTGTGAAGTCACAGAATTGAGGTGTGTGAAGTCACAGAATGGAGGTGTGTGAAGTCATAGAATGGAGGTGTGTGAAGTCATGGAATGGAGATGTGTGAAGTCCAAGAATATAGGTGTGTGAAGTCAAACAATGGTGGTGTGTGAAGTCACAGAATGCAGGTGTGTTAAGTCAAAGAATGGAAGTGTGTGAAGTCAAAATGGAGGTGTGTGAAGTCACAGAATGGAGGTGTGTGAAGTCACAGAATGAAGGTGTTTGAAGTCAAAATTGTGGTGTGTGAAGTCACAAATGGAGGAGTCTGAAGTCAGAATGCAGCTGTGTGAAGCCATAGAATGGAGGTGTGTGAAGTCAGAATGGAGGTGTGTGAAGTCAGAATGGAGGTGTGTGATGTCAAAGAATGGAGGTGTGTGAAGTCACAGAATGAAGGTGTTTGAAGTCAAAATTGTTGCGTGTGAAGTCACAAATGGAGGAGTCTGAAGTCAGAAGGCAGCTGTGTGAAGCCATAGAATGGAGATGTGTGAAGTCAGAATGGAGGTGTGGGAACTCATAGAATGGAGTGTGTGAAGTGACAATGGGGGTGTGTGAAGTCATAGAATGGGGGTGTGTGAAGTCAAATTGGAGGTGTGTGAAATCACAGAATGGAGGTGTGTCAACTCAGAAATGAGGTGTGTGAAGTCATAGAATGGAGGTGTGTGAATTCATGGAATGGAAGATTGTGAAATCATAGAATGGAGGTGTGTGAAGTAAAAGAATTGAGGTTTGTGAAGTCAGAATGGAGGTGTGTGAAGTCAGGATGGAGGTGAGTGAAGTCACAGAATGGAGGTGTGGGAACTCAGAATGGAGGTGTGTGGTCACAGAACGGAGGTTTGTGAAGTCATAGAATGGAGGTGCCTGAAGTCAAAGAATGGATGTTTCTGAAGTGAGAACGAATGTGTATGAAGTCAAAGAATGGAGGTGTGTGAAGTCAAACAATAAAGGTGTGTGAAGTCACAGAATGGAGGTGTATGAACTCATAGAATGGAGGTGCATGCAGTCAAAGAATGGAGGTGTGTGAAGTCATGGAATGGAGGTGTGTGAAGTCAGATGGAGTCGTGTGAAGTCATAGAATGGAGGTTTTTGAAGTCACAGAATGGAAGTGTGTGAAGTCATAAAATGGAGGTGTGTGAAGTCAGATTGGAGGTGTGTGAAGTCATAGAATGGAGGTGTGTCAACTCAGAAAGGAGGTGTGTGAAGTCATAGAATGGAGGTGTGTAAAGTCATAGAATGGAGGTGTGTGAAATCATAGAATGGAGTTGTGTGAAGTCACAGAATTGAGGTGTGTGAAGTCAGAATGGAGGTGTGTGAAGTCAGAATGGAGGTGTGTGAAATCACAGAATGGAGGTGTGTGAATTCACATTGCATTTGTGTGAACTCATAGAATGGAGGTCTGTGAAGTCACAATGTAGGTGTGTGAAGTCACAGAATGGAGGTGTGTGAAGTCATAGAATGGAGGTGTGTGAAGTCACAGAATGGAGGTGTGTGAAGTCATAGAATGGAGGTGTGTGAAGTAATAGAATGGAGGTGTGTGAAGTCAGAATGCTGTTGTGTGAAGTCATAGAATGGAGGTGTGTGAAGTCACAATGGAGGTGTGTGAAGTCACAGAATGGAGGTGTGTGAAGTCATAGAATGGATGTTTCTGAAGTAAGAATGAAGGTGTGTGAAGTTATAGAAGCAGGTGTGTGAAGTCAAAATGGTGGTGTGTGAACTCATAGAATGGAGGTGTGTGAACTCATGGAATGGAGGGGTGTGAAGTCACAGAATTGAGCTGTGTGAAATCAGAATGGAGGTGTGTGAAGTCAGAATGGACGTGTGTGAAGTCATAGAATGGAGGTGTGTGAATTCACAATGCATTTGTGTGAACTCATAGAATGGAGGTCTGTGAAGTCACAATGTAGGTGTGTGAAGTCACGGAATGGAGGTGTGTGAAGTCATAGAATATAGGTGTGTGAAGTCACAGAATGGAGGTGTGTGAAGTCATAAAATGGAGGTGTGCGAATTCACAGAATGGAGGTGTGTGAAGTCAGAATGGAGTTGTGTGAAGTCATAGAATGGAGGTGTGTGAAGTCAGAATTGAGGTGTGTGAAGTCATAGAATGGAGGGGTGTGAAGTCAGAATGGATGTGTGTGAACTCATAGAATGGAGGTGTGTGAAGTCACAATGGAGGTGTGTGAAGTCATAGAATGGAGGTGTGTGAAGTCACAGAATGGAGGTGTGTGAAGTCATAGAATTAACCTGTGTGAAGTTAGATTGGAGGTGTGTGAAGTCACAAAATGGAGGTGTGTGAACTCAGAATGGAGGTGTGTAAAGTCACAGAATGGAGGTGTGTGAAGTGATAGAATGGAGGTGTGTGAAGTCATAGAATGGATGTGTGTGAAGTCATAATGGAGGTGTGTGAAGTCACAGAATTGAGGTGTGTGAAGTCACAGAATGGAGGTGTGTGAAGTCATAGAATGGAGGTGTGTGAAGTCATCGAATGGAGGTGTGTAAAGTCATAGAATGGATGTTTGTTAAGTAAGAATGAAGGTGTGTTAAGTCATAGAATGGAGGTGTGAGAAGGCACAAAATGGAGGTGTGTGAAGTCATAGAATGGAACTGTGTGAAGTCAGAATGGAGGTGTGTGAAGTCACAGAATGGAGGTGTGTGAACTCAGAATGGAGTTGTGTGAAGTCACAGAATGGAGGTGTGTTAAGTCACAGAGTGGAGGTGTGTGAACTCAGAATGGAGGTGTGTGAAGTCACAGAATCTAGGTGTGTGAAGTCATAGAATGGAGGTGTGTGAAGTCATAGAATAGAGGTGTGTGAAGTCATAATGGATGCGTGTGAAGTCACAGAATTGAGGTGTGTGACGTCACAGAACGGAGGTGTGTGAAGTCATAGAATGGAAGTGTGTGAAGTCAGAACGGAGGTGTGTGAACTCAGATTGGAGGTGTGGGAAGTCACAATGGAGGTGTGTGAAGTTATAGAATGGAGGTGTGTGAAGTCACAGAATGGAGGTGTGTGAAGTCAAAGTCTGGAGGTGTGTGAAGTCATAGAATGGGGGTGTGTGAAGTCACAGAATGAAGGTGCGTTAAGTCACAGATGGAGGTTTGTGAACACAGAACGGAGGTGTGTGAAGTCACAGAATGGAGGTGAGGGAGGTCCTAGAATGGAGTTGGGTGAAGTCACAGAATGGAGGTGTGTGAATTAATAGAATGGAGGTGTGAGAAATCATAGAATGGAGGTGTGTGAAGTCACAGAATGGAGGTGTGTGAAGTCACAGAATGGAGGTGTGTGAAGTCACAGAATGGAGGTGTGTGAACTCACAATGGTGGTGTGTGAAGTCAAAGAATGGAGGTGTGTGAAGTCATAGAATGGAATTGTGTGAAGTCATAGAATGGAGGTGTGTGAAGTGAGAATTGAGGTGTGTGAAGTCACGGAATTGAGGTGTGTGAACTCAGAATGGAGGTGTGTGAAGTCACAGAATGGAGGTTTGTGAAGTCATAGAATGGAGGTGTGTGAAGTCATAGAATGGATGTTTCTGAAGTAGAATGAAGGTGTGTGAAGTCATAGAAAGGAGGTGTGTGAAGTCAAAATGGAGGTGTGTGAACTCATAAAATGGAGATGTGTGAAGTCATGGAATGGAGGTGTGTGAAGTTCAAGAATATAGGTTTGTGAAGTCAAACAATGGTGGTGTGTGAAGTCACAGAATGCAGGTGTGTTAAATCAAAGAATGGAAGTGTGTGAAGTCAAAATGGAGGTGTGTGAAGTCACAGAATGGAGGTGTGTGAAGTCACAGAATGAAGGTGTCTGAAGTCAGAATGCAGCTGTGTGAAGCCATAGAATGGAGGTGTGTGAAGTCAGAATGGAGGTGTGTGAACTCATAGAATGGAGTGTGTGAAGTCAAAATGGGGGTGTGTGAAGTCATAGAATGGGGGTGTGTGAAGTCAAATTGGAGGTGTGTGAAATCACAGAATGGAGGTGTGTCAACTCAGAAATGAGGTGTGTGAATGCATAGAATAGAGGTGTGTGAATTCATAGAATGGAAGTGTGTGAAATCATAGAAAGGAGGTGTGTGAATTCAAAAAATTGAGGTTTGTGAAGTCAGAATGGAGCTGTGTGAAGCAAGGATGGAGGTGGGTGAAGTTACAGAATGGAGGTGTGGGAACTCAGAATGGAGGTGTGTGGTCATAGAACGGAGGTTTGTGAAGTTATAGAATGGAGGTGCCTGAAGTCATAGAATGGATGTTTCTGAAGTGAGAACGAAGGTGTATGAAGTCAAAGAATGGAGGTGTGCGAAGTCAAAATAGAGGTGTGTGAACTCAAAGAATGGAGGTGTGTGAACTCATAGAATGGAGGTGTGTGAAGTCATGGAATGGAGGTGTGTGAAGTCAAAGAATGAAGGTGTGTGAAGTCAAACAATAAAGGTGTGTGAAGTCACAGAATGGAGGTGTGTGAACTCATAGAATGGAGGTGCATGAAGACAAAGAATGGAGGTGTGTGAATTCATCGAATGGAGGTCTGTGAAGTCATGGAATGGAGGTGTGTGAAGTCAGATGGAGTTGTGTGAAGTCATAGAATGGAGGTGTGTGAAGTCAGAATGGAGGTGTGTGAAGTCATAGAATGGAGGTGTGTGAAGTCAGAATGGAGGTGTGTGAACTCATAGAATGGAGGTGTGTGAAGTCACAATGCAGGTGTGCGAAGTCATAGAATGGAGGTGTGTGAGGTCATAGAATGCAGGTGTGTGAAGTCACAGAATGGAGGTGTGTGAAGTCATAGAATGGAGGTGTGTGAATCACAGAATGGAGGTGTGTGACGTCATAGAGTGGAGGTTTGTGAAGTCATAGAATTTAGGTGTGTGAAGTCATAAAATGGCGGTGTGTGAAGTCACAGAATGGAGGTGTGTGAAATCACAAAATGGAGGTGTGTGAACTCAGAATGGAGGTGTGTGAAGTCACAGAATGGAGGTGTGTGAAGTCATAGAATGGAGGTGTGTGAAGTCACACAATGGGGGTGTGTGAAGTCATATAATGGAGGTGTGTGAAGTCATAGAATGGAGGTGTGTGAAGTCACAGAATGGAGGTGTTTGACGTCAGAGAATGGAGGTGTGTGAAATCAGAATGGAGGTGTGTGAAGTCACAGAATGGAGGTTTGTGAAGTTAGAATAGATGTGTGCGAAGTCGTAGAATGGAGCTGTGTGAAGTCAGAATGGAGCTGTGTGAAGTCATAGAATGGAGGTGAGTGAAGTCAGAATGGCGGTGTGTGAACTCATAGAATGATGGTGTGTGAAGTCACAATGGAGGTGTGTGAAGTCAAAGAATGGAGGTTTTTGAAGTCACAGAATGGAAGTGTGTGAAGTCATAAAATGGAGGTGTGTGAAGTCAGATTGGAGGTGTGAGAAGTCATAGAATGGAGGTGTGTCAACTCAGAAAGGAGGGGTGTGAAGTCATAGAATGGAGGTGTGTGAAGTCATAGAATGGAGCGGTGTGAAATCATAGAATGGAGTTGTGTGAAGTCACAGAATTGAGGTGTGTGAAGTCAGAATGGAGGTGTGTGAAGTCAGAATGGAGATGTGTGAAATCACAGAATGGAGGTGTGTGAATTCACAATGCATTTGTGTGAACTCATAGAATGGAGGTCTGTGAAGTCACAATGTAGGTGTGTGAAGTCACAGAATGGAGGTGTGTGAAGTCATAGAATGGAGGTGTGTGAAGTCACAGAATGGAGGTGTGTGAAGTCATAGAATGGAGGTGTGTGAAGTCACAGAATGGAGGTGTGTGAAGTCATAGAATGGAGCTGTGTGAAGTCAGATTGGAGGTGTGTGAAGTCACAGAATGGAGGTGTGTGAACTCAGAATGGAGGTGTGTGAAGTCAAAGAGTGGAGGTGTGTGAAGTCATAGAATGGAGGTGTGTGAAGTCATAGAATGGATGTGTGTGAAATCATAATGGAGGTGTGTGAAGTCACAGAATTGAGGTGTGTGAAATCACAGAATGGAGGTGTGTGAAGTCATAGAATAGAGTTGTGTGAAGTCATAGAATGGAGGTGTGTGAAATCATAGAATGGATGTTTGTTAAGTAAGAATGAAGGTGTGTTAAGTCATACACTGGAGGTGTGTGAAGGCACAGAATGGAGGTGTGTGAAGTCATAGAATGGAGGTGTGCGAACTCAGAATGGAGGTGTGTGAAGTCACAGAATGGAGGTGTGTTAAGTCACAGAACGGAGGTGTTTGAACTCAGAATGGAGGCGTGTGAAGTCACAGAATGGAGGTGTGTGAAGTCATAGAATGCAGGTGTGTGAAATCATAGAATGGAGGTGTGGGAAGTCAGAGAATGGAGCTGTGTGAAGTCAGAATGGAGGTGTGCGAAGTCACAGAATGGAGGTGTGTGAAATCATTTTATGGAGCTGTGTGAAGTTAGAATGGACGTGTGTGAAGTCACAGAATGGAGGTGTGTGAACTCAGAATGGAGGTGTGTGAAGTCACAGAATGGAGGTGTGTGAAGTCATAATGGAGGCGTGTGAAGTCACAGAAATCAGGTGTGTTAAGTCACAGAATGGAGGTGTGTGAAGTCCCACAATGGAGGTGTGTGAAGTCAGAACGGAGGTGTGTGATCTCAGATTGGAGGTGTGGGAAGTCACAATGGAGGTGTGTGAAGTTATAGAATGGAGGTGTGTGAAGTCACAGAATGGAGGGGTGTGAAGTCAAAGATGGAGGTGTGTGAAGTCATAGAATGGAGGTGTGTGAACTCATAGAATGGAGGTGTGTGAAGTCATAGAATGGAGGTGTGTGAAGTCACAGAATGGAGGTGTGTGAAGTCACAGAATGGAGGTGTGTGAAGTCACAATGGAGGTGTGTGATGTCAAAGAATGGAGGTGTGTGAAGTCATAGAATGGAGTTGTGTGAAGTCATGGAATGGAGGTGTCTGAAGTAGAATGAAGGTGTGTGAAGTCACAGAATGGAGGTGTGTGAAGTCACAATGGAGGTGTGTGATGTCAAAAATGGAGGTGTGTGAAGTCATAGAATGGAGTTGTGTGAAGTCATGGAATGGAGGTGTCTGAAGTAGAATGAAGGTGTGTGAAGTCATAGAATAGAGGTGTGTGAAGTCATAGAATGGAATTGTGTGAAGTCATAGAATGGAGGTGTGTGAAGTGAGAATTGAGGTGTGTGAAGTCACGGAATTGAGGTGTGTGAACTCAGAATGGAGGTGTGTGAAGTCACAGAATGGAGGTTTGTGAAGTCATAGAATGGAGGTGTGTGAAGTCATAGAATAGATGTTTCTGAAGTAGAATGAAGGTGTGTGAAGTCATATAATGGAGGTGTGTGAAGTCAAAATGGAGGTGTGTGAACTCATAAAATGGAGATGTGTGAAGTCATAGAATGGAGGTGTGTGAAGTCCAAGAATATAGGTGTGTGAAGTCAAACAATGGTGGTGTGTGAAGTCACAGAATGCAGGTGTGTGAAGTCAAAGAATGGAAGTGTGTGAAGTCAAAATGGAGGTGTGTGAAGTCACAGAATGGAGGTGCGTGAAGTCACAGAATGAAGGTGTTTGAAGTCAAAATTGTGGTGTGTGAAGTCACAAATGGAGGATTCTGAAGTCAGAATGCAGCTGTGTGAAGCCATAGAATGGAGTTTTGTGAAGTCAGAATGGAGGTGTGTGAACTCAGAATGGAGTGGGTGAAGTGACAATGGGGGTGTGTGAAGTCATAGAATGGGGGTGTGTGAAGTCAAATTGGAGGTGTGTGAAATCACAGAATGGAGGTGTGTCAACTCAGAAATGAGGTGTGTGAAGTCATAGAATGGAGGTGTGTGAATTCATGGAATGGAAGAGTGTGAAATCATAGAATGGAGGTGTGTGAAGTCAAAGAATTGAGGTTTGTGAAGTCAGAATGTAGGTGTGTGAAGTCAGGATGGAGGTGAGTGAAGTCACAGAATGGAGGTGTGGGAACTCAGAATGGAGGTGTGTGGTCACAGAACGCAGGTTTGTGAAGTCATAGAATGGAGCAGCATGAAGTCATAGAATGGATGTTTCTGAAGTGAGAACGAAGGTGTATGAAGTTAAAGAATGGAGGTGTGTGAAGTCAAAATGGAGGTGTGTGAATCATAGAATGGAGGTGTGTGAACTCATAGAATGGAGGTGTGTGAAGTCATGGAATGGAGGTGTGTGAAGTCAAAGAATGGACGTGTGTGAAGTCAAACAATAAAGGTGTGTGAACTCACAGAATGGAGGTGTGTGAACTCATAGAATGGAGGTGCATGCAGTCAAAGAATGGAGGTGTGTGAAGTCAGATGGAGTTGTGTGAAGTCATAGAATGGAGGTTTTTGAAGTCACAGAATGGAAGTGTGTGAAGTCATAAAATGGAGGTGTGTGAAGTCAGATTGGAGGTGTGTGAAGTCACAGAATGGAGGTGTGTGAAGTTAGAATAGATGTGTGCGAAGTCGTAGAATGGAGCTGTGTGAAGTCAGAATGGAGCTGTGTGAAGTCATAGAATGGAGGTGAGTGAAGTCAGAATGGCGGTGTGTGAACTCATAGAATGATGGTGTGTGAAGTCACAATGGAGGTGTGTGAAGTCAAAGAATGGAGGTTTTTGAAGTCACAGAATGGAAGTGTGTGAAGTCATAAAATGGAGGTGTGTGAAGTCAGATTGGAGGTGTGAGAAGTCATAGAATGGAGGTGTGTCAACTCAGAAAGGAGGGGTGTGAAGTCATAGAATGGAGGTGTGTGAAGTCATAGAATGGAGCGGTGTGAAATCATAGAATGGAGTTGTGTGAAGTCACAGAATTGAGGTGTGTGAAGTCAGAATGGAAGTGTGTGAAGTCAGAATGGAGATGTGTGAAATCACAGAATGGAGGTGTGTGAATTCACAATGCATTTGTGTGAACTCATAGAATGGAGGTCTGTGAAGTCACAATGTAGGTGTGTGAAGTCACAGAATGGAGGTGTGTGAAGTCATAGAATGGAGGTGTGTGAAGTCACAGAATGGAGGTGTGTGAAGTCATAGAATGGAGGTGTGTGAAGTCACAGAATGGATGTGTGTGAAGTCATAGAATGGAGCTGTGTGAAGTCAGATTGGAGGTGTGTGAAGTCACAGAATGGAGGTGTGTGAACTCAGAATGGAGGTGTGTGAAGTCAAAGAGTGGAGGTGTGTGAAGTCATAGAATGGAGGTGTGTGAAGTCATAGAATGGATGTGTGTGAAATCATAATGGAGGTGTGTGAAGTCACAGAATTGAGGTGTGTGAAATCACAGAATGGAGGTGTGTGAAGTCATAGAATAGAGGTGTGTGAAGTCATAGAATGGAGGTGTGTGAAATCATAGAATGGATGTTTGTTAAGTAAGAATGAAGGTGTGTTAAGTCATACACTGGAGGTGTGTGAAGGCACAGAATGGAGGTGTGTGAAGTCATAGAATGGAGGTGTGCGAACTCAGAATGGAGGTGTGTGAAGTCACAGAATGGAGGTGTGTTAAGTCACAGAACGGAGGTGTTTGAACTCAGAATGGAGGCGTGTGAAGTCACAGAATGGAGGTGTGTGAAGTCATAGAATGCAGGTGTGTGAAATCATAGAATGGAGGTGTGGGAAGTCAGAGAATGGAGCTGTGTGAAGTCAGAATGGAGGTGTGCGAAGTCACAGAATGGAGGTGTGTGAAATCATTTTATGGAGCTGTGTGAAGTTAGAATGGACGTGTGTGAAGTCACAGAATGGAGGTGTGTGAACTCAGAATGGAGGTGTGTGAAGTCACAGAATGGAGGTGTGTGAAGTCATAATGGAGGCGTGTGAAGTCACAGAAATCAGGTGTGTTAAGTCACAGAATGGAGGTGTGTGAAGTCCCACAATGGAGGTGTGTGAAGTCAGAACGGAGGTGTGTGATCTCAGATTGGAGGTGTGGGAAGTCACAATGGAGGTGTGTGAAGTTATAGAATGGAGGTGTGTGAAGTCACAGAATGGAGGGGTGTGAAGTCAAAGATGGAGGTGTGTGAAGTCATAGAATGGAGGTGTGTGAACTCATAGAATGGAGGTGTGTGAAGTCATAGAATGGAGGTGTGTGAAGTCACAGAATGGAGGTGTGTGAAGTCACAGAATGGAGGTGTGTGAAGTCACAATGGAGGTGTGTGATGTCAAAGAATGGAGGTGTGTGAAGTCATAGAATGGAGTTGTGTGAAGTCATGGAATGGAGGTGTCTGAAGTAGAATGAAGGTGTGTGAAGTCACAGAATGGAGGTGTGTGAAGTCACAATGGAGGTGTGTGATGTCAAAAATGGAGGTGTGTGAAGTCATAGAATGGAGTTGTGTGAAGTCATGGAATGGAGGTGTCTGAAGTAGAATGAAGGTGTGTGAAGTCATAGAATAGAGGTGTGTGAAGTCATAGAATGGAATTGTGTGAAGTCATAGAATGGAGGTGTGTGAAGTGAGAATTGAGGTGTGTGAAGTCACGGAATTGAGGTGTGTGAACTCAGAATGGAGGTGTGTGAAGTCACAGAATGGAGGTTTGTGAAGTCATAGAATGGAGGTGTGTGAAGTCATAGAATAGATGTTTCTGAAGTAGAATGAAGGTGTGTGAAGTCATATAATGGAGGTGTGTGAAGTCAAAATGGAGGTGTGTGAACTCATAAAATGGAGATGTGTGAAGTCATGGAATGGAGGTGTGTGAAGTCCAAGAATATAGGTGTGTGAAGTCAAACAATGGTGGTGTGTGAAGTCACAGAATGCAGGTGTGTGAAGTCAAAGAATGGAAGTGTGTGAAGTCAAAATGGAGGTGTGTGAAGTCACAGAATGGAGGTGCGTGAAGTCACAGAATGAAGGTGTTTGAAGTCAAAATTGTGGTGTGTGAAGTCACAAATGGAGGATTCTGAAGTCAGAATGCAGCTGTGTGAAGCCATAGAATGGAGTTTTGTGAAGTCAGAATGGAGGTGTGTGAACTCAGAATGGAGTGGGTGAAGTGACAATGGGGGTGTGTGAAGTCATAGAATGGGGGTGTGTGAAGTCAAATTGGAGGTGTGTGAAATCACAGAATGGAGGTGTGTCAACTCAGAAATGAGGTGTGTGAAGTCATAGAATGGAGGTGTGTGAATTCATGGAATGGAAGAGTGTGAAATCATAGAATGGAGGTGTGTGAAGTCAAAGAATTGAGGTTTGTGAAGTCAGAATGTAGGTGTGTGAAGTCAGGATGGAGGTGAGTGAAGTCACAGAATGGAGGTGTGGGAACTCAGAATGGAGGTGTGTGGTCACAGAACGCAGGTTTGTGAAGTCATAGAATGGAGCAGCATGAAGTCATAGAATGGATGTTTCTGAAGTGAGAACGAAGGTGTATGAAGTTAAAGAATGGAGGTGTGTGAAGTCAAAATGGAGGTGTGTGAATCATAGAATGGAGGTGTGTGAACTCATAGAATGGAGGTGTGTGAAGTCATGGAATGGAGGTGTGTGAAGTCAAAGAATGGACGTGTGTGAAGTCAAACAATAAAGGTGTGTGAACTCACAGAATGGAGGTGTGTGAACTCATAGAATGGAGGTGCATGCAGTCAAAGAATGGAGGTGTGTGAAGTCAGATGGAGTTGTGTGAAGTCATAGAATGGAGGTTTTTGAAGTCACAGAATGGAAGTGTGTGAAGTCATAAAATGGAGGTGTGTGAAGTCAGATTGGAGGTGTGTGAAGTCATAGAATGTAGGTGTGTCAACTCAGAAAGGACGTGTGTGAAGTCATAGAAGGAAGGTGTGTGAAGTCAGAATGGAGGTGTGTGAAATCACAGAATGGAGGTGTGTGAATTCACAATGCATTTGTGTGAACTCATAGAATGGAGCTGTGTGAAGTCATAGAATGGACTTGTGTGAAGTCATAGAATGGAGCTGTGTGAAGTCAGAATTGAGATGTGTGAAGTCACAGAATGGAGGTGTGCGAACTCAGAAGGGAGGTGTGTGAAGTCACAGAATGGAGGTGTGTTAAGTCACAGAACGGAGGTGTTTGAACTCAGAATGCAGGTGTGTGAAGTCACAGAATGGAGGTGTGTGAAGTCATAGAATGGAGGTGTGTGAAATCATAGAATGGAGGTGTGGGAAGTCAGAGAATGGAGCTGTGTGAAGTCAGAATGGAGGTGTGCGAAGTCAGAGAATGGAGGTGTGTGAAGTCATTTTCTGGAGCTGTGTGAAGTCAGAATGGAGGTGTGTGAAGTCACAGAATGGAGGTGTGTGAACTCAGAATGGAGGTGTGTGAAGTCACAGAATCTAGGTGTGTGAAGTCATAGAATGGAGGTGTGTGAAGTCATAGAATGGAGGTTTGTGAAGTCATAATGGAGGCGTGTGAAGTCACAGAAATCAGGTGTGTGATGTCACAGAATGGAGGTGTGTGAAGTCATAGAATGGAGGTGTGTGAAGTAAGAACGGAGGTGCGTGAACTCAGATTGGAGGTGTGGGAAGTCACAATGGAGGTGTGTGAAGTTATAGAAAGGAGGTGTGTGAAGTCACAGAATGGAGGGGTGTGAAGTCAAAGACTGGAGGTGTGTGAACTCATACAATGGAGGTGTGTGAACTCATAGAATGGCGGTGTGTGAAGTCATAGAATGGAGGTGTGTGAATTAATAGAATGGAGGTGTGAGAAATCATAGAATGGAGGTGTGTGAAGTGACAGAATAGAGGTGTGTGAAGTCACAGAATGGAGGTGTGTGAAGTCACAGAATGGAGGTGTGTGAACTCACAATGGAGGTGTGTGAAGTCAAAGAATGGAGTTGTGTGAAGTCATTGAATGGAATTGTGTGAAGTCATAGAATGGAGGTGTGTGAAGTGAGAATTGAGGTGTGTGAAGTCACGGAATTGAGGTGTGTGAACTCAAAATGGAGGTGTGTGAAGTCACAGAATGGAGGTTTGTGAAGTCATAGAATGGAGGTGTGTGAAGTCATAGAATGGATGTTTCTGAAGTAGAATGAAGGTGTGTGAAGTCATAGAATGGAGGTGTGTGAAGTCAAAATGGAGGTGTGTGAACTCATAAAATGGAGATGTGTGAAGTCATGGAATGGAGGTGTGTGAAGTCCAAGAATATAGGTGTGTGAAGTCAAACAATGGTGGTGTGTGAAGTCACAGAATGCAGGTGTGTTAAGTCAAAGAATGGAAGTGTGTGAAGTCAAAATGGAGGTGTGTGAAGTCACAGAATGGAGGTGTGTGAAGTCACAGAATGAAGGTGTTTGAAGTCAAAATTGTGGTGTGTGAAGTCACAAATGGAGGAGTCTGAAGTCAGAATGCAGCTGTGTGAAGCCATAGAATGGAGATGTGTGAAGTCAGAATGGAGGTGTGTGAACTCATAGAATGGAGTGTGTGAAGTGACAATGGGGGTGTGTGAAGTCATAGAATGGGGGTGTGTGAAGTCAAATTAGAGGTATGTGAAATCACAGAATGGAGGTGTGTCAACTCAGAAATGAGGTGTGTGAAGTCATAGAATGGAGGTGTGTGAATTCATGGAATGGAAGAGTGTGTAATCATAGAATGGAGGTCTGTGAAGTCAAAGAATTGAGGTTTCTGAAGTCAGAATGGAGGTGTGTGAAGTCAGGATGGAGGTGAGTGAAGTCACAGAATGGAGGTGTGGGAACTCAGAATGGAGGTGTGTGGTCACAGAACGGAGGTTTGTGAAGTCATAGAATGGAGGTGCCTGAAGTCATAGAATGGATGTTTCTGAAGTGAGAACGAAGGTGTATGAAGTCAAAGAATGGAGGTGTGTGAAGTCAAAATGGAGGTGTGTGAATCATAGAATGGAGGTGTGTGAACTCATAGAATGGAGGTGTGTGAAGTCATCTAATGGAGGTGTGTGAAGTCAAAGAATGGAGGTGTGTGAAGTCAAACAATAAAGGTGTGTGAAGTCACAGAATAGAGGTGTGTGAACTCATAGAATGGAGGTGCATGCAGTCATAGAATGGAGGTGTGTGAAGTCATGGAATGGAGGTGTGTGAAGTCAGATGGAGTTGTGTGAAGTCATACAATGGAGGTTTTTGAAGTCACAGAATGGAAGTGTGTGAAGTCATAAAATGGAGGTGTGTGAAGTCAGATTGGAGGTGTGTGAAGTCATAGAATGGAGGTGTGTCAACTCAGAAAGGAGGTGTGTGAAGTCATAGAATGGAGGTGTGTGAAGTCATAGAATGGAGGTGTGTGAAATCATAGAATGGAGTTGTGTGAAGTCACAGAATTGAAGTGTGTGAAGTCAGAATGGAGGTGTGTGAAGTCAGAATGGAGGTGTGTGAAATCACAGAATGGAGGTGTGTGAATTCACATTGCATTTGTGTGAACTCATAGAATTGAGGTCTGTGAAGTCACAATGTATGTGTGTGAAGTCACAGAATGGAGGTGTGTGAAGTCATAGAATGGAGGTGTGTGAAATCACAGAATGGAGGTGTGTGAAGTCATATAATGGAGGTTTGTGAAGTCACAGAATGGAGGTGTGTGAAGTCAGAATGGAGTTGTGTGAAGTCATAGAATGGAGGTGTGTGAAGTCACAATGGAGGTGTGTGAAGTCATAGAATGGAGGTGTGTGAAGTCACAGAATGGAGGTGTGTGAAGTCATAGAATGGAGCTGTGTGAAGTCAGATTGGAGGTGTGTGAAGTCACAGAATGGAGGTGTGTGAACTCAGAATGGAGGTGTGTGAAGTCACAGAATCTAGGTGTGTGAAGTCATAGAATGGAGGTGTGTGAAGTCATAGAATGGAGGTTTGTGAAGTCATAATGGAGGCGTGTGAAGTCACAGAAATCAGGTGTGTGATGTCACAGAATGGAGGTGTGTGAAGTCATAGAATGGAGGTGTGTGAAGGCAGAACGGAGGTGTGTGAACTCAGATTGGAGGTGTGGGAAGTCACAATGGAGGTGTGTGAAGTTATAGAATGGAGGTGTGTGAAGTCACAGAATGGAGGGGTGTGAAGTCCAAGAATGAAAGTGTGTGAACTCATAGAATGGAGGTGTGTGAACTCATAGAATGGAGGTGTGTGAAGTCATAGAATGGAGGTGTGTGAATTAATAGAATGGAGGTGTGAGAAATCATAGAATGGAGGTGTGTGAAGTGACAGAATAGAGGTGTGTGAAGTCACAGAATGGAGGTGTGTGAAGTCACAGAATGGAGGTGTGTGAACTCACAATGGAGGTGTGTGAAGTCAAAGAATGGAGTTGTGTGAAGTCATAGAATGGAATTGTGTGAAGTCATAGAATGGAGGTGTGTGAAGTGAGAATTGAGGTGTGTGAAGTCACGGAATTGAGGTGTGTGAACTCAAAATGGAGGTGTGTGAAGTCACAGAATGGAGGTTTGTGAAGTCATAGAATGGAGGTGTGTGAAGTCATAGAATGGATGTTTCTGAAGTAGAATGAAGGTGTGTGAAGTCATAGAATGGAGGTTTTTAAGTCACAGAATGGAAGTGTGTGAAGTCATAAAATGGAGGTGTGTGAAGTCATAGAATGGAGGTGTGTCAACTCAGAAAGGAGGTGTGTGAAGTCATAGAATGGAGGTGTGTGAAGTCATAGAATGGAGGTGTGTGAAATCATAGAATGGAGTTGTGTGAAGTCACAGAATTGAAGTGTGTGAAGTCAGAATGGAGGTGTGTGAAGTCAGAATGGAGGTGTGTGAAATCACGGAATGGAGGTGTGTGAATTCACATTGCATTTGTGTGAACTCATAGAATGGAGGTCCGTGAAGTCACAATGTAGGTGTGTGAAGTCACAGAATGGAGGTGTGTGAAGTCATAGAATGGAGGTGTGTGAAGTCACAGAATGGAGGTGTGTGAAGTCATATAATGGAGGTTTGTGAAGTCACAGAATGGAGGTGTGTGAAGTCAGAATGGAGGTGTGTGAAGTCATATAATGGAGGTTTGTGAAGTCACAGAATGGAGGTGTGTGAAGTCAGAATGGAGTTGTGTGAAGTCATAGAATGGAGGTGTGTGAAATCATAGAATGGAGTTGTGTGAAGTCACAGAATTGAAGTGTGTGAAGTCAGAATGGAGGTGTGTGAAGTCAGAATGGAGGTGTGTGAAATCACAGAATGGAGGTGTGTGAATTCACATTGCATTTGTGTGAACTCATAGAATGGAGGTTTGTGAAGTCACAATGTAGGTGTGTGAAGTCACAGAATGGAGGTGTGTGAAGTCATAGAATGGAGGTGTGTGAAGTCACAGAATGGAGGTGTGTGAAGTCATATAATGGAGGTTTGTGAAGTCACAGAATGGAGGTGTGTGAAGTCAGAATGGAGTTGTGTGAAGTCATAGAATGGAGGTGTGTGAAGTCACAATGGAGGTGTGTGAAGTCATAGAATGGAGGTGTGTGAAGTCACAGAATGGAGGTGTGTGAAGTCATAGAATGGAGCTGTGTGAAGTCAGATTGGAGGTGTGTGAAGTCACAGAATGGAGGTGTGTGAACTCAGAATGGAGGTGTGTGAACTCAAAGAATGGAGGTGTGTGAAGTCATAGAATGGAGGTGTGTGAAGTCATAGAATGGATGTGTGTGAAGTCATAATGGAGGTGTGTGAAGTCACAGAATTGAGGTGTGTGAAATCACAGAATGGAGGTGTGTGAAGTCATAGAATAGAGGTGTGTGATGTCATAGAATGGAGGTGTGTGAAATCATAGAATGGATGTTTGTTTAGTAAGAATGAAGGTGTGTTAAGTCATACAATGGAGGTGTGTGAAGGCACAGAATGGAGGTGTGTGAAGTCATAGAATGGAGCTGTGTGAAGTCAGAATTGAGGTGTGTGAAGTCACAGGGTGGAGGTGTGCGAACTCAGAATGGAGGTGTGTGAAGTCACAGAATGGAGGTGTGTTAGGTCACAGAATGGAGGTGTTTGAACTCAGAATGGAGGTGTGTGAAGTCACAGAATGGAGGTGTGTAAAGTCATAGAATGGAGGTGTGTGAAATCATAGAATGGAGGTGTGGGAAGTCAGAGAATTGAGCTGTGTGAAGTCAGAATGGAGGTGTGCGAAGTCACAGAATGGAGGTGTGTGATGTCATTTTATGGAGCTGTGTGAAGTCAGAATGGACGTGTGTGAAGTCACAGAATGGAGGTGTGTGACCTCAGAATGGAGGTGTGTGAAGTCACAGAATCTAGGTGTGCGAAGTCATAGAATGGAGGTGTGTGAAGTTATAGAATGGAGGTGTGTGAAGTCACAGAATGGAGGGGTGTGAAGTCAAAACTGGAGGTGTGGGAAGTCATAGAATGGAGGTGTGTGAACTCATAGAATGGAGGTGTGTGAAGTCATAGAATGGAGATATGTGAATTAATAGAATGGAGGTGTGAGAAATCATAGAATGGAGGTGTGTGAAATCACAGAATGGAGGTGTGTGAAGTCACAGAATGAAGGTGTGTGAAGTCACAGAATGGAGGTGTGTGAACTCACAATGGAGGTGTGTGATGTCAAAGAATGGAGGTGTGTGAAGTCACAGAATGAAGGTGTTTGAAGTCAAAATTGTTGCGTGTGAAGTCACAAATGGAGGAGTCTGAAGTCAGAAGGCAGCTGTGTGAAGCCATAGAATGGAGATGTGTGAAGTCAGAATGGAGGTGTGGGAACTCATAGAATGGAGTGTGTGAAGTGACAATGGGGGTGTGTGAAGTCATAGAATGGGGGTGTGTGAAGTCAAATTGGAGGTATGTGAAATCACAGAATGGAGGTGTGTCCACTCAGAAATGAGGTGTGTGAAGTCATAGAATGGAGGTGTGTGAATTCATGGAATGGAAGAGTGTGTAATCATAGAATGGAGGTGTGTGAAGTAAAAGATTTGAGGTTTGTGAAGTCAGAATGGAGGTGTGTGAAGTCAGGATGGAGGTGAGTGAAGTCACAGAATGGAGGTGTGGGAACTCAGAATGGAGGTGTGTGGTCACAGAACGGAGGTTTGTGAAGTCATAGAATGGAGGTGCCTGAAGTCATAGAATGGATGTTTCTGAAGTGAGAACGAAGGTGTATGAAGTCAAAGAATGGAGGTGTGTGAAGTCAAAATGGAGGTGTGTGAATCATAGAATGGAGGTGTGTGAACTCATAGAATGGAGGTGTGTGAAGTCATGGAATGGAGGTGTGTGAAGTCAAATAATGGAGGTGTGTGAAGTCAAACAATAAAGGTGTGTGAAGTCACAGAATGGAGGTGTGTGAACTCATAGAATGGAGGTGCATGCAGTCAAAGAATGGAGGTGTGTGAAGTCATGGAATGGAGGTGTGTGAAGTCAGATGGAGTTGTGTGAAGTCATAGAATGGAGGTTTTTAAGTCACAGAATGGAAGTGTGTGAAGTCATAAAATGGAGGTGTGTGAAGTCAGATTGGAGGTGTGTGAAGTCATAGAATGGAGGTGTGTCAACTCAGAAAGGAGGTGTGTGAAGTCATAGAATGGAGGTGTGTGAAGTCATAGAATGGAGATGTGTGAAATCATAGAATGGAGTTGTGTGAAGTCACAGAATTGAAGTGTGTGAAGTCAGAATGGAGGTGTGTGAAGTCAGAATGGAGGTGTGTGAAATCACAGAATGGAGGTGTGTGTGAATTCACATTGCATTTGTGTGAACTCATAGAATGGAGGTCTGTGAAGTCACAATGTAGGTGTGTGAAGTCACAGAATGGAGGTGTGTGAAGTCATAGAATGGAGGTGTGTGAAGTCACAGAATGGAGGTGTGTGAAGTCATATAATGGAGGTTTGTGAAGTCACAGAATGGAGGTGTGTGAAGTCAGAATGGAGTTGTGTGAAGTCATAGAATGGAGGTGTGTGAAGTCTCAATGGAGGTGTGTGAAGTCATAGAATGGAGGTGTGTGAAGTCACAGAATGGAGGTGTGTGAAGTCATAGAATGCAGCTGTGTGAAGTCAGATTGGAGGTGTGTGAAGTCACAGAATGGAGGTGTGTGAACTCAGAATGGAGGTGTGTGAACTCAAAGAATGGAGGTGTGTGAAGTCATAGAATGGAGGTGTGTGAAGTCATAGAATGGATGTGTGTGAAGTCATAATGGAGGTGTGTGAAGTCACAGAATTGAGGTGTGTGAAATCACAGAATGGAGGTGTGTGAAGTCATAGAATAGAGGTGTGTGATGTCATAGAATGGAGGTGTGTGAAATCATAGAATGGATGTTTGTTTAGTAAGAATGAAGGTGTGTTAAGTCATACAATGGAGGTGTGTGAAGGCACAGAATGGAGGTGTGTGACGTCATAGAATGGAGCTGTGTGAAGTCAGAATTGAGGTGTGTGAAGTCACAGAGTGGAGGTGTGCGAACTCAGAATGGAGGTGTGTGAAGTCACAGAATGGAGGTGTGTTAGGTCACAGAATGGAGGTGTTTGAACTCAGAATGGAGGTGTGTGAAGTCACAGAATGGAGGTGTGTAAAGTCATAGAATCGAGGTGTGTGAAATCATAAAATGGAGGTGTGGGAAGTCAGAGAATGGAGCTGTGTGAAGTCAGAATGGAGGTGTGCGAAGTCACAGAATGGAGGTGTGTGAAGTCATTTTATGGAGCTGTGTGAAGTCAGAATGGACGTGTGTGAAGTCACAGAATGGAGGTGTGTGACCTCAGAATGGAGGTGTGTGAAGTCACAGAATCTAGGTGTGCGAAGTCATAGAATGGAGGTGTGTGAAGTCATAGAATGAGGTGTGTGAAGTCATAATGGAGGCGTGTAAAGTCACAGAAATCAGGTGTGTGAAGTCACAGAATGGAGGTGTGTGAAGTCACAGAATGGAGGTGTGTGAAGTCAGAACGAAGGTGTGTGATCTCAGATTGGTGGTGTGGGAAGTCACAATGGAGGTGTGTGAAGTTATGGAATGGAGGTGTGTGAAGTCACAGAATGGAGGGGTGTGAAGTCAAAACTGGAGGTGTGTGAAGTCATAGAATGGAGGTGTGTGAACTCATAGAATGGAGGTGTGTGAAGTCATAGAATGGAGATGTGTGAATTAATAGAATGGAGGTGTGAGAAATCATAGAATGGAGGTGTGTGAAATCACAGAATGGAGGTGTGTGAAGTCACAGAATGAAGGTGTGTGAAGTCACAGAATGGAGGTGTGTGAACTCACAATGGAGGTGTGTGATGTCAAAGAATGGAGGTGTGTGAAGTCACAGAATGAAGGTGTTTGAAGTCAAAATTGTGGCGTGTGAAGTCACAAATGGAGGAGTCTGAAGTCAGAATGCAGCCTTGTGAAGCCATAGAATGGAGATGTGTGAAGTCAGAATGGAGGTATGGGAACTCATAGAATGGAGTGTGTGAAGTGACAATGGGGGTGTGTGAAGTCATAGAATGGGGGTGTGTGAAGTCAAATTGGAGGTATGTGAAATCACAGAATGGAGGTGTGTCCACTCAGAAATGAGGTGTGTGAAGTCATAGAATGGAGGTGTGTGAATTCATGGAATGGAAGAGTGTGTAATCATAGAATGGAGGTGTGTGAAGTCAAAGATTTGAGGTTTGTGAAGTCAGAATGGAGGTGTGTGAAGTCAGGATGGAGGTGAGTGAAGTCACAGAATGGAGGTGTGCGAACTCAGAATGGAGGTGTGTGAAGTCACAGAATGGAGGTGTGTTAAGTCACAGAACGGAGGTGTTTGAACTCAGAATGGAGGCGTGTGAAGTCACAGAATGGAGGTGTGTGAAGTCATAGAATGCAGGTGTGTGAAATCATAGAATGGAGGTGTGGGAAGTCAGAGAATGGAGCTGTGTGAAGTCAGAATGGAGGTGTGCGAAGTCACAGAATGGAGGTGTGTGAAATCATTTTATGGAGCTGTGTGAAGTTAGAATGGACGTGTGTGAAGTCACAGAATGGAGGTGTGTGAACTCAGAATGGAGGTGTGTGAAGTCACAGAATGGAGGTGTGTGAAGTCATAATGGAGGCGTGTGAAGTCACAGAAATCAGGTGTGTTAAGTCACAGAATGGAGGTGTGTGAAGTCCCACAATGGAGGTGTGTGAAGTCAGAACGGAGGTGTGTGATCTCAGATTGGAGGTGTGGGAAGTCACAATGGAGGTGTGTGAAGTTATAGAATGGAGGTGTGTGAAGTCACAGAATGGAGGGGTGTGAAGTCAAAGATGGAGGTGTGTGAAGTCATAGAATGGAGGTGTGTGAACTCATAGAATGGAGGTGTGTGAAGTCATAGAATGGAGGTGTGTGAAGTCACAGAATGGAGGTGTGTGAAGTCACAGAATGGAGGTGTGTGAAGTCACAATGGAGGTGTGTGATGTCAAAGAATGGAGGTGTGTGAAGTCATAGAATGGAGTTGTGTGAAGTCATGGAATGGAGGTGTCTGAAGTAGAATGAAGGTGTGTGAAGTCACAGAATGGAGGTGTGTGAAGTCACAATGGAGGTGTGTGATGTCAAAAATGGAGGTGTGTGAAGTCATAGAATGGAGTTGTGTGAAGTCATGGAATGGAGGTGTCTGAAGTAGAATGAAGGTGTGTGAAGTCATAGAATAGAGGTGTGTGAAGTCATAGAATGGAATTGTGTGAAGTCATAGAATGGAGGTGTGTGAAGTGAGAATTGAGGTGTGTGAAGTCACGGAATTGAGGTGTGTGAACTCAGAATGGAGGTGTGTGAAGTCACAGAATGGAGGTTTGTGAAGTCATAGAATGGAGGTGTGTGAAGTCATAGAATAGATGTTTCTGAAGTAGAATGAAGGTGTGTGAAGTCATATAATGGAGGTGTGTGAAGTCAAAATGGAGGTGTGTGAACTCATAAAATGGAGATGTGTGAAGTCATGGAATGGAGGTGTGTGAAGTCCAAGAATATAGGTGTGTGAAGTCAAACAATGGTGGTGTGTGAAGTCACAGAATGCAGGTGTGTGAAGTCAAAGAATGGAAGTGTGTGAAGTCAAAATGGAGGTGTGTGAAGTCACAGAATGGAGGTGCGTGAAGTCACAGAATGAAGGTGTTTGAAGTCAAAATTGTGGTGTGTGAAGTCACAAATGGAGGATTCTGAAGTCAGAATGCAGCTGTGTGAAGCCATAGAATGGAGTTTTGTGAAGTCAGAATGGAGGTGTGTGAACTCAGAATGGAGTGGGTGAAGTGACAATGGGGGTGTGTGAAGTCATAGAATGGGGGTGTGTGAAGTCAAATTGGAGGTGTGTGAAATCACAGAATGGAGGTGTGTCAACTCAGAAATGAGGTGTGTGAAGTCATAGAATGGAGGTGTGTGAATTCATGGAATGGAAGAGTGTGAAATCATAGAATGGAGGTGTGTGAAGTCAAAGAATTGAGGTTTGTGAAGTCAGAATGTAGGTGTGTGAAGTCAGGATGGAGGTGAGTGAAGTCACAGAATGGAGGTGTGGGAACTCAGAATGGAGGTGTGTGGTCACAGAACGCAGGTTTGTGAAGTCATAGAATGGAGCAGCATGAAGTCATAGAATGGATGTTTCTGAAGTGAGAACGAAGGTGTATGAAGTTAAAGAATGGAGGTGTGTGAAGTCAAAATGGAGGTGTGTGAATCATAGAATGGAGGTGTGTGAACTCATAGAATGGAGGTGTGTGAAGTCATGGAATGGAGGTGTGTGAAGTCAAAGAATGGACGTGTGTGAAGTCAAACAATAAAGGTGTGTGAACTCACAGAATGGAGGTGTGTGAACTCATAGAATGGAGGTGCATGCAGTCAAAGAATGGAGGTGTGTGAAGTCAGATGGAGTTGTGTGAAGTCATAGAATGGAGGTTTTTGAAGTCACAGAATGGAAGTGTGTGAAGTCATAAAATGGAGGTGTGTGAAGTCAGATTGGAGGTGTGTGAAGTCATAGAATGTAGGTGTGTCAACTCAGAAAGGACGTGTGTGAAGTCATAGAAGGAAGGTGTGTGAAGTCAGAATGGAGGTGTGTGAAATCACAGAATGGAGGTGTGTGAATTCACAATGCATTTGTGTGAACTCATAGAATGGAGCTGTGTGAAGTCATAGAATGGACTTGTGTGAAGTCATAGAATGGAGCTGTGTGAAGTCAGAATTGAGATGTGTGAAGTCACAGAATGGAGGTGTGCGAACTCAGAAGGGAGGTGTGTGAAGTCACAGAATGGAGGTGTGTTAAGTCACAGAACGGAGGTGTTTGAACTCAGAATGCAGGTGTGTGAAGTCACAGAATGGAGGTGTGTGAAGTCATAGAATGGAGGTGTGTGAAATCATAGAATGGAGGTGTGGGAAGTCAGAGAATGGAGCTGTGTGAAGTCAGAATGGAGGTGTGCGAAGTCAGAGAATGGAGGTGTGTGAAGTCATTTTCTGGAGCTGTGTGAAGTCAGAATGGAGGTGTGTGAAGTCACAGAATGGAGGTGTGTGAACTCAGAATGGAGGTGTGTGAAGTCACAGAATCTAGGTGTGTGAAGTCATAGAATGGAGGTGTGTGAAGTCATAGAATGGAGGTTTGTGAAGTCATAATGGAGGCGTGTGAAGTCACAGAAATCAGGTGTGTGATGTCACAGAATGGAGGTGTGTGAAGTCATAGAATGGAGGTGTGTGAAGTAAGAACGGAGGTGCGTGAACTCAGATTGGAGGTGTGGGAAGTCACAATGGAGGTGTGTGAAGTTATAGAAAGGAGGTGTGTGAAGTCACAGAATGGAGGGGTGTGAAGTCAAAGAATGGAGGTGTGTGAACTCATACAATGGAGGTGTGTGAACTCATAGAATGGCGGTGTGTGAAGTCATAGAATGGAGGTGTGTGAATTAATAGAATGGAGGTGTGAGAAATCATAGAATGGAGGTGTGTGAAGTGACAGAATAGAGGTGTGTGAAGTCACAGAATGGAGGTGTGTGAAGTCACAGAATGGAGGTGTGTGAACTCACAATGGAGGTGTGTGAAGTCAAAGAATGGAGTTGTGTGAAGTCATTGAATGGAATTGTGTGAAGTCATAGAATGGAGGTGTGTGAAGTGAGAATTGAGGTGTGTGAAGTCACGGAATTGAGGTGTGTGAACTCAAAATGGAGGTGTGTGAAGTCACAGAATGGAGGTTTGTGAAGTCATAGAATGGAGGTGTGTGAAGACATAGAATGGATGTTTCTGAAGTAGAATGAAGGTGTGTGAAGTCATAGAATGGAGGTGTGTGAAGTCAAAATGGAGGTGTGTGAACTCATAAAATGGAGATGTGTGAAGTCATGGAATGGAGGTGTGTGAAGTCCAAGAATATAGGTGTGTGAAGTCAAACAATGGTGGTGTGTGAAGTCACAGAATGCAGGTGTGTTAAGTCAAAGAATGGAAGTGTGTGAAGTCAAAATGGAGGTGTGTGAAGTCACAGAATGGAGGTGTGTGAAGTCACAGAATGAAGGTGTTTGAAGTCAAAATTGTGGTGTGTGAAGTCACAAATGGAGGAGTCTGAAGTCAGAATGCAGCTGTGTGAAGCCATAGAATGGAGATGTGTGAAGTCAGAATGGAGGTGTGTGAACTCATAGAATGGAGTGTGTGAAGTGACAATGGGGGTGTGTGAAGTCATAGAATGGGGGTGTGTGAAGTCAAATTAGAGGTATGTGAAATCACAGAATGGAGGTGTGTCAACTCAGAAATGAGGTGTGTGAAGTCATAGAATGGAGGTGTGTGAATTCATGGAATGGAAGAGTGTGTAATCATAGAATGGAGGTCTGTGAAGTCAAAGAATTGAGGTTTCTGAAGTCAGAATGGAGGTGTGTGAAGTCAGGATGGAGGTGAGTGAAGTCACAGAATGGAGGTGTGGGAACTCAGAATGGAGGTGTGTGGTCACAGAACGGAGGTTTGTGAAGTCATAGAATGGAGGTGCCTGAAGTCATAGAATGGATGTTTCTGAAGTGAGAACGAAGGTGTATGAAGTCAAAGAATGGAGGTGTGTGAAGTCAAAATGGAGGTGTGTGAATCATAGAATGGAGGTGTGTGAACTCATAGAATGGAGGTGTGTGAAGTCATCTAATGGAGGTGTGTGAAGTCAAAGAATGGAGGTGTGTGAAGTCAAACAATAAAGGTGTGTGAAGTCACAGAATGGAGGTGTGTGAACTCATAGAATGGAGGTGCATGCAGTCATAGAATGGAGGTGTGTGAAGTCATGGAATGGAGGTGTGTGAAGTCAGATGGAGTTGTGTGAAGTCATACAATGGAGGTTTTTGAAGTCACAGAATGGAAGTGTGTGAAGTCATAAAATGGAGGTGTGTGAAGTCAGATTGGAGGTGTGTGAAGTCATAGAATGGAGGTGTGTCAACTCAGAAAGGAGGTGTGTGAAGTCATAGAATGGAGGTGTGTGAAGTCATAGAATGGAGGTGTGTGAAATCATAGAATGGAGTTGTGTGAAGTCACAGAATTGAAGTGTGTGAAGTCAGAATGGAGGTGTGTGAAGTCAGAATGGAGGTGTGTGAAATCACAGAATGGAGGTGTGTGAATTCACATTGCATTTGTGTGAACTCATAGAATTGAGGTCTGTGAAGTCACAATGTATGTGTGTGAAGTCACAGAATGGAGGTGTGTGAAGTCATAGAATGGAGGTGTGTGAAATCACAGAATGGAGGTGTGTGAAGTCATATAATGGAGGTTTGTGAAGTCACAGAATGGAGGTGTGTGAAGTCAGAATGGAGTTGTGTGAAGTCATAGAATGGAGGTGTGTGAAGTCACAATGGAGGTGTGTGAAGTCATAGAATGGAGGTGTGTGAAGTCACAGAATGGAGGTGTGTGAAGTCATAGAATGGAGCTGTGTGAAGTCAGATTGGAGGTGTGTGAAGTCACAGAATGGAGGTGTGTGAACTCAGAATGGAGGTGTGTGAAGTCACAGAATCTAGGTGTGTGAAGTCATAGAATGGAGGTGTGTGAAGTCATAGAATGGAGGTTTGTGAAGTCATAATGGAGGCGTGTGAAGTCACAGAAATCAGGTGTGTGATGTCACAGAATGGAGGTGTGTGAAGTCATAGAATGGAGGTGTGTGAAGGCAGAACGGAGGTGTGTGAACTCAGATTGGAGGTGTGGGAAGTCACAATGGAGGTGTGTGAAGTTATAGAATGGAGGTGTGTGAAGTCACAGAATGGAGGGGTGTGAAGTCCAAGAATGAAAGTGTGTGAACTCATAGAATGGAGGTGTGTGAACTCATAGAATGGAGGTGTGTGAAGTCATAGAATGGAGGTGTGTGAATTAATAGAATGGAGGTGTGAGAAATCATAGAATGGAGGTGTGTGAAGTGACAGAATAGAGGTGTGTGAAGTCACAGAATGGAGGTGTGTGAAGTCACAGAATGGAGGTGTGTGAACTCACAATGGAGGTGTGTGAAGTCAAAGAATGGAGTTGTGTGAAGTGAGAATTGAGGTGTGTGAAGTCACGGAATTGAGGTGTGTGAACTCAAAATGGAGGTGTGTGAAGTCACAGAATGGAGGTTTGTGAAGTCATAGAATGGAGGTGTGTGAAGTCATAGAATGGATGTTTCTGAAGTAGAATGAAGGTATGTGAAGTCATAGAATGGAGGTGTGTGAAGTCAAAATGGAGGTGTGTGAACTCATAAAATGGACATGTGTGAAGTCATGGAATGGAGGTGTGTTTAGTCCAAGAATATAGGTGTGTGACATCAAACAATGGTGGTGTGTGAAGTCACAGAATGCAGGTGTGTTAAGTCAAAGAATGGAAGTGTGTGAAGTCAAAATGGAGGTGTGTGAAGTCACAGAATGGAGGTGTGTGAAGCCACAGAATGAAGGTGTTTGAAGTCAAAATTGTGGTGTGTGAAGTCACAAATGGAGGAGTCTGAAGTCAGAATGCAGCTGTGTGAAGCCATAGAAAGGAGATGTGTGAAGTCAGAATGGAGGTGTGTGAACTCATAGAATGGAGTGTGTCAAGTGACAATGGGGGTGTGTGAAGTCATAGAATGGGGGTGTGTGAAGTCAAATTGGAGGTATGTGAAATCACAGAATGGAGGTGTGTCAACTCAGAAATGAGGTGTGTGAAGTCATAGAATGGAGGTGTGTGAATTCATGGAATGGAAGAATGTGTAATCATAGAATGGAGGTGTGTGAAGTCAAAGAATTGAGGTTTGTGAAGTCAGAATGTAGGTGTGTGAAGCCAGGATGGAGGTGAGTGAAGTCACAGAATGGAGGTGTGGGAACTCAGAATGGAGGTGTGTGGTCACAGAACGGAGGTTTGTGAAGTCATAGAATGGAGGTGCCTGAAGTCATAGAATGGATGTTTCTGAAGTGAGAACGAATGTGTATGAAGTCAAAGAATGGAGGTGTGTGAAGTCAAAATGGAGGTGTGTGAATCATAGAATGGAGGTGTGTGAACTCATAGAATGGAGGTGTGTGAAGTCATGGAATGGAGGTGTGTGAAGTCAAAGAATGGAGGTGTGTGAAGTCAAACAATAAAGGTGTGTGAAGTCACAGAATGGAGGTGTGTGAACTCATAGAATGGAGGTGCATGCAGTCAAAGAATGGAGGTGTGTGAAGTCATGGAATGGAGGTGTGTGAAGACAGATGGAGTTGTGTGAAGTCATAGAATGGAGGTTTTTAAGTCACAGAATGGAAGTGTGTGAAGTCATAAAATGGAGGTGTGTGAAGTCATAGAATGGAGGTGTGTCAACTCAGAAAGGAGGTGTGTGAAGTCATAGAATGGAGGTGTGTGAAGTCATAGAATGGAGGTGTGTGAAATCATAGAATGGAGTTGTGTGAAGTCACAGAATTGAAGTGTGTGAAGTCAGAATGGAGGTGTGTGAAGTCAGAATGGAGGTGTGTGAAATCACGGAATGGAGGTGTGTGAATTCACATTGCATTTGTGTGAACTCATAGAATGGAGGTCCGTGAAGTCACAATGTAGGTGTGTGAAGTCACAGAATGGAGGTGTGTGAAGTCATAGAATGGAGGTGTGTGAAGTCACAGAATGGAGGTGTGTGAAGTCATATAATGGAGGTTTGTGAAGTCACAGAATGGAGGTGTGTGAAGTCAGAATGGAGGTGTGTGAAGTCATATAATGGAGGTTTGTGAAGTCACAGAATGGAGGTGTGTGAAGTCAGAATGGAGTTGTGTGAAGTCATAGAATGGAGGTGTGTGAAATCATAGAATGGAGTTGTGTGAAGTCACAGAATTGAAGTGTGTGAAGTCAGAATGGAGGTGTGTGAAGTCAGAATGGAGGTGTGTGAAATCACAGAATGGAGGTGTGTGAATTCACATTGCATTTGTGTGAACTCATAGAATGGAGGTTTGTGAAGTCACAATGTAGGTGTGTGAAGTCACAGAATGGAGGTGTGTGAAGTCATAGAATGGAGGTGTGTGAAGTCACAGAATGGAGGTGTGTGAAGTCATATAATGGAGGTTTGTGAAGTCACAGAATGGAGGTGTGTGAAGTCAGATTGGAGTTGTGTGAAGTCATAGAATGGAGGTGTGTGAAGTCACAATGGAGGTGTGTGAAGTCATAGAATGGAGGTGTGTGAAGTCACAGAATGGAGGTGTGTGAAGTCATAGAATGGAGCTGTGTGAAGTCAGATTGGAGGTGTGTGAAGTCACAGAATGGAGGTGTGTGAACTCAGAATGGAGGTGTGTGAACTCAAAGAATGGAGGTGTGTGAAGTCATAGAATGGAGGTGTGTGAAGTCATAGAATGGATGTGTGTGAAGTCATAATGGAGGTGTGTGAAGTCACAGAATTGAGGTGTGTGAAATCACAGAATGGAGGTGTGTGAAGTCATAGAATAGAGGTGTGTGATGTCATAGAATGGAGGTGTGTGAAATCATAGAATGGATGTTTGTTTAGTAAGAATGAAGGTGTGTTAAGTCATACAATGGAGGTGTGTGAAGGCACAGAATGGAGGTGTGTGAAGTCATAGAATGGAGCTGTGTGAAGTCAGAATTGAGGTGTGTGAAGTCACAGGGTGGAGGTGTGCGAACTCAGAATGGAGGTGTGTGAAGTCACAGAATGGAGGTGTGTTAGGTCACAGAATGGAGGTGTTTGAACTCAGAATGGAGGTGTGTGAAGTCACAGAATGGAGGTGTGTAAAGTCATAGAATGGAGGTGTGTGAAATCATAGAATGGAGGTGTGGGAAGTCAGAGAATGGAGCTGTGTGAAGTCAGAATGGAGGTGTGCGAAGTCACAGAATGGAGGTGTGTGATGTCATTTTATGGAGCTGTATGAAGTCAGAATGGACGTGTGTGAAGTCACAGAATGGAGGTGTGTGACCTCAGAATGGAGGTGTGTGAAGTCACAGAATCTAGGTGTGCGAAGTCATAGAATGGAGGTGTGTGAAGTTATAGAATGGAGGTGTGTGAAGTCACAGAATGGAGGGGTGTGAAGTCAAAACTGGAGGTGTGGGAAGTCATAGAATGGAGGTGTGTGAACTCATAGAATGGAGGTGTGTGAAGTCATAGAATGGAGATATGTGAATTAATAGAATGGAGGTGTGAGAAATCATAGAATGGAGGTGTGTGAAATCACAGAATGGAGGTGTGTGAAGTCACAGAATGAAGGTGTGTGAAGTCACAGAATGGAGGTGTGTGAACTCACAATGGAGGTGTGTGATGTCAAAGAATGGAGGTGTGTGAAGTCACAGAATGAAGGTGTTTGAAGTCAAAATTGTTGCGTGTGAAGTCACAAATGGAGGAGTCTGAAGTCAGAAGGCAGCTGTGTGAAGCCATAGAATGGAGATGTGTGAAGTCAGAATGGAGGTGTGGGAACTCATAGAATGGAGTGTGTGAAGTGACAATGGGGGTGTGTGAAGTCATAGAATGGGGGTGTGTGAAGTCAAATTGGAGGTATGTGAAATCACAGAATGGAGGTGTGTCCACTCAGAAATGAGGTGTGTGAAGTCATAGAATGGAGGTGTGTGAATTCATGGAATGGAAGAGTGTGTAATCATAGAATGGAGGTGTGTGAAGTAAAAGATTTGAGGTTTGTGAAGTCAGAATGGAGGTGTGTGAAGTCAGGATGGAGGTGAGTGAAGTCACAGAATGGAGGTGTGGGAACTCAGAATGGAGGTGTGTGGTCACAGAACGGAGGTTTGTGAAGTCATAGAATGGAGGTGCCTGAAGTCATAGAATGGATGTTTCTGAAGTGAGAACGAAGGTGTATGAAGTCAAAGAATGGAGGTGTGTGAAGTCAAAATGGAGGTGTGTGAATCATAGAATGGAGGTGTGTGAACTCATAGAATGGAGGTGTGTGAAGTCATGGAATGGAGGTGTGTGAAGTCAAAGAATGGAGGTGTGTGAAGTCAAACAATAAAGGTGTGTGAAGTCACAGAATGGAGGTGTGTGAACTCATAGAATGGAGGTGCATGCAGTCAAAGAATGGAGGTGTGTGAAGTCATGGAATGGAGGTGTGTGAAGTCAGATGGAGTTGTGTGAAGTCATAGAATGGAGGTTTTTAAGTCACAGAATGGAAGTGTGTGAAGTCATAAAATGGAGGTGTGTGAAGTCAGATTGGAGGTGTGTGAAGTCATAGAATGGAGGTGTGTCAACTCAGAAAGGAGGTGTGTGAAGTCATAGAATGGAGGTGTGTGAAGTCATAGAATGGAGATGTGTGAAATCATAGAATGGAGTTGTGTGAAGTCACAGAATTGAAGTGTGTGAAGTCAGAATGGAGGTGTGTGAAGTCAGAATGGAGGTGTGTGAAATCACAGAATGGAGGTGTGTGTGAATTCACATTGCATTTGTGTGAACTCATAGAATGGAGGTCTGTGAAGTCACAATGTAGGTGTGTGAAGTCACAGAATGGAGGTGTGTGAAGTCATAGAATGGAGGTGTGTGAAGTCACAGAATGGAGGTGTGTGAAGTCATATAATGGAGGTTTGTGAAGTCACAGAATGGAGGTGTGTGAAGTCAGAATGGAGTTGTGTGAAGTCATAGAATGGAGGTGTGTGAAGTCTCAATGGAGGTGTGTGAAGTCATAGAATGGAGGTGTGTGAAGTCACAGAATGGAGGTGTGTGAAGTCATAGAATGCAGCTGTGTGAAGTCAGATTGGAGGTGTGTGAAGTCACAGAATGGAGGTGTGTGAACTCAGAATGGAGGTGTGTGAACTCAAAGAATGGAGGTGTGTGAAGTCATAGAATGGAGGTGTGTGAAGTCATAGAATGGATGTGTGTGAAGTCATAATGGAGGTGTGTGAAGTCACAGAATTGAGGTGTGTGAAATCACAGAATGGAGGTGTGTGAAGTCATAGAATAGAGGTGTGTGATGTCATAGAATGGAGGTGTGTGAAATCATAGAATGGATGTTTGTTTAGTAAGAATGAAGGTGTGTTAAGTCATACAATGGAGGTGTGTGAAGGCACAGAATGGAGGTGTGTGACGTCATAGAATGGAGCTGTGTGAAGTCAGAATTGAGGTGTGTGAAGTCACAGAGTGGAGGTGTGCGAACTCAGAATGGAGGTGTGTGAAGTCACAGAATGGAGGTGTGTTAGGTCACAGAATGGAGGTGTTTGAACTCAGAATGGAGGTGTGTGAAGTCACAGAATGGAGGTGTGTAAAGTCATAGAATCGAGGTGTGTGAAATCATAAAATGGAGGTGTGGGAAGTCAGAGAATGGAGCTGTGTGAAGTCAGAATGGAGGTGTGCGAAGTCACAGAATGGAGGTGTGTGAAGTCATTTTATGGAGCTGTGTGAAGTCAGAATGGACGTGTGAAGTCACAGAATGGAGGTGTGTGACCTCAGAATGGAGGTGTGTGAAGTCACAGAATCTAGGTGTGCGAAGTCATAGAATGGAGGTGTGTGAAGTCATAGAATGGAGGTGTGTGAAGTCATAATGGAGGCGTGTAAAGTCACAGAAATCAGGTGTGTGAAGTCACAGAATGGAGGTGTGTGAAGTCACAGAATGGAGGTGTGTGAAGTCAGAACGAAGGTGTGTGATCTCAGATTGGTGGTGTGGGAAGTCACAATGGAGGTGTGTGAAGTTATGGAATGGAGGTGTGTGAAGTCACAGAATGGAGGGGTGTGAAGTCAAAACTGGAGGTGTGTGAAGTCATAGAATGGAGGTGTGTGAACTCATAGAATGGAGGTGTGTGAAGTCATAGAATGGAGATGTGTGAATTAATAGAATGGAGGTGTGAGAAATCATAGAATGGAGGTGTGTGAAATCACAGAATGGAGGTGTGTGAAGTCACAGAATGAAGGTGTGTGAAGTCACAGAATGGAGGTGTGTGAACTCACAATGGAGGTGTGTGATGTCAAAGAATGGAGGTGTGTGAAGTCACAGAATGAAGGTGTTTGAAGTCAAAATTGTGGCGTGTGAAGTCACAAATGGAGGAGTCTGAAGTCAGAATGCAGCCTTGTGAAGCCATAGAATGGAGATGTGTGAAGTCAGAATGGAGGTATGGGAACTCATAGAATGGAGTGTGTGAAGTGACAATGGGGGTGTGTGAAGTCATAGAATGGGGGTGTGTGAAGTCAAATTGGAGGTATGTGAAATCACAGAATGGAGGTGTGTCCACTCAGAAATGAGGTGTGTGAAGTCATAGAATGGAGGTGTGTGAATTCATGGAATGGAAGAGTGTGTAATCATAGAATGGAGGTGTGTGAAGTCAAAGATTTGAGGTTTGTGAAGTCAGAATGGAGGTGTGTGAAGTCAGGATGGAGGTGAGTGAAGTCACAGAATGGAGGTGTGGGAACTCAGAATGGAGGTGTGTGGTCACAGAACGGAGGTTTGTGAAGTCATAGAATGGAGGTGCCTGAAGTCATAGAATGGATGTTTCTGAAGTGAGAACGAAGGTGTATGAAGTCAAAGAATGGAGGTGTGTGAAGTCAAAATGGAGGTGTGTGAATCATAGAATGGAGGTGTGTGAACTCATAGAATGGAGGTGTGTGAAGTCATGGAATGGAGGTGTGTGAAGTCAAAGAATGGAGGTGTGTGAAGTCAAACAATAAAGGTGTGTGAAGTCACAGAATGGAGGTGTGTGAACTCATAGAATGGAGGTGCATGCAGTCAAAGAATGGAGGTGTGTGAAGTCATGGAATGGAGGTGTGTGAAGACAGATGGAGTTGTGTGAAGTCATAGAATGGAGGTTTTTAAGTCACAGAATGGAAGTGTGTGAAGTCATAAAATGGAGGTGTGTGAAGTCAGATTGGAGGTGTGTGAAGTCATAGAATGGAGGTGTGTCAACTCAGAAAGGAGGTGTGTGAAGTCATAGAATGGAGGTGTGTGAAGTCATAGAATGGAGGTGTGTGAAATCATAGAATGGAGTTGTGTGAAGTCACAGAATTGAAGTGTGTGAAGTCAGAATGGAGGTGTGTGAAGTCAGAATGGAGGTGTGTGAAATCACAGAATGGAGGTGTGTGAATTCACATTGCATTTGTGTGAACTCATAGAATGGAGGTCTGTGAAGTCACAATGTAGGTGTGTGAAGTCACAGAATGGAGGTGTGTGAAGTCATAGAATGGAGGTGTGTGAAGTCACAGAATGGAGGTGTGTGAAGTCATATAATGGAGGTTTGTGAAGTCACAGAATGGAGGTGTGTGAAGTCAGAATGGAGTTGTGTGAAGTCATAGAATGGAGGTGTGTGAAGTTACAATGGAGGTGTGTGAAGTCATAGAATGGAGGTGTGTGAAGTCACAGAATGGAGGTGTGTGAAGTCATAGAATGCAGCTGTGTGAAGTCAGATTGGAGGTGTGTGAAGTCACAGAATGGAGGTGTGTGAACTCAGAATGGAGGTGTGGGAACTCAAAGAATGGAGGTGTGTGAAGTCATAGAATGGAGGTGTGTGAAGTCATAGAATGGATGTGTGTGAAGTCATAATGGAGGTGTGTGATGTCACAGAATTGAGGTGTGTGAAATCACAGAATGGAGGTGTGTGAAGTCATAGAATAGAGGTGTGTGATGTCATAGAATGGAGGTGTGTGAAATCATAGAATGGATGTTTGTTTAGTAAGAATGAAGGTGTGTTAAGTCATACAATGGAGGTGTGCGAAGGCACAGAATGGAGGTGTGTGACGTCATAGAATGGAGCTGTGTGAAGTCAGAATTGAGGTGTGTGAAGTCACAGAGTGGAGGTGTGCGAACTCAGAATGGAGGTGTGTGAAGTCACAGAATGGAGGTGTGTTAAGTCACAGAATGGAGGTGTTTGAACTCAGAATGGAGGTGTGTGAAGTCACAGAATGGAGGTGTGTAAAGTCATAGAATGGAGGTGTGTGAAATCATAGAATGGAGGTGTGGGAAGTCAGAGAATGGAGCTGTGTGAAGTCAGAATGGAGGTGTGCGAAGTCACAGAATGGAGGTGTGTGAAGTCATTTTATGTAGCTGTGTGAAGTCAGAATGGACGTGTGTGAAGTCACAGAATGGAGGTGTGTGACCTCAGAATGGAGGTGTGTGAAGTCACAGAATCTAGGTGTGCGAAGTCATAGAATGGAGGTGTGTGAAGTCATAAAATGGAGGTGTGTGAAGTCAGGATGGAGGTGAGTGAAGTCACAGAATGGAGGTGTGGGAACTCAGAATGGAGGTGTGTGGTCACAGAACGGAGGTTTGTGAAGTTATAGAATGGAGGTGCCTGAAGTCATAGAATGGATGTTTCTGAAGTGAGAACGAAGGTGTATGAAGTCAAAGAATGGAGGTGTGTGAAGTCAAAATGGAGGTGTGTGAATCATAGAATGGAGGTGTGTGAACTCATAGAATGGAGGTGTGTGAAGTCATGGAATGGAGGTGTGTGAAGTCAAAGAATGGAGGTGTGTGAAGTCAAACAATAAAGGTGTGTGAACTCACAGAATGGAGGTGTGTGAACTCATAGAATGGAGGTGCATGCAGTCAAAGAATGGAGGTGTGTGAAGTCAGATGGACTGTGTGAAGTCATAAAATGGAGGTTTTTGAAGTCACAGAACTGAGGAGTGTGAAGTCAAAATGGAGGTTTGTGAAGTCAGAATGTTGGTGGATGAAGTCATAGAATGGAGGTGTGTGAAATCATAGAATGGAGGTGTGGGAACTCAGAGAATGGAGCTGTGTGAAGTCAGAATGGAGGTGTGCGAAGTCACAGAATGGAGGTGTGTGAAGTCATTTTATGGAGCTGTGTGAAGTCAGAATGGAGGTGTGTGAAGTCACAGAATGGAGGTGTGTGCACTCAGAATTGAGGTGTGTGAAGTCACAGAATCTAGGTGTGTGAAGTCATAGAATGGAGGTGTGTGAAGTCATAGAATGGAGGTGTGTGAAGTCATAATGGAGGCGTGTGAAGTCACAGAATTCAGGTGTGTGAAGTCACAGAATGGAGGTGTGTGAAGTCATAGAATGGAGGTGTGTGAAGCCAGAACATAGGTGTGTGAACTCAGATTGGAGCTGTGGGAAGTCACAATGGAGGTGTGTGAAGTTATAGAATGGAGGTGTGTGAAGTCACAGAATGGAGGGGTGTGAAGTCAAAGACTGGAGGTGTGTGAAGTCATAGAATGGAGGTGTGTGAAGTCACAGAATGAAGGTGCGTTAAGTCACAGAATGGAGGTTTGTGAAGTCAGAATGGAGGTGTTTGAAGTCACAGAATGGAGGTGTGGGAAGTCATAGAATGGAGTTGTGTGAAGTCACAGAATGGAGTTGTGTGAATTAATAGAATGGAGGTGTGAGAAATCATAGAATGGAGGTGTGTGAAGTCACAGAATGGAGGTGTGTGAAGTCACAGAATGGAGGTGTGTGAAGTCACAGAATGGAGGTGTGTCAACTCACAATGGAGGTGTGTGAAGTCAAAGAATGGAGTTGTGTGAAGTCATAGAATGGAATTGTGTGAAGTCATAGAATGGAGGTGTGTGAAGTGAGAACTCAGGTGTGTGAAGTCACGGAAATGAGGTGTGTGAACTCAGAATGGAGGTGTGTGAAGTCACAGAATGGAGGTTTGTGAAGTCATAGAATGGAGGTGTGTGAAGTCATAGAATGGATGTTTCTGAAGTAGAATGAAGGTTTGTGAAGTCATAGAATGGAGGTGTGTGAAGTCAAAATGGAGGTGTGTGAACTCATAAAATGGAGATGTGTGAAGTCATGGAATGGAGGTGTGTGAAATCCAAGAATATAGGTGTGTGAAGTCAAACAATGGAGGTGTGTGAAGTCACAGAATGCAGGTGTGTTAAGTCAAAAATGGAAGTGTGTGAAGTCAAAATGGAGGTGTGTGAAGTCACAGAATGGAGGTGTGTGAAGTCACAGAATGAAGGTGTTTGAAGTCAAAATTGTGGTGTGTGAAGTCACAAATGGAGGTGTCTGAAGTCAGAATGCAGCTGTGTGAAGCCATAGAATGGAAGTGTGTGAAATCAGAATGGAGGTGTGTGAACTCATAGAATGGAGCGTGTGAAGTCACAATGGGGGTGTGTGAAGTCATAGAATGGGGGTGTGTGAAGTCAAATTGGAGGTGTGTGAAATCACAGAATGGAGGTGTGTCAACTCAGAAATGAGGGGTGTGAAGTCATAGAATGGAGGTGTGTGAATTCATAGAATGGAAGAGTGTGAAATCATAGAATGGAGGTGTGTGAAGTCAAAGAATTGAGGTTTGTGAAGTCAGAATGGAGGTGTGTGAAGTCAGGATGGAGGTGGGTGAAGTCACAGAATGGAGGTGTGGGAACTCAGAATGGAGGTGTGTGGTCACAGAACGGAGGTTTGTGAAGTCATAGAATGGAGGTTCCTGAAGTCATAGAATTGATGTTTCTGAAGTGAGAACGAAGGTGTATGAAGTCAAAGAATGGAGGTGTGTGAAGTCAAAATGGAGGTGTGTGAATCATAGAATGGAGGTGTGTGAACTCATAGAATGGAGGTGTCTCAAGTCATGGACTGGAGGTGTGTGAAGTCAAAGAATGGAGGTGTGTGAAGCAAACAATAAAGGTGTGTGAAGTCACAGAATGGAGGTGTGTGAACTCATAGAATGGAGGTGCATGCAGTCAAAGAATGGAGGTGTGTGAAGTCATCGAATGAGGTGTGTGAAGTCATGGAATGGAGGTGTGTGAAGTCAGATGGAGTTGTGTGAAGTCATATAATGGAGGTGTGTGTAGTCAGAATGGAGGTGTGTGAAGTAATAGAATGGAGGTGTGTGAAGTCAGAATGGAGGTGTGTGAACTCATAGAATGGAGGTGTGTGAAGTCACAATGCAGGTGTGCGAAGTCATAGAATGGAGGTGTGTGAGGTCATAGAATAGATGTGTGTGAAGTCACAGAATGGAGGTGTGTGAAGTCATAGAATAGAGGTGTGTGAAGTCACAGAATGGAGGTGTGTGAAGTCATAGAATGGTGGTTTTTGAAGTCATAGAATTTAGGTGTGTGAAGTCATAGAATGGAGGTGTGTGAAGTCAGAGAATGGAGGTGTGTGAAATCACAAAATGGAGGTGTGTGAACTCAGAATGGAGGTGTGTGAAGTCACAGAATGGAGGTGTGTGTGAAGTCATAGAATGAAGGTGTGTGAAGTCACACAATGGGGGTGTGTGAAGTCATAGAATGTAGGTGTGTGAAGTCATAGAATGGAGGTGTGTGAAGTCACAGAATGGAGGTGTGTGAAGTCAGAATAGATGTGTGCGAAGTCATAGAATGGAGCTGTGTGAAGTCAGAATGGAGCTGTGTGAAGTCATAGAATGGAGGTGAGTGAAGTCAGAATGGCGGTGTGTGAACTCATAGAATGATGGAGTGTGAAGTCACAATGGAGGTGTGTGAAGTCATAGAATGGAGGTTTTTGAAGTCACAGAATGGAGGTGTGTGAAGTCATAGAATGGAGGTGTGTGAAGTCAGATTGGAGGTGTGTGAAGTCATAGAATGGAGGTGTGTCAACTCAAAAGGAGGTGTGTGAAGTCATAGAATGGAGGTGTGTGAAGTCATAGAATGGAGGTGTGTGAAATCATAGAATGGAGGTGTATGAAGTCACAGAATTGAGGTGTGTGAAGTCAGAATGGAGGTGTGATGTCAGAATGGCGGTGTGTGAAGACATCGAATGGAGGTGTGTGAATTCACAATGCATTTGTGTGAACTCATAGAATGGAGGTCTGTGAAGTCACAATGTAGGTGTGTGAAGTCACAGAATGGAGGTGTGTGAAGTCATAGAATGGAGGTGTGTGAAGTCACAGAATGGAGGTGTGTGAAGTCATATATTGGAGGTTTGTGAAGTCATAGAATGGAGGTGTGTGAAGTAATAGAATGGAGGTGTGTCAAGTCATAGATTGAAAGTGTGTGAAGTCACAGAATGGGGTGTGTGAACTCAGAATGGAGGTGTGTGAAGTCACAGAATGGAGGTGTGTGAAGTCATAGAATGGATGTTTCTGAAGTAAGAATGAAGGTGTGTGAAGTCATAGAATGCAGGTGTGTGAAGTCAAAATGGTGGTGTGTGAACTCATAGAATGGAGGTGTGTGAACTCATGGAATGGAGGTGTGTGAAGTCACAGAATTGAGGTGTGTGAAGTCAGAATGGAGGTGTGTGAAGTCAGATTGGAGGTGTGTGAAGTCATAGAATGGAGGTGTGTGAATTCACAATGCATTTGTGTGAACTCATAGAATGGAGGTCTGTGAAGTCACAATGTAGGTGTGTGAAGTCACAGAATGGAGGTGTGTGAAGTCATAGAATGGAGGTGTGTGAAGTCACAGAATGGAGGTGTGTGAAGTCATATAATGGAGGTGTGTGAAATCACAGAATGGAGGTGTGTGACGTCAGAATGGATTTGTGTGAAGTCATAGAATGGAGGTGTGTGAAGTCAGAATGGAGGTGTGTGAAGTCATAGAATGGAGGTGTGTGAAGTCAGAATGGAGGTGTGTGAACTCATAGAATGGAGGTGTGTGAAGTCACAATGGAGGTGTGTGAAGTCTTAGAATGGAGGTGTGTGAAGACACAGAATGGAGGTGTGTGAAATCATAGAATGGAGCTGTGTGAAGTCAGATTGCAGGTGTGTGAAGTCACAGAATGGAGGTGTGTGAACTCAGAATGGAGGTGTGTGAAGTCACAGAATGGAGGTATGTGAAGTCATAGAATGGAGGTGTGTGAAGTCATAATGGAGGTGTGTGAAGTCACAGAATTGAGGTGTGTGAAGTCACAGAATGGAGGTGTGTGAAGTCATAGAATGGAGGTCTGTGAAGTCACAGAATGGAGGTGTGTAAAGTCATAGAAAGGATGTTTGTTAAGTAAAAATGAAGGTGTTTTAAGTCATAGAATGGAGGTGTGTGAAGGCACAGAATGGAGGTTTGTGAAGTCATAGAATGGAGCTGTGTGAAGTCAGAATGGAGATGTGTGAAGTCACAGAATTGAGGTGTGTGAACTCAGAATGGAGCTGTGTGATGTCACAGAATGGAGTTGTGTTAAGTCACAGAGTGGAGGTGTGTGAACTCAGAATGGAGGTGTGTGAAGTCACAGAATCTAGGTGTGTGAAGTCATAGAATGGAGGTGTGTGAAGTCATAGAATGTAGGTGTGTGAAGTCATAATTGAGGCGTGTGAAGTCACAGAATTCAGGTGTGTGAAGTCACAGAACGGAGGTGTGTGAGGTCATAGAATGGAAGTGTGTGAAGTCAGAACGGAGGTGTGTGAACTCAGATTGGAGGTGTGGGAAGTCACAATGGAGGTGAGTGAAGTTATAGAATGGAGGTGTGTGAAGTCACAGAATGGAGGGGTGTGAAGTCAAAGACTGGAGGTGTGTGAACTCATAGAATGGAGGTGTGTGAACTCATAGAATGGAGGTGTGTGAAGTCACAGAATGAAGGTGCGTTAGGTCACAGAATGGAGGTTTGTGAACACAGAATGTTGGTGTGTGAAGTCACAGAATGGAGGTGTGGGATGTCAAAGAATGGAGTTGTGTGAATTCACAGAATGGTGGTGTGTGAATAAATAGAATGGAGTTGTGAGAAATCATAGAATGGAGGTGTGTGAAGTCACAGAATGGAGGTGTGTGAAGTCACAGAATGGAGGTGTGTGAAGTCACAGAATGGAGGTGTGTGAACTCACAATGGAGGTGTGTGAAGTCAAAGAATGGAGGTGTGTGAAGTCATAGAATGGAATTGTGTGAAGTCATGGAATGGAGGTGTGTGAAGTCAAAGAATGGAGGTGTGTGAAGTCAAACAATAAAGGTGTGTGAAGTCACAGAATGGAGGTGTGTGAACTCATAGAATGGAGGTGCATGAAGACAAAGAATGGAGGTGTGTGAATTCATCGAATGGAGGTGTGTGAAGTCATGGAATGGAGGTGTGTGAAGTCAGATGGAGTTGTGTGAAGTCATAGAATGGAGGTGTGTGAAGTCAGAATGGAGGTGTGTGAAGTCATAGAATGGAGGTGTGTGAAGTCAGAGTGGAGGAGTGTGAACTCATAGAATGGAGGTGTGTGAAGTCACAATGCAGGTGTGCGAAGTCATAGAATGGAGGTGTGTGAGGTCATAGAATGCAGGTGTGTGAAGTCACAGAATGGAGGTGTGTGAAGTCACAGAATGGAGGTGTGTGAAGTCACAGAATGGAGGTGTGTGAAGACACAGAATGGAGGTTTGTGAAGTCATAGAATTTAGGTGAGTGAAGTCAAAGAATGGAGGTGTTTGACGTCAGAGAATGGAGGTGTGTGAAATCAGAATGGAGGTGTGTGAAGTCACAGAATGGAGGTGTGTGAACTCAGAATGGAGGTGTGTGAAGTCACAGAATGGAGGTGTGTGAAGTCATAGCATGGAGGTATGTGAAATCATAGAATGGAAGTGTGTGAAATCATAGAATGGAGGTGTGTGAAGTCATACAATGAAGGTGTGTGAAGTCATAGAATGGAGGTGTGTGAAGTCACAGAAGGGAGGTGTGTGGAGACACATAATGGAGGTGTGTGAAGGCAAAATGGAGGTGTGTGACGTCATAAAATGTAGGTGTGTGCAGTCATAGATTGGAGGTGTGTGAAATCATAGAATGGAGGTTTGTGAAGTCACAGAATGGAGGTGTGTGAAGTCATAGAATGGAGGTATGTGAAGTCAAATTGGAGGGGTGTGAAGTTGGAGAATGGAGGTGTGGGAAGTCACAGAATGGAGGTGGGTGAAGTCACAGAATGGAGGTGTGTGAAGTCAAAGAATGGAGGTGTGTGAAGTCACAGAATGGAGGTGTGTGAAGTCATATAATGGAGGTGTGTGAAGTCACAGAATGGAGGTGTGTGAAGTCAGAATGGAGTTGTGTGAAGTCATAGAATGGAGGTGTGTGAAGTCAGAATGGAGGTGTGTGAAGTCATAGAATGGAGGTGTGTGAAGTCAGAATGGAGGTGTGTGAACTCATGGAATGGAGGTGTGTGAAGGCACAATGGAGGTGTGTGAAGTCTTAGAATGGAGGTGTGTGAAGACACAGAATGGAGGTGTGTGAAATCATAGAATGGAGCTGTGTGAAGTCAGATTGGAGGTGTGTGAAGTCACAGAATGGAGGTGTGTGAACTCAGAATGGAGGTGTGTGAAGTCACAGAATGGAGGTGTGTGAAGTCATAGAATGGAGGTGTGTGAAGTCATAATGGAGGTGTGTGAAGTCACAGAATTGAGGTGTGTGAAGTCACAGAATGGAGGTGTGTGAAGTCATAGAATGGAGGTCTGTGAAGTCACAGAATGGAGGTGTGTAAAGTCATAGAAAGGATGTTTGTTAAGTAAGAATGAAGGTGTTTTAAGTCATAGAATGGAGGTGTGTGAAGGCACAGAATGGAGGTGTGTGAAGTCATAGAATGGAGCTGTGTGAAGTCAGAATGGAGGTGTGTGAAGTCACAGAATGGAGGTGTGTGAACTCAGAATGGAGCTGTGTGAAGTCACAGAATGGAGTTGTGTTAAGTCACAGAGTGGAGGTGTGTGAACTCAGAATGGAGGTGTGTGAAGTCACAGAATCTAGGTGTGTGAAGTCATAGAATGGAGATGTGTGAAGTCATAGAATGGAGGTGTGTGAAGTCATAATTGAGGCGTGTGAAGTCACAGAATTCAGGTGTGTGAAGTCACAGAACGGAAGTGTGTGAAGTCATAGAATGGAATTGTGTGAAGTCAGAACGGAGGTGTGTGAACTCAGATTGGAGGTGTGGGAAGTCACAATGGAGGTGTGTGAAGTTATAGAATGGAGGGGTGTGAAGTCAAAGACTGGAGGTGTGTGAACTCATAGAATGGAGGTGTGTGAACTCACAGAATGGAGGTATGTGAAGTCACAGAATAAAGGTGCGTTAAGTCACAGAATGGAGGTTTGTGAACACAGAATGTAGGTGTGTGAAGTCACAGAATGGAGGTGTAGGATGTCATAGAATGGAGTTGTGTGAAGTCACAGAATGGAGGTGTGTCAATAAATAGAATGGAGGTGTGAGAAATCATAGAATGGAGGTGTGTGAAGTCACAGAATGGAGGTGTGTGAAGTCACAGAATGGAGGTGTGTGAAGTCACAGAATGGAGGTGTGTGAACTCACAATGGAGGTGTGTGAAGTCAAAGAATGGAGGTGTGTGAAATCATAGAATGGAATTGTGTGAAGTCATGGAAAGGAGGTGTGTGAAGTCAAAGAATGGAGATGTGTGAATTCAAACAATAAAGGTGTGTGAAGTCACAGAATGGTGGTGCGTGAACTCATAGAATGGAGGTGCATGAAGACAAAGAATGGAGGTGTGTGAATTCATCGAATGGAGGTGAGTGAAGTCATGGAATGGAGGTGTGTGAAGTCAGATGGAGTTGTGTGAAGTCATAGAATGGAGGTGTGTGAAGTCAGAATGGAGGTGTGTGAAGTCATAGAATGGAGGTGTGTGAAGTCACAATGCAGGTGTGCGAAGTCATAGAATGGAGGTGTGTGAGGTCATAGAATGCAGGTGTGTGAAGTCACAGAATGGAGGTGTGTGAAGTCATAGAATGGAGGTGTGTGAAGTCACAGAATGGAGGTGTGTGAAGACACAGAATGGAGGTTTGTGAAGTCATAGAATTTAGGTGAGTGAAGTCATAGCATGGAGGTATGTGAAATCATAGAATGGAAAAGTGTGAAATCATAGAATGGAGGTGTGTGAAGTCATACAATGAAGGTGTGTGAAGTCTTAGAATGGAGGTGTGTGACGTCACAGAAGGGAGGTGTGTGGAGACACATAATGGAGGTGTGTGAAGGCAAAATAGAGGTGTGTGACGTCATAAAATATAGGTGTGTGAAGTCATAGATTGGAGGTGTGTGAAATCATAGAATGGAGGTTTGTGAAGTCACAGAATGGAGGTGTGTGAAGTCATAGAATGGAGGTATGTGAAGTCAAATTGGAGGGGTGTGAAGTTGGAGAGTGGAGGTGTGGGAAGTCACAGAATGGAGGTGGATGAAGTCACAGAATGGAGGTGTGTGAAGTCAAAGAATGGAGGTGTGTGAAGTCACAGAATGGACGGGTATGACTTCATAGAATGGAGGTGTGTGAAGTCACAGAATTGAGGTGTTCGAAGTTATATATTGGAGTTGTGTGAAGTCAAAATGGATGTGTGAAGTCATAGAATGGAGGTGTGTGAAGTCGGAGAATGGAGGTGTGTGAAGTCACAGAATGGAGCTGTGTGAAGTCACAGAATGGAGGTGTGTGAAGTCACAGAATGGAGGTGTGTGAAGTCAAAGAATGGAGGTGTGTGAAGTCATAGAATGGAGGTGTGTGAAGTCATAGAATGGAGGTGTGTGAAATCATAGAATGAAGGTTTGTGAAGTCACAGAATGGAGGTGTGTGAAGTCATAGAATGGAGGTGTGTGAAGTCACAGAATGGAGCTGTGTGAAGTCATGGCATGGAGGTACGTGAAATCATAGAATGGAAGTGTGTGAAGTCATAGAATGGAGGTGTGTGAAGTCATACAATGAAGGTGTGTGAAGTCATAGAATGGAGGTGTGTGATGTCACAGAAGGGAGGTGTGTGGAGTCACATAATGGAGGTGTGTGAAGTCAAAATGGAGGTGTGTGACGTCATAAAATGTAGGTGTGTGAAGTCATAGATTGGAGGTGTGTGAAATCATAGAATGGAGGTTTGTGAAGTCACAGAATGGAGGTGTGTGAAGTCATAGAATGGAGGTATGTGAGGTCAAATTGGAGGAGTGTGAAGTCGGAGAATGGAGGTGTGGGAAGTCACAGAATGGAGGTGGGTGAAGTCACAGAATGGAGGTGTGTGAAGTCAAAGAATGGAGGTGTGTGAAGTCACAGAATTGAGGTGTTTGAAGTTATATATTGGAGTTGTGTGAAGTCAAAATGGATGTGTGAAGTCATAGAATGGAGGTGTGTGAATTCGGAGAATGGAGGTGTGTGTAGTCATAGAATGGAGCTGTGTGAAGTCACAGAATGGGGGTGTGTGAAGTCACAGAATGGAGGTGTGTGAAGTCAAAGAATGGAGGTGTGTGAAGTCATAGAATGGAGGCGTGTGAAGTCATAGAATATAGGTTTGTGAAGTAAGAATGAAGGTGTGTGAAGTCATAGAATGGAGGTGTGTTAAGTCACAGAATGGAGGTGTGTGAAGTCATAGAATGGAGGTGTGTGAAGTCATAGAACGGAGTTGTGTGACGTCACATAATGGAGGTGTGTGAATTCAGAATGGAGGTGTGAAGTCATAGAAAGGAGGTATGGGAAGTCATAGAATGGAGGAGTGTGAAGTCATAGATTGGAGGTGAGTGAAGTCACAGATTCGAGGTCTGTGAAGTCATAGAATGGAGGTGTGTGAAGTCGAATGAAGGTGTGTGAAGTCATAGAATGTAGGTGTGTGAACTCATAGAATGGAGGTGTGTGACGTCCAAATGGAAGTGTGTGAAGTCATAGAATGGAGGTGTGTGAAATCATAGAATGAAGGTTTGTGAAGTCACAGAATGGAGGTGTGTGAAGTCATAGAATGGAGGTGTGTGAAGTCACAGAATGTAGCTGTGTGAAGTCATAGAATGGAGGTATGTGAAATCATAGAATGGAAGTGTGTGAAGTCATAGAATGGAGGTGTGAGAAGTCATACAATGAAGGTGTGTGAAGTCATAGATTGGAGGTGTGTGAAGTCACAGAAGGGATGTGTGTGGAGTCACATAATGGAGGTGTGTGAAGTCAAAATGGAGGTGTGTGACGTCATAAAATGTAGGTGTGTGAAGTCATAGATTGGAGGTGTGTGAAATCATAGAATGGAGGTTTGTGAAGTCACAGAATGGAGGTGTGTGAAGTCATAGAATGGAGGTATGTGAGGTCAAATTGGAGGGGTGTGAAGTCGGAGAATGGAGGTGTGGGAAGTCACAGAATGGAGGTGGGTGAAGTCACAGAATGGAGGTGTGTGAAGTCAAAGAATGGAGGTGTGTGAAGTCACAGAATTGAGGTGTTTGAAGTTATATATTGGAGTTGTGTGAAGTGAAAATGGATGTGTGAAGTCATAGAATGGAGGTGTGTGAAATCGGAGAATGGAGGTGTGTGAAGTCACAGAATGTAGCTGTGTGAAGTCACAGAATGGGGGTGTGTGAAGTCACAGAATGGAGGTGTGTGAAGTCAAAGAATGGAGGTGTGTGAAGTCATAGAATGGAGGCGTGTGAAGTCATAGAATATAGGTTTGTGAAGTAAGAATGAAGGTGTGTGAAGTCATAGAATGGAGGTGTGTGAAGTCACAGAATTGAGGTGTGTGAAGTCATAGAATGGAGGTGTGTGAAGTCATAGAACGGAGTTGTGTGACGTCATATAATGGAGGTGTGTGAACTCACATAATGGAGGTGTGTGAATTCAGAATGGAGGTGTGAAGTCATAGAAAGGAGGTGTGGGAAGTCATAGAATGGAGGAGTGTGAAGTCATAGATTGGAGGTGAGTGAAGTCACAGATTCGAGGTCTGTGAAGTCATAGAATGGAGGTGTGTGAAGTCAAAGAATTGAGGTGTTTGAAGTCATATATACGAGGTGTGTGAAGTCAAAATGGATGTGTGAATTCATAGAATGGAGGTGTGTGAAGACACAGAATTGAGGTGTTTGAAGTCATATATTGGAGGTGTGTAAAGTCAAAATGGATGTGTGAATTCATAGAATGGAGGTGTGTGAAACCATAGAATGAGGGTGTGTGAGGTCATAGAATGGAGGTGTGTGAAGTCACAGAATGGAGGTGTGTGAAGTCATAGAATGGAGGTGTGTGAAGTCATAGAATGGAAGTTTGTGAAGGCACAGAATGGAGGTGTGTGAAGTCACAGAATGGAGGTGTGTGAAGTCACAGAATGGAGGTGTGTGAAGTCATAGATTGGAGGTGTGTGAAGTCATAGAATGTATGTTTGTGAAGTAAGAATGAAGGTGTGTGAAGTCATAGAATGGAGGTGTGTGAAGTCACAGAATGGAGGTGTGTGAAGTCATAGAATGGAGGTGTGTGAAGTCATAGAATGTAAGTGTGTGAAGTCACAGAATGGAGGTGTGTGAAGTCACAGAATGGAGGTGTGTGAAGTCACAGAATGGAGGTGTGTGAAGTCATAGAATGGAGTTGTGTGAAGTCATAGAATGTATGTTTGTGAAGTAAGAATGAAGGTGTGTGAAGTCATAGAATGGAGGTTTGTGAAGTCACAGAATGGAGGTGTGTGAAGTCATAGATTGGAGGTGAGTGAAGTCACAGATTCGAGGTCTGTGAAGTCATAGAATGGAGGTGTGTGAACTCATAGAATGTAGGTGTGTGACGTCCAAATGGAAGTGTGTGAAGTCATAGAATGGAGGTGTGTGAAATCATAGAATGAAGGTTTGTGAAGTCACAGAATGGAGGTGTGTGAAGTCATAGAATGGAGGTGTGTGAAGTCACAGAATGTAGCTGTGTGAAGTCATAGAATGAAGGTATGTGAAATCATAGAATGGAAGTGTGTGAAGTCATAGAATGGAGGTGTGAGAAGTCATACAATGAAGGTGTGTGAAGTCATAGATTGGAGGTGTGTGAAGTCACAGAAGGGAGGTGTGTGGAGTCACATAATGGAGGTGTGTGAGGTCAAAATGGAGGTGTGTGACATCATAAAATGTAGGTGTGTGAATTCATAGATTGGAGGTGTGTGAAATCATAGAACGGAGGTTTGTGAAGTCACAGAATGGAGGTGTGTGAAGTCATAGAATGGAGGTATGTGAGGTCAAATTGGAGGGGTGTGAAGTCGGAGAAAGGAGGTGTGGGAAGTCACAGAATGGAGGTGGGTGAAGTCACAGAATGGAGGTGTGTGAAGTCAAAGAATGGAGGTGTGTGAAGTCACAGAATTGAGGTGTTTGAAGTTATATATTGGAGGTGTGTGAAGTCAAAATGGATGTGTGAAGTCATAGAATGGAGGTGTGTGAATTCGGAGAATGGAGGTGTGTGAAGTCACAGAATGGAGCTGTGTGAAGTCACAGAATGGGGGTGTGTGAAGTCACAGAATGGAGGTGTGTGAAGTCAAAGAATGGAGGTGTGTGAAGTCATAGAATGGAGGCATGAGAAGTCATAGAATATAGGTTTGTGAAGTAAGAATGAAGGTGTGTGAAGTCATAGAATGGAGGTGTTTGAAGTCACAGAATGGAGGTGTGTGAAGTCATAGAATGGAGGTGTGTGAAGTCATAGAACGGAGTTGTGTGACGTCATATAATGGAGGTGTGTGAAGTCACATAATGGAGGTGTGTGAATTCAGAATGGAGGTGTGAAGTCATAGAAAGGAGGTGTGGAAGTCATAGAATGGAGGAGTGTGAAGTCATAGATAGGAGGTGAGTGAAGTCACAGATTCGAGGTCTGTGAATCATAGAATGGAGGTGTGTGAAGTCAAAGAATTGAGGTGTTTGAAGTCATATATAGGAGGTGTGTGAAGTCAAAATGGATGTGTGAATTCATAGAATGGATGTGTGTGAAGTCACAGAATTGAGGTGTTTGAAGTCATATAATGGAGGTGTGTAAAGTCAAAATGGATGTGTGAATTCATAGAATGGAGGTGTGTGAAACCATAGAATGAGGGTGTGTGAGGTCATAGATTGGAGGTGTGTGAAGTCACAGAATGGAGGTGTGTGAAGTCATAGAATGGAGGTGTGTGAAGTCATAGAATGGAAGTGTGTGAAGGCACAGAATGGAGGTGTGTGAAGTCACAGATTGGAGGTGTGTGAAGTCACAGAATGGAGGTGTGTGAAGTCATAGAATGGAGGTGTGTGAAGTCATAGAATGTATGTTTGTGAAGTAAGAATGAAGGTGTGTGAAGTCATAGAATGGAGGTGTGTGAAGTCACAGAATGGAGGTGTTTGAAGTCATAGAATGGAGGTGTGTGAAGTCATAGAATGTAAGTGTGTGAAGTCACAGAATGGAGGTGTGTGAAGTCACAGAATGGAGGTGTGTGAAGTCACAGAATGGAGGTGTGTGAAGTCATAGAATGGAGTTGTGTGAAGTCATAGAATGTATGTTTGTGAAGTAAGAATGAAGGTGTGTGAAGTCATAGAATGGAGGTTTGTGAAGTCACAGAATGGAGATGTGTGAAGTCATAGATTGGAGGTGAGTGAAGTCACAGATTTGAGGTCTGTGAAGTCACAGAATGGAGGTGTGTGAAATTATAAAAGGGAGGTTTATGAAGTCATAGAATGGAAGTGTGTGAAGTCACCAATGGAGGTGTGTGAAGTCAAAGAATGGAGGTGTGTGAAGTCACAGAATGGAGGTGTGTGAACTCAGAATGGAGGTTTGTGAAGTCACAAAATAGAGGTGTGTGAAGTCAAAGAATGGAAGTGTGTGAAGTCATAGAATGGAGGTGTGTGAACTCAGAATGGAGATGTGTGAAGTCACCGAATGGAGTTGTGTGAACTCAGAATGGAGGTGTGTGAAGTCACAGAATGGAGGTTTGTGAAGTCAGAATAGAGGTGGGCAAAGTCATAGAATGAAGGTGTGTGAAGTCACAATGGAGGTGTGTGAAGTCATAGAATGGAGGTGTGTGAAGTCAGAATAGAGGTGTATGAAGTCATAGAATGGAGGTGTGTGAAGTCACAGAATGGAGGTGTGGGAAGTCACAGAATGGAAGTGTGTGAAGTCATAGAATGGAGGTGTGTGAAGTCACAGAATGGATGGTATGAACTCATAGAATGGAGGTGTGTGAAGTCACAGAATTGAGGTGTTTGAAGTCATATATAGGAGGTGTGTGAAGTCAAAATGGATGTGTGAATTCATAGAATGGAGGTGTGTGAAGTCACAGAATTGAGGTGTTTGAAGTCATATATTGGAGGTGTGTAAAGTCAAAATGGATGTGTGAATTCATAGAATGGAGGTGTGTGAAACCATAGAATGAGGGTGTGTGAGGTCATAGAATGGAGGTGTGTGAAGTCACAGAATGGAGGTGTGTGAAGTCATAGAATGGAGGTGTGTGAAGTCATAGAATGGAAGTGTGTGAAGTCACAGAATGGAGGTGTGTGAAGTCACAGAATGGAGGTGTGTGAAGTCCCAGAATGGAGGTGTGTGAAGTCATAGAATGGAGTTGTGTGAAGTGATAGAATGTATGTTTGTGAAGTAAGAATGAAGGTGTGTGAAGTCATAGAATGGAGGTGTGTGAAGTCACAGAATGGAGGTGTGTGAAGTCATAGAATGGAGGTGTGTGAAGTCATAGAACGGAGTTGTGTGACGTCATATAATGGAGGTGTGTGAAGTCACATAATGGAGGTGTGTGAAGTCAGAATGGAGGTGTGTGAAGTCGAATGAAGGTGTGTGAAGTTATAGAATGTAGGTATGTGAACTAATAGAATGGAGGTGTGTGACGTCACAATGGAAGTGTGTGAAGTCATAGAACGGAGTTGTGTGACGTCATATAATGGAGGTGTGTGAAGTCACATAATGGAGGTGTGTGAATTCAGAATGGAGGTGTGAAGTCATAGAAAGGAGGTGTGGGAAGTCATAGAATGGAGGAGTTTGAAGTCATAGATTGGAGGTGAGTGAAGTCACAGATTCGAGGTCTGTGAAGTCATAGAATGTAGGTGTGTGAAGTCAAATGAATGTGTGTGAAGTCATAGAATGTAGGTGTGTGAACTCATAGAATGGAGGTGTGTGACGTCCCAAGGGAAGTGTGTGAAGTCATAGAATGGAGGTGTGTGAAGTCACACAATGGAAGTGTGTGAAGTCAAAATGGAGGTGTGTGACGTCCTAAAATGGAGGTGTGAGAAGTCATAGAATGGAGGTGTGTGAAAACATAGAATAGAGGTTTGTGAAGTCACAGAATGGAGGTGTGTGAACTCAGAATGGAGGTGTGTGAAGGCACAGAATGGAGGTGTGTGAAGTCATCGTATGAAGGTATGTGAAATCATAGAATGGAAGTGTGTGAAGTCATAGAATGGAGGTGTTCGAAGTCATACAATGAAGTTGTGTGAAGTCATAGAATGGAGGTGTGTGAAGTCACAGAAGAGAGGTGTGTGAAGTCAGAATAGAGGTGTGCAAAGTCATAGAATGGAGGTGTGTGAATTCAGAATGGAGGTGTGAAGTCATAGAAAGGAGGTGTGGGAAGTCATAGAATGGAGGAGTGTGAAGTCATAGATTGGAGGTGAGTGAAGTCACAGATTCGAGGTCTGTGAAGTCATAGAATGGAGGTGTGTGAAGTCGAATGAAGGTGTTTGAAGTCATAGAATGTAGGTGTGTGAACTCATACAATGGAGGTGTGTGACGTCCCAATGGAAGTGTGTGAAGTCATAGAATGGAGGTGTGTGAAGTCACAGAATGGAAGTGTGTGAAGTCAAAATGGAGGTGTGTGACGCCCTAAAATGGAGGTGTGAGAAGTCATAGAATGGAGGTGTGTGAACTCAGAATGGAGGTGTGTGAAGGCACAGAATGGAGGTGTGTGAACTCAGAATGGAGGTGTGTGAAGGCACAGAATGGAGGTGTGTGTAGTCATCGTATGAAGGTATGTGAAATCATAGAATGGAAGTGTGTGAAGTCATAGAATGGAGGTGTGTGAAGTCACAGAAGAGAGGTGTGTGAAGTCAGAATAGAGGTGTGCAAAGTCATAGAATGGAGGTGTGTGAAGTCAAAATGGAGGTGTGTTAAGTCATAGAATGGAGGTGTGTGAAGTCAGAATAGAGGTGTGTGAAGTCATAGAATGGAGGTGTGTGAAGTCACAGAATGGAGGTGTGGGAAGTCACATAATGGAAGTGTATGAAGTCATAGAATGGAGGAGTGTGAAGTCACAGAATGGATGGTATGAACTCATAGAATGGAGGTGTGTGAAGTCACAGAATTGAGGTGTTAGAAGTCATATATAGGAGGTGTGTGAAGTCTAAATGGATGTGTGAATTCATAGAATGGAGGTGTGTGAAGTCACAGAATTGAGGTGTTTCAAGTCATATTTTGGAGGTGTGTAAAGTCAAAATGGATGTGTGAAGTCATAGAATGGAGGTGTTTGAAGTCACAGAATGGACGGTACGAAGTCATAGAATAGAGGTGTGTGAAGTCACAGAATTGAGGTGTTTGAAGTCATATATTAGAGGTGTGTGAAGTCAAAATGGATGTGTGAAATCATAGAATGGAGGTGTGTGAACTCAGAATGGAGATGTGTGAAGTCACCGAATGGAGTTGTGTGAACTCAGAATGGAGGTGTGTGAAGTCACAGAATGGAGGTTTGTGAAGTCAGAATAGAGGTGGGCAAAGTCATAGAATGAAGGTGTGTGAAGTCACAATGGAGGTGTGTGAAGTCATAGAATGGAGGTGTGTGAAGTCAGAATAGAGGTGTATGAAGTCATAGAATGGAGGTGTGTGAAGTCACAGAATGGAGGTGTGGGAAGTCACAGAATGGAAGTGTGTGAAGTCATAGAATGGAGGTGTGTGAAGTCACAGAATGGATGGTATGAACTCATAGAATGGAGGTGTGTGAAGTCACAGAATTGAGGTGTTTGAAGTCATATATAGGAGGTGTGTGAAGTCAAAATGGATGTGTGAATTCATAGAATGGAGGTGTGTGAAGTCACAGAATTGAGGTGTTTGAAGTCATATATTGGAGGTGTGTAAAGTCAAAATGGATGTGTGAATTCATAGAATGGAGGTGTGTGAAACCATAGAATGAGGGTGTGTGAGGTCATAGAATGGAGGTGTGTGAAGTCACAGAATGGAGGTGTGTGAAGTCATAGAATGGAGGTGTGTGAAGTCATAGAATGGAAGTGTGTGAAGTCACAGAATGGAGGTGTGTGAAGTCACAGAATGGAGGTGTGTGAAGTCACAGAATGGAGGTGTGTGAAGTCATAGAATGGAGTTGTGTGAAGTGATAGAATGTATGTTTGTGAAGTAAGAATGAAGGTGTGTGAAGTCATAGAATGGAGGTGTGTGAAGTCACAGAATGGAGGTGTGTGAAGTCATAGAATGGAGGTGTGTGAAGTCATAGAACGGAGTTGTGTGACGTCATATAATGGAGGTGTGTGAAGTCACATAATGGAGGTGTGTGAAGTCAGAATGGAGGTGTGTGAAGTCGAATGAAGGTGTGTGAAGTTATAGAATGTAGGTATGTGAACTAATAGAATGGAGGTGTGTGACGTCACAATGGAAGTGTGTGAAGTCATAGAACGGAGTTGTGTGACGTCATATAATGGAGGTGTGTGAAGTCACATAATGGAGGTGTGTGAATTCAGAATGGAGGTGTGAAGTCATAGAAAGGAGGTGTGGGAAGTCATAGAATGGAGGAGTTTGAAGTCATAGATTGGAGGTGAGTGAAGTCACAGATTCGAGGTCTGTGAAGTCATAGAATGTAGGTGTGTGAAGTCAAATGAATGTGTGTGAAGTCATAGAATGTAGGTGTGTGAACTCATAGAATGGAGGTGTGTGACGTCCCAAGGGAAGTGTGTGAAGTCATAGAATGGAGGTGTGTGAAGTCACACAATGGAAGTGTGTGAAGTCAAAATGGAGGTGTGTGACGTCCTAAAATGGAGGTGTGAGAAGTCATAGAATGGAGGTGTGTGAAAACATAGAATAGAGGTTTGTGAAGTCACAGAATGGAGGTGTGTGAACTCAGAATGGAGGTGTGTGAAGGCACAGAATGGAGGTGTGTGAAGTCATCGTATGAAGGTATGTGAAATCATAGAATGGAAGTGTGTGAAGTCATAGATTGGAGGTGTTCGAAGTCATACAATGAAGTTGTGTGAAGTCATAGAATGGAGGTGTGTGAAGTCACAGAAGAGAGGTGTGTGAAGTCAGAATAGAGGTGTGCAAAGTCATAGAATGGAGGTGTGTGAATTCAGAATGGAGGTGTGAAGTCATAGAAAGGAGGTGTGGGAAGTCATAGAATGGAGGAGTGTGAAGTCATAGATTGGAGGTGAGTGAAGTCACAGATTCGAGGTCTGTGAAGTCATAGAATGGAGGTGTGTGAAGTCGAATGAAGGTGTTTGAAGTCATAGAATGTAGGTGTGTGAACTCATACAATGGAGGTGTGTGACGTCCCAATGGAAGTGTGTGAAGTCATAGAATGGAGGTGTGTGAAATCACAGAATGGAAGTGTGTGAAGTCAAAATGGAGGTGTGTGACGCCCTAAAATGGAGGTGTGAGAAGTCATAGAATGGAGGTGTGTGAACTCAGAATGGAGGTGTGTGAAGGCACAGAATGGAGGTGTGTGAACTCAGAATGGAGGTGTGTGAAGGCACAGAATGGAGGTGTGTGTAGTCATCGTATGAAGGTATGTGAAATCATAGAATGGAAGTGTGTGAAGTCATAGAATGGAGGTGTGTGAAGTCACAGAAGAGAGGTGTGTGAAGTCAGAATAGAGGTGTGCAAAGTCATAGAATGGAGGTGTGTGAAGTCAAAATGGAGGTGTGTTAAGTCATAGAATGGAGGTGTGTGAAGTCAGAATAGAGGTGTGTGAAGTCATAGAATGGAGGTGTGTGAAGTCACAGAATGGAGGTGTGGGAAGTCACATAATGGAAGTGTGTGAAGTCATAGAATGGAGGAGTGTGAAGTCACAGAATGGATGGTATGAACTCATAGAATGGAGGTGTGTGAAGTCACAGAATTGAGGTGTTAGAAGTCATATATAGGAGGTGTGTGAAGTCTAAATGGATGTGTGAATTCATAGAATGGAGGTGTGTGAAGTCACAGAATTGAGGTGTTTCAAGTCATATTTTGGAGGTGTGTAAAGTCAAAATGGATGTGTGAAGTCATAGAATGGAGGTGTTTGAAGTCACAGAATGGACGGTACGAAGTCATAGAATAGAGGTGTGTGAAGTCACAGAATTGAGGTGTTTGAAGTCATATATTAGAGGTGTGTGAAGTCAAAATGGATGTGTGAAATCATAGAATGGAGGTGTGTGAACTCAGAATGGAGATGTGTGAAGTCACCGAATGGAGTTGTGTGAACTCAGAATGGAGGTGTGTGAAGTCACAGAATGGAGGTTTGTGAAGTCAGAATAGAGGTGGGCAAAGTCATAGAATGAAGGTGTGTGAAGTCACAATGGAGGTGTGTGAAGTCATAGAATGGAGGTGTGTGAAGTCAGAATAGAGGTGTATGAAGTCATAGAATGGAGGTGTGTGAAGTCACAGAATGGAGGTGTGGGAAGTCACAGAATGGAAGTGTGTGAAGTCATAGAATGGAGGTGTGTGAAGTCACAGAATGGATGGTATGAACTCATAGAATGGAGGTGTGTGAAGTCACAGAATTGAGGTGTTTGAAGTCATATATAGGAGGTGTGTGAAGTCAAAATGGATGTGTGAATTCATAGAATGGAGGTGTGTGAAGTCACAGAATTGAGGTGTTTGAAGTCATATATTGGAGGTGTGTAAAGTCAAAATGGATGTGTGAATTCATAGAATGGAGGTGTGTGAAACCATAGAATGAGGGTGTGTGAGGTCATAGAATGGAGGTGTGTGAAGTCACAGAATGGAGGTGTGTGAAGTCATAGAATGGAGGTGTGTGAAGTCATAGAATGGAAGTGTGTGAAGTCACAGAATGGAGGTGTGTGAAGTCACAGAATGGAGGTGTGTGAAGTCACAGAATGGAGGTGTGTGAAGTCATAGAATGGAGTTGTGTGAAGTGATAGAATGTGTGTTTGTGAAGTAAGAATGAAGGTGTGTGAAGTCATAGAATGGAGGTGTGTGAAGTCACAGAATGGAGGTGTGTGAAGTCATAGAATGGAGGTGTGTGAAGTCATAGAACGGAGTTGTGTGACGTCATATAATGGAGGTGTGTGAAGTCACATAATGGAGGTGTGTGAAGTCAGAATGGAGGTGTGCGAAGTCGAATGAAGGTGTGTGAAGTTATAGAATGTAGGTGTGTGAACTAATAGAATGGAGGTGTGTGACGTCACAATGGAAGTGTGTGAAGTCATAGAACGGAGTTGTGTGACGTCATATAATGGAGGTGTGTGAAGTCACATAATGGAGGTGTGTGAATTCAGAATGGAGGTGTGAAGTCATAGAAAGGAGGTGTGGGAAGTCATAGAATGGAGGAGTTTGAAGTCATAGATTGGAGGTGAGTGAAGTCACAGATTCGAGGTCTGTGAAGTCATAGAATGGAGGTGTGTGAAGTCAAATGAATGTGTGTGAAGTCATAGAATGTAGGTGTGTGAACTCATAGAATGGAGGTGTGTGACGTCCCAAGGGAAGTGTGTGAAGTCATAGAATGGAGGTGTGTGAAGTCACACAATGGAAGTGTGTGAAGTCAAAATGGAGGTGTGTGACGTCCTAAAATGGAGGTGTGAGAAGTCATAGAATGGAGGTGTGTGAACTCAGAATGGAGGTGTGTGAAGGCACAGAATGGAGGTGTGTGAACTCAGAATGGAGGTGTGTGAAGTCACAGAATGGAGGTTTGTGAAGTCAGAATAGAGGTGGGCAAAGTCATAGAATGAAGGTGTGTGAAGTCACAATGGAGGTGTGTGAAGTCATAGAATGGAGGTGTGTGAAGTCAGAATAGAGGTGTATGAAGTCATAGAATGGAGGTGTGTGAAGTCACAGAATGGAGGTGTGGGAAGTCACAGAATGGAAGTGTGTGAAGTCATAGAATGGAGGTGTGTGAAGTCACAGAATGGATGGTATGAACTCATAGAATGGAGGTGTGTGAAGTCACAGAATTGAGGTGTTTGAAGTCATATATAGGAGGTGTGTGAAGTCAAAATGGATGTGTGAATTCATAGAATGGAGGTGTGTGAAGTCACAGAATTGAGGTGTTTGAAGTCATATATTGGAGGTGTGTAAAGTCAAAATGGATGTGTGAATTCATAGAATGGAGGTGTGTGAAACCATAGAATGAGGGTGTGTGAGGTCATAGAATGGAGGTGTGTGAAGTCACAGAATGGAGGTGTGTGAAGTCATAGAATGGAGGTGTGTGAAGTCATAGAATGGAAGTGTGTGAAGTCACAGAATGGAGGTGTGTGAAGTCACAGAATGGAGGTGTGTGAAGTCCCAGAATGGAGGTGTGTGAAGTCATAGAATGGAGTTGTGTGAAGTGATAGAATGTATGTTTGTGAAGTAAGAATGAAGGTGTGTGAAGTCATAGAATGGAGGTGTGTGAAGTCACAGAATGGAGGTGTGTGAAGTCATAGAATGGAGGTGTGTGAAGTCATAGAACGGAGTTGTGTGACGTCATATAATGGAGGTGTGTGAAGTCACATAATGGAGGTGTGTGAAGTCAGAATGGAGGTGTGTGAAGTCGAATGAAGGTGTGTGAAGTTATAGAATGTAGGTATGTGAACTAATAGAATGGAGGTGTGTGACGTCACAATGGAAGTGTGTGAAGTCATAGAACGGAGTTGTGTGAAGTCACACAATGGAAGTGTGTGAAGTCAAAATGGAGGTGTGTGACGTCCTAAAATGGAGGTGTGAGAAGTCATAGAATGGAGGTGTGTGAAAACATAGAATAGAGGTTTGTGAAGTCACAGAATGGAGGTGTGTGAACTCAGAATGGAGGTGTGTGAAGTCACAGAATGGAGGTGTGTGAAGTCATAGAATGGAGTTGTGTGAAGTGATAGAATGTATGTTTGTGAAGTAAGAATGAAGGTGTGTGAAGTCATAGAATGGAGGTGTGTGAAGTCACAGAATGGAGGTGTGTGAAGTCATAGAATGGAGGTGTGTGAAGTCATAGAACGGAGTTGTGTGACGTCATATAATGGAGGTGTGTGAAGTCACATAATGGAGGTGTGTGAAGTCAGAATGGAGGTGTGCGAAGTCGAATGAAGGTGTGTGAAGTTATAGAATGTAGGTGTGTGAACTAATAGAATGGAGGTGTGTGACGTCACAATGGAAGTGTGTGAAGTCATAGAACGGAGTTGTGTGACGTCATATAATGGAGGTGTGTGAAGTCACATAATGGAGGTGTGTGAATTCAGAATGGAGGTGTGAAGTCATAGAAAGGAGGTGTGGGAAGTCATAGAATGGAGGAGTTTGAAGTCATAGATTGGAGGTGAGTGAAGTCACAGATTCGAGGTCTGTGAAGTCATAGAATGGAGGTGTGTGAAGTCAAATGAATGTGTGTGAAGTCATAGAATGTAGGTGTGTGAACTCATAGAATGGAGGTGTGTGACGTCCCAAGGGAAGTGTGTGAAGTCATAGAATGGAGGTGTGTGAAGTCACACAATGGAAGTGTGTGAAGTCAAAATGGAGGTGTGTGACGTCCTAAAATGGAGGTGTGAGAAGTCATAGAATGGAGGTGTGTGAACTCAGAATGGAGGTGTGTGAAGGCACAGAATGGAGGTGTGTGAACTCAGAATGGAGGTGTGTGAAGTCACAGAATGGAGGTTTGTGAAGTCAGAATAGAGGTGGGCAAAGTCATAGAATGAAGGTGTGTGAAGTCACAATGGAGGTGTGTGAAGTCATAGAATGGAGGTGTGTGAAGTCAGAATAGAGGTGTATGAAGTCATAGAATGGAGGTGTGTGAAGTCACAGAATGGAGGTGTGGGAAGTCACAGAATGGAAGTGTGTGAAGTCATAGAATGGAGGTGTGTGAAGTCACAGAATGGATGGTATGAACTCATAGAATGGAGGTGTGTGAAGTCACAGAATTGAGGTGTTTGAAGTCATATATAGGAGGTGTGTGAAGTCAAAATGGATGTGTGAATTCATAGAATGGAGGTGTGTGAAGTCACAGAATTGAGGTGTTTGAAGTCATATATTGGAGGTGTGTAAAGTCAAAATGGATGTGTGAATTCATAGAATGGAGGTGTGTGAAACCATAGAATGAGGGTGTGTGAGGTCATAGAATGGAGGTGTGTGAAGTCACAGAATGGAGGTGTGTGAAGTCATAGAATGGAGGTGTGTGAAGTCATAGAATGGAAGTGTGTGAAGTCACAGAATGGAGGTGTGTGAAGTCACAGAATGGAGGTGTGTGAAGTCCCAGAATGGAGGTGTGTGAAGTCATAGAATGGAGTTGTGTGAAGTGATAGAATGTATGTTTGTGAAGTAAGAATGAAGGTGTGTGAAGTCATAGAATGGAGGTGTGTGAAGTCACAGAATGGAGGTGTGTGAAGTCATAGAATGGAGGTGTGTGAAGTCATAGAACGGAGTTGTGTGACGTCATATAATGGAGGTGTGTGAAGTCACATAATGGAGGTGTGTGAAGTCAGAATGGAGGTGTGTGAAGTCGAATGAAGGTGTGTGAAGTTATAGAATGTAGGTATGTGAACTAATAGAATGGAGGTGTGTGACGTCACAATGGAAGTGTGTGAAGTCATAGAACGGAGTTGTGTGAAGTCACACAATGGAAGTGTGTGAAGTCAAAATGGAGGTGTGTGACGTCCTAAAATGGAGGTGTGAGAAGTCATAGAATGGAGGTGTGTGAAAACATAGAATAGAGGTTTGTGAAGTCACAGAATGGAGGTGTGTGAACTCAGAATGGAGGTGTGTGAAGGCACAGAATGGAGGTGTGTGAAGTCATCGTATGAAGGTATGTGAAATCATAGAATGGAAGTGTGTGAAGTCATAGAATGGAGGTGTTCGAAGTCATACAATGAAGTTGTGTGAAGTCATAGAATGGAGGTGTGTGAAGTCACAGAAGAGAGGTGTGTGAAGTCAGAATAGAGGTGTGCAAAGTCATAGAATGGAGGTGTGTGAATTCAGAATGGAGGTGTGAAGTCATAGAAAGGAGGTGTGGGAAGTCATAGAATGGAGGAGTGTGAAGTCATAGATTGGAGGTGAGTGAAGTCACAGATTCGAGGTCTGTGAAGTCATAGAATGGAGGTGTGTGAAGTCGAATGAAGGTGTTTGAAGTCATAGAATGTAGGTGTGTGAACTCATACAATGGAGGTGTGTGACGTCCCAATGGAAGTGTGTGAAGTCATAGAATGGAGGTGTGTGAAGTCACAGAATGGAAGTGTGTGAAGTCAAAATGGAGGTGTGTGACGCCCTAAAATGGAGGTGTGAGAAGTCATAGAATGGAGGTGTGTGAACTCAGAATGGAGGTGTGTGAAGGCACAGAATGGAGGTGTGTGAACTCAGAATGGAGGTGTGTGAAGGCACAGAATGGAGGTGTGTGTAGTCATCGTATGAAGGTATGTGAAATCATAGAATGGAAGTGTGTGAAGTCATAGAATGGAGGTGTGTGAAGTCACAGAAGAGAGGTGTGTGAAGTCAGAATAGAGGTGTGCAAAGTCATAGAATGGAGGTGTGTGAAGTCAAAATGGAGGTGTGTTAAGTCATAGAATGGAGGTGTGTGAAGTCAGAATAGAGGTGTGTGAAGTCATAGAATGGAGGTGTGTGAAGTCACAGAATGGAGGTGTGGGAAGTCACATAATGGAAGTGTGTGAAGTCATAGAATGGAGGAGTGTGAAGTCACAGAATGGATGGTATGAACTCATAGAATGGAGGTGTGTGAAGTCACAGAATTGAGGTGTTAGAAGTCATATATAGGAGGTGTGTGAAGTCTAAATGGATGTGTGAATTCATAGAATGGAGGTGTGTGAAGTCACAGAATTGAGGTGTTTCAAGTCATATTTTGGAGGTGTGTAAAGTCAAAGTGGATGTGTGAAGTCATAGAATGGAGATGTTTGAAGTCACAGAATGGACGGTACGAAGTCATAGAATAGAGGTGTGTAAAGTCACAGAATTGAGGTGTTTGAAGTCATATATTAGAGGTGTGTGAAGTCAAAATGGATGTGTGAAATCATAGAATGGAGGTGTGTGAACTCAGAATGGAGATGTGTGAAGTCACCGAATGGAGTTGTGTGAACTCAGAATGGAGGTGTGTGAAGTCACAGAATGGAGGTTTGTGAAGTCAGAATAGAGGTGGGCAAAGTCATAGAATGAAGGTGTGTGAAGTCACAATGGAGGTGTGTGAAGTCATAGAATGGAGGTGTGTGAAGTCAGAATAGAGGTGTATGAAGTCATAGAATGGAGGTGTGTGAAGTCACAGAATGGAGGTGTGGGAAGTCACAGAATGGAAGTGTGTGAAGTCATAGAATGGAGGTGTGTGAAGTCACAGAATGGATGGTATGAACTCATAGAATGGAGGTGTGTGAAGTCACAGAATTGAGGTGTTTGAAGTCATACATAGGAGGTGTGTGAAGTCAAAATGGATGTGTGAATTCATAGAATGGAGGTGTGTGAAGTCACAGAATTGAGGTGTTTGAAGTCATATATTGGAGGTGTGTAAAGTCAAAATGGATGTGTGAATTCATAGAATGGAGGTGTGTGAAACCATAGAATGAGGGTGTGTGAGGTCATAGAATGGAGGTGTGTGAAGTCACAGAATGGAGGTGTGTGAAGTCATAGAATGGAGGTGTGTGAAGTCATAGAATGGAAGTGTGTGAAGTCACAGAATGGAGGTGTGTGAAGTCACAGAATGGAGGTGTGTGAAGTCACAGAATGGAGGTGTGTGAAGTCATAGAATGGAGTTGTGTGAAGTGATAGAATGTATGTTTGTGAAGTAAGAATGAAGGTGTGTGAAGTCATAGAATGGAGGTGTGTGAAGTCACAGAATGGAGGTGTGTGAAGTCATAGAATGGAGGTGTGTGAAGTCATAGAACGGAGTTGTGTGACGTCATATAATGGAGGTGTGTGAAGTCACATAATGGAGGTGTGTGAAGTCAGAATGGAGTTGTGCGAAGTCGAATGAAGGTGTGTGAAGTTTTAGAATGTAGGTGTGTGAACTAATAGAATGGAGGTGTGTGACGTCACAATGGAAGTGTGTGAAGTCATAGAACGGAGTTGTGTGACGTCATATAATGGAGGTGTGTGAAGTCACATAATGGAGGTGTGTGAATTCAGAATGGAGGTGTGAAGTCATAGAAAGGAGGTGTGGGAAGTCATAGAATGGAGGAGTTTGAAGTCATAGATTGGAGGTGAGTGAAGTCACAGATTCGAGGTCTGTGAAGTCATAGAATGGAGGTGTGTGAATTCAAATGAATGTGTGTGAAGTCATAGAATGTAGGTGTGTGAACTCATAGAATGGAGGTGTGTGACGTCCCAAGGGAAGTGTGTGAAGTCATAGAATGGAGGTGTGTGAAGTCACACAATGGAAGTGTGTGAAGTCAAAATGGAGGTGTGTGACGTCCTAAAATGGAGGTGTGAGAAGTCATAGAATGGAGGTGTGTGAACTCAGAATGGAGGTGTGTGAAGGCACAGAATGGAGGTGTGTGAACTCAGAATGGAGGTGTGTGAAGGCACAGAATGGAGGTGTGTGAAGTCATCGTATGAAGGTATGTGAAATCATAGAATGGAAGTGTGTGAAGTCATAGAATGGAGGTGTTCGAAGTCATACAATGAAATTGTGTGAAGTCATAGAATGGAGGTGTGTGAAGTCACAGAAGAGAGGTGTGTGAAGTCAGAATAGAGGTGTGCAAAGTCATAGAATGGAGGTGTGTGAATTCAGAATGGAGGTGTGAAGTCATAGAAAGGAGGTGTGGGAAGTCATAGAATGGAGGAGTGTGAAGTCATAGATTGGAGGTGAGTGAAGTCACAGATTCGAGGTCTGTGAAGTCATAGAATGGAGGTGTGTGAAGTCGAATGAAGGTGTTTGAAGTCATAGAATGTAGGTGTGTGAACTCATACAATGGAGGTGTGTGACGTCCCAATGGAAGTGTGTGAAGTCATAGAATGGAGGTGTGTGAAGTCACAGAATGGAAGTGTGTGAAGTGAAAATGGAGGTGTGTGACGCCCTAAAATGGAGGTGTGAGAAGTCATAGAATGGAGGTGTGTGAACTCAGAATGGAGGTGTGTGAAGGCACAGAATGGAGGTGTGTGAACTCAGAATGGAGGTGTGTGAAGGCACAGAATGGAGGTGTGTGTAGTCATCGTATGAAGGTATGTGAAATCATAGAATGGAAGTGTGTGAAGTCATAGAATGGAGGTGTGTGAAGTCACAGAAGAGAGGTGTGTGAAGTCAGAATAGAGGTGTGCAAAGTCATAGAATGGAGGTGTGTGAAGTCAAAATGGAGGTGTGTTAAGTCATAGAATGGAGGTGTGTGAAGTCAGAATAGAGGTGTGTGAAGTCATAGAATGGAGGTGTGTGAAGTCACAGAATGGAGGTGTGGGAAGTCACATAATGGAAGTGTGTGAAGTCATAGAATGGAGGAGTGTGAAGTCACAGAATGGATGGTATGAACTCATAGAATGGAGGTGTGTGAAGTCACAGAATTGAGGTGTTAGAAGTCATATATAGGAGGTGTGTGAAGTCTAAATGGATGTGTGAATTCATAGAATGGAGGTGTGTGAAGTCACAGAATTGAGGTGTTTCAAGTCATATTTTGGAGGTGTGTAAAGTCAAAGTGGATGTGTGAAGTCATAGAATGGAGGTGTTTGAAGTCACAGAATGGACGGTACGAAGTCATAGAATAGAGGTGTGTGAAGTCACAGAATTGAGGTGTTTGAAGTCATATATTAGAGGTGTGTGAAGTCAAAATGGATGTGTGAAATCATAGAATGGAGGTGTGTGAACTCAGAATGGAGGTGTGTGAAGTCACAGAATGGAGGTTTGTGAAGTCAGAATAGAGGTGGGCAAAGTCATAGAATGAAGGTGTGTGAAGTCACAATGGAGGTGTGTGAAGTCATAGAATGGAGGTGTGTGAAGTCAGAATAGAGGTGTATGAAGTCATAGAATGGAGGTGTGTGAAGTCACAGAATGGAGGTGTGGGAAGTCACAGAATGGAAGTGTGTGAAGTCATAGAATGGAGGTGTGTGAAGTCACAGAATGGATGGTATGAACTCATAGAATGGAGGTGTGTGAAGTCACAGAATTGAGGTGTTTGAAGTCATATATAGGAGGTGTGTGAAGTCAAAATGGATGTGTGAATTCATAGAATGGAGGTGTGTGAAGTCACAGAATTGAGGTGTTTGAAGTCATATATTGGAGGTGTGTAAAGTCAAAATGGATGTGTGAATTCATAGAATGGAGGTGTGTGAAACCATAGAATGAGGGTGTGTGAGGTCATAGAATGGAGGTGTGTGAAGTCACAGAATGGAGGTGTGTGAAGTCATAGAATGGAGGTGTGTGAAGTCATAGAATGGAAGTGTGTGAAGTCACAGAATGGAGGTGTGTGAAGTCACAGAATGGAGGTGTGTGAAGTCACAGAATGGAGGTGTGTGAAGTCATAGAATGGAGTTGTGTGAAGTGATAGAATGTATGTTTGTGAAGTAAGAATGAAGGTGTGTGAAGTCATAGAATGGAGGTGTGTGAAGTCACAGAATGGAGGTGTGTGAAGTCATAGAATGGAGGTGTGTGAAGTCATAGAACGGAGTTGTGTGACGTCATATAATGGAGGTGTGTGAAGTCACATAATGGAGGTGTGTGAAGTCAGAATGGAGGTGTGCGAAGTCGAATGAAGGTGTGTGAAGTTATAGAATGTAGGTGTGTGAACTAATAGAATGGAGGTGTGTGACGTCACAATGGAAGTGTGTGAAGTCATAGAACGGAGTTGTGTGACGTCATATAATGGAGGTGTGTGAAGTCACATAATGGAGGTGTGTGAATTCAGAATGGAGGTGTGAAGTCATAGAAAGGAGGTGTGGGAAGTCATAGAATGGAGGAGTATGAAGTCATAGATTGGAGGTGAGTGAAGTCACAGATTCGAGGTCTGTGAAGTCATAGAATGGAGGTGTGTGAATTCAAATGAATGTGTGTGAAGTCATAGAATGTAGGTGTGTGAACTCATAGAATGGAGGTGTGTGACGTCCCAAGGGAAGTGTGTGAAGTCATAGAATGGAGGTGTGTGAAGTCACACAATGGAAGTGTGTGAAGTCAAAATGGAGGTGTGTGACGTCCTAAAATGGAGGTGTGAGAAGTCATAGAATGGAGGTGTGTGAACTCAGAATGGAGGTGTGTGAAGGCACAGAATGGAGGTGTGTGAACTCAGAATGGAGGTGTGTGAAGGCACAGAATGGAGGTTTGTGAAGTCAGAATAGAGGTGGGCAAAGTCATAGAATGAAGGTGTGTGAAGTCACAATGGAGGTGTGTGAAGTCATAGAATGGAGGTGTGTGAAGTCAGAATAGAGGTGTATGAAGTCATAGAATGGAGGTGTGTGAAGTCACAGAATGGAGGTGTGGGAAGTCACAGAATGGAAGTGTGTGAAGTCATAGAATGGAGGTGTGTGAAGTCACAGAATGGATGGTATGAACTCATAGAATGGAGGTGTGTGAAGTCACAGAATTGAGGTGTTTGAAGTCATATATAGGAGGTGTGTGAAGTCAAAATGGATGTGTGAATTCATAGAATGGAGGTGTGTGAAGTCACAGAATTGAGGTGTTTGAAGTCATATATTGGAGGTGTGTAAAGTCAAAATGGATGTGTGAATTCATAGAATGGAGGTGTGTGAAACCATAGAATGAGGGTGTGTGAGGTCATAGAATGGAGGTGTGTGAAGTCACAGAATGGAGGTGTGTGAAGTCATAGAATGGAGGTGTGTGAAGTCATAGAATGGAAGTGTGTGAAGTCACAGAATGGAGGTGTGTGAAGTCACAGAATGGAGGTGTGTGAAGTCCCAGAATGGAGGTGTGTGAAGTCATAGAATGGAGTTGTGTGAAGTGATAGAATGTATGTTTGTGAAGTAAGAATGAAGGTGTGTGAAGTCATAGAATGGAGGTGTGTGAAGTCACAGAATGGAGGTGTGTGAAGTCATAGAATGGAGGTGTGTGAAGTCATAGAACGGAGTTGTGTGACGTCATATAATGGAGGTGTGTGAAGTCACATAATGGAGGTGTGTGAAGTCAGAATGGAGGTGTGTGAAGTCGAATGAAGGTGTGTTTAGTTATAGAATGTAGGTATGTGAACTAATAGAATGGAGGTGTGTGACGTCACAATGGAAGTGTGTGAAGTCATAGAACGTAGTTGTGTGACGTCATATAATGGAGGTGTGTGAAGTCACATAATGGAGGTGTGTGAATTCAGAATGGAGGTGTGAAGTCATAGAAAGGAGGTGTGGGAAGTCATAGAATGGAGGAGTTTGAAGTCATAGATTGGAGGTGAGTGAAGTCACAGATTCGAGGTCTGTGAAGTCATAGAATGTAGGTGTGTGAAGTCAAATGAATGTGTGTGAAGTCATAGAATGTAGGTGTGTGAACTCATAGAATGGAGGTGTGTGACGTCCCAAGGGAAGTGTGTGAAGTCATAGAATGGAGGTGTGTGAAGTCACACAATGGAAGTGTGTGAAGTCAAAATTGAGGTGTGTGACGTCCTAAAATGGAGGTGTGAGAAGTCATAGAATGGAGGTGTGTGAAAACATAGAATAGAGGTTTGTGAAGTCACAGAATGGAGGTGTGTGAACTCAGAATGGAGGTGTGTGAAGGCACAGAATGGAGGTGTGTGAAGTCATCGTATGAAGGTATGTGAAATCATAGAATGGAAGTGTGTGAAGTCATAGAATGGAGGTGTTCGAAGTCATACAATGAAGTTGTGTGAAGTCATAGAATGGAGGTGTGTGAAGTCACAGAAGAGAGGTGTGTGAAGTCAGAATAGAGGTGTGCAAAGTCATAGAATGGAGGTGTGTGAATTCAGAATGGAGGTGTGAAGTCATAGAAAGGAGGTGTGGGAAGTCATAGAATGGAGGAGTGTGAAGTCATAGATTGGAGGTGAGTGAAGTCACAGATTCGAGGTCTGTGAAGTCAGAGAATGGAGGTGTGTGAAGTCGAATGAAGGTGTTTGAAGTCATAGAATGTAGGTGTGTGAACTCATACAATGGAGGTGTGTGACGTCCCAATGGAAGTGTGTGAAGTCATAGAATGGAGGTGTGTGAAGTCACAGAATGGAAGTGTGTGAAGTCAAAATGGAGGTGTGTGACGCCCTAAAATGGAGGTGTGAGAAGTCATAGAATGGAGGTGTGTGAACTCAGAATGGAGGTGTGTGAAGGCACAGAATGGAGGTGTGTGAACTCAGAATGGAGGTGTGTGAAGGCACAGAATGGAGGTGTGTGTAGTCATCGTATGAAGGTATGTGAAATCATAGAATGGAAGTGTGTGAAGTCATAGAATGGAGGTGTGTGAAGTCACAGAAGAGAGGTGTGTGAAGTCAGAATGGAGTTGTGCGAAGTCGAATGAAGGTGTGTGAAGTTTTAGAATGTAGGTGTGTGAACTAATAGAATGGAGGTGTGTGACGTCACAATGGAAGTGTGTGAAGTCATAGAACGGAGTTGTGTGACGTCATATAATGGAGGTGTGTGAAGTCACATAATGGAGGTGTGTGAATTCAGAATGGAGGTGTGAAGTCATAGAAAGGAGGTGTGGGAAGTCATAGAATGGAGGAGTTTGAAGTCATAGATTGGAGGTGAGTGAAGTCACAGATTCGAGGTCTGTGAAGTCATAGAATGGAGGTGTGTGAATTCAAATGAATGTGTGTGAAGTCATAGAATGTAGGTGTGTGAACTCATAGAATGGAGGTGTGTGACGTCCCAAGGGAAGTGTGTGAAGTCATAGAATGGAGGTGTGTGAAGTCACACAATGGAAGTGTGTGAAGTCAAAATGGAGGTGTGTGACGTCCTAAAATGGAGGTGTGAGAAGTCATAGAATGGAGGTGTGTGAACTCAGAATGGAGGTGTGTGAAGGCACAGAATGGAGGTGTGTGAACTCAGAATGGAGGTGTGTGAAGGCACAGAATGGAGGTGTGTGAAGTCATCGTATGAAGGTATGTGAAATCATAGAATGGAAGTGTGTGAAGTCATAGAATGGAGGTGTTCGAAGTCATACAATGAAGTTGTGTGAAGTCATAGAATGGAGGTGTGTGAAGTCACAGAAGAGAGGTGTGTGAAGTCAGAATAGAGGTGTGCAAAGTCATAGAATGGAGGTGTGTGAATTCAGAATGGAGGTGTGAAGTCATAGAAAGGAGGTGTGGGAAGTCATAGAATGGAGGAGTGTGAAGTCATAGATTGGAGGTGAGTGAAGTCACAGATTCGAGGTCTGTGAAGTCAGAGAATGGAGGTGTGTGAAGTCGAATGAAGGTGTTTGAAGTCATAGAATGTAGGTGTGTGAACTCATACAATGGAGGTGTGTGACGTCCCAATGGAAGTGTGTGAAGTCATAGAATGGAGGTGTGTGAAGTCACAGAATGGAAGTGTGTGAAGTCAAAATGGAGGTGTGTGACGCCCTAAAATGGAGGTGTGAGAAGTCATAGAATGGAGGTGTGTGAACTCAGAATGGAGGTGTGTGAAGGCACAGAATGGAGGTGTGTGAACTCAGAATGGAGGTGTGTGAAGGCACAGAATGGAGGTGTGTGTAGTCATCGTATGAAGGTATGTGAAATCATAGAATGGAAGTGTGTGAAGTCATAGAATGGAGGTGTGTGAAGTCACAGAAGAGAGGTGTGTGAAGTCAGAATGGAGTTGTGCGAAGTCGAATGAAGGTGTGTGAAGTTTTAGAATGTAGGTGTGTGAACTAATAGAATGGAGGTGTGTGACGTCACAATGGAAGTGTGTGAAGTCATAGAACGGAGTTGTGTGACGTCATATAATGGAGGTGTGTGAAGTCACATAATGGAGGTGTGTGAATTCAGAATGGAGGTGTGAAGTCATAGAAAGGAGGTGTGGGAAGTCATAGAATGGAGGAGTTTGAAGTCATAGATTGGAGGTGAGTGAAGTCACAGATTCGAGGTCTGTGAAGTCATAGAATGGAGGTGTGTGAATTCAAATGAATGTGTGTGAAGTCATAGAATGTAGGTGTGTGAACTCATAGAATGGAGGTGTGTGACGTCCCAAGGGAAGTGTGTGAAGTCATAGAATGGAGGTGTGTGAAGTCACACAATGGAAGTGTGTGAAGTCAAAATGGAGGTGTGTGACGTCCTAAAATGGAGGTGTGAGAAGTCATAGAATGGAGGTGTGTGAACTCAGAATGGAGGTGTGTGAAGGCACAGAATGGAGGTGTGTGAACTCAGAATGGAGGTGTGTGAAGGCACAGAATGGAGGTGTGTGAAGTCATCGTATGAAGGTATGTGAAATCATAGAATGGAAGTGTGTGAAGTCATAGAATGGAGGTGTTCGAAGTCATACAATGAAATTGTGTGAAGTCATAGAATGGAGGTGTGTGAAGTCACAGAAGAGAGGTGTGTGAAGTCAGAATAGAGGTGTGCAAAGTCATAGAATGGAGGTGTGTGAATTCAGAATGGAGGTGTGAAGTCATAGAAAGGAGGTGTGGGAAGTCATAGAATGGAGGAGTGTGAAGTCATAGATTGGAGGTGAGTGAAGTCACAGATTCGAGGTCTGTGAAGTCATAGAATGGAGGTGTGTGAAGTCGAATGAAGGTGTTTGAAGTCATAGAATGTAGGTGTGTGAACTCATACAATGGAGGTGTGTGACGTCCCAATGGAAGTGTGTGAAGTCATAGAATGGAGGTGTGTGAAGTCACAGAATGGAAGTGTGTGAAGTGAAAATGGAGGTGTGTGACGCCCTAAAATGGAGGTGTGAGAAGTCATAGAATGGAGGTGTGTGAACTCAGAATGGAGGTGTGTGAAGGCACAGAATGGAGGTGTGTGAACTCAGAATGGAGGTGTGTGAAGGCACAGAATGGAGGTGTGTGTAGTCATCGTATGAAGGTATGTGAAATCATAGAATGGAAGTGTGTGAAGTCATAGAATGGAGGTGTGTGAAGTCACAGAAGAGAGGTGTGTGAAGTCAGAATAGAGGTGTGCAAAGTCATAGAATGGAGGTGTGTGAAGTCAAAACGGAGGTGTGTTAAGTCATAGAATGGAGGTGTGTGAAGTCAGAATAGAGGTGTGTGAAGTCATAGAATGGAGGTGTGTGAAGTCACAGAATGGAGGTGTGGGAAGTCACATAATGGAAGTGTGTGAAGTCATAGAATGGAGGAGTGTGAAGTCACAGAATGGATGGTATGAACTCATAGAATGGAGGTGTGTGAAGTCACAGAATTGAGGTGTTAGAAGTCATATATAGGAGGTGTGTGAAGTCTAAATGGATGTGTGAATTCATAGAATGGAGGTGTGTGAAGTCACAGAATTGAGGTGTTTCAAGTCATATTTTGGAGGTGTGTAAAGTCAAAGTGGATGTGTGAAGTCATAGAATGGAGGTGTTTGAAGTCACAGAATGGACGGTACGAAGTCATAGAATAGAGGTGTGTGAAGTCACAGAATTGAGGTGTTTGAAGTCATATATTAGAGGTGTGTGAAGTCAAAATGGATGTGTGAAATCATAGAATGGAGGTGTGTGAACTCAGAATGGAGGTGTGTGAAGTCACAGAATGGAGGTTTGTGAAGTCAGAATAGAGGTGGGCAAAGTCATAGAATGAAGGTGTGTGAAGTCACAATGGAGGTGTGTGAAGTCATAGAATGGAGGTGTGTGAAGTCAGAATAGAGGTGTATGAAGTCATAGAATGGAGGTGTGTGAAGTCACAGAATGGAGGTGTGGGAAGTCACAGAATGGAAGTGTGTGAAGTCATAGAATGGAGGTGTGTGAAGTCACAGAATGGATGGTATGAACTCATAGAATGGAGGTGTGTGAAGTCACAGAATTGAGGTGTTTGAAGTCATATATAGGAGGTGTGTGAAGTCAAAATGGATGTGTGAATTCATAGAATGGAGGTGTGTGAAGTCACAGAATTGAGGTGTTTGAAGTCATATATTGGAGGTGTGTAAAGTCAAAATGGATGTGTGAATTCATAGAATGGAGGTGTGTGAAACCATAGAATGAGGGTGTGTGAGGTCATAGAATGGAGGTGTGTGAAGTCACAGAATGGAGGTGTGTGAAGTCATAGAATGGAGGTGTGTGAAGTCATAGAATGGAAGTGTGTGAAGTCACAGAATGGAGGTGTGTGAAGTCACAGAATGGAGGTGTGTGAAGTCACAGAATGGAGGTGTGTGAAGTCATAGAATGGAGTTGTGTGAAGTGATAGAATGTATGTTTGTGAAGTAAGAATGAAGGTGTGTGAAGTCATAGAATGGAGGTGTGTGAAGTCACAGAATGGAGGTGTGTGAAGTCATAGAATGGAGGTGTGTGAAGTCATAGAACGGAGTTGTGTGACGTCATATAATGGAGGTGTGTGAAGTCACATAATGGAGGTGTGTGAAGTCAGAATGGAGGTGTGCGAAGTCGAATGAAGGTGTGTGAAGTTATAGAATGTAGGTGTGTGAACTAATAGAATGGAGGTGTGTGACGTCACAATGGAAGTGTGTGAAGTCATAGAACGGAGTTGTGTGACGTCATATAATGGAGGTGTGTGAAGTCACATAATGGAGGTGTGTGAATTCAGAATGGAGGTGTGAAGTCATAGAAAGGAGGTGTGGGAAGTCATAGAATGGAGGAGTATGAAGTCATAGATTGGAGGTGAGTGAAGTCACAGATTCGAGGTCTGTGAAGTCATAGAATGGAGGTGTGTGAATTCAAATGAATGTGTGTGAAGTCATAGAATGTAGGTGTGTGAACTCATAGAATGGAGGTGTGTGACGTCCCAAGGGAAGTGTGTGAAGTCATAGAATGGAGGTGTGTGAAGTCACACAATGGAAGTGTGTGAAGTCAAAATGGAGGTGTGTGACGTCCTAAAATGGAGGTGTGAGAAGTCATAGAATGGAGGTGTGTGAACTCAGAATGGAGGTGTGTGAAGGCACAGAATGGAGGTGTGTGAACTCAGAATGGAGGTGTGTGAAGGCACAGAATGGAGGTTTGTGAAGTCAGAATAGAGGTGGGCAAAGTCATAGAATGAAGGTGTGTGAAGTCACAATGGAGGTGTGTGAAGTCATAGAATGGAGGTGTGTGAAGTCAGAATAGAGGTGTATGAAGTCATAGAATGGAGGTGTGTGAAGTCACAGAATGGAGGTGTGGGAAGTCACAGAATGGAAGTGTGTGAAGTCATAGAATGGAGGTGTGTGAAGTCACAGAATGGATGGTATGAACTCATAGAATGGAGGTGTGTGAAGTCACAGAATTGAGGTGTTTGAAGTCATATATAGGAGGTGTGTGAAGTCAAAATGGATGTGTGAATTCATAGAATGGAGGTGTGTGAAGTCACAGAATTGAGGTGTTTGAAGTCATATATTGGAGGTGTGTAAAGTCAAAATGGATGTGTGAATTCATAGAATGGAGGTGTGTGAAACCATAGAATGAGGGTGTGTGAGGTCATAGAATGGAGGTGTGTGAAGTCACAGAATGGAGGTGTGTGAAGTCATAGAATGGAGGTGTGTGAAGTCATAGAATGGAAGTGTGTGAAGTCACAGAATGGAGGTGTGTGAAGTCACAGAATGGAGGTGTGTGAAGTCCCAGAATGGAGGTGTGTGAAGTCATAGAATGGAGTTGTGTGAAGTGATAGAATGTATGTTTGTGAAGTAAGAATGAAGGTGTGTGAAGTCATAGAATGGAGGTGTGTGAAGTCACAGAATGGAGGTGTGTGAAGTCATAGAATGGAGGTGTGTGAAGTCATAGAACGGAGTTGTGTGACGTCATATAATGGAGGTGTGTGAAGTCACATAATGGAGGTGTGTGAAGTCAGAATGGAGGTGTGTGAAGTCGAATGAAGGTGTGTGAAGTTATAGAATGTAGGTATGTGAACTAATAGAATGGAGGTGTGTGACGTCACAATGGAAGTGTGTGAAGTCATAGAACGTAGTTGTGTGACGTCATATAATGGAGGTGTGTGAAGTCACATAATGGAGGTGTGTGAATTCAGAATGGAGGTGTGAAGTCATAGAAAGGAGGTGTGGGAAGTCATAGAATGGAGGAGTTTGAAGTCATAGATTGGAGGTGAGTGAAGTCACAGATTCGAGGTCTGTGAAGTCATAGAATGTAGGTGTGTGAAGTCAAATGAATGTGTGTGAAGTCATAGAATGTAGGTGTGTGAACTCATAGAATGGAGGTGTGTGACGTCCCAAGGGAAGTGTGTGAAGTCATAGAATGGAGGTGTGTGAAGTCACACAATGGAAGTGTGTGAAGTCAAAATGGAGGTGTGTGACGTCCTAAAATGGAGGTGTGAGAAGTCATAGAATGGAGGTGTGTGAAAACATAGAATAGAGGTTTGTGAAGTCACAGAATGGAGGTGTGTGAACTCAGAATGGAGGTGTGTGAAGGCACAGAATGGAGGTGTGTGAAGTCATCGTATGAAGGTATGTGAAATCATAGAATGGAAGTGTGTGAAGTCATAGAATGGAGGTGTTCGAAGTCATACAATGAAGTTGTGTGAAGTCATAGAATGGAGGTGTGTGAAGTCACAGAAGAGAGGTGTGTGAAGTCAGAATAGAGGTGTGCAAAGTCATAGAATGGAGGTGTGTGAATTCAGAATGGAGGTGTGAAGTCATAGAAAGGAGGTGTGGGAAGTCATAGAATGGAGGAGTGTGAAGTCATAGATTGGAGGTGAGTGAAGTCACAGATTCGAGGTCTGTGAAGTCATAGAATGGAGGTGTGTGAAGTCGAATGAAGGTGTTTGAAGTCATAGAATGTAGGTGTGTGAACTCATACAATGGAGGTGTGTGACGTCCCAATGGAAGTGTGTGAAGTCATAGAATGGAGGTGTGTGAAGTCACAGAATGGAAGTGTGTGAAGTCAAAATGGAGGTGTGTGACGCCCTAAAATGGAGGTGTGAGAAGTCATAGAATGGAGGTGTGTGAACTCAGAATGGAGGTGTGTGAAGGCACAGAATGGAGGTGTGTGAACTCAGAATGGAGGTGTGTGAAGGCACAGAATGGAGGTGTGTGTAGTCATCGTATGAAGGTATGTGAAATCATAGAATGGAAGTGTGTGAAGTCATAGAATGGAGGTGTGTGAAGTCACAGAAGAGAGGTGTGTGAAGTCAGAATAGAGGTGTGCAAAGTCATAGAATGGAGGTGTGTGAAGTCAAAATGGAGGTGTGTTAAGTCATAGAATGGAGGTGTGTGAAGTCAGAATAGAGGTGTGTGAAGTCATAGAATGGAGGTGTGTGAAGTCACAGAATGGAGGTGTGGGAAGTCACATAATGGAAGTGTGTGAAGTCATAGAATGGAGGAGTGTGAAGTCACAGAATGGATGGTATGAACTCATAGAATGGAGGTGTGTGAAGTCACAGAATTGAGGTGTTAGAAGTCATATATAGGAGGTGTGTGAAGTCTAAATGGATGTGTGAATTCATAGAATGGAGGTGTGTGAAGTCACAGAATTGAGGTGTTTCAAGTCATATTTTGGAGGTGTGTAAAGTCAAAGTGGATGTGTGAAGTCATAGAATGGAGGTGTTTGAAGTCACAGAATGAACGGTACGAAGTCATAGAATAGAGGTGTGTGAAGTCACAGAATTGAGGTGTTTGAAGTCATATATTAGAGGTGTGTGAAGTCAAAATGGATGTGTGAAATCATAGAATGGAGGTGTGTGAACTCAGAATGGAGATGTGTGAAGTCACCGAATGGAGTTGTGTGAACTCAGAATGGAGGTGTGTGAAGTCACAGAATGGAGGTTTGTGAAGTCAGAATAGAGGTGGGCAAAGTCATAGAATGAAGGTGTGTGAAGTCACAATGGAGGTGTGTGAAGTCATAGAATGGAGGTGTGTGAAGTCAGAATAGAGGTGTATGAAGTCATAGAATGGAGGTGTGTGAAGTCACAGAATGGAGGTGTGGGAAGTCACAGAATGGAAGTGTGTGAAGTCATAGAATGGAGGTGTGTGAAGTCACAGAATGGATGGTATGAACTCATAGAATGGAGGTGTGTGAAGTCACAGAATTGAGGTGTTTGAAGTCATATATAGGAGGTGTGTGAAGTCAAAATGGATGTGTGAATTCATAGAATGGAGGTGTGTGAAGTCACAGAATTGAGGTGTTTGAAGTCATATATTGGAGGTGTGTAAAGTCAAAATGGATGTGTGAATTCATAGAATGGAGGTGTGTGAAACCATAGAATGAGGGTGTGTGAGGTCATAGAATGGAGGTGTGTGAAGTCACAGAATGGAGGTGTGTGAAGTCATAGAATGGAGGTGTGTGAAGTCATAGAATGGAAGTGTGTGAAGTCACAGAATGGAGGTGTGTGAAGTCACAGAATGGAGGTGTGTGAAGTCACAGAATGGAGGTGTGTGAAGTCATAGAATGGAGTTGTGTGAAGTGATAGAATGTATGTTTGTGAAGTAAGAATGAAGGTGTGTGAAGTCATAGAATGGAGGTGTGTGAAGTCACAGAATGGAGGTGTGTGAAGTCATAGAATGGAGGTGTGTGAAGTCATAGAACGGAGTTGTGTGACGTCATATAATGGAGGTGTGTGAAGTCACATAATGGAGGTGTGTGAAGTCAGAATGGAGGTGTGCGAAGTCGAATGAAGGTGTGTGAAGTTATAGAATGTAGGTGTGTGAACTAATAGAATGGAGGTGTGTGACGTCACAATGGAAGTGTGTGAAGTCATAGAACGGAGTTGTGTGACGTCATATAATGGAGGTGTGTGAAGTCACATAATGGAGGTGTGTGAATTCAGAATGGAGGTGTGAAGTCATAGAAAGGAGGTGTGGGAAGTCATAGAATGGAGGAGTTTGAAGTCATAGATTGGAGGTGAGTGAAGTCACAGATTCGAGGTCTGTGAAGTCATAGAATGGAGGTGTGTGAATTCAAATGAATGTGTGTGAAGTCATAGAATGTAGGTGTGTGAACTCATAGAATGGAGGTGTGTGACGTCCCAAGGGAAGTGTGTGAAGTCATAGAATGGAGGTGTGTGAAGTCACACAATGGAAGTGTGTGAAGTCAAAATGGAGGTGTGTGACGTCCTAAAATGGAGGTGTGAGAAGTCATAGAATGGAGGTGTGTGAACTCAGAATGGAGGTGTGTGAAGGCACAGAATGGAGGTGTGTGAACTCAGAATGGAGGTGTGTGAAGGCACAGAATGGAGGTGTGTGAAGTCATCGTATGAAGGTATGTGAAATCATAGAATGGAAGTGTGTGAAGTCATAGAATGGAGGTGTTCGAAGTCATACAATGAAATTGTGTGAAGTCATAGAATGGAGGTGTGTGAAGTCACAGAAGAGAGGTGTGTGAAGTCAGAATAGAGGTGTGCAAAGTCATAGAATGGAGGTGTGTGAATTCAGAATGGAGGTGTGAAGTCATAGAAAGGAGGTGTGGGAAGTCATAGAATGGAGGAGTGTGAAGTCATAGATTGGAGGTGAGTGAAGTCACAGATTCGAGGTCTGTGAAGTCATAGAATGGAGGTGTGTGAAGTCGAATGAAGGTGTTTGAAGTCATAGAATGTAGGTGTGTGAACTCATACAATGGAGGTGTGTGACGTCCCAATGGAAGTGTGTGAAGTCATAGAATGGAGGTGTGTGAAGTCACAGAATGGAAGTGTGTGAAGTGAAAATGGAGGTGTGTGACGCCCTAAAATGGAGGTGTGAGAAGTCATAGAATGGAGGTGTGTGAACTCAGAATGGAGGTGTGTGAAGGCACAGAATGGAGGTGTGTGAACTCAGAATGGAGGTGTGTGAAGGCACAGAATGGAGGTGTGTGAAGTCATCGTATGAAGGTATGTGAAATCATAGAATGGAAGTGTGTGAAGTCATAGAATGGAGGTGTGTGAAGTCACAGAAGAGAGGTGTGTGAAGTCAGAATAGAGGTGTGCAAAGTCATAGAATGGAGGTGTGTGAAGTCAAAATGGAGGTGTGTTAAGTCATAGAATGGAGGTGTGTGAAGTCAGAATAGAGGTGTGTGAAGTCATAGAATGGAGGTGTGTGAAGTCACAGAATGGAGGTGTGGGAAGTCACATAATGGAAGTGTGTGAAGTCATAGAATGGAGGAGTGTGAAGTCACAGAATGGATGGTATGAACTCATAGAATGGAGGTGTGTGAAGTCACAGAATTGAGGTGTTAGAAGTCATATATAGGAGGTGTGTGAAGTCTAAATGGATGTGTGAATTCATAGAATGGAGGTGTGTGAAGTCACAGAATTGAGGTGTTTCAAGTCATATTTTGGAGGTGTGTAAAGTCAAAATGGATGTGTGAAGTCATAGAATGGAGGTGTTTGAAGTCACAGAATGGACGGTACGAAGTCATAGAATAGAGGTGTGTGAAGTCACAGAATTGAGGTGTTTGAAGTCATATATTAGAGGTGTGTGAAGTCAAAATGGATGTGGGAAATCATAGAATGGAGGTGTGTGAACTCAGAATGGAGATGTGTGAAGTCACCGAATGGAGTTGTGTGAACTCAGAATGGAGGTGTGTGAAGTCACAGAATGGAGGTTTGTGAAGTCAGAATAGAGGTGGGCAAAGTCATAGAATGAAGGTGTGTGAAGTCACAATGGAGGTGTGTGAAGTCATAGAATGGAGGTGTGTGAAGTCAGAATAGAGGTGTATGAAGTCATAGAATGGAGGTGTGTGAAGTCACAGAATGGAGGTGTGGGAAGTCACAGAATGGAAGTGTGTGAAGTCATAGAATGGAGGTGTGTGAAGTCACAGAATGGATGGTATGAACTCATAGAATGGAGGTGTGTGAAGTCACAGAATTGAGGTGTTTGAAGTCATATATAGGAGGTGTGTGAAGTCAAAATGGATGTGTGAATTCATAGAATGGAGGTGTGTGAAGTCACAGAATTGAGGTGTTTGAAGTCATATATTGGAGGTGTGTAAAGTCAAAATGGATGTGTGAATTCATAGAATGGAGGTGTGTGAAACCATAGAATGAGGGTGTGTGAGGTCATAGAATGGAGGTGTGTGAAGTCACAGAATGGAGGTGTGTGAAGTCATAGAATGGAGGTGTGTGAAGTCATAGAATGGAAGTGTGTGAAGTCACAGAATGGAGGTGTGTGAAGTCACAGAATGGAGGTGTGTGAAGTCATAGAATGGAGTTGTGTGAAGTGATAGAATGTATGTTTGTGAAGTAAGAATGAAGGTGTGTGAAGTCATAGAATGGAGGTGTGTGAAGTCACAGAATGGAGGTGTGTGAAGTCATAGAATGGAGGTGTGTGAAGTCATAGAACGGAGTTGTGTGACGTCATATAATGGAGGTGTGTGAAGTCACATAATGGAGGTGTGTGAAGTCAGAATGGAGGTGTGTGAAGTCGAATGAAGGTGTGTGAAGTTATAGAATGTAGGTGTGTGAACTAATAGAATGGAGGTGTTTGACGTCACAATGGAAGTGTGTGAAGTCATAGAACGGAGTTGTGTGACGTCATATAATGGAGGTGTGTGAAGTCACATAATGGAGGTGTGTGAATTCAGAATGGAGGTGTGAAGTCATAGAAAGGAGGTGTGGGAAGTCATAGAATGGAGGAGTTTGAAGTCATAGATTGGAGGTGAGTGAAGTCACAGATTCGAGGTCTGTGAAGTCATAGAATGTAGGTGTGTGAAGTCAAATGAATGTGTGTGAAGTCATAGAATGTAGGTGTGTGAACTCATAGAATGGAGGTGTGTGACGTCCCAAGGGAAGTGTGTGAAGTCATAGAATGGAGGTGTGTGAAGTCACACAATGGAAGTGTGTGAAGTCAAAATGGAGGTGTGTGACGTCCTAAAATGGAGGTGTGAGAAGTCATAGAATGGAGGTGTGTGAAGTCACAGAAGAGAGGTGTGTGAAGTCAGAATAGAGGTGTGCAAAGTCATAGAATGGAGGTGTGTGAATTCAGAATGGAGGTGTGAAGTCATAGAAAGGAGGTGTGGGAAGTCATAGAATGGAGGAGTGTGAAGTCATAGATTGGAGGTGAGTGAAGTCACAGATTCGAGGTCTGTGAAGTCATAGAATGGAGGTGTGTGAAGTCGAATGAAGGTGTTTGAAGTCATAGAATGTAGGTGTGTGAACTCATACAATGGAGGTGTGTGACGTCCCAATGGAAGTGTGTGAAGTCACAGAATGGAGGTGTGTGAAGTCACAGAATGGAGGTGTGTGAAGTCATAGAATGGAGTTGTGTGAAGTGATAGAATGTATGTTTGTGAAGTAAGAATGAAGGTGTGTGAAGTCATAGAATGGAGGTGTGTGAAGTCACAGAATGGAGGTGTGTGAAGTCATAGAATGGAGGTGTGTGAAGTCATAGAACGGAGTTGTGTGACGTCATATAATGGAGGTGTGTGAAGTCACATAATGGAGGTGTGTGAAGTCAGAATGGAGGTGTGCGAAGTCGAATGAAGGTGTGTGAAGTTATAGAATGTAGGTGTGTGAACTAATAGAATGGAGGTGTGTGACGTCACAATGGAAGTGTGTGAAGTCATATAATGGAGGTGTGTGAAGTCACATAATGGAGGTGTGTGAATTCAGAATGGAGGTGTGAAGTCATAGAAAGGAGGTGTGGGAAGTCATAGAATGGAGGAGTTTGAAGTCATAGATTGGAGGTGAGTGAAGTCACAGATTCGAGGTCTGTGAAGTCATAGAATGTAGGTGTGTGAAGTCAAATGAATGTGTGTGAAGTCATAGAATGTAGGTGTGTGAACTCATAGAATGGAGGTGTGTGACGTCCCAAGGGAAGTGTGTGAAGTCATAGAATGGAGGTGTGTGAAGTCACACAATGGAAGTGTGTGAAGTCAAAATGGAGGTGTGTGACGTCCTAAAATGGAGGTGTGAGAAGTCATAGAATGGAGGTGTGTGAACTCAGAATGGAGGTGTGTGAAGGCACAGAATGGAGGTGTGTGAACTCAGAATGGAGGTGTGTGAAGGCACAGAATGGAGGTGTGTGAAGTCATCGTATGAAGGTATGTGAAATCATAGAATGGAAGTGTGTGAAGTCATAGAATGGAGGTGTTCGAAGTCATACAATGAAGTTGTGTGAAGTCATAGAATGGAGGTGTGTGAAGTCACAGAAGAGAGGTGTGTGAAGTCAGAATAGAGGTGTGCAAAGTCATAGAATGGAGGTGTGTGAATTCAGAATGGAGGTGTGAAGTCATAGAAAGGAGGTGTGGGAAGTCATAGAATGGAGGAGTGTGAAGTCATAGATTGGAGGTGAGTGAAGTCACAGATTCGAGGTCTGTGAAGTCATAGAATGGAGGTGTGTGAAGTCGAATGAAGGTGTTTGAAGTCATAGAATGTAGGTGTGTGAACTCATACAATGGAGGTGTGTGACGTCCCAATGGAAGTGTGTGAAGTCATAGAATGGAGGTGTGTGAAGTCACAGAATGGAAGTGTGTGAAGTGAAAATGGAGGTGTGTGACGCCCTAAAATGGAGGTGTGAGAAGTCATAGAATGGAGGTGTGTGAACTCAGAATGGAGGTGTGTGAAGGCACAGAATGGAGGTGTGTGAACTCAGAATGGAGGTGTGTGAAGGCACAGAATGGAGGTGTGTGAAGTCATCGTATGAAGGTATGTGAAATCATAGAATGGAAGTGTGTGAAGTCATAGAATAGAGGTGTGTGAAGTCACAGAATGGATGGTATGAACTCATAGAATGGAGGTGTGTGAAGTCACAGAATTGAGGTGATTGAAGTCATATATAGGAGGTGTGTGAAGTCAAAATGGATGTGTGAATTCATAGAATGGAGGTGTGTGAAGTCACAGAATTGAGGTGTTTGAAGTCATATATTGGAGGTGTGTAAAGTCAAAATGGATGTGTGAATTCATAGAATGGAGGTGTGTGAAACCATAGAATGAGGGTGTGTGAGGTCATAGAATGGAGGTGTGTGAAGTCACAGAATGGAGGTGTGTGAAGTCATAGAATGGAGGTGTGTGAAGTCATAGAATGGAAGTGTGTGAAGTCACAGAATGGAGGTGTGTGAAGTCACAGAATGGAGGTGTGTGAAGTCATAGAATGGAGTTGTGTGAAGTGATAGAATGTATGTTTGTGAAGTAAGAATGAAGGTGTGTGAAGTCATAGAATGGAGGTGTGTGAAGTCACAGAATGGAGGTGTGTGAAGTCATAGAATGTAGGTGTGTGAAGTCATAGAACGGAGTTGTGTGACGTCATATAATGGAGGTGTGTGAAGTCACATAATGGAGGTGTGTGAAGTCAGAATGGAGGTGTGTGAAGTCGAATGAAGGTGTGTGAAGTTATAGAATGTAGGTGTGTGAACTAATAGAATGGAGGTGTGTGACGTCACAATGGAAGTGTGTGAAGTCATAGAACGGAGTTGTGTGACGTCATATAATGGAGGTGTGTGAAGTCACATAATGGAGGTGTGTGAATTCAGAATGGAGGTGTGAAGTCATAGAAAGGAGGTGTGGGAAGTCATAGAATGGAGGAGTTTGAAGTCATAGATTGGAGGTGAGTGAAGTCACAGATTCGAGGTCTGTGAAGTCATAGAATGTAGGTGTGTGAAGTCAAATGAATGTGTGTGAAGTCATAGAATGTAGGTGTGTGAACTCATAGAATGGAGGTGTGTGACGTCCCAAGGGAAGTGTGTGAAGTCATAGAATGGAGGTGTGTGAAGTCACACAATGGAAGTGTGTGAAGTCAAAATGGAGGTGTGTGACGTCCTAAAATGGAGGTGTGAGAAGTCATAGAATGGAGGTGTGTGAAGTCACAGAAGAGAGGTGTGTGAAGTCAGAATAGAGGTGTGCAAAGTCATAGAATGGAGGTGTGTGAATTCAGAATGGAGGTGTGAAGTCATAGAAAGGAGGTGTGGGAAGTCACAGATTCGAGGTCTGTGAAGTCATAGAATGGAGGTGTGTGAAGTCGAATGAAGGTGTTTGAAGTCATAGAATGTAGGTGTGTGAACTCATACAATGGAGGTGTGTGACGTCCCAATGGAAGTGTGTGAAGTCATAGAATGGAGGTGTGTGAAGTCACAGAATGGAAGTGTGTGAAGTCAAAATGGAGGTGTGTGACGCCCTAAAATGGAGGTGTGAGAAGTCATAGAATGGAGGTGTGTGAACTCAGAATGGAGGTGTGTGAAGGCACAGAATGGAGGTGTGTGAACTCAGAATGGAGGTGTGTGAAGGCACAGAATGGAGGTGTGTGAAGTCATCGTATGAAGGTATGTGAAATCATAGAATGGAAGTGTGTGAAGTCATAGAATGGAGGTGTGTGAAGTCACAGAAGAGAGGTGTGTGAAGTCAGAATAGAGGTGTGCAAAGTCATAGAATGGAGGTGTGTGAAGTCAAAATGGAGGTGTGTTAAGTCATAGAATGGAGGTGTGTGAAGTCAGAATAGAGGTGTGTGAAGTCATAGAATGGAGGTGTGTGAAGTCACAGAATGGAGGTGTGGGAAGTCACATAATGGAAGTGTGTGAAGTCATAGAATGGAGGAGTGTGAAGTCACAGAATGGATGGTATGAACTCATAGAATGGAGGTGTGTGAAGTCACAGAATTGAGGTGTTAGAAGTCATATATAGGAGGTGTGTGAAGTCTAAATGGATGTGTGAATTCATAGAATGGAGGTGTGTGAAGTCACAGAATTGAGGTGTTTCAAGTCATATTTTGGAGGTGTGTAAAGTCAAAATGGATGTGTGAAGTCATAGAATGGAGGTGTTTGAAGTCACAGAATGGACGGTACGAAGTCATAGAATAGAGGTGTGTGAAGTCACAGAATTGAGGTGTTTGAAGTCATATATTAGAGGTGTGTGAAGTCAAAATGGATGTGTGAAATCATAGAATGGAGGTGTGTGAACTCAGAATGGAGATGTGTGAAGTCACCGAATGGAGTTGTGTGAACTCAGAATGGAGGTGTGTGAAGTCACAGAATGGAGGTTTGTGAAGTCAGAATAGAGGTGGGCAAAGTCATAGAATGAAGGTGTGTGAAGTCACAATGGAGGTGTGTGAAGTCATAGAATGGAGGTGTGTGAAGTCAGAATAGAGGTGTATGAAGTCATAGAATGGAGGTGTGTGAAGTCACAGAATGGAGGTGTGGGAAGTCACAGAATGGAAGTGTGTGAAGTCATAGAATGGAGGTGTGTGAAGTCACAGAATGGATGGTATGAACTCATAGAATGGAGGTGTGTGAAGTCACAGAATTGAGGTGTTTGAAGTCATATATAGGAGGTGTGTGAAGTCAAAATGGATGTGTGAATTCATAGAATGGAGGTGTGTGAAGTCACAGAATTGAGGTGTTTGAAGTCATATATTGGAGGTGTGTAAAGTCAAAATGGATGTGTGAATTCATAGAATGGAGGTGTGTGAGACCATAGAATGAGGGTGTGTGAGGTCATAGAATGGAGGTGTGTGAAGTCACAGAATGGAGGTGTGTGAAGTCATAGAATGGAGGTGTGTGAAGTCATAGAATGGAAGTGTGTGAAGTCACAGAATGGAGGTGTGTGAAGTCACAGAATGGAGGTGTGTGAAGTCATAGAATGGAGTTGTGTGAAGTGATAGAATGTATGTTTGTGAAGTAAGAATGAAGGTGTGTGAAGTCATAGAATGGAGGTGTGTGAAGTCACAGAATGGAGGTGTGTGAAGTCATAGAATGGAGGTGTGTGAAGTCATAGAACGGAGTTGTGTGACGTCATATAATGGAGGTGTGTGAAGTCACATAATGGAGGTGTGTGAAGTCAGAATGGAGGTGTGTGAAGTCGAATGAAGGTGTGTGAAGTTATAGAATGTAGGTGTGTGAACTAATAGAATGGAGGTGTGTGACGTCACAATGGAAGTGTGTGAAGTCATAGAACGGAGTTGTGTGACGTCATATAATGGAGGTGTGTGAAGTCACATAATGGAGGTGTGTGAATTCAGAATGGAGGTGTGAAGTCATAGAAAGGAGGTGTGGGAAGTCATAGAATGGAGGAGTTTGAAGTCATAGATTGGAGGTGAGTGAAGTCACAGATTCGAGGTCTGTGAAGTCATAGAATGTAGGTGTGTGAAGTCAAATGAATGTGTGTGAAGTCATAGAATGTAGGTGTGTGAACTCATAGAATGGAGGTGTGTGACGTCCCAAGGGAAGTGTGTGAAGTCATAGAATGGAGGTGTGTGAAGTCACACAATGGAAGTGTGTGAAGTCAAAATGGAGGTGTGTGACGTCCTAAAATGGAGGTGTGAGAAGTCATAGAATGGAGGTGTGTGAAGTCACAGAAGAGAGGTGTGTGAAGTCAGAATAGAGGTGTGCAAAGTCATAGAATGGAGGTGTGTGAATTCAGAATGGAGGTGTGAAGTCATAGAAAGGAGGTGTGGGAAGTCATAGAATGGAGGAGTGTGAAGTCATAGATTGGAGGTGAGTGAAGTCACAGATTCGAGGTCTGTGAAGTCATAGAATGGAGGTGTGTGAAGTCGAATGAAGGTGTTTGAAGTCATAGAATGTAGGTGTGTGAACTCATACAATGGAGGTGTGTGACGTCCCAATGGAAGTGTGTGAAGTCACAGAATGGAGGTGTGTGAAGTCACAGAATGGAGGTGTGTGAAGTCATAGAATGGAGTTGTGTGAAGTGATAGAATGTATGTTTGTGAAGTAAGAATGAAGGTGTGTGAAGTCATAGAATGGAGGTGTGTGAAGTCACAGAATGGAGGTGTGTGAAGTCATAGAATGGAGGTGTGTGAAGTCATAGAACGGAGTTGTGTGACGTCATATAATGGAGGTGTGTGAAGTCACATAATGGAGGTGTGTGAAGTCAGAATGGAGGTGTGCGAAGTCGAATGAAGGTGTGTGAAGTTATAGAATGTAGGTGTGTGAACTAATAGAATGGAGGTGTGTGACGTCACAATGGAAGTGTGTGAAGTCATAGAACGGAGTTGTGTGACGTCATATAATGGAGGTGTGTGAAGTCACATAATGGAGGTGTGTGAATTCAGAATGGAGGTGTGAAGTCATAGAAAGGAGGTGTGGGAAGTCATAGAATGGAGGAGTTTGAAGTCATAGATTGGAGGTGAGTGAAGTCACAGATTCGAGGTCTGTGAAGTCATAGAATGTAGGTGTGTGAAGTCAAATGAATGTGTGTGAAGTCATAGAATGTAGGTGTGTGAACTCATAGAATGGAGGTGTGTGACGTCCCAAGGGAAGTGTGTGAAGTCATAGAATGGAGGTGTGTGAAGTCACACAATGGAAGTGTGTGAAGTCAAAATGGAGGTGTGTGACGTCCTAAAATGGAGGTGTGAGAAGTCATAGAATGGAGGTGTGTGAACTCAGAATGGAGGTGTGTGAAGGCACAGAATGGAGGTGTGTGAACTCAGAATGGAGGTGTGTGAAGGCACAGAATGGAGGTGTGTGAAGTCATCGTATGAAGGTATGTGAAATCATAGAATGGAAGTGTGTGAAGTCATAGAATGGAGGTGTTCGAAGTCATACAATGAAGTTGTGTGAAGTCATAGAATGGAGGTGTGTGAAGTCACAGAAGAGAGGTGTGTGAAGTCAGAATAGAGGTGTGCAAAGTCATAGAATGGAGGTGTGTGAATTCAGAATGGAGGTGTGAAGTCATAGAAAGGAGGTGTGGGAAGTCATAGAATGGAGGAGTGTGAAGTCATAGATTGGAGGTGAGTGAAGTCACAGATTCGAGGTCTGTGAAGTCATAGAATGGAGGTGTGTGAAGTCGAATGAAGGTGTTTGAAGTCATAGAATGTAGGTGTGTGAACTCATACAATGGAGGTGTGTGACGTCCCAATGGAAGTGTGTGAAGTCATAGAATGGAGGTGTGTGAAGTCACAGAATGGAAGTGTGTGAAGTCAAAATGGAGGTGTGTGACGCCCTAAAATGGAGGTGTGAGAAGTCATAGAATGGAGGTGTGTGAACTCAGAATGGAGGTGTGTGAAGGCACAGAATGGAGGTGTGTGAACTCAGAATGGAGGTGTGTGAAGGCACAGAATGGAGGTGTGTGAAGTCATCGTATGAAGGTATGTGAAATCATAGAATGGAAGTGTGTGAAGTCATAGAATGGAGGTGTGTGAAGTCACAGAAGAGAGGTGTGTGAAGTCAGAATAGAGGTGTGCAAAGTCATAGAATGGAGGTGTGTGAAGTCAAAATGGAGGTGTGTTAAGTCATAGAATGGAGGTGTGTGAAGTCAGAATAGAGGTGTGTGAAGTCATAGAATGGAGGTGTGTGAAGTCACAGAATGGAGGTGTGGGAAGTCACATAATGGAAGTGTGTGAAGTCATAGAATGGAGGAGTGTGAAGTCACAGAATGGATGGTATGAACTCATAGAATGGAGGTGTGTGAAGTCACAGAAATGAGGTGTTAGAAGTCATATATAGGAGGTGTGTGAAGTCTAAATGGATGTGTGAATTCATAGAATGGAGGTGTGTGAAGTCACAGAATTGAGGTGTTTCAAGTCATATTTTGGAGGTGTGTAAAGTCAAAATGGATGTGTGAAGTCATAGAATGGAGGTGTTTGAAGTCACAGAATGGACGGTACGAAGTCATAGAATAGAGGTGTGTGAAGTCACAGAATTGAGGTGTTTGAAGTCATATATTAGAGGTGTGTGAAGTCAAAATGGATGTGTGAAATCATAGAATGGAGGTGTGTGAACTCAGAATGGAGATGTGTGAAGTCACCGAATGGAGTTGTGTGAACTCAGAATGGAGGTGTGTGAAGTCACAGAATGGAGGTTTGTGAAGTCAGAATAGAGGTGGGCAAAGTCATAGAATGAAGGTGTGTGAAGTCACAATGGAGGTGTGTGAAGTCATAGAATGGAGGTGTGTGAAGTCAGAATAGAGGTGTATGAAGTCATAGAATGGAGGTGTGTGAAGTCACAGAATGGAGGTGTGGGAAGTCACAGAATGGAAGTGTGTGAAGTCATAGAATGGAGGTGTGTGAAGTCACAGAATGGATGGTATGAACTCATAGAATGGAGGTGTGTGAAGTCACAGAATTGAGGTGTTTGAAGTCATATATAGGAGGTGTGTGAAGTCAAAATGGATGTGTGAATTCATAGAATGGAGGTGTGTGAAGTCACAGAATTGAGGTGTTTGAAGTCATATATTGGAGGTGTGTAAAGTCAAAATGGATGTGTGAATTCATAGAATGGAGGTGTGTGAAACCATAGAATGAGGGTGTGTGAGGTCATAGAATGGAGGTGTGTGAAGTCACAGAATGGAGGTGTGTGAAGTCATAGAATGGAGGTGTGTGAAGTCATAGAATGGAAGTGTGTGAAGTCACAGAATGGAGGTGTGTGAAGTCACAGAATGGAGGTGTGTGAAGTCATAGAATGGAGTTGTGTGAAGTGATAGAATGTATGTTTGTGAAGTAAGAATGAAGGTGTGTGAAGTCATAGAATGGAGGTGTGTGAAGTCACAGAATGGAGGTGTGTGAAGTCATAGAATGGAGGTGTGTGAAGTCATAGAACGGAGTTGTGTGACGTCATATAATGGAGGTGTGTGAAGTCACATAATGGAGGTGTGTGAAGTCAGAATGGAGGTGTGTGAAGTCGAATGAAGGTGTGTGAAGTTATAGAATGTAGGTGTGTGAACTAATAGAATGGAGGTGTGTGACGTCACAATGGAAGTGTGTGAAGTCATAGAACGGAGTTGTGTGACGTCATATAATGGAGGTGTGTGAAGTCACATAATGGAGGTGTGTGAATTCAGAATGGAGGTGTGAAGTCATAGAAAGGAGGTGTGGGAAGTCATAGAATGGAGGAGTTTGAAGTCATAGATTGGAGGTGAGTGAAGTCACAGATTCGAGGTCTGTGAAGTCATAGAATGTAGGTGTGTGAAGTCAAATGAATGTGTGTGAAGTCATAGAATGTAGGTGTGTGAACTCATAGAATGGAGGTGTGTGACGTCCCAAGGGAAGTGTGTGAAGTCATAGAATGGAGGTGTGTGAAGTCACACAATGGAAGTGTGTGAAGTCAAAATGGAGGTGTGTGACGTCCTAAAATGGAGGTGTGAGAAGTCATAGAATGGAGGTGTGTGAAGTCACAGAAGAGAGGTGTGTGAAGTCAGAATAGAGTTGTGCAAAGTCATAGAATGGAGGTGTGTGAATTCAGAATGGAGGTGTGAAGTCATAGAAAGGAGGTGTGGGAAGTCATAGAATGGAGGAGTGTGAAGTCATAGATTGGAGGTGAGTGAAGTCACAGATTCGAGGTCTGTGAAGTCATAGAATGGAGGTGTGTGAAGTCGAATGAAGGTGTTTGAAGTCATAGAATGTAGGTGTGTGAACTCATACAATGGAGGTGTGTGACGTCCCAATGGAAGTGTGTGAAGTCATAGAATGGAGGTGTGTGAAGTCACAGAATGGAAGTGTGTGAAGTCAAAATGGAGGTGTGTGACGCCCTAAAATGGAGGTGTGAGAAGTCATAGAATGGAGGTGTGTGAACTCAGAATGGAGGTGTGTGAAGGCACAGAATGGAGGTGTGTGAACTCAGAATGGAGGTGTGTGAAGGCACAGAATGGAGGTGTGTGAAGTCATCGTATGAAGGTATGTGAAATCATAGAATGGAAGTGTGTGAAGTCATAGAATGGAGGTGTGTGAAGTCACAGAAGAGAGGTGTGTGAAGTCAGAATAGAGGTGTGCAAAGTCATAGAATGGAGGTGTGTGAAGTCAAAATGGAGGTGTGTTAAGTCATAGAATGGAGGTGTGTGAAGTCAGAATAGAGGTGTGTGAAGTCATAGAATGGAGGTGTGTGAAGTCACAGAATGGAGGTGTGGGAAGTCACATAATGGAAGTGTGTGAAGTCATAGAATGGAGGAGTGTGAAGTCACAGAATGGATGGTATGAACTCATAGAATGGAGGTGTGTGAAGTCAAAGAAATGAGGTGTTAGAAGTCATATATAGGAGGTGTGTGAAGTCTAAATGGATGTGTGAATTCATAGAATGGAGGTGTGTAAAGTCACAGAATTGAGGTGTTTGAAGTCATATTTTGGAGGTGTGTAAAGTCAAAATGGATGTGTGAAGTCATAGAATGGAGGTGTTTGAAGTCACAGAATGGACGGTACGAAGTCATAGAATAGAGGTGTGTGAAGTCACAGAATTGAGGTGTTTGAAGTCATATATTAGAGGTGTGTGAAGTCAAAATGGATGTGTGAAATCATAGAATGGAGGTGTGTGAAATCATAGAATGAGGGTGTGTGAGGTCATAGAATGGAGGTTTGTGAAGTCACAGAATGGAGGTGTGTGAAATTATAAAAGGGAGGTTTATGAAGTCATAGAATGGAAGTGTGAAGTCACCAATGGAGGTGTGTGAAGTCACAGAATGGAGGTGTGTGAAGTCACAGAATGGAGGTGTGTGAAGTCAGAATGGAGGTTTGTGAAGTCACAGAATAGAGGTGTGTGAAGTCAAAGAATGGAAGTGTGTGAAGTCATAGAATGGAGTTGTGTGAAGTCAGAATGGAGATGTGTGAAGTCACCGAATGGAGTTATGTGAACTCAGAATGGACGTGTGTGAAGTCATTCAATGGAGGTGTGTAAACTCAGAATGGAGGTGTGAGAATTCGAATGAAGGTGTTTGAAGGCATAGAATGTAGGTGCGTGAAGTCATAGAATGGAGGTGTGTGACGTCCCAATGGAAGTGTGTGAAGTCATAGAATGGAGGTGTGTGAAGTCACAGAATGGAAGTGTGTCAAGTCAAAATGGAGGTGTGTGACGTCCTAAAATGGAGGTGTGAGAAGTCATAGAATGGAGGTGTGTGAAATCATAGAATAGAAGTTTGTGAAGTCACAGAATGGAGGTGTGCGAAGTCATAAAATGAAGGTGTGTGAAGTCATAGAATGGAGGTGTGTGAAGACACAGAAGAGAGGTGTGTGAAGTCAGAATAGAAGTGTGCAAAGTCATAGAATGGAGGTGTGTGAAGTCATAGAATGGAGGTGTGTTAAGTCAGAATAGAGGTGTGTGAAGTCATAGAATGGAGGTGTGTGAAGTCACAGAATGGAGGTGTGGGAAGTCACAGAATGGAAGTGTGTGAAGTCATAGAATGGAGGTGTGTGAAGTCACAGAATGGATGGTATGAACTCATAGAATGGAGGTGTGTGAAGTCACAGAATTGAGGTGTTTGAAGTCATATATAGGAGGTGTGTAAAGTCAAAATGGATGTGTGAATTCATAGAATGGAGGTGTGTTAAACCATAGAATGAGGGTGTGTGAGGTCATAGAATTGAGGTGTGTGAAGTCAAAGAATGGAGGTGTGTGAAGTCATAGAATGGAGGTGTGTGAAGTCATAGAATGGAAGTGTGTGAAGTCACAGAATGGAGGTGTGTGAAGTCACAGAATGGAGGTGTGTGAAGTCACAGAATGGAGGTGTGTGAACACAGAATGGAGGTGTGTGAAGTCACAGAATGGAGGTGTGTGAAGTCATAGAATGGAAGTGTGTGAAGTCATAGAATGGAGGTGTGTGAAGTCAGAATGGAGGTGTGTGAAGTCACCGAATGGAGTTGTGTGAACTCAGAATGGAGGTGTGTGAAGTCACAGAATGGAGGTTTGTGAAGTCATAGAATGGGTTTGTGTGAAGTCATAGAATGGATGTTTCTGAAGTAAGAATGAAGGTGTGTGAAGTCATAGAATGGAGGTATGTGAACACATAGAATGGAGGTGTGTGAATTCACAGAATGAAGGTGTGTGAAGTCAGAATGGAGGTGTGTAGTCATAGATTGCAGGTGGTGAAGTCATAGAAAGGAGGTGTGGAAAGTCATAGAATGGAGGAGTGTGAAGTCATAGAGTGCAGGTGAGTGAAGTCACAGATTCGAGGTCTGTGAAGTCATAGAATGGAGGTGTGTGATGTCAGAATGCAGGTGTGTGAAGTCATAGATGGAGTTGTGTGAAGTCATACTATGGAGGTGTGTGAAATCACAGAATGGATGTGTGCAAAATCATAGAATGGAGGTGTGTGAAGTGAGAATGGAGGTGTGTGAAGTCATAGAATGTAGGTGTTTCAAGTCAGAAGGGAGGTGTGTGAACTCATAGAATGGAGGTGAGTGACGTCACAATGGAAATGTGTGAAGTCATACAATGGAGGTGTGTGAAGTCACAGAATGGAGGTGTGTGAAGTCATAGAATGGAGGTGTGTGAAGTCACAGAATGGAGCTGTTTGAAATCATAGAATGGAGGTGTGTGAAGTTATAGAATGGATGTTTGTAAAGTAAGAATGTAGTTGTATGAAGTCATACAATAAAGGTGTGACGTCAAACAATGGAGGTGTGTGAAGTCATACAATGGAGGTGTGTAAACTCAGAATGGAGGTGTGTGAAGTCATAGAATGGAGGTTTGTGAAGTCACAGAATGGAGGTGTTTGAAGTCATAGAATGGAGGTGTGTGAAGTTATAGAATGGATGTTTGTAAAGTAAGAATGAAGTTTTGTGAAATCATAGAATGGAGGTGTGTGATGTCAAAGAATGGAGGTGTGTGAAATCATAGAATGGAGGTGTTTGAACTCAGAATGGAGCTGTGGGAAGTCAAAGAATGGAGGTGTGTGAAGTCATAGAATGGAGGTGTGTGAATTCATAGAATGGAGGTGTGACATCTCAGAATGGAGGTGTGTGAAATCGCAGAATGGAGGTGTGTGAGGTCACAGAATGGAGGTGTGTGAACTCACAATACAGGTGTGTGAAGTCACGGAATGGCGGTGTGTGAAGTCATAGAATGGAAGTGTGTGAAGTCATAGAATGGAGGTGTGTGAAGTCACAGAAGGGAGGTGTGTTGAGTCATATAATGGAGGTGTGTGAAGTCAAAATGGAGGTGTGCGACGTAATAAAATATAGGTGTGTGAAGTCATAGATTGGAGGTGTGTGAAATCATAGAATGGAGGTTTGTGAAGTCACAGAATGGAGGTGTGTGATGTCAAATTGGAGGGGTGTGAAGTCGGAGAATGGCGGTGTAGGAAGTCACAGAATGGAGGTGGGTGAAGTCACAGAATGGAGGTGTGTGAAGTCATAGAATGGACGTTTGTGAAGTCACAGAATTGAGGTGTTTGAAGTTATATATTGGAGGTGTGTGAAGTCAAAATGGATGTGTGAAGTCATAGAATGGAGGTGTGTGAAGTCGGAGAATGGAGGTGTGTGAAGTCACAGAATGGAGCTGTGTGAAGTCCCTGAATGGAGTTGAGTGAAGTCACAGAATGGAGGTGTGTGAAATCACAGAATGGAGGTGTGTGAAGTCAAAGAATGGAGGTGTGTGAAGTCATAGAATGGAGGTGTGTGAAGTCATAGAATGTATGTTTGTGAAGTAAGAAAGAAGGTGTGTGATGTCATATAGTGGAGGTGTGTGAAGTCATAGAACAGAGTTGTGTGACGTCATATAATGGAGGTGTGTGAAGTCACATAATGGAGGTGTGTGAATTCAGAATGGAGGTGTGAAGTCATAGAAAGGAGGTATGTGAAGTCATAGAATGGAGGAGTGTGAATTCATAGAATGGAGGTGAGTGAAGTCACAGATTCGAGGTCTGTGAAGTCATAGAATGGAGTTGTGTGAAGTCGAATGAAGGTGTGTGAAGTCATAGAATGTAGGTGTGTGAACTCATAGAATGGAGGTGTGTGACGTCCCAAGGGAAGTGTGTGAAGTCATAGAATGGAGGTGTGTGAAGTCACACAATGGAAGTGTGTGAAGTCAAAATGGGGGTGTGTGACGTCCTAAAATGGAGGTGTGAGAAGTCATAGAATGGAGGTGTGTGAAAACATAGAATAGAGGTTTGTGAAGTCACAGAATGGAGGTGTGTGAACTCAGAATGGAGGTGTGTGAAGGCACAGAATGGAGGTGTGTGAAGTCATCGTATGAAGGTATGTGAAATCATAGAACGGAAGTGTGTGAAGTCATAGAATGGAGGTGTGCGAAGTCATACAATGAAGTTGTGTGAAGTCATAGAATGGAGGTGTGTGAAGTCACAGAAGAGAGGTGTGTGAAGTCAGAATAGAGGTGTGCAAAGTCATAGAATGGAGGTGTGTGAATTCAGAATGGAGGTGTGAAGTCATAGAAAGGAGTTGTGGGAAGTCATAGAATGGAGGAGTGTGAAGTCATATATTGGAGGTGAGTGAAGTCACAGATTCGAGGTCTGTGAAGTCATAGAATGGAGTTGTGTGAAGTCGAATGAAGGTGTGTGAAGTCATAGAATGTAGGTGTGTGAACTCATAGAATGGAGGTGTGTGACGTCCCAAGGGAAGTGTGTGAAGTCATAGAATGGAGGTGTGTGAAGTCACACAATGGAAGTGTGTGAAGTCAAAATCGAGGTGTGTGACGTCCTAAAATGGAGGTGTGAGAAGTCATAGAATGGAGGTGTGTGAAAACATAGAATAGAGGTTTGTGAAGTCACAGAATGGAGGTGTGTGAACTCAGAATGGATGTGTGTGAAGGCACAGAATGGAGGTGTGTGAAGTCATCGTATGAAGGTATGTGAAATCATAGAACGGAAGTGTGTGAAGTCATAGAATGGAGGTGTGTGAAGTCATACAATGAAGTTGTGTAAAATCATAGAATGGAGGTGTGTGAAGTCACAGAAGAGAGGTGTGTGAAGTCAGAATAGAGGTGTGCAAAGTCATAGAATGGAGGTGTGTGAATTCAGAATGGAGGTGTGAAGTCATAGAAAGGAGTTGTGGGAAGTCATAGAATGGAGGAGTGTGAAGTCACAATGGAGGTGTGTGAAGTCATAGAATGGAGGTGTGTGAAGTCAGAGTAGAGGTGTGTGAAGTCATAGAATGGAGGTGTGTGAAGCCACAGAATGGAGGTGTGGGAAGTCACAGAATGGAAGTGTGTGAAGTCATAGAATGTAGGTGTGTGAAGTCACAGAATGGATGGTATGAACTCATAGAATGGAGGTGTGTGAAGTCACAGAATTGAGGTGTTTGAAGTCATATATAGGAGGTGTGTGAAGTCAAAATGGATGTGTGAATTCATAGAATGGAGGTGTGTGAAGTCACAGAATTGAGGTGTTTGAAGTCATATATTGGAGGTGTGTAAAGTCAAAATGGATGTGTGAATTCATAGAATGGAGGGGTGTGAAACCATAGAATGAGGGTGTGTGAGGTCATAGAATGGAGGTGTGTGAAGTCACAGAATGGAGCTGTGTGAAGTCATAGAATGGAGGTGTGTGAAGTCATAGAATGGAAGTGTGTGAAGTCACAGAATGGAGGTGTGTGAAGTCACAGAATGGAGGTGTGTGAAGTCACAGAATGGAGGTGTGTGAAGTCATAGAATGGAGGTGTGTGAAGTCATAGAATGTATGTTTGTGAAGTAAGAATGAAGGTGTGTGAAGTAATAGAATGGAGGTGTGTGAAGTCACAGAATGGAGGTGTGTGAAGTCATAGAATGGAGGTGTGTGAAGTCATAGAATGGAAGTGTGTGAAGTCACAGAATGGAGGTGTGTGAAGTCACAGAATGGAGGTGTGTGAAGTCACAGAATTGAGGTGTGTGAAGTCATAGAATGGAGTTGTGTGAAGTCATAGAATGTATGTTTGTGAAGTAAGAATGAAGGTGTGTGAAGTCATAGAATGGAGGTGTGTGAAGTCACAGAATGGAGGTGTGTGAAGTCATAGAATGGAGGTGTGTGAAGTCATAGAACGGATTTGTGTGACGTCATATAATCGAGGTTTGTGAAGTCACATAATGGAGGTGTGTGAAGTCAGAATGGAGGTGTGTGAAGTCGAATGAAGGTGTGTGAAGTCATAGAATGTAGGTGTGTGAACTAATAGAATGGAGGTGTGTGATGTCACAATGGAAGTGTGGGAAGTCATAGAACGGAGTTGTGTGACGTCATATAATGGATGTGTGTGAAGTCACATAATGGAGGTGTGTGAATTCAGAATGGAGGTGTGAAGTCATAGAAAGGAGGTGTGGGAAGTCATAGAATGGAGGAGTTTGAAGTCATAGATTGGAGGTGAGTGAAGTCACAGATTCGAGGTCTGTGAAGTCATAGAATGGAGGTGTGTGAAGTCAAATGAAGGTGTGTGAAGTCATAGAATGTAGGTGTGTGAACTCATAGAATGGAGGTGTGTGACGTCCCAAGGGAAGTGTGTGAATTCATAGAATGGAGGTGTGTGAAGTCACACAATGGAAGTGTGTGAAGTCAAAATGGAGGTGTGTGACGTCCTAAAATGGAGGTGTGAGAAGTCATAGAATGGAGGTTTGTGAAAACATAGAATAGAGGTTTGTGAAGTCACAGAATGGAGGTGTGTGAACTCAGAATGAAGGTGTGTGAAGCCACAGAATGGAGGTGTGTGAAGTCATCGTATGTAGGTATGTGAAATCATAGAATGGAAGTGTGTGAAGTCATAGAATGGAGGTGTGCAAAGTCATACAATGAAGTTGTGTGAAGTCATAGAATGGAGGTGTGTGAAGTCACAGAAGAGAGGTGTGTGAAGTCAGAATAGAGGTGTGCAAAGTCATAGAATGGAGGTGTGTGAATTCAGAATGGAGGTGTGAAGTCATAGAAAGGAGGTGTGGGAAGTCATATAATGTAGGTGTGTGAAGTCATAGAATGGAGGTGTGTGACGTCCCAAGGGAAGTGTGTGAAGTCATAGAATGGAGGTGTGTGAAGTCACACAATGGAAGTGTGTGAAGTCAAAATGGAGGTGTGTGACGTCCTAAAATGGAGGTGTGAGAAGTCATAGATGGAGGTGTGTGAAAACATAGAATAGAGGTTTGTGAAGTCACAGAATGGAGGTGTGTGAACGCAGAATGGAGGTGTGTGAAGTCATCGTATGAAGATATGTGAAATCATAGAATGGAAGTGTGTGAAGTCATAGAATGGAGGTGTGCGAAGTCATACAATGAAGTTGTGTGAAGTCATAGAATGGAGGTGTGTGAAGTCACAGAAGAGAGGTGTGTGAAGTCAGAATAGTGGTGTGCAAAGTCATAGAATGGAGGTGTGTGAATTCAGAATGGAGGTGTGAAGTCATAGAAAGGAGGTGTGGGAAGTCATAGAATGGAGGAGTGTGAAGTCATAGATTGGAGGTGAGTGAAGTCACAGATTCGAGGTCTGTGAAGTCATAGAATGGAGGTGTGTGAAGTCGAATGAAGGTGTTTGAAGTCATAGAATGTAGGTGTGTGAACTCATACAATGGAGGTGTGTGACGTCCCAATGGAAGTGTGTGAAGTCATAGATTGGAGGTGAGTGAAGTCACAGATTCGAGGTCTGTGAAGTCATAGAATGGAGGTGTGTGAAGTCGAATGAAGGTGTTTGAAGTCATAGAATGTAGGTGTGTGAACTCATAGAATGGAGGTGTGACGTCCCAATGGAAGTGTGTGAAGTCTTAGAATGGAGGTGTGTGAAGTCACAGAATGGAAGTGTGTGAAGTCAAAATGGAGGTGTGTGACGCCCTAAAATGGAGGTGTGAGAAGTCATAGAATGGAGGTGTGTGAACTCAGAATGGAGGTGTGTGAAGGCACAGAATGGAGGTGTGTAAACTCAGAATGGAGGTGTGGGAAGGCACAGAATGGATGGTATGAACTCATAGAATGGAGGTGTGTGAAGTCACAGAATTGAGGTGTTTGAAGTCATATATAGGAGGTGTGTGAAGTCAAAATGGATGTGTGAATTCATAGAATGGAGGTGTGTGAAGTCACAGAATTGAGGTGTTTGAAGTCATATTTTGGAGGTGTGTAAAGACAAAATGGATGTGTGAAGTCATAGAATGGAGGTGTTTGAAGTCACAGAATGGACGGTACGAAGTCATAGAATGGAGGTGTGTGAAGTCACAGAATTGAGGTGTTTGAAGTCATATATTAGAGGTGTGTGAAGTCAAAATGGATGTGTGAAATCATATAATGGAAGTGTGTGAAATCATAGAATGAGGGTGTGTGAGGTCATAGAATGGAGGTATGTGGAGTCACAGAATGGAGGTGTGTGAAATTATAAAAGGGAGGTTTATGAAGTCATAGAATGGAAGTGTGTGAAGTCACCAATGGAGGTTTGTGAAGTCACAGAATAGAGGTGTGTGAAGTCAAAGAATGGAAGTGTGTGAAGTCATGTAATGGAGGTGTGTGAAGTCATAGAACGGAGTTGTGTGACGTCATATAATGGAGGTGTGTGAAGTCACATAATGGAGGTGTGTGAATTCAGAATGGAGGTGTGAAGTCATAGAAAGGAGGTATGGGAAGTCATAGAATGGAGGAGTGTGAAGTCATAGATTGGAGGTGAGTGAAGTCACAGATTCGAGGTCTGTGAAGTCATAGAATGGAGGTGTGTGAAGTCGAATGAAGGTGTGTGAAGTCATAGAATGTAGGTGTGTGAACTCATAGAATGGAGGTGTGTGACGTCCCAAGGGAAGTGTGTGAAGTCATAGAATGGAGGTGTGTGAAGTCACACAATGGAAGTGTGTGAAGTCAAAATGGAGGTGTGTGACGTCCTAAAATGGAGGTGTGAGAAGTCATAGAATGGAGGTGTGTGAAAACATAGAATAGAGGTTTGTGAAGTCACAGAATGGAGGTGTGTGAACTCAGAATGAAGGTGTGTGAAGCCACAGAATGGAGGTGTGTGAAGTCATCGTATGAAGGTATGTGAAATCATAGAATGGAAGTGTGTGAAGTCATAGAATGGAGGTGTGCAAAGTCATACAATGAAGTTGTGTGAAGTCATAGAATGGAGGTGTGTGAAGTCACAGAAGAGAGGTGTGTGAAGTCAGAATAGAGGTGTGCAAAGTCATAGAATGGAGGTGTGTGAAGTCAGAATGGAGGTGTGAAGTCATAGAAAGGAGGTGTGGGAAGTCATAGAATGGAGGAGTGTGAAGTCATAGATTGGAGGTGAGTGAATTCACAGATTCGAGGTCTGTGAAGTCATAGAATGGAGGTGTGTGAAGTCGAATGAAGGTGTTTGAAGTCATAGAATGTAGGTGTGTGAACTCATAGAATGGAGGTGTGTGACGTCCCAATGGAAGTGTGTGAAGTCATAGAATGGAGGTGTGTGAAGTCACAGAATGGAAGTGTGTGAAGTCAAAATGGAGGTGTGTGACGCCCTAAAAAGGAGGTGTGAGAAGTCATAGAATGGAGGTGTATGAACTCAGAATGGAGGTGTGTGAAGGCACAGAATGGAGGTGTGTGAACTCAGAATGGAGGTGTGTGAAGGCACAGAATGGAGGTGTGTGAAGTCATCGTATGAAGGTATGTGAAATCATAGAATGGAAGTGTGTGAAGTCATAGAATGGAGGAGTGTGAAGTCACAGAATGGATGGTATGAACTCATAGAATGGAGGTGTGTGAAGTCACAGAATTGAGGTGTTTGAAGTCATATATAGGAGGTGTGTGAAGTCAAAATGGATGTGTGAATTCATAGAATGGAGGTGTGTGAAGTCACAGAATTGAGGTGTTTGAAGTCATATTTTGGAGGTGTGTAAAGTCAAAATGGTTGTGTGAAGTCATAGAATGGAGGTGTGTGAAGTCACAGAATTGAGGTGTGTGAAGTCACACAATGGAGGTGTGTGAAGTCATAGAATGGAGGTCTGTGAAGTCACAGAATGGAGGTGTGTAAAGTCATAGAAAGGATGTTTGTTAAGTAAGAATGAAGGTGTGTTAAGTCATAGAATGGAGGTGTGTGAAGGCACAGAATGGAGGTGTGTGAAGTCATAGAATGGAGCTGTGTGAAGTCAGAATGGAGGTGTGTGAATTCACAGAATGGAGGTGTGTGATCTCAGAATGGAGCTGTGTGAAGTCACAGAATGGAGTTGTGTTAAGTCACAGAGTGGAGGTGTGTGAACACAGAATGGAGGTGTGTGAAGTCACAGAATCTAGGTGTGTGAAGTCATAGAATGGAGGTGTGTGAAGTCATAGAATGAAGGTGTGTGAAGTCATAATTGAGGCGTGTGAAGTCACAGAATTGAGGTGTGTGAAGTCACAGAACGGAGGTGTGTGAAGTCATAGAATGGAAGTGTTTGAAGTCAGAACGGAGGTGTGTGAACTCAGATTGGAGGTGTGGGAAGTCACAATGGAGGTGTGTGAAGTTATAGAATGGAGGTGTGTGAAGTCACAGAATTGAGGTGTTTGAAGTCATATTTTGGAGGTGTGTAAAGTCAAAATGGATGTGTGAAGTCATAGAATGGAGGTGTTTGAAGTCACAGAATGGACGGTACGAAGTCATAGAATGGAGGTGTGTGAAGTCACAGAATTGAGGTGTTTGAAGTCATATATTAGAGGTGTGTGAAGTCAAAATGGATGTGTGAAATCATATAATGGAAGTGTGTGAAATCATAGAATGAGGGTGTGTGAGGTCATAGAATGGAGGTGTGTGGAGTCACAGAATGGAGGTGTGTGAAATTATAAAAGGGAGGTTTATGAAGTCATAGAATGGAAGTGTGTGAAGTCACCAATGGAGGTTTGTGAAGTCACAGAATAGAGGTGTGTGAAGTCAAAGAATGGAAGTGTGTGAAGTCATGTAATGGAGGTGTGTGAAGTCATAGAACGGAGTTGTGTGACGTCATATAATGGAGGTGTGTGAAGACACATAATGGAGGTGTGTGAATTCAGAATGGAGGTGTGAAGTCATAGAAAGGAGGTATGGGAAGTCATAGAATGGAGGAGTGTGAAGTCATAGATTGGAGGTGAGTGAAGTCACAGATTCAAGGTCTGTGAAGTCATAGAATGGAGGTGTGTGAAGTCGAATGAAGGTGTGTGAAGTCATAGAATGTAGGTGTGTGAACTCATAGAATGGAGGTGTGTGACGTCCCAAGGGAAGTGTGTGAAGTCATAGAATGGAGGTGTGTGAAGTCACACAATGGAAGTGTGTGAAGTCAAAATGGAGGTGTGTGACGTCCTAAAATGGAGGTGTGAGAAGTCATAGAATGGAGGTGTGTGAAAACATAGAATAGAGGTTTGTGAAGTCACAGAATGGAGGTGTGTGAACTCAGAATGAAGGTGTGTGAAGCCACAGAATGGAGGTGTGTGAAGTCATCGTATGAAGGTATGTGAAATCATAGAATGGAAGTGTGTGAAGTCATAGAATGGAGGTGTGCAAAGTCATACAATGAAGTTGTGTGAAGTCATAGAATGGAGGTGTGTGAAGTCACAGAAGAGAGGTGTGTGAAGTCAGAATAGAGGTGTGCAAAGTCATAGAATGGAGGTGTGTGAAGTCAGAATGGAGGTGTGAAGTCATAGAAAGGAGGTGTGGGAAGTCATAGAATGGAGGAGTGTGAAGTCATAGATTGGAGGTGAGTGAATTCACAGATTCGAGGTCTGTGAAGTCATAGAATGGAGGTGTGTGAAGTCGAATGAAGGTGTTTGAAGTCATAGAATGTAGGTGTGTGAACTCATAGAATGGAGGTGTGTGACGTCCCAATGGAAGTGTGTGAAGTCATAGAATGGAGGTGTGTGAAGTCACAGAATGGAAGTGTGTGAAGTCAAAATGGAGGTGTGTGACGCCCTAAAAAGGAGGTGTGAGAAGTCATAGAATGGAGGTGTATGAACTCAGAATGGAGGTGTGTGAAGGCACAGAATGGAGGTGTGTGAACTCAGAATGGAGGTGTGTGAAGGCACAGAATGGAGGTGTTTGAAGTCATATATAGGAGGTGTGTGAAGTCAAAATGGATGTGTGAATTCATAGAATGGAGGTGTGTGAAGTCACAGAATTGAGGTGTTTGAAGTCATATTTTGGAGGTGTGTAAAGTCAAAATGGTTGTGTGAAGTCATAGAATGGAGGTGTGTGAAGTCACAGAATTGAGGTGTGTGAAGTCACACAATGGAGGTGTGTGAAGTCATAGAATGGAGGTCTGTGAAGTCACAGAATGGAGGTGTGTAAAGTCATAGAAAGGATGTTTGTTAAGTAAGAATGAAGGTGTGTTAAGTCATAGAATGGAGGTGTGTGAAGGCACAGAATGGAGGTGTGTGAAGTCATAGAATGGAGCTGTGTGAAGTCAGAATGGAGGTGTGTGAATTCACAGAATGGAGGTGTGTGATCTCAGAATGGAGCTGTGTGAAGTCACAGAATGGAGTTGTGTTAAGTCACAGAGTGGAGGTGTGTGAACACAGAATGGAGGTGTGTGAAGTCACAGAATCTAGGTGTGTGAAGTCATAGAATGGAGGTGGAAATGAAGGTGTGTGAAGTCATAATTGAGGCGTGTGAAGTCACAGAATTGAGGTGTGTGAAGTCACAGAACGGAGGTGTGTGAAGTCATAGAATGGAAGTGTTTGAAGTCAGAACGGAGGTGTGTGAACTCAGATTGGAGGTGTGGGAAGTCACAATGGAGGTGTGTGAAGTTATAGAATGGAGGTGTGTGAAGTCACAGAATTGAGGTGTTTGAAGTCATATTTTGGAGGTGTGTAAAGTCAAAATGGATGTGTGAAGTCATAGAATGGAGGTGTTTGAAGTCACAGAATGGACGGTACGAAGTCATAGAATGGAGGTGTGTGAAGTCACAGAATTGAGGTGTTTGAAGTCATATATTAGAGGTGTGTGAAGTCAAAATGGATGTGTGAAATCATATAATGGAAGTGTGTGAAATCATAGAATGAGGGTGTGTGAGGTCATAGAATGGAGGTGTGTGGAGTCACAGAATGGAGGTGTGTGAAATTATAAAAGGGAGGTTTATGAAGTCATAGAATGGAAGTGTGTGAAGTCACAAATGGAGGTTTGTGAAGTCACAGAATAGAGGTGTGTGAAGTCAAAGAATGGAAGTGTGTGAAGTCATGTAATGGAGGTGTGTGAAGTCATAGAATGGAGTTGTGTGACGTCATATAATGGAGGTGTGTGAAGTCACATAATGGAGGTGTGTGAATTCAGAATGGAGGTGTGAAGTCATAGAAAGGAGGTATGGGAAGTCATAGAATGGAGGAGTGTGAAGTCATAGATTGGAGGTGAGTGAAGTCACAGATTCGAGGTCTGTGAAGTCATAGAATGGAGGTGTGTGAAGTCGAATGAAGGTGTGTGAAGTCATAGAATGTAGGTGTGTGAACTCATAGAATGGAGGTGTGTGACGTCCCAAGGGAAGTGTGTGAAGTCATAGAATGGAGGTGTGTGAAGTCACACAATGGAAGTGTGTGAAGTCAAAATGGAGGTGTGTGACGTCCTAAAATGGAGGTGTGAGAAGTCATAGAATGGAGGTGTGTGAAAACATAGAATAGAGGTTTGTGAAGTCACAGAATGGAGGTGTGTGAACTCAGAATGAAGGTGTGTGAAGCCACAGAATGGAGGTGTGTGAAGTCATCGTATGAAGGTATGTGAAATCATAGAATGGAAGTGTGTGAAGTCATAGAATGGAGGTGTGCAAAGTCATACAATGAAGTTGTGTGAAGTCATAGAATGGAGGTGTGTGAAGTCACAGAAGAGAGGTGTGTGAAGTCAGAATAGAGGTGTGCAAAGTCATAGAATGGAGGTGTGTGAAGTCAGAATGGAGGTGTGAAGTCATAGAAAGGAGGTGTGGGAAGTCATAGAATGGAGGAGTGTGAAGTCATAGATTGGAGGTGAGTGAAGTCACAGATTCGAGGTCTGTGAAGTCATAGAATGGAGGTGTGTGAAGTCGAATGAAGGTGTTTGAAGTCATAGAATGTAGGTGTGTGAACTCATACAATGGAGGTGTGTGACGTCCCAATGGAAGTGTGTGAAGTCATAGAATGGAGGTGTGTGAAGTCACAGAATGGAAGTGTGTGAAGTCAAAATGGAGGTGTGTGACGCCCTAAAAAGGAGGTGTGAGAAGTCATAGAATGGAGGTGTATGAACTCAGAATGGAGGTGTGTGAAGGCACAGAATGGAGGTGTGTGAACTCAGAATGGAGGTGTGTGAAGGCACAGAATGGAGGTGTGTGAAGTCATCGTATGAAGGTATGTGAAATCATAGAATGGAAGTGTGTGAAGTCATAGAATGGAGGAGTGTGAAGTCACAGAATGGATGGTATGAACTCATAGAATGGAGGTGTGTGAAGTCACAGAATTGAGGTGTTTGAAGTCATATATAGGAGGTGTGTGAAGTCAAAATGGATGTGTGAATTCATAGAATGGAGGTGTGTGAAGTCACAGAATTGAGGTGTTTGAAGTCATATTTTGGAGGTGTGTAAAGTCAAAATGGTTGTGTGAAGTCATAGAATGGAGGTGTGTGAAGTCACAGAATTGAGGTGTGTGAAGTCACACAATGGAGGTGTGTGAAGTCATAGAATGGAGGTCTGTGAAGTCAAAGAATGGAGGTGTGTAAAGTCATAGAAAGGATGTTTGTTAAGTAAGAATGAAGGTGTGTTAAGTCATAGAATGGAGGTGTGTGAAGGCACAGAATGGAGGTGTGTGAAGTCATAGAATGGAGCTGTGTGAAGTCAGAATGGAGGTGTGTGAAGTCACAGAATGGAGGTGTGTGATCTCAGAATGGAGCTGTGTGAAGTCACAGAATGGAGTTGTGTTAAGTCACAGAGTGGAGGTGTGTGAACACAGAATGGAGGTGTGTGAAGTCACAGAATCTAGGTGTGTGAAGTCATAGAATGGAGGTGTGTGAAGTCATAGAATGAAGGTGTGTGAAGTCATAATTGAGGCGTGTGAAGTCACAGAATTGAGGTGTGTGAAGTCACAGAACGGAGGTGTGTGAAGTCATAGAATGGAAGTGTGTGAAGTCAGAATGGAGGTGTGTGAACTCAGATTGGAGGTGTGGGAAGTCACAATGGAGGTGTGTGAAGTTATAGAATGGAGGTGTGTGAAGTCACAGAATGGAGGGGTGTGAAGTCAAGAATGGAGGTGTGTGAACTCATAGAATGGAGGTGTGTGAACTCATAGAATGGAGGTGTGTGAAGTCACAGAATGAAGGTGCGTTAAGTCACAGAATGGAGGTTTGTGAACACAGAATGTAGGTGTGTGAAGTCACAGAATGGAGGTGTGGGATTTCATAGAATGGAGTTGTGTGAAGTCACAGAATGGAGTTGTGTGAATAAATAGAATGGAGGTGTGAGAAATCATAAAATGGAGGTATGTGAAGTCACAGAATGGAGGTGTGTGAAGTCACAGAATGGAGGTGTGTGAAGTCACAGAATGGAGGTGTGTGAACTCACAATGGAGGTGTGTGAAGTCAAAGAATGGAGGTGTGTGAAGTCATAGAATGGAATTGTGTGAAGTCATGGAATGGAGGTGTGTGAAGTCAAAGAATGGAGATGTGTGAAGTCAAACAATAAAGGTGTGTGAAGTCACAGAATGGAGGTGTGTGAACTCATAGAATGGAGGTGCATGAAGACAAAGAATGGAGGTGTGTGAATTCATTGAATGGAGGTGTGTGAAGTCATGGAATGGAGGTGTGTGAAGTCAGATGGAGTTGTGTGAAGTCATAGAATGGAGGTGTGTGAAGTCAGAATGGAGGTGTGTGAAGTCATAGAATGGAGGTGTGTGAAGTCAGAATGGAGGTGTGTGAACTCATAGAATGGAGGTGTGTGAAGTCACAATGCAGGTGTGCGAAGTCATAGAATGGGGTGTGTGAGGTCATAGAATGCAGGTGTGTGAAGTCACAGAATGGAGGTGTGTGAAGTCATAGAATGGAGGTGTGTGAAGTCACAGAATGGAGGTGTGTGAAGACACAGAATGGAGGTTTGTGAAGTCATAGAATTTAGGTGAGTGAAGTCATAGAATGGAGGTGTTTGACGTCAGAGAATGGAGGTGTGTGAAATCAGAATGGAGGTTTGTGAAGTCACAGAATGGAGGTGTGTGAACTCAGAATGGAGGTGTGTGAAGTCACAGAATGGAGGTGTGTGAAGTCATAGCATAGAGGTATGTGAAATCATAGAATGGAAGTGTGTGAAATCATAGAATGGAGGTGTGTGAAGTCATACAATGAAGGTGTGTGAAGTCATAGAATGGAGGTGTGTGAAGTCACAGAAGGGAGGTGTGTGGAGACACATAATGGAGGTGTGTGAAGGCAAAATGGAGGTGTGTGACGTCATAAAACGTAGGTGTGTGAAGTCATAGATTGGAGGTGTGTGAAATCATAGAATGGAGGTTTGTGAAGTCACAGAATGGAGGTGTGTGAAGTCATAGAATGGAGGTATGTGAAGTCAAATTGGAGGGGTGTGAAGTTGGAGAATGGAGGTGTGGGAAGTCACAGAATGGAGGTGGGTGAAGTCACAGAATGGAGGTGTGTGAAGTCAAAGAATGGAGGTGTGTGAAGTCACAGAATGGACGGGTATGACTTCATAGAATGGAGGTGTGTGAAGTCAGAGAATTGAGGTGTTTGAAGTTATATATTGGAGTTGTGTGAAGTCAAAATGGATGTGTGAAGTCATAGAATGGAGGTGTGTGAAGTCGGAGAATGGAGGTGTGTGAAGTCACAGAATGGAGCTGTGTGAAGTCACAGAATGGAGGTGTGTGAAGTCACAGAATGGAGGTGTGTGAAGTCAAAGAATGGAGGTGTGTGAAGTCACAGAATGGAGGTGTGTGAAGTCATAGAATGGAGGTGTGTGAAATCATAGAATGAAGGTTTGTGAAGTCACAGAATGGAGGTGTGTGAAGTCATAGAATGGAGGTGTGTGAAGTCACAGAATGGAGCTGTGTGAAGTCATAGCATGGAGGTACGTGAAATCATAGAATGGAAGTGTGTGAAGTCATAGAATGGAGGTGTGTGAAGTCATACAATGAAGGTGTGTGAAGTCATAGAATGGAGGTGTGTGAAGTCACAGAAGGGAGGTGTGTGGAGTCACATAATGGAGGTGTGTGAAGTCAAAATGGAGGTGTGTGACGTCATAAAATGTAGGTGTGTGAAGTCATAGATTGGAGGTGTGTGAAATCATAGAATGGAGGTTTGTGAAGTCACAGAATGGAGGTGTGTGAAGTGATAGAATGGAGGTATGTGAGGTCAAATTAGAGGGGTGTGAAGTCAGAGAATGGAGGTGTGGGAAGTCACAGAATGGACGTGGGTGAAGTCACAGAATGGAGTTGTGTGAAGTCAAAGAATGGAGGTGTGTGAAGTCACAGAATTGAGGTGTTTGAAGTTATATATTGTAGTTGTGTGAAGTCAAAATGGATGTGTGAAGTCATAGAATGGAGGTGTGTGAATTCGGAGAATGGAGGTGTGTGTAGTCATAGAATGGAGCTGTGTGAAGTCACAGAATGGGGGTGTGTAAAGTCACAGAATGGAGGTGTGTGAAGTCAAAGAATGGAGGTGTGTGAAGTCATAGAATGGAGGCGTGTGAAGTCATAGAATATAGGTTTGTGAAGTAAGAATGAAGGTGTGTGAAGTCATAGAATGGAGGTGTGTGAAGTCACAGAATGGAGGTGTGTGAAGTCATAGAATGGAGGTGTGTGAAGTCATAGAACGGAGTTGTGTGACGTCATATAATGGAGGTGTGTGAAGTCACATAATGGAGGTGTGTGAATTCAGAATGGAGGTGTGAAGTCATAGAAAGGAGGTGTGGGAAGTCATAGAATGGAGGAGTGTGAAGTCATAGATTGGAGGTGAGAGAAGTCACAGATTCGAGGTCTGTGAAGTCATAGAATGGAGGTGTGTGAAGTCGAATGAAGGTGTGTGAAGTCATAGAATGTAGGTGTGTGAACTCATAGAATGGAGGTGTGTGACATCCCAATGGAAGTGTGTGAAGTCATAGAATGGAGGTGTGTGAAATCATAGAATGAAGGTTTGTGAAGTCACAGAATGGAGGTGTGTGAAGTCATAGAATGGAGGTATGTGAAGTCACAGAATGTAGGTGTGTGAAGTCATAGAATGGAGGTATGTGAAATCGTAGAATGGAAGTGTGTGAAGTCATAGAATGGAGGTGTGAGAAGTCATACAATGAAGGTGTGTGAAGTCATAGATTGGAGGTGTGTGAAGTCACAGAAGGGAGGTGTGTGGAGTCACATAATGGAGGTGTGTGAAGTCAAAATGGAGGTGTGTGACGTCATAAAATGTAGGTGTGTGAAGTCATAGATTGGAGGTGTGTGAAATCATAGAATGGAGGTTTGTGAAGTCACAGAATGGAGGTGTGTGAAGTCATAGAATGGAGGTATGTGAGGTCAAATTGGAGCGGTGTGAAGTCGGAGAATGGAGGTGTGGGAAGTCACAGAATGGAGGTGGGTGAAGTCACAGAATGGAGGTGTGTGAAGTCAAAGAATGGAGGTGTGTGAAGTCACAGAATTGAGGTGTTTGAAGTTATATATTGGAGTTGTGTGAAGTCAAAATGGATGTGTGAAGTCATAGAATGGAGGTGTGTGAATTCGGAGAATGGAGGTGTGTGAAGTCAAAGAATGGAGGTGTGTGAAGTCGTAGAATGGAGGTGTGTGAAGTCATAGAATATAGGTTTGTGAAGTAAGAATGAAGGTGTGTGAAGTCATAGAATGGAGGTTTGTGAAGTCGTAGAATGGAGGTGTGTGAAGTCATAGAATATAGGTTTGTGAAGTAAGAATGAAGGTGTGTGAAGTCATAGAACGGAGTTGTGTGACGTCATATAATGGAGGTGTGTGAAGTCACATAATGGAGGTGTGTGAATTCAGAATGGAGGTGTGAAGTCATAGAAAGGAGGTGTGGGAAGTCATGGAATGGAGGAGTGTTAAGTCATAGATTGGAGGTGAGTGAAGTCACAGATTCGAGGTCTGTGAAGTCATAGAATGGAGGTGTGTGATGTCGAATGAAGGTGTGTGAAGGCACAGAATGGAGGTGTGTGAAGTCTTCGTATGAAGGTATGTGAAATCACAGAATGGACGGTACGAAGTCATAGAATGGAGGTGTGTGAAGTCACAGAATTGAGGTGTTTGAAGTCATATATCAGAGGTGTGTAAAGTCAAAATGGATGTGTGAAATCATATAATGGAAGTGTGTGAAATCATAGAATGAGGGTGTGTGAGGTCATAGAATGGAGGTGTGTGAAGTCACAGAATGGAGGTGTGTGAAATTATAAAAGGGAGGTTTATGAAGTCATAGAATGGAAGTGTGTGAAGTCACCAATGGAGGTTTGTGAAGTCACAGAATAGAGGTGTGTGAAGTCAAAGAATGGAAGTGTGTGAAGTCATAGAATGGAGGTGTGTGAAGTCAGAATGGAGATGTGTGAAGTCACCAAATGGAGTTGTGTGAACTCAGAATGAAGGTGTGTGAAGTCACAGAATGGAGGTTTGTGAAGTCAGAATAGAGGTGGGCAAAGTCATAGAATGAAGGTGTGTGAAGTCACAATGGGGGTGTGTGAAGTCATAGAATGCAGGTGTGTGAAGTCAGAATAGAAGTGTGTGAAGTCATAGAATGGAGGTGTGTGAAGTCACAGAATGGAAGTGTGGGAAGTCACAGAATGGAAGTGTGTGAAGTCATAGAATGGAGGTGTGTGAAGTCACAGAATGGATGGTATGAACTCATAGAATGGAGGTGTGTGAAATCAAAGAATTGAGGTGTTTGAAGTCATATATAGGAGGTTTGTGAAGTCAAAATGGATGTGTGAATTCATAGAATGGAGGTGTGTGAAGTCACAGAATTGAGGTGTTTGAAGTCATATATTGGAGGTGTGTAAAGTCAAAATGGATATGTGAATTCATAGAATGGAGGTGTGTGAAACCCTAGAATGAGAGTGTGTGAGGTCATAGAATGGAGGTGTGTGAAGTCAAAGAATGGAGGTGTGTGAAGTCATAGAATGGAGGTGTGTGAAGTCATAGAATGGAAGTGTGTGAAGTCACAGAATGGAGGTGTGTGAAGTCACAGAATGGAGGTGTGTGAAGTCACAGAATGGAGGTGTGTGAAGTCTTAGAATGGAGGTGTGTGAAGTCATAGAATGTATGTTTGTGAAGTAAGAATGAAGGTGTGTGAAGTCATAGAATGGAGGTGTGTGAAGTCACAGAATGGAGGTGTGTGAAGTCATAGAATGGAGGTGTGTGAAGTCATAGAATGGAAGTGTGTGAAGTCACAGAATGGAGGTGTGTTAAGTCACAGAATGGAGGTGTGTGAAGTCATAGAATGGAGTTGTGTGATGTCATAGAATGTATGTTTGTGAAGTAAGAAAGAAGGTGTGTGAAGTCATAGAATGGAGGTGTGTAAAGTCACAGAATGGAGGTGTGTGAAGTCATAGAATGGAGGTGTGTGAAGTCATAGAATGGAAGTGTGTGAAGTCACAGAATGGAGGTGTGTGAAGTCACAGAATGGAGGTGTGTGAAGTCACAGAATGGAGGTGTGTGAAGTCATAGATTGGAGGTGAGTGAAGTCACAGATTCGAGGTCTGTGAAGTCATAGAAGGGAGGTGTGTGAAGTCGAATGAAGGTGTGTGAAGTCATAGAATGTAGGTGTGTGAACTCATAGAATGGAGGTGTGTGACGTCCCAAGGGAAGTGTGTGAAGTCATAGAATGGAGGTGTGTGAAGTCACACAATGGAAGTGTGTGAAGTCAAAATGGAGGTGTGTGACGTCCTAAAATGGAGGTGTGAGAAGTCATAGAATGGAGGTGTGTGAAAACATAGAATAGAGGTTTGTGAAGTCACAGAATGGAGGTGTGTGAACTCAGAATGGAGGTGTGTGAAGGCACAGAATGGAGGTGTGTGAAGTCATCGTATGAAGGTATGTGAAATCATAGAATGGAAGTGTGTGAAGTCATAGAATGGAGGTGTTCGAAGTCATACAATGAAGTTGTGTGAAGTCATAGAATGGAGGTGTGTGAAGTCACAGAAGAGAGGTGTGTGAAGTCAGAATAGAGGTGTGCAAAGTCATAGAAAGGAGGTGTGTGAATTCAGAATGGAGGTGTGAAGTCATAGAAAGGAGGTGTGGGAAGTCATAGAATGGAGGAGTGTGAAGTCATAGATTGGAGGTGAGTGAAGTCACAGATTCGAGGTCTGTGAAGTCATAGAATGGAGGTGTGTGAAGTCGAATGAAGGTGTTTGAAGTCATAGAATGTAGGTGTGTGAACTCATAGAATGGAGGTGTGTGACGTCCCAATGGAAGTGTGTGAAGTCATAGAATGGAGGTGTGTGAAGTCACAGAATGGAAGTGTGTGAAGTCAAAATGGAGGTGTGTGACGCCCTAAAATGGAGGTGTAAGAAGTCATAGAATGGAGGTGTGTGAACTCAGAATGGAGGTGTGTGAAGGCACAAAATGGAGGTGTGTGAACTCAGAATGGAGGTGTGTGAAGGCACAGAATGGAGGTGTGTGAAGTCATCGTATGAAGGTATGTGAAATCATAGAATGGAAGTGTGTGAAGTCATAGAATGGAGGAGTGTGAAGTCACAGAATGGATGGTATGAACTCATAGAATGGAGGCGTGTGAAGTCATAGAATTGAGGTGTTTGAAGTCATATATAGGAGGTGTGTGAAGTCAAAATGGATGTGTGAATTCATAGAATGGAGGTGTGTGAAGTCACAGAATTGAGGTGTTTGAAGTCATATTTTGGAGGTATATAAAGTCAAAATGGATGTGTGAAGTCATAGAATGGAGGTGTTTGAAGTCACAGAATGGACGGTACGAAGTCATAGAATGGAGGTGTGTGAAGTCACAGAATTGAGGTGTTTGAAGTCATATATTAGAGGTGTGTGAAGTCAAAATGGATGTGTGAAATCATATAATGGAAGTGTGTGAAATCATAGAATGAGGGTGTGTGAGGTCATAGAATGGAGGTGTGTGAAGTCACAGAATGGAGGTGTGTGAAATTATAAAAGGGAGGTTTATGAAGTCATAGAATGGAAGTGTGTGAAGTCACCAATGGAGGTGTGTGAAGTCAGAGAATGGAGGTATGTGAAGTCACAGAATGGAGGTGTGTGAACTCAGAATGGAGGTTTGTGAAGTCACAGAATAGAGGTGTGTGAAGTCAAAGAATGGAAGTGTGTGAAGTCATAGAATGGAGGTGTGTGAAGTCAGAATGGAGATGTGTGAAGTCACCGAATGGAGTTGTGTGAACTCAGAATGGAGGTGTGTGAAGTCACAGAATGGAGGATTGTGAAGTCAGAATAGAGCTGGGCAAAGTCATAGAATGAAGGTGTGTGAAGTCACAATGGAGGTGTGTGAAGTCATAGAATGGAGGTGTGTGAAGTCACAATAGAGGTGTGTGAAGTCATAGAATGGAGGTGTGTGAAGTCACAGAATGGAGGTGTGGGAAGTCACAGAATGGAAGTGTGTGAAGTCATAGAATGGAGGTGTGTGAAGTCACAGAATGGATGGTATGAACTCATAGAATGGAGGTGTGTGAAGTCACAGAATTGAGGTTTTTGAAGTCATATATAGGAGGTGTGTGAAGTCAAAATGGATGTGTGAATTCATAGAATGGAGGTGTGTGAAGTCACAGAATTGAGGTGTTTGAAGTCATATATTGGAGGTGTGTAAAGTCAAAATGGATGTGTGAATTCATAGAATGGTGGTGTGTGAAACCATAGAATGAGGGTGTGTGAGGTCATAGAATGGAGGTGTGTGAAGTCACAGAATGGAGGTGTGTGAAGTCATAGAATGGAGGTGTGTGAAGTCATAGAATGGAAGTGTGTGAAGTCACAGAATGGAGGTGTGTGAAGTCACAGAATGGAGGTGTGTGAAGTCACACAATGGAGGTGTGTGAAGTCATAGAATGGAGGTGTGTGAAGTCATAGAATGTATGTTTGTGAAGTAAGAATGAAGGTGTGTGAAGTCATAGAATGGAGGTGTGTGAAGTCACAGAATGGAGGTGTGTGAAGTCATAGAATGGAGGTGTGTGAAGTCATAGAATGGAAGTGTGTGAAGTCACAGATGGAGGTGTGTGAAGTCACAGAATTGAGGTGTGTGAAGTCACAGAATGGAGGTGTGTGAAGTCATAGAAAGGAGTTGTGTGAAGTCATAGAATGTATGTTTGTGAAGTAAGAATGAAGGTGTGTGAAGTCATAGAATGGAGGTGTGTGAAGTCACAGAATGGAGGTGTGTGAAGTCATAGAATGGAGGTGTGTGAAGTCATAGAACGGAGTTGTGTGACGTCATATAATGGAGGTGTGTGAAGTCACATAATGGAGTTCTGTGAAGTCAGAATGGAGGTGTGTGAAGTCGAATGAAGGTGTGTGAAGTCATAGAATGTAGGTGTGTGAACTAATAGAATGGAGGTGTGTGACGTCACAATGGAAGTGTGGGAAGTCATAGAACGGAGTTGTGTGACGTCATATAATTGAGGTGTGTGAAGTCACATAATGGAGGTGTGTGAATACAGAATGGAGGTGTGAAGTCATAGAAAGGAGGTATGGGAAGTCATAGAATGGAGGAGTTTGAAGTCATAGATTGGAGGTGAGTGAAGTCACAGATTCGAGGTCTGTGAAGTCATAGAATGTAGGTGTGTGAAGTCAAATGAATGTGTGTGAAGTCATAGAATGTAGGTGTGTGAACTCATAGAATGGAGGTGTGTGACGTCCCAAGGGAAGTGTGTGAAGTCATAGAATGGAGGTGTGTGAAGTCACACAATGGAAGTGTGTGAAGTCAAAATGGAGGTGTGTGACGTCCTAAAATGGAGGTGTGAGAAGTCATAGAATGGAGGTGTGTGAAAACATAGAATAGAGGTTTGTGAAGTCACAGAATGGAGGTGTGTGAACTTAGAATGGAGGTGTGTGAATGCACAGAATGGAGGTGTGTGAAGTCATCGTATGAAGGTATGTGAAATCATAGAATGGAAGTTTGTGAAGGCATAGAATGGAGGTGTGCGAATTCATACAATGAAGTTGTGTGAAGTCATAGAATGGAGGTGTGTGAAGTCACAGAAGAGAGGTGTGTGAAGTCAGAATAGAGGTGTGCAAAGTCATAGAATGGAGGTGTGTGAATTCAGAATGGAGGTGTGAAATCATAGAAAGGAGGTGTGGGAAGTCATAGAATGGAGGAGTGTGAAGTCATAGATTGGAGGTGAGTGAAGTCACAGATTCGAGGTCTGTGAAGTCAGAATGGAGGTGTGTGAAGTCGAATGAAGGTGTTTGAAGTCATAGAATGTAGGTGTGTGAACTCATAGAATGGAGGTGTGTGACGTCCCAATGGAAGTGTGTGAAGTCATAGAATGGAGGTGTGTGAAGTCACAGAAAGGAAGTGTGTGAAGTCAAAATGGAGGTGTGTGACGCCCTAAAATGGAGGTGTGAGAAGTCATAGAATGGAGGTGTGTGAACTCAGAATGAAGGTGTGTGAAGGCACAGAATGGAGGGTGTGTGAACTCAGAATGGAGGTGTGTGAAGGCACAGAATGGAGGTGTGTGAAGTCATCGTATGAAGGTATGTGAAATCATAGAATGGAAGTGTGTAAAGTCATAGAATGGAGGAGTGTGAAGTCACAGAATGGATGGTATGAACTCATAGAATGGAGGTATGTGAAGTCACATAATTGAGGTGTTTGAAGTCATATATAGGAGGTGTGTGAAGTCAAAATGGATGTGTGAATTCATAGAATGGAGGTGTGTGAAGTCACAGAATTGAGGTGTTTGAAGTCATATTTTGGAGGTGTGTAAAGTCAAAATGGATGTGTGAAGTCATAGAATGCAGGTGTTTGAAGTCACAGAATGGACGGTACGAAGTCATAGAATGGAGGTGTGTGAAGTCACAGAATTGAGGTGTTTGAAGTCATATATTAGAGTTGTGTGAAGTCAAAATGAATGTGTGAAATCATATAATGGAAGTGTGTGAAATCATAGATTGAGGGTGTGTGAGGTCATAGAATGGAGGTGTGTGAAGTCACAGAATGGAGGTGTGTGAAATTATAAAAGGGAGGTTTATGAAGTCATAGAATGGAAGTGTGTGAAGTCACCAATGGAGGTGTGTAAAGTCACAGAATGGAGGTGTGTGAAGTCACAGAATTTAGGTGTGTGAACTCAGAATGGAGGTTTGTGAAGTCACAGAATAGAGGTGTGTGAAGTCAAAGAATGGAAGTGTGTGAAGTCATAGAATGGAGGTGTGTGAAGTCAGAATGGAGTTGTGTGAAGTCACCGAATGGAGTTGTGTGAACTCAGAATGGAGGTGTGTGAAGTCACAGAATGGAGGTTTGTGAAGTCAGAATAGAGGTGGGCAAAGTCATAGAATGAAGGTGTGTGAAGTCACAATGGAGGTGTGTGAAGTCACAGAATGGAGGTGTGTGAAGTCAGAATAGAGGTGTGTGAAGTCATAGAATGGAGGTGTGTGAAGTCACAGAATGGAGGTGTGGGAAGTCACAGAATGGAAGTGTGTGAAGTCATAGAATGGAGGTGTGTGAAGTCACAGAATGGATGGTATGAACTCATAGAATGGAGGTGCGTGAAGTCACAGAATTGAGGTGTTTAAAGTCATGTATAGGAGGTGTGTGAAGTCAAAATGGATGTGTGAATTCATAGAATGGAGGTGTGTGAAGTCACAGAATTGAGGTGTTTGAAGTCATATATTGGAGGTGTGTAAAGTCAAAATGGATGTGTGAATTCATAGAATGGAGGTGTGTGAAACCATAGAATGAGGGTGTGTGAGGTCATAGAATGGAGGTGTGTGAAGTCACAGAATGGAGTTGTGTGAAGTCATAGAATGGAGGTGTGTGAAGTCATAGAATGGAAGTGTGTGAAGTCACAGAATGGAGGTGTGTGAAGTCACAGAGTGGAGGTGTGTGAAGTCACAGAATGGAGGTGTGTGAAGTCACACAATGGAAGTGTGTGAAGTCAAAATGGAGGTGTGTGACGTCCTAAAATGGAGGTGTGAGAAGTCATAGAATGGAGGTGTGTGAAAACATAGAAGAGAGGTTTGTGAAGTCACAGAATGGAGTTGTGTGTACTCAGAATGGAGGTGTGTGAAGGCACAGAATGGAGGTGTGTGAAGTCATCGTATGAAGGTATGTGAAATCATAGAATGGAAGTGTGAGAAGTCATAGAATGGAGTTGTGCGAAGTCATACAATGAAGTTGTGTGAAGTCATAGAATGGAGGTGTGTGAAGTCACAGAAGAGAGGTGTGTGAAGTCAGAATAGAGGTGTGCAAAGTCATAGAATGGAGGTGTGTGAATTCAGAATGGAGGTGTGAAGTCATAGAAAGGAGGTGTGGGAAGTCATAGAATGGAGGAGTGTGAAGTCATACATTGGAGGTGAGTGAAGTCACAGATTCGAGGTCTGTGAAGTCATAGAATGGAGGTGTGTGAAGTCGAATGAAAGTGTTTGAAGTCATAGAATGTAGGTGTGAGAACTCATACAATGGAGGTGTGTGACGTCCCAATGGAAGTGTGTGAAGTCATAGAATGGAGGTGTTTGAAGTCACAGAATGAAAGTGTGTGAAGTCAAAATGGAGGTGTGTGACGCCCTAAAATGGAGGTGTGAGAAGTCATAGAATGGATGTGTGTGAACTCAGAATGGAGGTGTGTGAAGGCACAGAATGGAGGTGTGTGAACTCAGAATGGAGGTGTGTGAAGGCACAGAATGGAGGTGTGTGAAGTCATCGTATGAAGGTATGTGAAATCATAGAATGGAAGTGTGTGAAGTCATAGAATGGAGGTGTGTGAAGTCACAGAACAGAGGTGTGTGAAGTCAGAATAGAGGTGTGCAAAGTCATAGAATGGAGGTGTGTGAAGTCAAAATGGAGGTGTGTGAAGTCATAGAATGGAGGTGTGTGAAGTCAGAATAGAGGTGTGTGAAGTCATAGAATGGAGGTGTGTGTAGTCACAGAATGGAGGTGTGGGAAGTCACAGAATGGAAGTTTGTGAAGTCATAGAATGGAGGAGTGTGAAGTCACAGAATGGATGGTATGAACTCATAGAATGGAGGTGTGTGAAGTCACAGAATGGAGGTGTGTGAAGTCACAGAATGGAGGTGTGTGAAGTCATAGAATGGAGTTGTGTGAAGTCATAGAATGTATGTTTGTGAAGTAAGAATGAAGGTGTGTGAAGTAATAGAATGGAGGTGTGTGAAGTCACAGAATGGAGGTGTGTGAAGTCATAGAATGGAGGTGTGTGAAGTCATAGAATGGAAGTGTGTGAAGTCACAGAATGGAGGTGTGTGAAGTCACAGAATGGAGGTGTGTGAAGTCACAGAATTGAGGTGTGTGAAGTCATAGAATGGAGTTGTGTGAAGTCATAGAATGTATGTTTGTGAAGTAAGAATGAAGGTGTGTGAAGTCATAGAATGGAGGTGTGTGAAGTCACAGAATGGAGGTGTGTGAAGTCATAGACTGGAGGTGTGTGAAGTCATAGAACGGATTTGTGTGACGTCATATAATCGAGGTTTGTGAAGTCACATAATGGAGGTGTGTGAAGTCAGAATGGAGGTGTGTGAAGTCGAATGAAGGTGTGTGAAGTCATAGAATGTAGGTGTGTGAACTAATAGAATGGAGGTGTGTGATGTCACAATGGAAGTGTGGGAAGTCATAGAACGGAGTTGTGTGACGTCATATAATGGATGTGTGTGAAGTCACATAATGGAGGTGTGTGAATTCAGAATGGAGGTGTGAAGTCATAGAAAGGAGGTGTGGGAAGTCATAGAATGGAGGAGTTTGAGGTCATAGATTGGAGGTGAGTGAAGTCACAGATTCGAGGTCTGTGAAGTCATAGAATGGAGGTGTGTGAAGTCAAATGAAGGTGTGTGAAGTCATAGAATGTAGGTGTGTGAACTCATAGAATGGAGGTGTGTGACGTCCCAAGGGAAGTGTGTGAAGTCATAGAATGGAGGTGTGTGAAGTCACACAATGGAAGTGTGTGAAGTCAAAATGGAGGTGTGTGACGTCCTAAAATGGAGGTGTGAGAAGTCATAGAATGGAGGTGTGTGAAAACATAGAATAGAGGTTTGTGAAGTCACAGAATGGAGGTGTGTGAACGCGGAATGGAGGTGTGTGAAGTCATCGTATGAAGATATGTGAAATCATAGAATGGAAGTGTGTGAAGTCATAGAATGGAGTTGTGCGAAGTCATACAATGAAGTTGTGTGAAGTCATAGAATGGAGGTGTGTGAAATCACAGAAGAGAGGTGTGTGAAGTCAGAATAGTGGTGTGCAAAGTCATAGAATGGAGGTGTGTGAATTCAGAATGGAGGTGTGAAGTCATAGAAAGGAGGTGTGGGAAGTCATAGAATGGAGGAGTGTGAAGTCATAGATTGGAGGTGAGTGAAGTCACAGATTCGAGGTCTGTGAAGTCATAGAATGGAGGTGTGTGAAGTCGAATGAAGGTGTTTGAAGTCATAGAATGTAGGTGTGTGAACTCATACAATAGAGGTGTGTGACGTCCCAATGGAAGTGTGTGAAGTCATAGATTGGAGGTGAGTGAAGTCACAGATTCGAGGTCTGTGAAGTCATAGAATGGAGGTGTGTGAAGTCGAATGAAGGTGTTTGAAGTCATAGAATGTAGGTGTGTGAACTCATAGAATGGAGGTGTGACGTCCCAATGGAAGTGTGTGAAGTCATAGAATGGAGGTGTGTGAAGTCACAGAATGGAAGTGTGTGAAGTCAAAATGGAGGTGTGTGACGCCCTAAAATGGAGGTGTGAGAAGTCATAGAATGGAGGTGTGTGAACTCAGAATGGAGGTGTGTGAAGGCACAGAATGGAGGTGTGTGAACTCAGAATGGAGGTATGTGAAGGCACAGAATGGATGGTATGAACTCATAGAATGGAGGTGTGTGAAGTCACAGAATTGAGGTGTTTGAAGTCATATATAGGAGGTGTGTGAAGTCAAAATGGATGTGTGAATTCATAGAATGGAGGTGTGTGAAGTCACAGAATTGAGGTGTTTGAAGTCATATTTTGGAGGTGTGTAAAGTCAAAATGGATGTGTGAAGTCATAGAATGGAGGTGTTTGAAGTCACAGAATGGACGGTACCAAGTCATAGAATGGAGGTGTGTGAAGTCACAGAATTGAGGTGTTTGAAGTCATATATTAGAGGTGTGTGAAGTCAAAATGGATGTGTGAAATCATATAATGGAAGTGTGTGAAATCATAGAATGAGGGTGTGTGAGGTCATAGAATGGAGGTGTGTGGAGTCACAGAATGGAGGTGTGTGAAATTATAAAAGGGAGGTTTATGAAGTCATAGAATGGAAGTGTGTGAAGTCACCAATGGAGGTTTGTGAAGTCACAGAATAGAGGTGTGTGAAGTCAAAGAATGAAGTGTGTGAAGTCATGTAATGGAGGTGTGTGAAGTCATAGAACGGAGTTGTGTGACGTCATATAATGGAGGTGTGTGAAGTCACATAATGGAGGTGTGTGAATTCAGAATGGAGGTGTGAAGTCATAGAAAGGAGGTATGGGAAGTCATAGAATGGAGGAGTGTGAAGTCATAGATTGGAGGTGAGTGAAGTCACAGATTCGAGGTCTGTGAAGTCATAGAATGGAGGTGTGTGAAGTCGAATGAAGGTGTGTGAAGTCATAGAATGTAGGTGTGTGAACTCATAGAATGGAGGTGTGTGACGTCCCAAGGGAAGTGTGTGAAGTCATAGAATGGAGGTGTGTGAAGTCACACAATGGAAGTGTGTGAAGTCAAAATGGAGGTGTGTGACGTCCTAAAATGGAGGTGTGAGAAGTCATAGAATGGAGGTGTGTGAAAACATAGAATAGAGGTTTGTGAAGTCACAGAATGGAGGTGTGTGAACTCAGAATGAAGGTGTGTGAAGCCACAGAATGGAGGTGTGTGAAGTCATCGTATGAAGGTATGTGAAATCATAGAATGGAAGTGTGTGAAGTCATAGAATGGAGGTGTGCAAAGTCATACAATGAAGTTGTGTGAAGTCATAGAATGGAGGTGTGTGAAGTCACAGAAGAGAGGTGTGTGAAGTCAGAATAGAGGTGTGCAAAGTCATAGAATGGAGGTGTGTGAAGTCAGAATGGAGGTGTGAAGTCATAGAAAGGAGGTGTGGGAAGTCATATAATGTAGGTGTGTGAAGTCATAGAATGGAGGTGTGTGACGTCCCAAGGGAAGTGTGTGAAGTCATAGAATGGAGGTGTGTGAAGTCACACAATGGAAGTGTGTGAAGTCAAAATGGAGGTGTGTGACGTCCTAAAATGGAGGTGTGAGAAGTCATAGATGGAGGTGTGTGAAAACATAGAATAGAGGTTTGTGAAGTCACAGAATGGAGGTGTGTGAACGCAGAATGGAGGTGTGTGAAGTCATCGTATGAAGATATGTGAAATCATAGAATGGAAGTGTGTGAAGTCATAGAATGGAGTTGTGCGAAGTCATACAATGAAGTTGTGTGAAGTCATAGAATGGAGGTGTGTGAAGTCACAGAAGAGAGGTGTGTGAAGTCAGAATAGTGGTGTGCAAAGTCATAGAATGGAGGTGTGTGAATTCAGAATGGAGGTGTGAAGTCATAGAAAGGAGGTGTGGGAAGTCATAGAATGGAGGAGTGTGAAGTCATAGATTGGAGGTGAGTGAAGTCACAGATTCGAGGTCTGTGAAGTCATAGAATGGAGGTGTGTGAAGTCGAATGAAGGTGTTTGAAGTCATAGAATGTAGGTGTGTGAACTCATACAATGGAGGTGTGTGACGTCCCAATGGAAGTGTGTGAAGTCATAGATTGGAGGTGAGTGAAGTCACAGATTCGAGGTCTGTGAAGTCATAGAATGGAGGTGTGTGAAGTCGAATGAAGGTGTTTGAAGTCATAGAATGTAGGTGTGTGAACTCATAGAATGGAGGTGTGACGTCCCAATGGAAGTGTGTGAAGTCTTAGAATGGAGGTGTGTGAAGTCACAGAATGGAAGTGTGTGAAGTCAAAATGGAGGTGTGTGACGCCCTAAAATGGAGGTGTGAGAAGTCATAGAATGGAGGTGTGTGAACTCAGAATGGAGGTGTGTGAAGGCACAGAATGGAGGTGTGTAAACTCAGAATGGAGGTGTGTGAAGGCACAGAATGGATGGTATGAACTCATAGAATGGAGGTGTGTGAAGTCACAGAATTGAGGTGTTTGAAGTCATATATAGGAGGTGTGTGAAGTCAAAATGGATGTGTGAATTCATAGAATGGAGGTGTGTGAAGTCACAGAATTGAGGTGTTTGAAGTCATATTTTGGAGGTGTGTAAAGACAAAATGGATGTGTGAAGTCATAGAATGGTGGTGTTTGAAGTCACAGAATGGACGGTACGAAGTCATAGAATGGAGGTGTGTGAAGTCACAGAATTGAGGTGTTTGAAGTCATATATTAGAGGTGTGTGAAGTCAAAATGGATGTGTGAAATCATATAATGGAAGTGTGTGAAATCATAGAATGAGGGTGTGTGAGGTCATAGAATGGAGGTGTGTGGAGTCACAGAATGGAGGTGTGTGAAATTATAAAAGGGAGGTTTATGAAGTCATAGAATGGAAGTGTGTGAAGTCACCAATGGAGGTTTGTGAAGTCACAGAATAGAGGTGTGTGAAGTCAAAGAATGGAAGTGTGTGAAGTCATGTAATGGAGGTGTGTGAAGTCATAGAACGGAGTTGTGTGACGTCATATAATGGAGGTGTGTGAAGTCACATAATGGAGGTGTGTGAATTCAGAATGGAGGTGTGAAGTCATAGAAAGGAGGTGTGGGAAGTCATAGAATGGAGGAGTGTGAAGTCATAGATTGGAGGTGAGTGAAGTCACAGATTCGAGGTCTGTGAAGTCATAGAATGGAGGTGTGTGAAGTCGAATGAAGGTGTGTGAAGTCATAGAATGTAGGTGCGTGAACTCATAGAATGGAGGTGTGTGACGTCCCAAGGGAAGTGTGTGAAGTCATAGAATGGAGGTGTGTGAAGTCACACAATGGAAGTGTGTGAAGTCAAAATGGAGGTGTGTGACGTCCTAAAATGGAGGTGTGAGAAGTCATAGAATGGAGGTGTGTGAAAACATAGAATAGAGGTTTGTGAAGTCACAGAATGGAGGTGTGTGAACTCAGAATGAAGGTGTGTGAAGCCACAGAATGGAGGTGTGTGAAGTCATCGTATGAAGGTATGTGAAATCATAGAATGGAAGTGTGTGAAGTCATAGAATGGAGGTGTGCAAAGTCATACAATGAAGTTGTGTGAAGTCATAGAATGGAGGTGTGTGAAGTCACAGAAGAGAGGTGTGTGAAGTCAGAATAGAGGTGTGCAAAGTCATAGAATGGAGGTGTGTGAAGTCAGAATGGAGGTGTGAAGTCATAGAAAGGAGGTGTGGGAAGTCATAGAATGGAGGAGTGTGAAGTCATAGATTGGAGGTGAGTGAAGTCACAGATTCGAGGTCTGTGAAGTCATAGAATGGAGGTGTGTGAAGTCGAATGAAGGTGTTTGAAGTCATAGAATGTAGGTGTGTGAACTCATAGAATGGAGGTGTGTGACGTCCCAATGGAAGTGTGTGAAGTCATAGAATGGAGGTGTGTGAAGTCACAGAATGGAAGTGTGTGAAGTCAAAATGGAGGTGTGTGACGCCCTAAAAAGGAGGTGTGAGAAGTCATAGAATGGAGGTGTATGAACTCAGAATGGAGGTGTGTGAAGGCACAGAATGGAGGTGTGTGAACTCAGAATGGAGGTGTGTGAAGGCACAGAATGGAGGTGTGTGAAGTCATCGTATGAAGGTATGTGAAATCATAGAATGGAAGTGTGTGAAGTCATAGAATGGAGGAGTGTGAAGTCACAGAATGGATGGTATGAACTCATAGAATGGAGGTGTGTGAAGTCACAGAATTGAGGTGTTTGAAGTCATATATAGGAGGTGTGTGAAGTCAAAATGGATGTGTGAATTCATAGAATGGAGGTGTGTGAAGTCACAGAATTGAGGTGTTTGAAGTCATATTTTGGAGGTGTGTAAAGTCAAAATGGTTGTGTGAAGTCATAGAATGGAGGTGTGTGAAGTCACAGAATTGAGGTGTGTGAAGTCACACAATGGAGGTGTGTGAAGTCATAGAATGGAGGTCTGTGAAGTCACAGAATGGAGGTGTGTAAAGTCATAGAAAGGATGTTTGTTAAGTAAGAATGAAGGTGTGTTAAGTCATAGAATGGAGGTGTGTGAAGGCACAGAATGGAGGTGTGTGAAGTCAGAGAATGGAGCTGTGTGAAGTCAGAATGGAGGTGTGTGAAGTCACAGAATGGAGGTGTGTGATCTCAGAATGGAGCTGTGTGAAGTCACAGAATGGAGTTGTGTTAAGTCACAGAGTGGAGGTGTGTGAACACAGAATGGAGGTGTGTGAAGTCACAGAATCTAGGTGTGTGAAGTCATAGAATGGAGGTGTGTGAAGTCATAGAATGAAGGTGTGTGAAGTCATAATTGAGGCGTGTGAAGTCACAGAATTGAGGTGTGTGAAGTCACAGAACGGAGGTGTGTGAAGTCATAGAATGGAAGTGTGTGAAGTCAGAACGGAGGTGTGTGAACTCAGATTGGAGGTGTGGGAAGTCACAATGGAGGTGTGTGAAGTTATAGAATGGAGGTGTGTGAAGTCACAGAATTGAGGTGTTTGAAGTCATATTTTGGAGGTGTGTAAAGTCAAAATGGATGTGTGAAGTCATAGAATGGAGGTGTTTGAAGTCACAGAATGGACGGTACGAAGTCATAGAATGGAGGTGTCTGAAGTCACAGAATTGAGGTGTTTGAAGTCATATATTAGAGGTGTGTGAAGTCAAAATGGATGTGTGAAAACATATAATGGAAGTGTGTGAAATCATAGAATGAGGGTGTGTGAGGTCATAGAATGGAGGTGTGTGGAGTCACAGAATGGAGGTGTGTGAAATTATAAAAGGGAGGTTTATGAAGTCATAGAATGGAAGTGTGTGAAGTCACCAATGGAGGTTTGTGAAGTCACAGAATAGAGGTGTGTGAAGTCAAAGAATGGAAGTGTGTGAAGTCATGTAATGGAGGTGTGTGAAGTCATAGAACGGAGTTGTGTGACGTCATATAATGGAGGTGTGTGAAGTCACATAATGGAGGTGTGTGAATTCAGAATGGAGGTGTGAAGTCATAGAAAGGAGGTATGGGAAGTCATAGAATGGAGGAGTGTGAAGTCATAGATTGGAGGTGAGTGAAGTCACAGATTCGAGGTCTGTGAAGTCATAGAATGGAGGTGTGTGAAGTCGAATGAAGGTGTGTGAAGTCATAGAATGTAGGTGTGTGAACTCATAGAATGGAGGTGTGTGACGTCCCAAGGGAAGTGTGTGAAGTCATAGAATGGAGGTGTGTGAAGTCACACAATGGAAGTGTGTGAAGTCAAAATGGAGGTGTGTGACGTCCTAAAATGGAGGTGTGAGAAGTCATAGAATGGAGGTGTGTGAAAACATAGAATAGAGGTTTGTGAAGTCACAGAATGGAGGTGTGTGAACTCAGAATGAAGGTGTGTGAAGCCACAGAATGGAGGTGTGTGAAGTCATCGTATGAAGGTATGTGAAATCATAGAATGGAAGTGTGTGAAGTCATAGAATGGAGGTGTGCAAAGTCATACAATGAAGTTGTGTGAAGTCATAGAATGGAGGTGTGTGAAGTCACAGAAGAGAGGTGTGTGAAGTCAGAATAGAGGTGTGCAAAGTCATAGAATGGAGGTGTGTGAAGTCAGAATGGAGGTGTGAAGTCATAGAAAGGAGGTGTGGGAAGTCATAGAATGGAGGAGTGTGAAGTCATAGATTGGAGGTGAGTGAAGTCACAGATTCGAGGTCTGTGAAGTCATAGAATGGAGGTGTGTGAAGTCGAATGAAGGTGTTTGAAGTCATAGAATGTAGGTGTGTGAACTCATAGAATGGAGGTGTGTGACGTCCCAATGGAAGTGTGTGAAGTCATAGAATGGAGGTGTGTGAAGTCACAGAATGGAAGTGTGTGAAGTCAAAATGGAGGTGTGTGACGCCCTAAAAAGGAAGTGTGAGAAGTCATAGAATGGAGGTGTATGAACTCAGAATGGAGGTGTGTGAAGGCACAGAATGGAGGTGTGTGAACTCAGAATGGAGGTGTGTGAAGGCACAGAATGGAGGTGTGTGAAGTCATCGTATGAAGGTATGTGAAATCATAGAATGGAAGTGTGTGAAGTCATAGAATGGAGGAGTGTGAAGTCACAGAATGGATTGTATGAACTCATAGAATGGAGGTGTGTGAAGTCACAGAATTGAGGTGTTTGAAGTCATATATAGGAGGTGTGTGAAGTCAAAATGGATGTGTGAATTCATAGAATGGAGGTGTGTGAAGTCACAGAATTGAGGTGTTTGAAGTCATATTTTGGAGGTATGTAAAGTCAAAATGGTTGTGTGAAGTCATAGAATGGAGGTGTGTGAAGTCACAGAATTGAGGTGTGTGAAGTCACACAATGGAGGTGTGTGAAGTCATAGAATGGAGGTCTGTGAAGTCAAAGAATGGAGGTGTGTAAAGTCATAGAAAGGATGTTTGTTAAGTAAGAATGAAGGTGTGTTAAGTCATAGAATGGAGGTGTGTGAAGGCACAGAATGGAGGTGTGTGAAGTCATAGAATGGAGCTGTGTGAAGTCAGAATGGAGGTGTGTGAAGTCACAGAATGGAGGTGTGTGATCTCAGAATGGAGCTGTGTGAAGTCACAGAATGGAGTTGTGTTAAGTCACAGAGTGGAGGTGTGTGAACACAGAATGGAGGTGTGTGAAGTCACAGAATCTAGGTGTGTGAAGTCATAGAATGGAGGTGTGTGAAGTCATAGAATGAAGGTGTGTGAAGTCATAATTGAGGCGTGTGAAGTCACAGAATTGAGGTGTGTGAAGTCACAGAACGGAGGTGTGTGAAGTCATAGAATGGAAGTGTGTGAAGTCAGAATGGAGGTGTGTGAACTCAGATTGGAGGTGTGGGAAGTCACAATGGAGGTGTGTGAAGTTATAGAATGGAGGTGTGTGAAGTCACAGAATGGAGGGGTGTGAAGTCAAAGACTGGAGGTGTGTGAACTCATAGAATGGAGGTGTGTGAACTCATAGAATGGAGGTGTGTGAAGTCACAGAATAAAGGTGCGTTAAGTCACAGAATGGAGGTTTGTGAACACAGAATGTAGGTGTGTGAAGTCACAGAATGGAGGTGTGGGATTTCATAGAATGGAGTTGTGTGAAGTCACAGAATGGAGTTGTGTGAATAAATAGAATGGAGGTGTGAGAAATCATAAAATGGAGGTATGTGAAGTCACAGAATGGAGGTGTGTGAAGTCACAGAATGGAGGTGTGTGAAGTCACAGAATGGATGTGTGTGAACTCACAATGGAGGTGTGTGAAGTCAAAGAATGGAGGTGTGTGAAGTCATAGAATGGAATTGTGTGAAGTCATAGAATGTATGTTTGTGAAGTAAGAATGAAGGTGTGTGAAGTCACAGAATTGAGGTGTGTGAAGTCATAGAATGGAGTTGTGTGAAGTCATAGAATGTATGTTTGTGAAGTAAGAATGAAGGTGTGTGAAGTCATAGAATGGAGGTGTGTGAAGTCACAGAATGGAGGTGTGTGAAGTCATAGAATGGAGGTGTGTGAAGTCATAGAACGGATTTGTGTGACGTCATATAATCGAGGTTTGTGAAGTCACATAATGGAGGTGTGTGAAGTCAGAATGGAGGTGTGTGAAGTCGAATGAAGGTGTGTGAAGTCATAGAATGTAGGTGTGTGAACTAATAGAATGGAGGTGTGTGATGTCACAATGGAAGTGTGGGAAGTCATAGAACGGAGTTGTGTGACGTCATATAATGGATGTGTGTGAAGTCACATAATGGAGGTGTGTGAATTCAGAATGGAGGTGTGAAGTCATAGAAAGGAGGTGTGGGAAGTCATAGAATGGAGGAGTTTGAGGTCATAGATTGGAGGTGAGTGAAGTCACAGATTCGAGGTCTGTGAAGTCATAGAATGGAGGTGTGTGAAGTCAAATGAATGTGTGTGAAGTCATAGAATGTAGGTGTGTGAACTCATAGAATGGAGGTGTGTGACGTCCCAAGGGAAGTGTGTGAAGTCATAGAATGGAGGTGTGTGAAGTCACACAATGGAAGTGTGTGAAGTCAAAATGGAGGTGTGTGACGTCCTAAAATGGAGGTGTGAGAAGTCATAGAATGGAGGTGTGTGAAAACATAGAATAGAGGTTTGTGAAGTCACAGAATGGAGGTGTGTGAACGCAGAATGGAGGTGTGTGAAGTCATCGTATGAAGATATGTGAAATCATAGAATGGAAGTGTGTGAAGTCATAGAATGGAGGTGTGCGAAGTCATACAATGAAGTTGTGTGAAGTCATAGAATGGAGGTGTGTGAAATCACAGAAGAGAGGTGTGTGAAGTCAGAATAGTGGTGTGCAAAGTCATAGAATGGAGGTGTGTGAAGTCAGAATGGAGGTGTGAAGTCATAGAAAGGAGGTGTGGGAAGTCATAGAATGGAGGAGTGTGAAGTCATAGATTGGAGGTGAGTGAAGTCACAGATTCGAGGTCTGTGAAGTCATAGAATGGAGGTGTGTGAAGTCGAATGAAGGTGTTTGAAGTCATAGAATGTAGGTGTGTGAACTCATAGAATGGAGGTGTGTGACGTCCCAATGGAAGTGTGTGAAGTCATAGAATGGAGGTGTGTGAAGTCACAGAATGGAAGTGTGTGAAGTCAAAATGGAGGTGTGTGACGCCCTAAAAAGGAGGTGTGAGAAGTCATAGAATGGAGGTGTATGAACTCCGAATGGAGGTGTGTGAAGGCACAGAATGGAGGTGTGTGAACTCAGAATGGAGGTGTGTGAAGGCACAGAATGGAGGTGTGTGAAGTCATCGTATGAAGGTATGTGAAATCATAGAATGGAAGTGTGTGAAGTCATAGAATGGAGGAGTGTGAAGTCACAGAATGGATGGTATGAACTCATAGAATGGAGGTGTGTGAAGTCACAGAATTGAGGTGTTTGAAGTCATATATAGGAGGTGTGTGAAGTCAAAATGGATGTGTGAATTCATAGAATGGAGGTGTGTGAAGTCACAGAATTGAGGTGTTTGAAGTCATATTTTGGAGGTGTGTAAAGTCAAAATGGTTGTGTGAAGTCATAGAATGGAGGTGTGTGAAGTCACAGAATTGAGGTGTGTGAAGTCACACAATGGAGGTGTGTGAAGTCATAGAATGGAGGTCTGTGAAGTCACAGAATGGAGGTGTGTAAAGTCATAGAAAGGATGTTTGTTAAGTAAGAATGAAGGTGTGTTAAGTCATAGAATGGAGGTGTGTGAAGGCACAGAATGGAGGTGTGTGAAGTCAGAGAATGGAGCTGTGTGAAGTCAGAATGGAGGTGTGTGAAGTCACAGAATGGAGGTGTGTGATCTCAGAATGGAGCTGTGTGAAGTCACAGAATGGAGTTGTGTTAAGTCACAGAGTGGAGGTGTGTGAACACAGAATGGAGGTGTGTGAAGTCACAGAATCTAGGTGTGTGAAGTCATAGAATGGAGGTGTGTGAAGTCATAGAATGAAGGTGTGTGAAGTCATAATTGAGGCGTGTGAAGTCACAGAATTGAGGTGTGTGAAGTCACAGAACGGAGGTGTGTGAAGTCATAGAATGGAAGTGTGTGAAGTCAGAACGGAGGTGTGTGAACTCAGATTGGAGGTGTGGGAAGTCACAATGGAGGTGTGTGAAGTTATAGAATGGAGGTGTGTGAAGTCACAGAATTGAGGTGTTTGAAGTCATATTTTGGAGGTGTGTAAAGTCAAAATGGATGTGTGAAGTCATAGAATGGAGGTGTTTGAAGTCACAGAATGGACGGTACGAAGTCATAGAATGGAGGTGTGTGAAGTCACAGAATTGAGGTGTTTGAAGTCATATATTAGAGGTGTGTGAAGTCAAAATGGATGTGTGAAATCATATAATGGAAGTGTGTGAAATCATAGAATGAGGGTGTGTGAGGTCATAGAATGGAGGTGTGTGGAGTCACAGAATGGAGGTGTGTGAAATTATAAAAGGGAGGTTTATGAAGTCATAGAATGGAAGTGTGTGAAGTCACCAATGGAGGTTTGTGAAGTCACAGAATAGAGGTGTGTGAAGTCAAAGAATGGAAGTGTGTGAAGTCATGTAATGGAGGTGTGTGAAGTCATAGAACGGAGTTGTGTGACGTCATATAATGGAGGTGTGTGAAGTCACATAATGGAGGTGTGTGAATTCAGAATGGAGGTGTGAAGTCATAGAAAGGAGGTATGGGAAGTCATAGAATGGAGGAGTGTGAAGTCATAGATTGGAGGTGAGTGAAGTCACAGATTCGAGGTCTGTGAAGTCATAGAATGGAGGTGTGTGAAGTCGAATGAAGGTGTGTGAAGTCATAGAATGTAGGTGTGTGAACTCATAGAATGGAGGTGTGTGACGTCCCAAGGGAAGTGTGTGAAGTCATAGAATGGAGGTGTGTGAAGTCACACAATGGAAGTGTGTGAAGTCAAAATGGAGGTGTGTGACGTCCTAAAATGGAGGTGTGAGAAGTCATAGAATGGAGGTGTGTGAAAACATAGAATAGAGGTTTGTGAAGTCACAGAATGGAGGTGTGTGAACTCAGAATGAAGGTGTGTGAAGCCACAGAATGGAGGTGTGTGAAGTCATCGTATGAAGGTATGTGAAATCATAGAATGGAAGTGTGTGAAGTCATAGAATGGAGGTGTGCAAAGTCATACAATGAAGTTGTGTGAAGTCATAGAATGGAGGTGTGTGAAGTCACAGAAGAGAGGTGTGTGAAGTCAGAATAGAGGTGTGCAAAGTCATAGAATGGAGGTGTGTGAAGTCAGAATGGAGGTGTGAAGTCATAGAAAGGAGGTGTGGGAAGTCATAGAATGGAGGAGTGGGAAGTCATAGATTGGAGGTGAGTGAAGTCAGAGTTTCGAGGTCTGTGAAGTCATAGAATGGAGGTGTGTGAAGTCGAATGAAGGTGTTTGAAGTCATAGAATGTAGGTGTGTGAACTCATAGAATGGAGGTGTGTGACGTCCCAATGGAAGTGTGTGAAGTCATAGAATGGAGGTGTGTGAAGTCACAGAATGGAAGTGTGTGAAGTCAAAATGGAGGTGTGTGACGCCCTAAAAAGGAAGTGTGAGAAGTCATAGAATGGAGGTGTATGAACTCAGAATGGAGGTGTGTGAAGGCACAGAATGGAGGTGTGTGAACTCAGAATGGAGGTGTGTGAAGGCACAGAATGGAGGTGTGTGAAGTCATCGTATGAAGGTATGTGAAATCATAGAATGGAAGTGTGTGAAGTCATAGAATGGAGGAGTGTGAAGTCACAGAATGGATTGTATGAACTCATAGAATGGAGGTGTGTGAAGTCACAGAATTGAGGTGTTTGAAGTCATATATAGGAGGTGTGTGAAGTCAAAATGGATGTGTGAATTCATAGAATGGAGGTGTGTGAAGTCACAGAATTGAGGTGTTTGAAGTCATATTTTGGAGGTATGTAAAGTCAAAATGGTTGTGTGAAGTCATAGAATGGAGGTGTGTGAAGTCACAGAATTGAGGTGTGTGAAGTCACACAATGGAGGTGTGTGAAGTCATAGAATGGAGGTCTGTGAAGTCAAAGAATGGAGGTGTGTAAAGTCATAGAAAGGATGTTTGTTAAGTAAGAATGAAGGTGTGTTAAGTCATAGAATGGAGGTGTGTGAAGGCACAGAATGGAGGTGTGTGAAGTCATAGAATGGAGCTGTGTGAAGTCAGAATGGAGGTGTGTGAAGTCACAGAATGGAGGTGTGTGATCTCAGAATGGAGCTGTGTGAAGTCACAGAATGGAGTTGTGTTAAATCACAGAGTGGAGGTGTGTGAACACAGAATGGAGGTGTGTGAAGTCACAGAATCTAGGTGTGTGAAGTCATAGAATGGAGGTGTGTGAAGTCATAGAATGAAGGTGTGTGAAGTCATAATTGAGGCGTGTGAAGTCACAGAATTGAGGTGTGTGAAGTCACAGAACGGAGGTGTGTGAAGTCATAGAATGGAAGTGTGTGAAGTCAGAATGGAGGTGTGTGAACTCAGATTGGAGGTGTGGGAAGTCACAATGGAGGTGTGTGAAGTTATAGAATGGAGGTGTGTGAAGTCACAGAATGGAGGGGTGTGAAGTCAAAGACTGGAGGTGTGTGAACTCATAGAATGGAGGTGTGTGAACTCATAGAATGGAGGTGTGTGAAGTCACAGAATGAAGGTGCGTTAAGTCACAGAATGGAGGTTTGTGAACACAGAATGTAGGTGTGTGAAGTCACAGAATGGAGGTGTGGGATTTCATAGAATGGAGTTGTGTGAAGTCACAGAATGGAGTTGTGTGAATAAATAGAATGGAGGTGTGAGAAATCATAAAATGGAGGTATGTGAAGTCACAGAATGGAGGTGTGTGAAGTCACAGAATGGAGGTGTGTGAAGTCACAGAATGGATGTGTGTGAACTCACAATGGAGGTGTGTGAAGTCAAAGAATGGAGGTGTGTGAAGTCATAGAATGGAATTGTGTGAAGTCATAGAATGTATGTTTGTGAAGTAAGAATGAAGGTGTGTGAAGTCACAGAATTGAGGTGTGTGAAGTCATAGAATGGAGTTGTGTGAAGTCATAGAATGTATGTTTGTGAAGTAAGAATGAAGGTGTGTGAAGTCATAGAATGGAGGTGTGTGAAGTCACAGAATGGAGGTGTGTGAAGTCATAGAATGGAGGTGTGTGAAGTCATAGAACGGATTTGTGTGACGTCATATAATCGAGGTTTGTGAAGTCACATAATGGAGGTGTGTGAAGTCAGAATGGAGGTGTGTGAAGTCGAATGAAGGTGTGTGAAGTCATAGAATGTAGGTGTGTGAACTAATAGAATGGAGGTGTGTGATGTCACAATGGAAGTGTGGGAAGTCATAGAACGGAGTTGTGTGACGTCATATAATGGATGTGTGTGAAGTCACATAATGGAGGTGTGTGAATTCAGAATGGAGGTGTGAAGTCATAGAAAGGAGGTGTGGGAAGTCATAGAATGGAGGAGTTTTAGGTCATAGATTGGAGGTGAGTGAAGTCACAGATTCGAGGTCTGTGAAGTCATAGAATGGAGGTGTGTGAAGTCAAATGAATGTGTGTGAAGTCATAGAATGTAGGTGTGTGAACTCATAGAATGGAGGTGTGTGACGTCCCAAGGGAAGTGTGTGAAGTCATAGAATGGAGGTGTGTGAAGTCACACAATGGAAGTGTGTGAAGTCAAAATGGAGGTGTGTGACTTCCTAAAATGGAGGTGTGAGAAGTCATAGAATGGAGGTGTGTGAAAACATAGAATAGAGGTTTGTGAAGTCACAGAATGGAGGTGTGTGAACGCAGAATGGAGGTGTGTGAAGTCATCGTATGAAGATATGTGAAATCATAGAATGGAAGTGTGTGAAGTCATAGAATGGAGGTGTGCGAAGTCATACAATGAAGTTGTGTGAAGTCATAGAATGGAGGTGTGTGAAATCACAGAAGAGAGGTGTGTGAAGTCAGAATAGTGGTGTGCAAAGACATAGAATGGAGGTGTGTGAATTCAGAATGGAGGTGTGAAGTCATAGAAAGGAGGTGTGGGAAGTCATAGAATGGAGGAGTGTGAAGTCATAGATTGGAGGTGAGTGAAGTCACAGATTCGAGGTCTGTGAAGTCATAGAATGGAGGTGTGTGAAGTCGAATGAAGGTGTTTGAAGTCATAGAATGTAGGTGTGTGAACTCATACAATAGAGGTGTGTGACGTCCCAATGGAAGTGTGTGAAGTCATAGATTGGAGGTGAGTGAAGTCACAGATTCGAGGTCTGTGAAGTCATAGAATGGAGGTGTGTGAAGTCGAATGAAGGTGTTTGAAGTCATAGAATGTAGGTGTGTGAACTCATAGAATGGAGGTGTGACGTCCCAATGGAAGTGTGTGAAGTCATAGAATGGAGGTGTGTGAAGTCACAGAATGGAAGTGTGTGAAGTCAAAATGGAGGTGTGTGACGTCCTAAAATGGAGGTGTGAGAAGTCATAGAATGGAGGTGTGTGAACTCAGAATGGAGGTGTGTGAAGGCACAGAATGGAGGTGTGTGAACTCAGAATGGAGGTGTGTGAAGGCACAGAATGGATGGTATGAACTCATAGAATGGAGGTGTGTGAAGTCACAGAATTGAGGTGTTTGAAGTCATATATAGGAGGTGTGTGAAGTCAAAATGGATGTGTGAATTCATAGAATGGACGTGTGTGAAGTCACAGAATTGAGGTGTTTGAAGTCATATTTTGGAGGTGTGTAAAGTCAAAATGGATGTGTGAAGTCATAGAATGGAGGTGTTTGAAGTCACAGAATGGACGGTACGAAGTCATAGAATGGAGGTGTGTGAAGTCACAGAATTGAGGTGTTTGAAGTCATATATTAGAGGTGTGTGACGTCAAAATGGATGTGTGAAATCATATAATGGAAGTGTGTGAAATCATAGAATGAGGGTGTGTGAGGTCATAGAATGGAGGTGTGTGGAGTCACAGAATGGAGGTGTGTGAAATTATAAAAGGGAGGTTTATGAAGTCATAGAATGGAAGTGTGTGAAGTCACCAATGGAGGTTTGTGAAGTCACAGAATAGAGGTGTGTGAAGTCAAAGAATGGAAGTGTGTGAAGTCATGTAATGGAGGTGTGTGAAGTCATAGAACGGAGTTGTGTGACGTCATATAATGGAGGTGTGTGAAGTCACATAATGGAGGTGTGTGAATTCAGAATGGAGGTGTGAAGTCATAGAAAGGAGGTATGGGAAGTCATAGAATGGAGGAGTGTGAAGTCATAGATTGGAGGTGAGTGAAGTCACAGATTCGAGGTCTGTGAAGTCATAGAATGGAGGTGTGTGAAGTCCAATGAAGGTGTGTGAAGTCATAGAATGTAGGTGTGTGAACTCATACAATGGAGGTGTGTGACGTCCCAAGGGAAGTGTGTGAAGTCATAGAATGGAGGTGTGTGAAGTCACACAATGGAAGTGTGTGAAGTCAAAATGGAGGTGTGTGACGTCCTAAAATGGAGGTGTGAGAAGTCATAGAATGGAGGTGTGTGAAAACATAGAATAGAGGTTTGTGTAGTCACAGAATGGAGGTGTGTGAACTCAGAATGAAGGTGTGTGAAGCCACAGAATGGAGGTGTGTGAAGTCATCGTATGAAGGTATGTGAAATCATAGAATGGAAGTGTGTGAAGTCATAGAATGGAGGTGTGCAAAGTCATACAATGAAGTTGTGTGAAGTCATAGAATGGAGGTGTGTGAAGTCACAGAAGAGAGGTGTGTGAAGTCAGAATAGAGGTGTGCAAAGTCATAGAATGGAGGTGTGTGAAGTCAGAATGGAGGTGTGAAGTCATAGAAAGGAGGTGTGGGAAGTCATATAATGTAGGTGTGTGAAGTCATAGAATGGAGGTGTGTGACGTCCCAAGGGAAGTGTGTGAAGTCATAGAATGGAGGTGTGTGAAGTCACACAATGGAAGTGTGTGAAGTCAAAATGGAGGTGTGTGACGTCCTAAAATGGAGGTGTGAGAAGTCATAGATGGAGGTGTGTGAAAACATAGAATAGAGGTTTGTGAAGTCACAGAATGGAGGTGTGTGAACGCAGAATGGAGGTTTGTGAAGTCATCGTATGAAGATATGTGAAATCATAGAATGGAAGTGTGTGAAGTCATAGAATGGAGTTGTGCGAAGTCATACAATGAAGTTGTGTGAAGTCATAGAATGGAGGTGTGTGAAGTCACAGAAGAGAGGTGTGTGAAGTCAGAATAGTGGTGTGCAAAGTCATAGAATGGAGGTGTGTGAATTCAGAATGGAGGTGTGAAGTCATAGAAAGGAGGTGTGGGAAGTCATAGAATGGAGGAGTGTGAAGTCATAGATTGGAGGTGAGTGAAGTCACAGATTCGAGGTCTGTGAAGTCATAGAATGGAGGTGTGTGAAGTCGAATGAAGGTGTTTGAAGTCATAGAATGTAGGTGTGTGAACTCATACAATGGAGGTGTGTGACGTCCCAATGGAAGTGTGTGAAGTCATAGATTGGAGGTGAGTGAAGTCACAGATTCGAGGTCTGTGAAGTCATAGAATGGAGGTGTGTGAAGTCGAATGAAGGTGTTTGAAGTCATAGAATGTAGGTGTGTGAACTCATAGAATGGAGGTGTGACGTCCCAATGGAAGTGTGTGAAGTCTTAGAATGGAGGTGTGTGAAGTCACAGAATGGAAGTGTGTGAAGTCAAAATGGAGGTGTGTGACGCCCTAAAATGGAGGTGTGAGAAGTCATAGAATGGAGGTGTGTGAACTCAGAATGGAGGTGTGTGAAGGCACAGAATGGAGGTGTGTAAACTCAGAATGGAGGTGTGTGAAGGCACAGAATGGATGGTATGAACTCATAGAATGGAGGTGTGTGAAGTCACAGAATTGAGGTGTTTGAAGTCATATATAGGAGGTGTGTGAAGTCAAAATGGATGTGTGAATCATAGAATGGAGGTGTGTGAAGTCACAGAATTGAGGTGTTTGAAGTCATATTTTGGAGGTGTGTAAAGACAAAATGGATGTGTGAAGTCATAGAATGGAGGTGTTTGAAGTCACAGAATGGACGGTACGAAGTCATAGAATGGAGGTGTGTGAAGTCACAGAATTGAGGTGTTTGAAGTCATATATTAGAGGTGTGTGAAGTCAAAATGGATGTGTGAAATCATATAATGGAAGTGTGTGAAATCATAGAATGAGGGTGTGTGAGGTCATAGAATGGAGGTGTGTGGAGTCACAGAATGGAGGTGTGTGAAATTATAAAAGGGAGGTTTATGAAGTCATAGAATGGAAGTGTGTGAAGTCACCAATGGAGGTTTGTGAAGTCACAGAATAGAGGTGTGTGAAGTCAAAGAATGGAAGTGTGTGAAGTCATGTAATGGAGGTGTGTGAAGTCATAGAACGGAGTTGTGTGACGTCATATAATGGAGGTGTGTGAAGTCACATAATGGAGGTGTGTGAATTCAGAATGGAGGTGTGAAGTCATAGAAAGGAGGTATGGGAAGTCATAGAATGGAGGAGTGTGAAGTCATAGATTGGAGGTGAGTGAAGTCACAGATTCGAGGTCTGTGAAGTCATAGAATGGAGGTGTGTGAAGTCGAATGAAGGTGTGTGAAGTCATAGAATGTAGGTGTGTGAACTCATAGAATGGAGGTGTGTGACGTCCCAAGGGAAGTGTGTGAAGTCATAGAATGGAGGTGTGTGAAGTCACACAATGGAAGTGTGTGAAGTCAAAATGGAGGTGTGTGACGTCCTAAAATGGAGGTGTGAGAAGTCATAGAATGGAGGTGTGTGAAAACATAGAATAGAGGTTTGTGAAGTCACAGAATGGAGGTGTGTGAACTCAGAATGAAGGTGTGTGAAGCCACAGAATGGAGGTGTGTGAAGTCATCGTATGAAGGTATGTGAAATCATAGAATGGAAGTGTGTGAAGTCATAGAATGGAGGTGTGCAAAGTCATACAATGAAGTTGTGTGAAGTCATAGAATGGAGGTGTGTGAAGTCACAGAAGAGAGGTGTGTGAAGTCAGAATAGAGGTGTGCAAAGTCATAGAATGGAGGTGTGTGAAGTCAGAATGGAGGTGTGAAGTCATAGAAAGGAGGTGTGGGAAGTCATAGAATGGAGGAGTGTGAAGTCATAGATTGGAGGTGAGTGAAGTCACAGATTCGAGGTCTGTGAAGTCATAGAATGGAGGTGTGTGAAGTCGAATGAAGGTGTTTGAAGTCATAGAATGTAGGTGTGTGAACTCATAGAATGGAGGTGTGTGACGTCCCAATGGAAGTGTGTGAAGTCATAGAATGGAGGTGTGTGAAGTCACAGAATGGAAGTGTGTGAAGTCAAAATGGAGGTGTGTGACGCCCTAAAAAGGAGGTGTGAGAAGTCATAGAATGGAGGTGTATGAACTCAGAATGGAGGTGTGTGAAGGCACAGAATGGAGGTGTGTGAAGTCATCGTATGAAGGTATGTGAAATCATAGAATGGAAGTGTGTGAAGTCATAGAATGGAGGAGTGTGAAGTCACAGAATGGATGTTATGAACTCATAGAATGGAGGTGTGTGAAGTCACAGAATTGAGGTGTTTGAAGTCATATATAGGAGGTGTGTGAAGTCAAAATGGATGTGTGAATTCATAGAATGGAGGTGTGTGAAGTCACAGAATTGAGGTGTTTGAAGTCATATTTTGGAGGTGTGTAAAGTCAAAATGGTTGTGTGAAGTCATAGAATGGAGGTGTGTGAAGTCACAGAATTGAGGTGTGTGAAGTCACACAATGGAGGTGTGTGAAGTCATAGAATGGAGGTCTGTGAAGTCACAGAATGGAGGTGTGTAAAGTCATAGAAAGGATGTTTGTTAAGTAAGAATGAAGGTGTGTTAAGTCATAGAATGGAGGTGTGTGAAGGCACAGAATGGAGGTGTGTGAAGTCATAGAATGGAGCTGTGTGAAGTCAGAATGGAGGTGTGTGAAGTCACAGAATGGAGGTGTGTGATCTCAGAATGGAGCTGTGTGAAGTCACAGAATGGAGTTGTGTTAAGTCACAGAGTGGAGGTGTGTGAACACAGAATGGAGGTGTGTGAAGTCACAGAATCTAGGTGTGTGAAGTCATAGAATGGAGGTGTGTGAAGTCATAGAATGAAGGTGTGTGAAGTCATAATTGAGGCGTGTGAAGTCACAGAATTGAGGTGTGTGAAGTCACAGAACGGAGGTGTGTGAAGTCATAGAATGGAAGTGTGTGAAGTCAGAACGGAGGTGTGTGAACTCAGATTGGAGGTGTGGGAAGTCACAATGGAGGTGTGTGAAGTTATAGAATGGAGGTGTGTGAAGTCACAGAATTGAGGTGTTTGAAGTCATATTTTGGAGGTGTGTAAAGTCAAAATGGATGTGTGAAGTCATAGAATGGAGGTGTTTGAAGTCACAGAATGGACGGTACGAAGTCATAGAATGGAGGTGTCTGAAGTCACAGAATTGAGGTGTTTGAAGTCATATATTAGAGGTGTGTGAAGTCAAAATGGATGTGTGAAATCATATAATGGAAGTGTGTGAAATCATAGAATGAGGGTGTGTGAGGTCATAGAATGGAGGTGTGTGGAGTCACAGAATGGAGGTGTGTGAAATTATAAAAGGGAGGTTTATGAAGTCATAGAATGGAAGTGTGTGAAGTCACCAATGGAGGTTTGTGAAGTCACAGAATAGAGGTGTGTGAAGTCAAAGAATGGAAGTGTGTGAAGTCATGTAATGGAGGTGTGTGAAGTCATAGAACGGAGTTGTGTGACGTCATATAATGGAGGTGTGTGAAGTCACATAATGGAGGTGTGTGAATTCAGAATGGAGGTGTGAAGTCATAGAAAGGAGGTATGGGAAGTCATAGAATGGAGGAGTGTGAAGTCATAGATTGGAGGTGAGTGAAGTCACAGATTCGAGGTCTGTGAAGTCATAGAATGGAGGTGTGTGAAGTCGAATGAAGGTGTGTGAAGTCATAGAATGTAGGTGTGTGAACTCATAGAATGGAGGTGTGTGACGTCCCAAGGGAAGTGTGTGAAGTCATAGAATGGAGGTGTGTGAAGTCACACAATGGAAGTGTGTGAAGTCAAAATGGAGGTGTGTGACGTCCTAAAATGGAGGTGTGAGAAGTCATAGAATGGAGGTGTGTGAAAACATAGAATAGAGGTTTGTGAAGTCACAGAATGGAGGTGTGTGAACTCAGAATGAAGGTGTGTGAAGCCACAGAATGGAGGTGTGTGAAGTCATCGTATGAAGGTATGTGAAATCATAGAATGGAAGTGTGTGAAGTCATAGAATGGAGGTGTGCAAAGTCATACAATGAAGTTGTGTGAAGTCATAGAATGGAGGTGTGTGAAGTCACAGAAGAGAGGTGTGTGAAGTCAGAATAGAGGTGTGCAAAGTCATAGAATGGAGGTGTGTGAAGTCAGAATGGAGGTGTGAAGTCATAGAAAGGAGGTGTGGGAAGTCATAGAATGGAGGAGTGTGAAGTCATAGATTGGAGGTGAGTGAAGTCACAGATTCGAGGTCTGTGAAGTCATAGAATGGAGGTGTGTGAAGTCGAATGAAGGTGTTTGAAGTCATAGAATGTAGGTGTGTGAACTCATACAATGGAGGTGTGTGACGTCCCAATGGAAGTGTGTGAAGTCATAGAATGGAGGTGTGTGAAGTCACAGAATGGAAGTGTGTGAAGTCAAAATGGAGGTGTGTGACGCCCTAAAAAGGAGGTGTGAGAAGTCATAGAATGGAGGTGTATGAACTCAGAATGGAGGTGTGTGAAGGCACAGAATGGAGGTGTGTGAACTCAGAATGGAGGTGTGTGAAGGCACAGAATGGAGGTGTGTGAAGTCATCGTATGAAGGTATGTGAAATCATAGAATGGAAGTGTGTGAAGTCATAGAATGGAGGAGTGTGAAGTCACAGAATGGATTGTATGAACTCATAGAATGGAGGTGTGTGAAGTCACAGAATTGAGGTGTTTGAAGTCATATATAGGAGGTGTGTGAAGTCAAAATGGATGTGTGAATTCATAGAATGGAGGTGTGTGAAGTCACAGAATTGAGGTGTTTGAAGTCATATTTTGGAGGTGTGTAAAGTCAAAATGGTTGTGTGAAGTCATAGAATGGAGGTGTGTGAAGTCACAGAATTGAGGTGTGTGAAGTCACACAATGGAGGTGTGTGAAGTCATAGAATGGAGGTCTGTGAAGTCAAAGAATGGAGGTGTGTAAAGTCATAGAAAGGATGTTTGTTAAGTAAGAATGAAGGTGTGTTAAGTCATAGAATGGAGGTGTGTGAAGGCACAGAATGGAGGTGTGTGAAGTCATAGAATGGAGCTGTGTGAAGTCAGAATGGAGGTGTGTGAAGTCACAGAATGGAGGTGTGTGATCTCAGAATGGAGCTGTGTGAAGTCACAGAATGGAGTTGTGTTAAGTCACAGAGTGGAGGTGTGTGAACACAGAATGGAGGTGTGTGAAGTCACAGAATCTAGGTGTGTGAAGTCATAGAATGGAGGTGTGTGAAGTCATAGAATGAAGGTGTGTGAAGTCATAATTGAGGCGTGTGAAGTCACAGAATTGAGGTGTGTGAAGTCACAGAACGGAGGTGTGTGAAGTCATAGAATGGAAGTGTGTGAAGTCAGAATGGAGGTGTGTGAACTCAGATTGGAGGTGTGGGAAGTCACAATGGAGGTGTGTGAAGTTATAGAATGGAGGTGTGTGAAGTCACAGAATGGAGGGGTGTGAAGTCAAAGACTGGAGGTGTGTGAACTCATAGAATGGAGGTGTGTGAACTCATAGAATGGAGGTGTGTGAAGTCACAGAATGAAGGTGCGTTAAGTCACAGAATGGAGGTTTGTGAACACAGAATGTAGGTGTGTGAAGTCACAGAATGGAGGTGTGGGATTTCATAGAATGGAGTTGTGTGAAGTCACAGAATGGAGTTGTGTGAATAAATAGAATGGAGGTGTGAGAAATCATAAAATGGAGGTATGTGAAGTCACAGAATGGAGGTGTGTGAAGTCACAGAATGGAGGTGTGTGAAGTCACAGAATGGATGTGTGTGAACTCACAATGGAGGTGTGTGAAGTCAAAGAATGGAGGTGTGTGAAGTCATAGAATGGAATTGTGTGAAGTCATGGAATGGAGGTGTGTGAAGTCAAAGAATGGAGGTGTGTGAAGTCAAACAATAAAGGTGTGTGAAGTCACAGAATGGAGGTGTGTGAACTCATAGAATGGAGGTGCATGAAGACAAAGAATGGAGGTGTGTGAATTCATTGAATGAAGGTGTGTGAAGTCATGGAATGGAGGTGTGTGAAGTCAGATGGAGTTGTGTGAAGTCATAGAATGGAGGTGTGTGAAGTCAGAATGGAGGTGTGTGAAGTCATAGAATGGAGGTGTGTGAAGTCAGAATGGAGGTGTGTGAACTCATAGAATGGAGGTGTGTGAAGTCACAATGCAGGTGTGCGAAGTCATAGAATGGGGTGTGTGAGGTCATAGAATGCAGGTGTGTGAAGTCACAGAATGGAGGTGTGTGAAGTCATAGAATGGAGGTGTGTGAAGTCACAGAATGGAGGTGTGTGAAGACACAGAATGGAGGTTTGTGAAGTCATAGAATTTAGGTGAGTGAAGTCATAGAATGGAGGTGTTTGACGTCAGAGAATGGAGGTGTGTGAAATCAGAATGGAGGTTTATGAAGTCACAGAATGGAGGTGTGTGAACTCAGAATGGAGGTGTGTGAAGTCACAGAATGGAGGTGTGTGAAGTCATAGCATGGAGGTATGTGAAATCATAGAATGGAAGTGTGTGAAATCATAGAATGGAGGTGTGTGAAGTCATACAATGAAGGTGTGTGAAGTCATAGAATGGAGGTGTGTGAAGTCACAGAAGGGAGGTGTGTGGAGACACATAATGGAGGTGTGTGAAGGCAAAATGGAGGTGTGTGACGTCATAAAATGTAGGTGTGTGAAGTCATAGATTGGAGGTGTGTGAAATCATAGAATGGAGGTTTGTGAAGTCACAGAATGGAGGTGTGTGAAGTCATAGAATGGAGGTATGTGAAGTCAAATTGGAGGGGTGTGAAGTTGGAGAATGGAGGTGTGGGAAGTCACAGAATGGAGGTGGGTGAAGTCACAGAATGGAGGTGTGTGAAGTCAAAGAATGGAGGTGTGTGAAGTCACAGAATGGACGGGTATGACTTCATAGAATGGAGGTGTGTGAAGTCAGAGAATTGAGGTGTTTGAAGTTATATATTGGAGTTTTGTGAAGTCAAAATGGATGTGTGAAGTCATAGAATGGAGGTGTGTGAAGTCGGAGAATGGAGGTGTGTGAAGTCACAGAATGGAGCTGTGTGAAGTCACAGAATGGAGGTGTGTGAAGTCACAGAATGGAGGTGTGTGAAGTCAAAGAATGGAGGTGTGTGAAGTCACAGAATGGAGGTGTGTGAAGTCATAGAATGGAGGTGTGTGAAATCATAGAATGAAGGTTTGTGAAGTCACAGAATGGAGGTGTGTGAAGTCATAGAATGGAGGTGTGTGAAGTCACAGAATGGAGCTGTGTGAAGTCATAGCATGGAGGTACGTGAAATCATAGAATGGAAGTGTGTGAAGTCATAGAATGGAGGTGTGTGAAGTCATACAATGAAGGTGTGTGAAGTCATAGAATGGAGATGTGTGAAGTCACAGAAGGGAGGTGTGTGGAGTCACATAATGGAGGTGTGTGAAGTCAAAATGGAGGTGTGTGACGTCATAAAATGTAGGTGTGTGAAGTCATAGATTGGAGGTGTGTGAAATCATAGAATGGAGGTTTGTGAAGTCACAGAATGGAGGTGTGTGAAGTGATAGAATGGAGTTATGTGAGGTCAAATTAGAGGGGTGTGAAGTCAGAGAATGGAGGTGTGGGAAGTCACAGAATGGAGGTGGGTGAAGTCACAGAATGGAGTTGTGTGAAGTCAAAGAATGGAGGTGTGTGAAGTCACAGAATTGAGGTGTTTGAAGTTATATATTGGAGTTGTGTGAAGTCAAAATGGATGTGTGAAGTCATAGAATGGAGGTGTGTGAATTCGGAGAATGGAGGTGTGTGTAGTCATAGAATGGAGCTGTGTGAAGTCACAGAATGGGGGTGTGTGAAGTCACAGAATGGAGGTGTGTGAAGTCAAAGAATGGAGGTGTGTGAAGTCATAGAATGGAGGCGTGTGAAGTCATAGAATATAGGTTTGTGAAGTAAGAATGAAGGTGTGTGAAGTCATAGAATGGAGGTGTGTGAAGTCACAGAATGGAGGTGTGTGAAGTCATAGAATGGAGGTGTGTGAAGTCATAGAACGGAGTTGTGTGACGTCATATAATGGAGGTGTGTGAAGTCACATAATGGAGGTGTGTGAATTCAGAATGGAGGTGTGAAGTCATAGAAAGGAGGTGTGGGAAGTCATAGAATGGAGGAGTGTGAAGTCATAGATTGGAGGTGAGAGAAGTCACAGATTCGAGGTCTGTGAAGTCATAGAATGGAGGTGTGTGAAGTCGAATGAAGGTGTGTGAAGTCATAGAATGTAGGTGTGTGAACTCATAGAATGGAGGTGTGTGACATCCCAATGGAAGTGTGTGAAGTCATAGAATGGAGGTGTGTGAAATCATAGAATGAAGGTTTGTGAAGTCACAGAATGGAGGTGTGTGAAGTCATAGAATGGAGGTATGTGAAGTCACAGAATGTAGCTGTGTGAAGTCATAGAATGGAGGTATGTGAAATCGTAGAATGGAAGTGTGTGAAGTCATAGAATGGAGGTGTGAGAAGTCATACAATGAAGGTGTGTGAAGTCATAGATTGGAGGTGTGTGAAGTCACAGAAGGGAGGTGTGTGGAGTCACATAATGGAGGTGTGTGAAGTCAAAATGGAGGTGTGTCACGTCATAAAATGTAGGTGTGTGAAGTCATAGATTGGAGGTGTGTGAAATCATAGAATGGAGGTTTGTGAAGTCACAGAATGGAGGTGTGTGAAGTCATAGAATGGAGGTATGTGAGGTCAAATTGGAGCGGTGTGAAGTCGGAGAATGGAGGTGTGGGAAGTCACAGAATGGAGGTGGGTGAAGTCACAGAATGGAGGTGTGTGAAGTCAAAGAATGGAGGTGTGTGAAGTCACAGAATTGAGGTGTTTGAAGTTATATATTGGAGTTGTGTGAAGTCAAAATGGATGTGTGAAGTCATAGAATGGATGTGTGTGAATTCGGAGAATGGAGGTGTGTGAAGTCAAAGAATGGAGGTGTGTGAAGTCGTAGAATGGAGGTGTGTGAAGTCATAGAATATAGGTTTGTGAAGTAAGAATGAAGGTGTGTGAAGTCATAGAATGGAGGTTTGTGAAGTCGTAGAATGGAGGTGTGTGAAGTCATAGAATATAGGTTTGTGAAGTAAGAATGAAGGTGTGTGAAGTCATAGACTGGAGGTGTGTGAAGTCACAGAATGGAGGTGTGTGAAGTCATAGAATGGAGGTGTGTGAAGTCATAGAACGGAGTTGTGTGACGTCATATAATGGAGGTGTGTGAAGTCACATAATGGAAGTGTGTGAATTCAGAATGGAGGTGTGAAGTCATAGAAATCAGGTGTGGGAAGTCATGGAATGGAGGAGTGTTAAGTCATAGATTGGAGGTGAGTGAAGTCACAGATTCGAGGTCTGTGAAGTCATAGAATGGAGGTGTGTGATGTCGAATGAAGGTGTGTGAAGGCACAGAATGGAGGTGTGTGAAGTCTTCGTATGAAGGTATGTGAAATCACAGAATGGACGGTACGAAGTCATAGAATGGAGGTGTGTGAAGTCACAGAATTGAGGTGTTTGAAGTCATATATCAGAGGTGTGTGAAGTCAAAATGGATGTGTGAAATCATATAATGGAAGTGTGTGAAATCATAGAATGAGGGTGTGTGAGGTCATAGAATGGAGGTGTGTGAAGTCACAGAATGGAGGTGTGTGAAATTATAAAAGGGAGGTTTATGAAGTCATAGAATGGAAGTGTGTGAAGTCACCAATGGAGGTTTGTGAAGTCACACAATAGAGGTGTGTGAAGTCAAAGAATGGAAGTGTGTGAAGTCATAGAATGGAGGTGTGTGAAGTCAGAATGGAGATGTGTGAAGTCACCAAATGGAGTTGTGTGAACTCAGAATGAAGGTGTGTGAAGTCACAGAATGGAGGTTTGTGAAGTCAGAATAGAGGTGGGCAAAGTCATAGAATGAAGGTGTGTGAAGTCACAATGGGGGTGTGTGAAGTCATAGAATGCAGGTGTGTGAAGTCAGAATAGAAGTGTGTGAAGTCATAGAATGGAGGTGTGTGAAGTCACAGAATGGAGGTGTGGAAAGTCACAGAATGGAAGTGTGTGAAGTCATAGAATGGAGGTGTGTGAAGTCACAGAATGGATGGTATGAACTCATAGAATGGAGGTGTGTGAAATCAAAGAATTGAGGTGTTTGAAGTCATATATAGGAGGTTTGTGAAGTCAAAATGGATATGTGAATTCATAGAATGGAGGTGTGTGAAGTCATAGAATGGAGGTGTGTGAAGTCATAGAATGGAAGTGTGTGAAGTCACAGAATGGAGGTGTGTTAAGTCACAGAATGGAGGTGTGTGAAGTCATAGAATGGAGTTGTGTGAAGTCATAGAATGTATGTTTGTGAAGTAAGAAAGAAGGTGTGTGAAGTCATAGAATGGAGGTGTGTGAAGTCACAGAATGGAGGTGTGTGAAGTCATAGAATGGAGGTGTGTGAAGTCATAGAATGGAAGTGTGTGAAGTCACAGAATGGAGGTGTGTGAAGTCACAGAATGGAGGTGTGTGAAGTCACAGAATGGAGGTGTGTGAAGTCATAGATTGGAGGTGAGTGAAGACACAGATTCGAGGTCTGTGAAGTCATAGAAGGGAGGTGTGTGAAGTCGAATGAAGGTGTGTGAAGTCATAGAATGTAGGTGTGTGAACTCATAGAATGGAGGTGTGTGACGTCCCAAGGGAAGTGTGTGAAGTCATAGAATGGAGGTGTGTGAAGTCACACAATGGAAGTGTGTGAAGTCAAAATGGAGGTGTGTGACGTCCTAAAATGGAGGTGTGAGAAGTCATAGAATGGAGGTGTGTGAAAACATAGAATAGAGGTTTGTGAAGTCACAGAATGGAGGTGTGTGAACTCAGAATGGAGGTGTGTGAAGGCACAGAATGGAGGTGTGTGAAGTCATCGTATGAAGGTATGTGAAATCATAGAATGGAAGTGTGTGAAGTCATAGAATGGAGGTGTTCGAAGTCATACAATGAAGTTGTGTGAAGTCATAGAATGGAGGTGTGTGAAGTCACAGAAGAGAGGTGTGTGAAGTCAGAATAGAGGTGTGCAAAGTCATAGAAAGGAGGTGTGTGAATTCAGAATGGAGGTGTGAAGTCATAGAAAGGAGGTGTGGGAAGTCATAGAATGGAGGAGTGTGAAGTCATAGATTGGAGGTGAGTGAAGTCACAGATTCGAGGTCTGTGAAGTCATAGAATGGAGGTGTGTGAAGTCGAATGAAGGTGTTTGAAGTCATAGAATGTAGGTGTGTGAACTCATAGAATGGAGGTGTGTGACGTCCCAATGGAAGTGTGTGAAGTCATAGAATGGAGGTGTGTGAAGTCACAGAATGGAAGTATGTGAAGTCAAAATGGAGGTGTGTGACGCCCTAAAATGGAGGTGTAAGAAGTCATAGAATGGAGGTGTGTGAACTCAGAATGGAGGTGTGTGAAGGCACAAAATGGAGGTGTGTGAACTCAGAATGGAGGTGTGTGAAGGCACAGAATGGAGGTGTGTGAAGTCATCGTATGAAGGTATGTGAAATCATAGAATGGAAGTGTGTGAAGTCATAGAATGGAGGAGTGTGAAGTCACAGAATGGATGGTATGAACTCATAGAATGGAGGTGTGTGAAGTCACAGAATTGAGGTGTTTGAAGTCATATATAGGAGGTGTGTGAAGTCAAAATGGATGTGTGAATTCATAGAATGGAGGTGTGTGAAGTCACAGAATTGAGGTGTTTGAAGTCATATTTTGGAGGTATATAAAGTCAAAATGGATGTGTGAAGTCATAGAATGGAGGTGTTTGAAGTCACAGAATGGACGGTACGAAGTCATAGAATGGAGGTGTGTGAAGTCACAGAATTGAGGTGTTTGAAGTCATATATTAGAGGTGTGTGAAGTCAAAATGGATGTGTGAAATCATATAATGGAAGTGTGTGAAATCATAGAATGAGGGTGTGTGAGGTCATAGAATGGAGGTGTGTGAAGTCACAGAATGGAGGTGTGTGAAATTATAAAAGGGAGGTTTATGAAGTCATAGAATGGAAGTGTGTGAAGTCACCAATGGAGGTGTGTGAAGTCAGAGAATGGAGGTATGTGAAGTCACAGAATGGAGGTGTGTGAACTCAGAATGGAGGTTTGTGAAGTCACAGAATAGAGGTGTGTGAAGTCAAAGAATGGAAGTGTGTGAAGTCATAGAATGGAGGTGTGTGAAGTAAGAATGGAGATGTGTGAAGTCACCGAATGGAGTTGTGTGAACTCAGAATGGAGGTGTGTGAAGTCACAGAATGGAGGATTGTGAAGTCAGAATAGAGGTGGGCAAAGTCATAGAATGAAGGTGTGTGAAGTCACAATGGAGGTGTGTGAAGTCATAGAATGGAGGTGTGTGAAGTCACAATAGAGGTGTGTGAAGTCATAGAATGGAGGTGTGTGAAGTCACAGAATGGAGGTGTGGGAAGTCACAGAATGGAAGTGTGTGAAGTCATAGAATGGAGGTGTGTGAAGTCACAGAATGGATGGTATGAACTCATAGAATGGAGGTGTGTGAAGTCACAGAATTGAGGTTTTTGAAGTCATATATAGGAGGTGTGTGAAGTCAAAATGGATGTGTGAATTCATAGAATGGAGGTGTGTGAAGTCACAGAATTGAGGTGTTTGAAGTCATATATTGGAGGTGTGTAAAGTCAAAATGGATGTGTGAATTCATAGAATGGTGGTGTGTGAAACCATAGAATGAGGGTGTGTGAGGTCATAGAATGGAGGTGTGTGAAGTCACAGAATGGAGGTGTGTGAAGTCATAGAATGGAGGTGTGTGAAGTCATAGAATGGAAGTGTGTGAAGTCACAGAATGGAGGTGTGTGAAGTCACAGAATGGAGGTGTGTGAAGTCACACAATGGAGGTGTGTGAAGTCATAGAATGGAGGTGTGTGAAGTCATAGAATGTATGTTTGTGAAGTAAGAAGGAAGGTGTGTGAAGTCATAGAATGGAGGTGTGTGAAGTCACAGAATGGAGGTGTGTGAAGTCATAGAATGGAGGTGTGTGAAGTCATAGAATGGAAGTGTGTGAAGTCACAGATGGAGGTGTGTGAAGTCACAGAATTGAGGTGTGTGAAGTCACAGAATGGAGGTGTGTGAAGTCATAGAAAGGAGTTATGTGAAGTCATAGAATGTATGTTTGTGAAGTAAGAATGAAGGTGTGTGAAGTCATAGAATGGAGGTGTGTGAAGTCACAGAATGGAGGTGTGTGAAGTCATAGAATGGAGGTGTGTGAAGTCATAGAACGGAGTTGTGTGACGTCATATAATGGAGGTGTGTGAAGTCACATAATGGAGTTCTGTGAAGTCAGAATGGAGGTGTGTGAAGTCGAATGAAGGTGTGTGAAGTCATAGAATGTAGGTGTGTGAACTAATAGAATGGAGGTGTGTGACGTCACAATGGAAGTGTGGGAAGTCATAGAACGGAGTTGTGTGACGTCATATAATTGAGGTGTGTGAAGTCACATAATGGAGGTGTGTGAATACAGAATGGAGGTGTGAAGTCATAGAAAGGAGGTATGGGAAGTCATAGAATGGAGGAGTTTGAAGTCATAGATTGGAGGTGAGTGAAGTCACAGATTCGAGGTCTGTGAAGTCATAGAATGTAGGTGTGTGAAGTCAAATGAATGTGTGTGAAGTCATAGAATGTAGGTGTGTGAACTCATAGAATGGAGGTGTGTGACGTCCCAAGGGAAGTGTGTGAAGTCATAGAATGGAGGTGTGTGAAGTCACAGAATGTAAGTGTGTGAAGTCAAAATGGAGGTGTGTGACGTCCTAAAATGGAGGTGTGAGAAGTCATAGAATGGAGGTGTGTGAAAACATAGAATAGAGGTTTGTGAAGTCACAGAATGGAGGTGTGTGAACTCAGAATGGAGGTGTGTGAAGGCACAGAATGGAGGTGTGTGAAGTCATCGTATGAAGGTATGTGAAATCATAGAATGGAAGTTTGTGAAGTCATAGAATGGAGGTGTGCGAATTCATAAAATGAAGTTGTGTGAAGTCATAGAATGGAGGTGTGTGAAGTCACAGAAGAGAGGTGTGTGAAGTCAGAATAGAGGTGTGCAAAGTCATAGAATGGAGGTGTGTGAATTCAGAATGGAGGTGTGAAGTCATAGAAAGGAGGTGTGGGAAGTCATACAATGGAGGAGTGTGAAGTCATAGATTGGAGGTGAGTGAAGTCACAGATTCGAGGTCTGTGAAGTCAGAATGGAGGTGTGTGAAGTCGAATGAAGGTGTTTGAAGTCATACAATGCAGGTGTGTGAACTCATAGAATGGAGGTGTGTGACGTCCCAATGGAAGTGTGTGAAGTCATAGAATGGAGGTGTGTGAAGTCACAGAAAGGAAGTGTGTGAAGTCAAAATGGAGGTGTGTGACGCCCTAAAATGGAGGTGTGAGAAGTCATAGAATGGAGGTGTGTGAACTCAGAATGAAGGTGTGTGAAGGCACAGAATGGAGGGTGTGTGAACTCAGAATGGAGGTGTGTGAAGGCACAGAATGGAGGTGTGTGAAGTCATCGTATGAAGGTATGTGAAATCATAGAATGGAAGTGTGTAAAGTCATAGAATGGAGGAGTGTGAAGTCACAGAATGGATGGTATGAACTCATAGAATGGAGGTGTGTGAAGTCACAGAATTGAGGTGTTTGAAGTCATATATAGGAGGTGTGTGAAGTCAAAATGGATGTGTGAATTCATAGAATGGAGGTGTGTGAAGTCACAGAATTGAGGTGTTTGAAGTCATATTTTGGAGGTGTGTAAAGTCAAAATGGATGTGTGAAGTCATAGAATGGAGGTGTTTGAAGTCACAGAATGGACGGTACGAAGTCATAGAATGGAGGTGTGTGAAGTCACAGAATTGAGGTGTTTGAAGTCATATATTAGAGGTGTGTGAAGTCAAAATGAATGTGTGAAATCATATAATGGAAGTGTGTGAAATCATAGAATGAGGGTGTGTGAGGTCATAGAATGGAGGTGTGTGAAGTCACAGAATGGAGGTGTGTGAAATTATAAAAGGGAGGTTTATGAAGTCATAGAATGGAAGTGTGTGAAGTCACCAATGGAGGTGTGTAAAGTCACAGAATGGAGGTGTGTGAAGTCACAGAATTTAGGTGTGTGAACTCAGAATGGAGGTTTGTGAAGTCACAGAATAGAGGTGTGTGAAGTCAGAGAATGGAAGTGTGTGAAGTCATAGAATGGAGGTGTGTGAAGTCAGAATGGAGTTGTGTGAAGTCACCGAATGGAGTTGTGTGAACTCAGAATGGAGGTGTGTGAAGTCACAGAATGGAGGTTTGTGAAGTCAGAATAGAGGTGGGCAAAGTCATAGAATGAAGGTGTGTGAAGTCACAATGGAGGTGTGTGAAGTCACAGAATGGAGGTGTGTGAAGTCAGAATAGAGGTGTGTGAAGTCATAGAATGGAGGTGTGTGAAGTCACAGAATGGAGGTGTGGGAAGTCACAGAATGGAAGTGTGTGAAGTCATAGAATGGAGGTGTGTGAAGTCAGAGAATGGATGGTATGAACTCATAGAATGGAGGTGCGTGAAGTCACAGAATTGAGGTGTTTGAAGTCATGTATAGGAGGTGTGTGAAGTCAAAATGGATGTGTGAATTCATAGAATGGAGGTGTGTGAAGTCACAGAATTGAGGTGTTTGAAGTCATATATTGGAGGTGTGTAAAGTCAAAATGGATGTGTGAATTCATAGAATGGAGGTGTGTGAAACCATAGAATGAGGGTGTGTGAGGTCATAGAATGGAGGTGTGTGAAGTCACAGAATGGAGGTGTGTGAAGTCATAGAATGGAGGTGTGTGAAGTCATAGAATGGAAGTGTGTGAAATCACAGAATGGAGGTGTGTGAAGTCACAGAATGGAGGTGTGTGAAGTCACAGAATGGAGGTGTGTGAAGTCACACAATGGAACTGTGTGAAGTCAAAATGGAGGTGTGTGACGTCCTAAAATGGAGGTGTGAGAAGTCATAGAATGGAGGTGTGTGAAAACATAGAAGAGAGGTTTGTGAAGTCACAGAATGGAGTTGTGTGTACTCAGAATGGAGGTGTGTGAAGGCACAGAATGGAGGTGTGTGAAGTCATCGTATGAAGGTATGTGAAATCATAGAATGGAAGTGTGAGAAGTCATAGAATGGAGGTGTGCGAAGTCATACAATGAAGTTGTGTGAAGTCATAGAATGGAGGTGTGTGAAGTCACAGAAGAGAGGTGTGTGAAGTCAGAATAGAGGTGTGCAAAGTCATAGAATGGAGGTGTGTGAATTCAGAATGGAGGTGTGAAGTCATAGAAAGGAGGTGTGGGAAGTCATAGAATGGAGGAGTGTGAAGTCATACATTGGAGGTGAGTGAAGTCACAGATTCGAGGTCTGTGAAGTCATAGAATGGAGGTGTGTGAAGTCGAATGAAGGTGTTTGAAGTCATAGAATGTAGGTGTGAGAACTCATACAATGGAGGTGTGTGACGTCCCAATGGAAGTGTGTGAAGTCATAGAATGGAGGTGTTTGAAGTCACAGAATGAAAGTGTGTGAAGTCAAAATGGAGGTGTGTGACGCCCTAAAATGGAGGTGTGAGAAGTCATAGAATGGATGTGTGTGAACTCAGAATGGAGGTGTGTGAAGGCACAGAATGGAGGTGTGTGAACTCAGAATGGAGGTGTGTGAAGGCACAGAATGGAGGTGTGTGAAGTCATCGTATGAAGGTATGTGAAATCATAGAATGGAGGTGTGTGAAGTCATAGAATGGAGGTGTGTGAAGTCACAGAAGAGAGGTGTGTGAAGTCAGAATAGAGGTGTGCAAAGTCATAAAATGGAGGTGTGTGAAGTCAAAATGGAGGTGTGTGAAGTCATAGAATGGAGGTGTGTGAAGTCAGAATAGAGGTGTGTGAAGTCATAGAATGGAGGTGTGTGTAGTCACAGAATGGAGGTGTGGGAAGTCACAGAATGGAAGTTTGTGAAGTCATAGAATGGAGGAGTGTGAAGTCACAGAATGGATGGTATGAACTCATAGAATGGAGGTGTGTGAAGTCACAGAATTGAGGAGTTTGAAGTCATATATAGGAGGTGTGTGAAGTCAAAATGAATGTGTGAATTCATAGAATGGAGGTGTGTGAAGTCACAGAATTGAGGTGTATTAAGTCATATTTTGGAGGTGTGTAAAGTCAAAATGGATGTGTGAAATCATAGAATGGAGGTTTGTGAAATCATAGAATGAGGGTGTGTGAGGTCATAGAATGGAGGTGTGTGAAGTCACAGAATTGAGGTGTATTAAGTCATATTTTGGAGGTGTGTATAGTCAAAATGGATGTGTGAAGTCATAAAATGGAGGTTTTTGAAGTCACAGAATGGACGGTACGAAGTCATAGAATAGAGGTGTGTGAAGTCACAGAATTGAGGTGTTTGAAGTCATATATTAGAGGTGTGTGAAGTCAAAATGGATGTGTGAAATCATAGAATGGAGGTGTGTGAAATCATAGAATGAGGGTGTGTGAGGTCATAGAATGGAGGTGTGTGAAGTCACAGAATGGAGGTGTGTGAAATTATAAAAGGGAGGTTTATGAAGTCATAGAATGGAAATGTGTGAAGTCACCAATGGAGGTGTGTGAAGTCACAGAATGGAGGTGTGTGAAGTCACAGAAAGGAGGTGTGTGAACTCAGAATGGAGGTTTGTGAAGTCAAAGAATAGAGGTGTGTGAAGTCAAAGAATGGAAGTGTGTGAACTCATAGAATGGAGGTGTGTGAAGTCAGAATGGAGATGTGTGAAGTCACCGAATGGAGTTATGTGAACTCAGAATGGAGATGTGTGAAGTCATTCAATGGAGGTGTGTAAACTCAGAATGGAGGTGTGTGAAGTCGAATGAAGGTGTTTGAAGGCATAGAATGTAGGTGCGTGAACTCATAGAATGGAGGTGTGTGACGTCCCAATGGAAGTGTGTGAAGTCATAGAATGGAGGTGTGTGAAGTCACAGAATGGAAGTGTGTGAAGTCAAAATGGAGGTGTGTGACGTCCTAAAATGGAGGTGTGAGAAGTCATAGAATGGAGGTGTGTGAAATCATAGAATAGAGTTTTGTGAAGTCACAGAATGGAGGTGTGCGAAGTCATAAAATGAAGGTGTGTGAAGTCATAGAATGGAGGTGTGTGAAGTCACAGAAGAGAGGTGTGTGAAGTCAGAATAGAGGTGTGCAAAGTCATAGAATGGAGGTGTGTGAAGTCAGAATGGAGGTGTGTTAAGTCAGAATAGAGGTGTGTGAAGTCATAGAATGGAGGTGTGTGAAGTCACAGAATGGAGGTGTGGGAAGTCACAGAATGGAAGTGTGTGAAGTCATAGAATGGAGGTGTGTGAAGTCACAGAATGGATGGTATGAACTCATAGATTGGAGGTGTGTGAAGTCACAGAATTGAGGTGTTTGAAGTCATATATAGGAGGTGTGTAAAGTCAAAATGGATGTGTGAATTCATAGAATGGAGGTGTGTGAAACCATAGAATGAGGGTGTGTGAGGTCATAGAATGGAGGTGTGTGAAGTCACAGAATGGAGGTGTGTGAAGTCATAGAATGGAGGTGTGTGAAGTCATAGAATGGAAGTGTGTGAAGTCACAGAATGGAGGTGTGTGAAGTCACAGAATGGAGGTGTGTGAAGTCACAGAATGGAGGTGTGTGATCACAGAATGGAGGTGCGTGAAGTCACAGAATGGAGGTGTGTGAAGTCATAGAATGGAAGTGTGTGAAGTCATAGAATGGAGGTGTGTGAAGTCAGAATGGAGGTGTGTAAAGTCACCGAATGGAGTTGTGTGAACTCAGAATGGAGGTGTGTGAAGTCACAGAATGGAGGTTTGTGAAGTCATAGAATGGGGTTGTGTGAAGTCATAGAATGGATGTTTCTGAAGTAAGAATGAAGGTGTGTGAAGTCATAGAATGGAGGTATGTGAACACATAGAATGGAGGTGTGTGAATTCACAGAATGAAGGTGTGTGAAGTCAGAATGGAGGTGTGTAGTCATAGATTGCAGGTGGTGAAGTCATAGAAAGGAGGTGTGGAAAGTCATAGAATGGAGGAGTGTGAAGTCATAGAGTGCAGGTGAGTGAAGTCACAGATTCGAGGTCTGTGAAGTCATAGAATGGAGGTGTGTGATGCCAGAATGCAGGTGTGTGAAGTCACAGATGGAGTTGTGTGAAGTCATACTATGGAGGTGTGTGAAATCACAGAATGGAGGTGTGCAAAGTCATAGAATGGAGGTGTGTGAAGTGAGAATGGAGGAGTGTGAAGTCTTAGAATGTAGGTGTTTCAAGTCGGAACGGAGGTGTGTGAACTCATAGAATGGAGTGACGTCACAATGGAAGTGTGTGAAGTCATACAATGGAGGTGTGTGAACTCACAGAATGGAGCTGTTTGAAGTCATAGAATGGAGGTGTGTGAAGTTATAGAATGGATGTTTGTAAAGTAAGAATGTAGTTGTATGAAGCCATAGAATAAAGGTGTGACGTCAAACAATGGAGTTGTGTGAAGTCATACAATGGAGGTGTGTAAACTCAGAATGGAGATGTGTGAAGTCATAGAATGGAGGTTTGTGAAGTCACAGAATGGAGGTGTTTGAAGTCATAGAATGGAGGTGTGTGAAGTTATAGAATGGATGTTTGTAAAGTAAGAATGAAGTTTTGTGAAGTCATAGAATGGAGGTGTGTGATGTCAAAGAATGGAGGTGTGTGAAATCATAGAATGGAGGTGTTTGAACTCAGAATGGAGGTGTGGGAAGTCAAAGAATGGAGGTGTGTGAAATCGAAGAATGGAGGTGTGTGAGGTCACAGAATGGAGGTGTGTGAACTCACAATACAGGTGTGTGAAGTCACGGAATGGCGGTGTGTGAAGTCATAGAATGGAAGTGTGTGAAGTCATAGAAGGGAGGTGTGTGGAGTCACATAATGGAGGTGTGTGAAGTCAAAATGGAGGTGTGCGACGTAATAAAATGTAGGTGTGTGAAGTCATAGATTGGAGGTGTGTGAAATCATAGAATGGAGGTTTGTGAAGTCACAGAATGGAGGTGTGTGATGTCAAATTGGAGGGGTGTGAAGTCGGAGAATGGAGGTGTGGGAAGTCACAGAATGGAGGAGGGTGAAGTCACAGAATGGAGGTGTGTGAAATCATAGAATGGACGTTTGTGAAGTCACAGAATTGAGGTGTTTGAAGTTATATATTGGAGGTGTGTGAAGTCAAAATGGATGTGTGAAGTCATAGAATGGAGGTGTGTGAAGTCGGAGAATGTAGGTGTGTGAAGTCACAGAATGGAGCTGTGTGAAGTCCCAGAATGGAGGTGTGTGAAGTCACAGAATGGAGGTGTGTGAAATCACAGAATGGAGGTGTGTGAAGTCAAAGAATGGAGGTGTGTGCAGTCATAGAATGGAGGTGTGTGAAGTCATAGAATGTATGTTTGTGAAGTAAGAAAGAAGGTGTTTGAAGTCATATATTGGAGGTGTGTAAAGTCAAAATGGATGTGTGAATTCATAGAATGGAGGTGTGTGAAACCATAGAATGAGGGTGTGTGAGGTCATAGAATGGAGGTGTGTGAAGTCACAGAATGAAGGTGTGTGAAGTCATAGAATGGAGGTGTGTAAAGTCATAGAATGGAAGTGTGTGAAGTCACAGAATGGAGGTGTGTGAAGTCACAGAATGGAGGTGTGTGAAGTCACAGAATGGAGGTGTGTGAAGTCATAGAATGGAGGTGTGTGAAGTCATAGAATGTATGTTTGTGAAGTAAGAATGAAGGTGTGTGAAGTCATAGAATGGAGGTGAGTGAAGTCACAGAATGGAGGTGTGTGAAGTCATAGAATGGAGGTGTGTGAAGTCATAGAATGGAAGTGTGTGAAGTCACAGAATGGAGTTGTGTGAAGTCACAGAATGGAAGTGTGTGAAGTCATAGAATGGAGGTGTGTGAAGTCATAGAATGGAGTTGTGTGAAGTCATAGAATGTATGTTTGTGAAGTAAGAATGAAGGTGTGTGAAGTCATAGAATGGAGGTGTGTGAAGTCACAGAATGGAGGTGTGTGAAGTCATAGAATGGAGGTGTGTGAAGTCATAGAACGGAGTTGTGTGACGTCATATAATGGAGGTATGTGAAGTCACATAATGGAGGTGTGTGAAGTCAGAATGGAGGTGTGTGAAGTCGAATGAAGGTGTGTGAAGTCATAGAATGTAGGTGTGTGAACTAATAGAATGGAGGTGTGTGACGTCACAATGGAAGTGTGTGAAGTCATAGAACGGAGTTGTGTGACGTCATATAATGGAGGTGTGTGAAGTCACATAATGGAGGTGTGTGAATTCAGAATGGAGGTGTGAAGTGATAGAAAGGAGGTGTGGGAAGTCATAGAATTGAGGAGTTTGAAGTCACAGATTGGAGGTGTGTGAAATTATAAAAGGGAGGTTTATGAAGTCATAGAATGGAAATGTGTGAAGTCACCAATGGAGGTGTGTGAAGTCACAGAATGGAGGTGTGTGAAGTCACAGAAAGGAGGTGTGTGAACTCAGAATGGAGGTTTGTGAAGTCAAAGAATAGAGGTGTGTGAAGTCAAAGAATGGAAGTGTGTGAACTCATAGAATGGAGGTGTGTGAAGTCAGAATGGAGATGTGTGAAGTCACCGAATGGAGTTATGTGAACTCAGAATGGAGATGTGTGAAGTCATTCAATGGAGGTGTGTAAACTCAGAATGGAGGTGTGTGAAGTCGAATGAAGGTGTTTGAAGGCATAGAATGTAGGTGCGTGAACTCATAGAATGGAGGTGTGTGACGTCCCAATGGAAGTGTGTGAAGTCATAGAATGGAGGTGTGTGAAGTCACAGAATGGAAGTGTGTGAAGTCAAAATGGAGGTGTGTGACGTCCTAAAATGGAGGTGTGAGAAGTCATAGAATGGAGGTGTGTGAAATCATAGAATAGAGTTTTGTGAAGTCACAGAATGGAGGTGTGCGAAGTCATAAAATGAAGGTGTGTGAAGTCATAGAATGGAGGTGTGTGAAGTCACAGAAGAGAGGTGTGTGAAGTCAGAATAGAGGTGTGCAAAGTCATAGAATGGAGGTGTGTGAAGTCAGAATGGAGGTGTGTTAAGTCAGAATAGAGGTGTGTGAAGTCATAGAATGGAGGTGTGTGAAGTCACAGAATGGAGGTGTGGGAAGTCACAGAATGGAAGTGTGTGAAGTCATAGAATGGAGGTGTGTGAAGTCACAGAATGGATGGTATGAACTCATAGATTGGAGGTGTGTGAAGTCACAGAATTGAGGTGTTTGAAGTCATATATAGGAGGTGTGTAAAGTCAAAATGGATGTGTGAATTCATAGAATGGAGGTGTGTGAAACCATAGAATGAGGGTGTGTGAGGTCATAGAATGGAGGTGTGTGAAGTCACAGAATGGAGGTGTGTGAAGTCATAGAATGGAGGTGTGTGAAGTCATAGAATGGAAGTGTGTGAAGTCACAGAATGGAGGTGTGTGAAGTCACAGAATGGAGGTGTGTGAAGTCACAGAATGGAGGTGTGTGATCACAGAATGGAGGTGCGTGAAGTCACAGAATGGAGGTGTGTGAAGTCATAGAATGGAAGTGTGTGAAGTCATAGAATGGAGGTGTGTGAAGTCAGAATGGAGGTGTGTAAAGTCACCGAATGGAGTTGTGTGAACTCAGAATGGAGGTGTGTGAAGTCACAGAATGGAGGTTTGTGAAGTCATAGAATGGGGTTGTGTGAAGTCATAGAATGGATGTTTCTGAAGTAAGAATGAAGGTGTGTGAAGTCATAGAATGGAGGTATGTGAACACATAGAATGGAGGTGTGTGAATTCACAGAATGAAGGTGTGTGAAGTCAGAATGGAGGTGTGTAGTCATAGATTGCAGGTGGTGAAGTCATAGAAAGGAGGTGTGGAAAGTCATAGAATGGAGGAGTGTGAAGTCATAGAGTGCAGGTGAGTGAAGTCACAGATTCGAGGTCTGTGAAGTCATAGAATGGAGGTGTGTGATGCCAGAATGCAGGTGTGTGAAGTCACAGATGGAGTTGTGTGAAGTCATACTATGGAGGTGTGTGAAATCACAGAATGGAGGTGTGCAAAGTCATAGAATGGAGGTGTGTGAAGTGAGAATGGAGGAGTGTGAAGTCTTAGAATGTAGGTGTTTCAAGTCGGAACGGAGGTGTGTGAACTCATAGAATGGAGTGACGTCACAATGGAAGTGTGTGAAGTCATACAATGGAGGTGTGTGAACTCACAGAATGGAGCTGTTTGAAGTCATAGAATGGAGGTGTGTGAAGTTATAGAATGGATGTTTGTAAAGTAAGAATGTAGTTGTATGAAGCCATAGAATAAAGGTGTGACGTCAAACAATGGAGTTGTGTGAAGTCATACAATGGAGGTGTGTAAACTCAGAATGGAGATGTGTGAAGTCATAGAATGGAGGTTTGTGAAGTCACAGAATGGAGGTGTTTGAAGTCATAGAATGGAGGTGTGTGAAGTTATAGAATGGATGTTTGTAAAGTAAGAATGAAGTTTTGTGAAGTCATAGAATGGAGGTGTGTGATGTCAAAGAATGGAGGTGTGTGAAATCATAGAATGGAGGTGTTTGAACTCAGAATGGAGGTGTGGGAAGTCAAAGAATGGAGGTGTGTGAAATCGAAGAATGGAGGTGTGTGAGGTCACAGAATGGAGGTGTGTGAACTCACAATACAGGTGTGTGAAGTCACGGAATGGCGGTGTGTGAAGTCATAGAATGGAAGTGTGTGAAGTCATAGAAGGGAGGTGTGTGGAGTCACATAATGGAGGTGTGTGAAGTCAAAATGGAGGTGTGCGACGTAATAAAATGTAGGTGTGTGAAGTCATAGATTGGAGGTGTGTGAAATCATAGAATGGAGGTTTGTGAAGTCACAGAATGGAGGTGTGTGATGTCAAATTGGAGGGGTGTGAAGTCGGAGAATGGAGGTGTGGGAAGTCACAGAATGGAGGAGGGTGAAGTCACAGAATGGAGGTGTGTGAAATCATAGAATGGACGTTTGTGAAGTCACAGAATTGAGGTGTTTGAAGTTATATATTGGAGGTGTGTGAAGTCAAAATGGATGTGTGAAGTCATAGAATGGAGGTGTGTGAAGTCGGAGAATGTAGGTGTGTGAAGTCACAGAATGGAGCTGTGTGAAGTCCCAGAATGGAGGTGTGTGAAGTCACAGAATGGAGGTGTGTGAAATCACAGAATGGAGGTGTGTGAAGTCAAAGAATGGAGGTGTGTGCAGTCATAGAATGGAGGTGTGTGAAGTCATAGAATGTATGTTTGTGAAGTAAGAAAGAAGGTGTTTGAAGTCATATATTGGAGGTGTGTAAAGTCAAAATGGATGTGTGAATTCATAGAATGGAGGTGTGTGAAACCATAGAATGAGGGTGTGTGAGGTCATAGAATGGAGGTGTGTGAAGTCACAGAATGAAGGTGTGTGAAGTCATAGAATGGAGGTGTGTAAAGTCATAGAATGGAAGTGTGTGAAGTCACAGAATGGAGGTGTGTGAAGTCACAGAATGGAGGTGTGTGAAGTCACAGAATGGAGGTGTGTGAAGTCATAGAATGGAGGTGTGTGAAGTCATAGAATGTATGTTTGTGAAGTAAGAATGAAGGTGTGTGAAGTCATAGAATGGAGGTGAGTGAAGTCACAGAATGGAGGTGTGTGAAGTCATAGAATGGAGGTGTGTGAAGTCATAGAATGGAAGTGTGTGAAGTCACAGAATGGAGTTGTGTGAAGTCACAGAATGGAAGTGTGTGAAGTCATAGAATGGAGGTGTGTGAAGTCATAGAATGGAGTTGTGTGAAGTCATAGAATGTATGTTTGTGAAGTAAGAATGAAGGTGTGTGAAGTCATAGAATGGAGGTGTGTGAAGTCACAGAATGGAGGTGTGTGAAGTCATAGAATGGAGGTGTGTGAAGTCATAGAACGGAGTTGTGTGACGTCATATAATGGAGGTATGTGAAGTCACATAATGGAGGTGTGTGAAGTCAGAATGGAGGTGTGTGAAGTCGAATGAAGGTGTGTGAAGTCATAGAATGTAGGTGTGTGAACTAATAGAATGGAGGTGTGTGACGTCACAATGGAAGTGTGTGAAGTCATAGAACGGAGTTGTGTGACGTCATATAATGGAGGTGTGTGAAGTCACATAATGGAGGTGTGTGAATTCAGAATGGAGGTGTGAAGTGATAGAAAGGAGGTGTGGGAAGTCATAGAATTGAGGAGTTTGAAGTCACAGATTGGAGGTGAGTGAAGTCACAGATTCGAGGTCTGTGAAGTCATAGAATGGAGGTGTGTGAAGTCAAATGAAGGTGTGTGAAGTCATAGAATGTAGGTGTGTGAACTCATAGAATGGAGGTGTGTGACGTCACAATGGAAGTGTATGAATTCATAGTATGGAGGTGTGTGAAGTCACAGAATGGAGGTGTGTGACGTCAAAATGGAGGTGTGTGATGTCCTAAAATGGAGGTTTGTGAAGTCATAGAATGGATGTGTGTGAAATCATAGAATGAAGGTTTGTGAAGTCACAGAATTGAGGTGTGTGAAGTCATAGAATGGAGGTGTGTGAAGTCACAGAATGGAGGTGTGTGAAGTCATAGCATGGAGGTATGTGAAATCATAGAATGGAAGTGTGTGAAGTCACAGAAGAGAGGTGTGTGAAGTCAGAATAGAGGTGTGCAAAGTCATAGAATGGAGGTGTGTGAATTCAGAATGGAGGTGTGAAGTCATAGAAAGGAGGTGTGGGAAGTCATAGAATGGAGGAGTGTGAAGTCATAGATTGGAGGTGAGTGAAGTCACAGATTCGAGGTCTGTGAAGTCATAGAATGGAGGTGTGTGAAGTCGAATGAAGGTGTGTGAAGTCATAGAATGTAGGTGTGTGAACTCATAGAATGGAGGTGTTTGACGTCCCAATGGAAGTGTGTGAAGTCATAGAATGGAGGTGTGTGAAGTCACACAATGGAAGTGTGTGAAGTCAAAATGGAGGTGTGTGACGTCCTAAAATGGAGGTGTGAGAAGTCATAGAATGGAGGTGTGTGAAATCATAGAATAGAGGTTTGTGAAGTCACAGAATGGAGGTTTGTGAACTCAGAATGGAGGTGTGTGAAGGCACAGAATGGAGGTGTGCGAAGTCATACAATGAAGGTGTGTGAAGTCATAGCATGGAGGTGTGTGAAGTCACAGAAGAGAGGTGTGTGAAGTCAGAATAGAGGTGTGCAAAGTCATAGAATGGAGGTGTGTGAATTCAGAATGGAGGTGTGAAGTCATAGAAAGGAGGTGTGGGAAGTCATACAATGGAGGAGTGTGAAGTCATAGATTGGAGGTGAGTGAAGTCACAGATTCGAGGTCTGTGAAGTCATAGAATGGAGGTGTGTGAAGTCGAATGAAGGTGTGTGAAGTCATAGAATGTTGGTGTGTGAACTCATAGAATGGAGGTGTGTGACTTCCCAATGGAAGTGTGTGAAGTCATAGAATGGAGGTGTGTGAAGTCACAGAAGAGAGGTGTGTGAAGTCAGAATAGAGGTGTGCAAAGTCATAGAAAGGAGGTGTGTGAAGTCAGAATGGAGGTGTGTGAAGTCATAAAATGGATGTGTGTGAAGTCAGAATAGAGGTGTGTGAAGTCATAGAATGGAGGTGTGTGAAGTCACAGAATGGAGGTGTGGGAAGTCACAGAATGGAAGTGTGTGAAGTCATAGAATGGAGGTGTGCGGAGTCATATAATGAAGGTGTGTGAAGTCATAGAATGGAGGTGTATGAAGTCACAGAAGAGAGGTGTGTGAAGTCAGAATAGAGGTGTGCAAAGTCATAGAAAGGAGGTGTGTGAAGTCAGAATGGAGGTGTGTGAAGTCATAAAATGGATGTGTGTGAAGTCAGAATAGAGGTGTGTGAAGTCATAGAATGGAGGTGTGTGAAGTCACAGAATGGAGGTGTGGGAAGTCACAGAATGGAAGTGTGTGAAGTCATAGAATGGAGGTGTGTGAAGTCACAGAATGGATGGTATGAACTCATAGAATGGAGGTGTGTGAAGTCACAGAATTGAGGTGTTTGATGTCATATATAGGAGGTGTGTGAAGTCAAATTGGATGTGTGAATTCATAGAATGGAGGTGTGTGAAGTCACAGAATTGAGGTGTTTGAAGTCATATATTGGAGGTGTGTAAAGTCAAAATGGATGTGTGAATTCATAGAATGGAGGCGTGTGAAACCATAGAATGAGGGTGTGTGAGGTCATAGAATGGAGGTGTGTGAAGTCACAGAATGGAGTTGTGTGAAGTCATAGAATGGAGGTGTGTGAAGTCATAGAATGGAAGTGTGTGAAGTCACAGAATGGAGGTGTGTGAAGTCACAGAATGGAGGTGTGTGAAGTAACAGAATGGAGGTGTGGGAAGTCACAGATTGGAGGTGTGTGAAGTCACAGAATGGAGGTTTGTGAAGTCATAGAATGGAAGTGTGTGAAGTCATAGAATGGAGGTGTGTGAAGTCAGAATGCAGGTGTGTGAAGTCACCGAATGGAGTTGTGTGAACTCAGAATGGAGGTGTGTGAAGTCACAGAATGGAGGTTTGTGAAGTCATAGAATGGGGTTGTGTGAAGTCATAGAATGGATGTTTCTGACGTAAGAATGAAGGTGTGTGAAGTCATAGAATGGAGGTATGTGAACACATAGAATGGAGGTGTGTGAATTCACAAAATGAAGGTGTGTGAAGTCAGAATGGAGGTGTGTAGTCATAGATTGCAGGTGGTGAAGTCATAGAAAGGAGGTGTGGAAAGTCATAGAATGGAGGAGTGTGAAGTCATAGAGTGCAGGTGAGTGAAGTCACAGATTCGAGGTCTGTGAATTCATAGAATGGAGGTGTGTGATGTCAGAATGCAGGTGTGTGAAGTCATAGATGGAGTTGTGTGAAGTCATAGTATGGAGGTGTGTGAAATCATAGAATAGAGTTTTGTGAAGTCACAGAATGGAGCTGTGTGAATACAGAATGGAGGTGTGTGAAGTCATAGAATGTAGGTGTTGGAAGTCAGAACGGAGGTGTGTGAACTCATAGAATGGAGGTGAGTGACGTCACAATGGAAGTGTGAGAAGTCATAAAATGGAGGTGTGTGAAGTCACAGAATGGAGGTGTGTGAAGTCATAGAATGGAGGTGTGTGAAGTCACAGAATGGAGCTGCTTGAAGTCATAGAATGGAGGTGTGTGAAGTTATAGATTGGAGGTGTGTAAACTCAGAATGGAGGTGTGTGAAGTCATAGAATGGAGGTGTGTGAAGTTATAAAATGGAGGTGTGTGAAGTCATAGAATGGAAGTGTGTGAAGTCATAGAATGGAGGTGTTTGAAGTCACAGAATGGACTGTACGAAGTCATAGAATGGCGGTGTGTGAAGTCACAGAATGGAGGTGTGTGAAATTATAAAAGGGAGGTTTATGAAGTCGTAGAATGGAAGTGTGTGAAGTCACCAATGGAGGTGTGTGAAGTCACATAATGGAGGTGTGTGAATTGAGAATGGAGGTGTGAAGTCATAGAAAGGAGGTGTGGGAAGTCATAGAATGGAGGAGTGTGAAGTCATAGATTGGAGGTGAGTGAAGTCACAGATTCGAGGTCTGTGAAGTCATAGAATGGAGGTGTGTGAAGTCGAATGAAGGTGTGTGAAGTCATAGAATGTAGGTGTGTGAACTCATAGAATGGAGGTGTTTGACGTCCCAATGGAAGTGTGTGAAGTCATAGAATGGAGGTGTGTGAAGTCACACAATGGAAGTGTGTGAAGTCAAAATGGAGGTGTGTGACGTCCTAAAATGGAGGTGTGAGAAGTCATAGAATGGAGGTGTGTGAAATCATAGAATAGAGGTTTGTGAAGTCACAGAATGGAGGTTTGTGAACTCAGAATGGAGGTGTGTGAAGGCACAGAATGGAGGTGTGTGAAGTCATCGTATGAAGGTATGTGAAATCATAGAATGGAAGTGTGTGAAGTCATAGAATGGAGGTGTGCGAAGTCATACAATGAAGGTGTGTGAAGTCATAGCATGGAGGTGTGTGAAGTCACAGAAGAGAGGTGTGTGAAGTCAGAATAGAGGTGTGCAAAGTCATAGAATGGAGGTGTGTGAATTCAGAATGGAGGTGTGAAGTCATAGAAAGGAGGTGTGGGAAGTCATACAATGGAGGAGTGTGAAGTCATAGATTGGAGGTGAGTGAAGTCACAGATTCGAGGTCTGTGAAGTCATAGAATGGAGGTGTGTGAAGTCGAATGAAGGTGTGTGAAGTCATAGAATGTTGGTGTGTGAACTCATAGAATGGAGGTGTGTGACTTCCCAATGGAAGTGTGTGAAGTCATAGAATGGAGGTGTGTGAAGTCACAGAAGAGAGGTGTGTGAAGTCAGAATAGAGGTGTGCAAAGTCATAGAAAGGAGGTGTGTGAAGTCAGAATGGAGGTGTGTGAAGTCATAAAATGGATGTGTGTGAAGTCAGAATAGAGGTGTGTGAAGTCATAGAATGGAGGTGTGTGAAGTCACAGAATGGAGGTGTGGGAAGTCACAGAATGGAAGTGTGTGAAGTCATAGAATGGAGGTGTGCGGAGTCATATAATGAAGGTGTGTGAAGTCATAGAATGGAGGTGTATGAAGTCACAGAAGAGAGGTGTGTGAAGTCAGAATAGAGGTGTGCAAAGTCATAGAAAGGAGGTGTGTGAAGTCAGAATGGAGGTGTGTGAAGTCATAAAATGGATGTGTGTGAAGTCAGAATAGAGGTGTGTGAAGTCATAGAATGGAGGTGTGTGAAGTCACAGAATGGAGGTGTGGGAAGTCACAGAATGGAAGTGTGTGAAGTCATAGAATGGAGGTGTGTGAAGTCACAGAATGGATGGTATGAACTCATAGAATGGAGGTGTGTGAAGTCACAGAATTGAGGTGTTTGATGTCATATATAGGAGGTGTGTGAAGTCAAATTGGATGTGTGAATTCATAGAATGGAGGTGTGTGAAGTCACAGAATTGAGGTGTTTGAAGTCATATATTGGAGGTGTGTAAAGTCAAAATGGATGTGTGAATTCATAGAATGGAGGCGTGTGAAACCATAGAATGAGGGTGTGTGAGGTCATAGAATGGAGGTGTGTGAAGTCACAGAATGGAGTTGTGTGAAGTCATAGAATGGAGGTGTGTGAAGTCATAGAATGGAAGTGTGTGAAGTCACAGAATGGAGGTGTGTGAAGTCACAGAATGGAGGTGTGTGAAGTAACAAAATGGAGGTGTGGGAAGTCACAGATTGGAGGTGTGTGAAGTCACAGAATGGAGGTTTGTGAAGTCATAGAATGGAAGTGTGTGAAGTCATAGAATGGAGGTGTGTGAAGTCAGAATGCAGGTGTGTGAAGTCACCGAATGGAGTTGTGTGAACTCAGAATGGAGGTGTGTGAAGTCACAGAATGGAGGTTTGTGAAGTCATAGAATGGGGTTGTGTGAAGTCATAGAATGGATGTTTCTGACGTAAGAATGAAGGTGTGTGAAGTCATAGAATGGAGGTATGTGAACACATAGAATGGAGGTGTGTGAATTCACAAAATGAAGGTGTGTGAAGTCAGAATGGAGGTGTGTAGTCATAGATTGCAGGTGGTGAAGTCATAGAAAGGAGGTGTGGAAAGTCATAGAATGGAGGAGTGTGAAGTCATAGAGTGCAGGTGAGTGAAGTCACAGATTCGAGGTCTGTGAAGTCATAGAATGGAGGTGTGTGATGTCAGAATGCAGGTGTGTGAAGTCATAGATGGAGTTGTGTGAAGTCATAGTATGGAGGTGTGTGAAATCATAGAATAGAGTTTTGTGAAGTCACAGAATGGAGCTGTGTGAATACAGAATGGAGGTGTGTGAAGTCATAGAATGTAGGTGTTGGAAGTCAGAACGGAGGTGTGTGAACTCATAGAATGGAGGTGAGTGACGTCACAATGGAAGTGTGAGAAGTCATAAAATGGAGGTGTGTGAAGTCACAGAATGGAGGTGTGTGAAGTCATAGAATGGAGGTGTGTGAAGTCACAGAATGGAGCTGCTTGAAGTCATAGAATGGAGGTGTGTGAAGTTATAGATTGGAGGTGTGTAAACTCAGAATGGAGGTGTGTGAAGTCATAGAATGGAGGTGTGTGAAGTTATAAAATGGAGGTGTGTGAAGTCATAGAATGGAAGTGTGTGAAGTCATAGAATGGAGGTGTTTGAAGTCACAGAATGGACTGTACGAAGTCATAGAATGGCGGTGTGTGAAGTCACAGAATGGAGGTGTGTGAAATTATAAAAGGGAGGTTTATGAAGTCGTAGAATGGAAGTGTGTGAAGTCACCAATGGAGGTGTGTGAAGTCACATAATGGAGGTGTGTGAATTCAGAATGGAGGTGTGAAGTCATAGAAAGGAGGTGTGGGAAGTCATAGAATGGAGGAGTGTGAAGTCATAGATTGGAGGTGAGTGAAGTCACAGATTCGAGGTCTGTGAAGTCATAGAATGGAGGTGTGTGAAGTCGAATGAAGGTGTGTGAAGTCATAGAATGTAGGTGTGTGAACTCATAGAATGGAGGTGTTTGACGTCCCAATGGAAGTGTGTGAAGTCATAGAATGGAGGTGTGTGAAGTCACACAATGGAAGTGTGTGAAGTCAAAATGGAGGTGTGTGACGTCCTAAAATGGAGGTGTGAGAAGTCATAGAATGGAGGTGTGTGAAATCATAGAATAGAGGTTTGTGAAGTCACAGAATGGAGGTTTGTGAACTCAGAATGGAGGTGTGTGAAGGCACAGAATGGAGGTGTGTGAAGTCATCGTATGAAGGTATGTGAAATCATAGAATGGAAGTGTGTGAAGTCATAGAATGGAGGTGTGCGAAGTCATACAATGAAGGTGTGTGAAGTCATAGCATGGAGGTGTGTGAAGTCACAGAAGAGAGGTGTGTGAAGTCAGAATAGAGGTGTGCAAAGTCATAGAATGGAGGTGTGTGAATTCAGAATGGAGGTGTGAAGTCATAGAAAGGAGGTGTGGGAAGTCATACAATGGAGGAGTGTGAAGTCATAGATTGGAGGTGAGTGAAGTCACAGATTCGAGGTCTGTGAAGTCATAGAATGGAGGTGTGTGAAGTCGAATGAAGGTGTGTGAAGTCATAGAATGTTGGTGTGTGAACTCATAGAATGGAGGTGTGTGACTTCCCAATGGAAGTGTGTGAAGTCATAGAATGGAGGTGTGTGAAGTCACAGAAGAGAGGTGTGTGAAGTCAGAATAGAGGTGTGCAAAGTCATAGAAAGGAGGTGTGTGAAGTCAGAATGGAGGTGTGTGAAGTCATAAAATGGATGTGTGTGAAGTCAGAATAGAGGTGTGTGAAGTCATAGAATGGAGGTGTGTGAAGTCACAGAATGGAGGTGTGGGAAGTCACAGAATGGAAGTGTGTGAAGTCATAGAATGGAGGTGTGCGGAGTCATATAATGAAGGTGTGTGAAGTCATAGAATGGAGGTGTATGAAGTCACAGAAGAGAGGTGTGTGAAGTCAGAATAGAGGTGTGCAAAGTCATAGAAAGGAGGTGTGTGAAGTCAGAATGGAGGTGTGTGAAGTCATAAAATGGATGTGTGTGAAGTCAGAATAGAGGTGTGTGAAGTCATAGAACGGAGGTGTGTGAAGTCACAGAATGGAGGTGTGGGAAGTCACAGAATGGAAGTGTGTGAAGTCATAGAATGGAGGTGTGTGAAGTCACAGAATGGATGGTATGAACTCATAGAATGGAGGTGTGTGAAGTCACAGAATTGAGGTGTTTGATGTCATATATAGGAGGTGTGTGAAGTCAAATTGGATGTGTGAATTCATAGAATGGAGGTGTGTGAAGTCACAGAATTGAGGTGTTTGAAGTCATATATTGGAGGTGTGTAAAGTCAAAATGGATGTGTGAATTCATAGAATGGAGGCGTGTGAAACCATAGAATGAGGGTGTGTGAGGTCATAGAATGGAGGTGTGTGAAGTCACAGAATGGAGTTGTGTGAAGTCATAGAATGGAGGTGTGTGAAGTCATAGAATGGAAGTGTGTGAAGTCACAGAATGGAGGTGTGTGAAGTCACAGAATGGAGGTGTGTGAAGTAACAGAATGGAGGTGTGGGAAGTCACAGATTGGAGGTGTGTGAAGTCACAGAATGGAGGTTTGTGAAGTCATAGAATGGAAGTGTGTGAAGTCATAGAATGGAGGTGTGTGAAGTCAGAATGCAGGTGTGTGAAGTCACCGAATGGAGTTGTGTGAACTCAGAATGGAGGTGTGTGAAGTCACAGAATGGAGGTTTGTGAAGTCATAGAATGGGGTTGTGTGAAGTCATAGAATGGATGTTTCTGACGTAAGAATGAAGGTGTGTGAAGTCATAGAATGGAGGTATGTGAACACATAGAATGGAGGTGTGTGAATTCACAAAATGAAGGTGTGTGAAGTCAGAATGGAGGTGTGTAGTCATAGATTGCAGGTGGTGAAGTCATAGAAAGGAGGTGTGGAAAGTCATAGAATGGAGGAGTGTGAAGTCATAGAGTGCAGGTGAGTTAAGTCACAGATTCGAGGTCTGTGAAGTCATAGAATGGAGGTGTGTGATGTCAGAATGCAGGTGTGTGAAGTCATAGATGGAGTTGTGTGAAGTCATAGTATGGAGGTGTGTGAAATCATAGAATAGAGTTTTGTGAAGTCACAGAATGGAGCTGTGTGAATACAGAATGGAGGTGTGTGAAGTCATAGAATGTAGGTGTTGGAAGTCAGAACGGAGGTGTGTGAACTCATAGAATGGAGGTGAGTGACGTCACAATGGAAGTGTGAGAAGTCATAAAATGGAGGTGTGTGAAGTCACAGAATGGAGGTGTGTGAAGTCATAGAATGGAGGTGTGTGAAGTCACAGAATGGAGCTGCTTGAAGTCATAGAATGGAGGTGTGTGAAGTTATAGATTGGAGGTGTGTAAACTCAGAATGGAGGTGTGTGAAGTCATAGAATGGAGGTGTGTGAAGTTATAAAATGGAGGTGTGTGAAGTCATAGAATGGAAGTGTGTGAAGTCATAGAATGGAGGTGTTTGAAGTCACAGAATGGACGGTACGAAGTCATAGAATGGCGGTGTGTGAAGTCACAGAATGGAGGTGTGTGAAATTATAAAAGGGAGGTTTATGAAGTCGTAGAATGGAAGTGTGTGAAGTCATAGAATGGAGGTGTGTGAAGTCAGAATGGAGATGTGTGAAGTCACCGAATGGAGTTGTGTGAACTCAGAATGGAGGTGTGTGAAGTCACAGAATGGAGGTTTGTGATGTCAAAATAGAGGTGTGCAAAGTCATAGAATGGAGGGGTGTGAAGTCACAATGGAGGTGTGTGAAGTCATAGAATGGAGGTGTGTGAAGTCAGAATAGAGGTGTGTGAAGTCATAGAATGGAGGTGTGTGAAGTCACAGAATGGATGTGTGGGAAGTCACAGAATGGAAGTGTGTGAAGTCATAGAATGGAGGTGTGTGAAGTCACAGAATGGATGGTATGAACTCATAGAATGGAGGTGTGTGAAGTCACAGAATTGAGGTGTTTGAAGTCATATATAGGAGGTGTGTGAAGTCAAAATGGATGTGTGAATTCATAGAATGGAGGTGTGTGAAGTCACAGAATTGAGGTGTTTGAAGTCATATATTGGAGGTGTGTAAAGTCTAAATGGATGTGTGAATTCATAGAATGGAGGTGTGTGAAACCATAGAATGAGGGTGTGTGAGGTCATAGAATGGAGGTGTGTGAAGACACAGAATGGAGGAATGGGAAGTCACAGATTGCAGGAGTGTGAAGTCACAGAATGGAGGTGTGTGAACCCAGAATGGAGGTGTGTAAAGTCATAGAATGGAGGTGTGTGATGTCACAGAATGGACGGTATGTAGTCACAGAATGGAGTTGTGTGAAGTCACAGAATTGAGGTGTTTGAAGTCATATACTGGAGGTGTGTAAAATCAAAATGGAGGTGTGAAGTCATGGAATGGAGGTGTGTGAAATCATAGAATGAGGGTATGGGAGGTCATAGAATGGAGGTGTGTGAAGTTACAGAATGGAGGTGTGTGAACTCATAGAATGGAGGTGTGTGAAGTCACAGTTTGGAGCTGTGTGAAGTCACAGAATCGAGGTGTGAGAAGTCACAGAATGGAGGTGTGTGAGCTCAGAATGGAGGTGTGTGAAGTCACAGAATGGAGGTGTATGAAGTCATAGAATGGAAGTGTGTGAAGTCATAGAATGGAGGTGTGTGACGTCAGAATGGAGGTGTGTGAAGTCACCGAATGGAGTTGTGTGAAGTCAGAATGGAGGTGTGTGAAGTCACAGAATGGAGGTTTGTGAAGTCATAGAATGGAGGTGTGTGAAGTCATAGAACTGATGTTTCTGAAGTAAGAATGAAGGTGTGTGAAGTCATAGAATGGAGGTATGTGAACTCATAGAATGGAGGTGTGTGAAGTCACAGAATGGAGGTGTGTGAAGTCAGAATGGAGGTGTGTAATCATCGATTGGAGGTGGGTGAAGTCATAGAAAGGAGGTGTGGGAAGTCATAGAATGGAGGAGTGTGAAGTCATACAGTGCATGTGAGTGAAATCACAGATTCGAGGTCTGTGAAGTCATAGAATGGAGGTGTGTGATGTCAGAATGGAGGTGTGTAAAGTCATAGATGGAGTTGTGTGAAGTCCTAGTATGGAGTTGTGTGAAATCATAGAATAGAGTTTTGTAAAGGCACAGAATGGAGCTGTGTGAATTCAGAATGGAGGTGTGTGAAGTCATAGAATGGAGGTGTGTGAAGTCAGAATGGAGGTGTGTGAAGTCACAGAATGGAGGTGGGTGAAGTCATAGAATGGAGGTGTGTGAAGTCATAGAACGGAGTTGTGTGACGTCATATAATGGAGGTATGTGAAGTCACATAATGGAGGTGTGTGAAGTCAGAATGGAGGTGTGTGAAGTCGAATGAAGGTGTGTGAAGTCATAGAATGTAGGTGTGTGAACTAATAGAATGGAGGTGTGTGACGTCACAATGGAAGTGTGTATAGTCATAGAACGGAGTTGTGTGACGTCATATAATGGAGGTGTGTGAAGTCACATAATGGAGGTGTGTGAATTCAGAATGGAGGTGTGAAGTGATAGAAAGGAGGTGTGGGAAGTCATAGAATGGAGGAGTCTGAAGTCATAGATTGGAGGTGAGTGAAGTCACAGTTTCGAGGTCTGTGAAGTCAGAGAATGGAGGTGTGTGAAGTCAAATGAAGGTGTGTGAAGTCATAGAATGTAGGTGTGTGAACTCATAGAATGGAGGTGTGTGACGTCCCAATGGAAGTGTGTGAATTCATAGTATGGAGGTGTGTGAAGTCACAGAATGGAGGTGTGTGAAGTCAAAATGGAGGTGTGTGATGTCCTAAAATGGAGGTTTGTGAAGTCATAGAATGGAGGTGTGTGAAGTCACAGAATGGAGGTGTGTGAAGTCATAGCATGGAGGTATGTGAAATCATAGAATGGAAGTGTGTGAAATCATAGAATGGAGCTGTGTGAAGTCATACAATGAAGGTGTGTGAAGTCATAGAATGGAGGTGTGTGAATTCACAGAAGTGAGGTGTGTGGAGTCACATAATGGAGGTGTGTGAAGTCAAAATGGAGGTGTGTGACGTCATAAAATGTAGGTGTGTGAAGTCATAGATTGGAGGTGTGTGAAATCATAGAATGGAGGTTTGTGAAGTCACAGAATGGAGGTGTGTGAAGTCATAGAATGGAGGTATGTGAAGTCAAATTGGAGGGGTGTGAAGTCGGAGAATGGAGGTGTGGGAAGTCACAGAATGGAGGTGGGTGAAGTCACAGAATGGAGGTGTGTGAAGTCAAAGAATGGAGGTGTGTGAAGTCACAGCATGGACGGGTATGAATTCATAGAATGGAGGTGTGTAAAGTCACAGAATGGATTGTGTGATGTCACAGAATGGACGGTATGAAGTCATAGAATGGAGGTGTGTGAAGTCACAGAATTGAGGTGTTTGAAGTCATATACTGGAGGTGTGTAAAATCAAAATGGATGTGTGAAGTCATGGAATGGAGGTGTGTGAAATCATAGAATGAGGGTATGGGAGGTCATAGAATGGAGGTGTGTGAAGTTACAGAATGGAGGTGTGTGAACTCATAGAATGGAGGTGTGTGAAGTCACAGTTTGGAGCTGTGTGAAGTCACAGAATCGAGGTGTGAGAAGTCACAGAATGGAGGTCTGTGAGCTCAGAATGGAGGTGTGTGAAGTCACAGAATGGAGGTGTTTGAAGTTATATATTGGAGTTGTGTGAAGTCAAAATGGATGTGTGAAATCATAGAATGGAGGTGTGTGAAGTCGGAGAATGGAGGTGTGTGAAGTCACAGAATGGAGCTGTGTGAAGTCACAGAATGGAGGTGTGTGAAGTCAAAGAATGGAGGTGTGTGAAGTCATAGAATGGAGATGTGTGAAGTCACAGAATGGAGGAGTGTGAAGTCATAGCATGGAGGTATGTGAAATCATAGAATGGAAGTGTGTGAAGTCCTAGAATGGAGGTGTGTGAAGTCATACAATGAAGATGTGTGAAGTCATAGAATGGAGGTGTGTGAAGTCACAGAAGGGAGGTGTGTGGAGTCACATAATGGAGGTGTGTGAAGACAAAATTGAGGTGTGTGACGTCATAAAATGTAGGTGTGTGAAGTCATAGATTGGAAGTGTGTGAAATCGTAAAATGGAGGTTTGTGAAGTCACGGAATGGAGGTGTGTGAAGTCATAGAATGGAGGTATGTGAAGTCAAATTGGAGGGGTGTGAAGTCGGAGAATGGAGGTGTGGGAAGTCACAGAATGGAGGTGGGTGAAGTCACAGAATGGAGGTGTGTGAAGTCAAAGAATGGAGGTGTGTGAAGTCACAGAATGGACGGGTATGAATTCATAGAATGGAGGTGTGGGAAGTCACAGAATTGAGGTGTTTGAAGTTATATATTGGAGTTGTGTGAAGTCAAAATGGATGTGTGAAGTCATAGAATGGAGGTGTGTGAAGTCGGAGAATGGAGGTGTGGGAATTCACAGAATGGAGGTGGGTGAAATCACAGAATGGAAGTGTGTGAAATCATAGAATGGAGGTTTGTGAAGTCACAGAATTGAGGTGTTTGAAGTTATATATTGGAGGTGTGTGAAGTCAAAATGGATGTGTGAAGTCATAATATGGAGGTGTGTGAAATCGGAGAATGGAGGTGTGTGAAGTCACAGAATGGAGCTGTGTGAAGTCACAGAATGGAGGTGTGTGAAGTCACAGAATGGAGGTGTGTGAAGTCACAGAATGGAGGTGTGTGAAGTCAAAGAATGGAGGTGTGTGAAGTCATAGAATGGAGGTGTGTGAAGTCATAGAATGTATGTTTGTGAAGTAAGAATGAAGGTGTGTGAAGTCATATAATGGAGGTGTGTGAAGTCACACAATGGAGGTGTGTGAATTCAGAATGGAGGTGTGAAGTCATAGAAAGGAGGTGTGGGAAGTCATAGAATGGAGGAGTGTGAAGTCATAGATTGGAGGTGAGTGAAGTCACAGATTCGAGGTCTGTGAAATCATAGAGTGGAGGTGTGTGAAGTCGAATGAAGGTGTGTGAAGTCATAGAATGTAGGTGTGTGAACTCATAGAATGGAGGTGTGTGACGTCCCAATGGAAGTGTGTGAAGTCATGGAATGGAGGTGTGTGAAGTCACACAATGGAAGTGTGTGAAGTCAAAATGGAGGTGTGTGACGTCCTCAAATGGAGGTGTGAGAAGTCATAGAATGGAGGTGTGTGAAATCATAGAATAGAGGTTTGTGAAGTCACAGAATGGAGGTTTGTGAACTCAGAATGGAGGTGTGTCACAGAATGGAGGTGTGTGAAGTCATCGTATGAAGGTATGTGAAATCATAGAATGGAAGTGTGTGAAGTCATAGAATGGAGGTGTGCGAAGTCATACAATGAAGGTGTGTGAAGTCATAGCATAGAGGTGTGTGAAGTCACAGAAGAGAGGTGTGTGAAGTCAGAATAGAGGTGTGCAAAGTCATAGAATGGAGGTGTGTGAATTCAGAATGGAGGTGTGAAGTCATAGAAAGGAGGTGTGGGAAGTCATAGAATGGAGGAGTGTGAAGTCATAGATTGGAGGTGAGTGAAGTCACAGATTCGAGGTCTGTGAAGTCATAGAATGGAGGTGTGTGAAGTCTAATGAAGGTGTGTGAAGTCATAGAATGTTGGTGTGCGAACTCATAGAATGGAGGTGTGTGACTTCCCAATGGAATAGTGTGAAGTCATAGAATGGAGGTGTGTGAAGTCACAGAATGTAAGTGTGTGAAGTCAAAATGGAGGTGTGTGATGTCCTAAAATGGAGGTGTGAGAAGTCATAGAATGGAGGTGTGTGAAATCATAGAATAGAGGTTTGTGAAGTCACAGAATGGAGGTGTGTGAACTCAGAATGGAGGTGTGTGAAGCACAGAATGGAGGTGTATGAAGTCATCGTATGAAGGTATGTGAAACCATAGAATGGAAGTGTGTGAAGTCATAGAATGGAGGTGTGCGAAGTCATATAATGAAGGTGTGTGAAGTCATAGAATGGAGGTGTGTGAAGTCACAGAAGAGAGGTGTGTGAAGTCAGAATACAGGTGTACAAAGTCATAGAATGGAGGTGTGTGAAGTCAGAATGGAGGTGTGTGAAGTCATAGAATGGATGTGTGTGAAGTCAGAATAGAGGTGTGAAGTCATAGAATGGAGGTGTGTGAAGTCACAGATTGGAAGTGTGGGAAGTCACAGAATGGAAGTGTGTGAAGTCATAGAATGGAGTGTGTGAAGTCACAGAATGGATGGTATGAACTCATAGAATGGAGGTGTGTGAAGTCACAGAATTGAGGTGTTTGATGTCATATATAGGAGGTGTGTGAAGTCAAATTGGATGTGTGAATTCATAGAATGGAGGTGTGTGAAGTCACAGAATTGAGGTGTTTGAAGTCATATATTGGAGGTGTGTAAAGTCAAAATGGATGTGTGAATTCATAGAATGGAGGCGTGTGAAACCATAGAATTAGGGTGTGTGAGGTCATAGAATGGAGGTGTGTGAAGTCACAGATTGGAGTTGTGTGAAGTCATAGAATGGAGGTGTGTGAAGTCATAGAATGGAAGTGTGTGAAGTCACAGAATGGAGGTGTGTGAAGTCACAGAATGGAGGTGTGTGAAGTAACAGAATGGAGGTGTGGGAAGTCACAGATTGGAGGTGTGTGAAGTCACAGAATGGAGGTGTGTGAAGACATAGAATGGAAGTGTGTGAAGTCATAGAATGGAGGTGTGTGAAGTCAGAATGCAGGTGTGTGAAGTCACTGAATGGAGTTGTGTGAACTCAGAATGGAGGTGTGTGAAGTCACAGAATGGAGGTTTGTGAAGTCATAGAATGGGGTTGTGTGAAGTCATAGAATGGATGTTTCTGAAGTAAGAATGAAGGTGTGTGAAGTCATAGAATGGAGGTATGTGAACACATAGAATGGAGGTGTGTGAATTCACAAAATGAAGGTGTGTGAAGTCAGAATGGAGGTGTGTAGTCATAGATTGCAGGGGGTGAAGTCATAGAAAGGAGGTGTGGAAAGTCATAGAATGGAGGAGTGTGAAGTCATAGAGTGCAGGTGAGTGAAGTCACAGATTCGAGGTCTGTGAAGTCATAGAATGGAGGTGTGTGATGTCAGAATGCAGGTGTGTGAAGTCATAGATGGAGTTGTGTGAAGTCATAGTATGGAGGTGTGTGAAATCACAGAATAGAGTTTTGTGAAGTCACAGAATGGAGCTGTGTGAATACAGAATGGAGGTGTGTGAAGTCATAGAATGTAGGTGTTGGAAGTCAGAACGGAGGTGTGTGAAATCATAGAATGGAGGTGAGTGACGTCACAATGGAAGTGTGAGAAGTCATAAAATGGAGGTGTGTGAAGTCACAGAATGGAGGTGTGTGAAGTCATAGAATGAAGGTGTGTGAAGTCACAGAATGGAGCTGCTTGAAGTCATAGAATGGAGGTGTGTGAAGTTATAGATTGGAGGTGTGTAAACTCAGAATGGAGGTGTGTGAAGTCATAGAATGGAGGTGTGTGAAGTTATAAAATGGAGGTGTGTGAAGTCATAGAATGGAAGTGTGTGAAGTCAAAATGGAGGTGTGTGACGTCCTAAAATGGAGGTGTGAGAAGTCATAGAATGGAGGTGTGTGAAATCATAGAATAGAGGTTTGTGAAGTCACAGAATGGAGGTTTGTGAACTCAGAATGGAGGTGTGTGAAGGCACAGAATGGAGGTGTGTGAAGTCATCGTATGAAGGTATGTGAAATCATAGAATGGAAGTGTGTGAAGTCATAGAATGGAGGTGTGCGAAGTCATACAATGAATGTGTGTGAAGTCATAGCATGGAGGTGTGTGAAGTCACAGAAGAGAGGTGTGTGAAGTCAGAATAGAGGTGTGCAAAGTCATAGAATGGAGGTGTGTGAATTCAGAATGGAGTGTGAAGTCATAGAAAGGAGGTGTGGGAAGTCATAGAATGGAGGAGTGTGAAGTCATAGATTGGAGGTGAGTGAAGTCACAGATTCGAGGTCTGTGAAGTCATAGAATGGAGGTGTGTGAAGTCTAATGAAGGTGTGTGAAGTCATAGAATGTTGGTGTGCGAACTCATAGAATGGAGGTGTGTGACTTCCCAATGGAAGTGTGTGAAGTCATAGAATGGAGGTGTGTGAAGTCACAGAATGTAAGTGTGTGAAGTCAAAATGGAGGTGTGTGATGTCCTAAAATGGAGGTGTGAGAAGTCATAGAATGGAGGTGTGTGAAATCATAGAATAGAGGTTTGTGAAGTCACAGAATGGAGGTGTGTGAACTCAGAATGGAGGTGTGTGAAGGCACAGAATGGAGGTGTGTGAAGTCATCGTATGAAGGTATGTGAAACCATAGAATGGAAGTGTGTGAAGTCATAGAATGGAGGTGTGCGAAGTCATATAATGAAGGTGTGTGAAGTCATAGAATGGAGGTGTGTGAAGTCACAGAAGAGAGGTGTGTGAAGTCAGAATAGAGGTGTACAAAGTCATAGAATGGAGGTGTGTGAAGTCAGAATGGAGGTGTGTGAAGTCATAGAATGGATGTGTGTGAAGTCAGAATAGAGGTGTGTGAAGTCATAGAATGGAGGTGTGTGAAGTCACAGATTGGAAGTGTGGGAAGTCACAGAATGGAAGTGTGTGAAGTCATAGAATGGAGGTGTGTGAAGTCACAGAATGGATGGTATGAACTCATAGAATGGAGGTGTGTGAAGTCACAGAATTGAGGTGTTTGATGTCATATATAGGAGGTGTGTGAAGTCAAATTGGATGTGTGAATTCATAGAATGGAGGTGTGTGAACTCACAGAATTGAGGTGTTTGAAGTCATATATTGGATGTGTGTAAAGTCAAAATGGATGTGTGAATTCATAGAATGGAGGCGTGTGAAACCATAGAATGAGGGTGTGTGAGGTCATAGAATGGAGGTGTGTGAAGTCACAGATTGGAGTTGTGTGAAGTCATAGAATGGAGGTGTGTGAAGTCATAGAATGGAAGTGTGTGAAGTCACAGAATGGAGGTGTGTGAAGTCACAGAATGGAGGTGTGTGAAGTAACAGAATGGAGGTGTGGGAAGTCACAGATTGGAGGTGTGTGAAGTCACAGAATGGAGGTGTGTGAAGTCATAGAATGGAAGTGTGTGAAGTCATAGAATGGAGGTGTGTGAAGTCAGAATGCAGGTGTGTGAGTCACTGAATGGAGTTGTGTGAACTCAGAATGGAGGTGTGTGAAGTCACAGAATGGAGGTTTGTGAAGTCATAGAATGGGGTTGTGTGAAGTCATAGAATGGATGTTTCTGAAGTAAGAATGAAGGTGTGTGAAGTCATAGAATGGAGGTATGTGAACACATAGAATGGAGGTGTGTGAATTCACAAAATGAAGGTGTGTGAAGTCAGAATGGAGGTGTGTAGTCATAGATTGCAGGGGTGAAGTCATAGAAAGGAGGTGTGGAAAGTCATAGAATGGAGGAGTGTGAAGTCATAGAGTGCAGGTGAGTGAAGTCACAGATTCGAGGTCTGTGAAGTCATAGAATGGAGGTGTGTGATGTGTCAGAATGCAGGTGTGTGAAGTCATAGATGGAGTTGTGTGAAGTCATAGTATGGAGGTGTGTGAAATCACAGAATAGAGTTTTGTGAAGTCACAGAATGGAGCTGTGTGAATACAGAATGGAGGTGTGTGAAGTCATAGAATGTAGGTGTTGGAAGTCAGAACGGAGGTGTGTGAAATCATAGAATGGAGGTGAGTGACGTCACAATGGAAGTGTGAGAAGTCATAAAATGGAGGTGTGTGAAGTCACAGAATGGAGGTGTGTGAAGTCATAGAATGAAGGTGTGTGAAGTCACAGAATGGAGCTGCTTGAAGTCATAGAATGGAGGTGTGTGAAGTTATAGATTGGAGGTGTGTAAACTCAGAATGGAGGTGTGTGAAGTCATAGAATGGAGGTGTGTGAAGTTATAAAATGGAGGTGTGTGAAGTCATAGAATGGAAGTGTGTGAAGTCAAAATGGAGGTGTGTGACGTCCTAAAATGGAGGTGTGAGAAGTCATAGAATGGAGGTGTGTGAAATCATAGAATAGAGGTTTGTGAAGTCACAGAATGGAGGTTTGTGAACTCAGAATGGAGGTGTGTGAAGGCACAGAATGGAGGTGTGTGAAGTCATCGTATGAAGGTATGTGAAATCATAGAATGGAAGTGTGTGAAGTCATAGAATGGAGGTGTGCGAAGTCATACAATGAAGGTGTGTGAAGTCATAGCATGGAGGTGTGTGAAGTCACAGAAGAGAGGTGTGTGAAGTAGGAATAGAGGTGTGCAAAGTCATAGAATGGAGGTGTGTGAATTCAGAATGGAGGTGTGAAGTCATAGAAAGGAGGTGTGGGAAGTCATAGAATGGAGGAGTGTGAAGTCATAGATTGGAGGTGAGTGAAGTCACAGATTCAAGGTCTGTGAAGTCATAGAATGGAGGTGTGTGAAGTCTAATGAAGGTGTGTGAAGTCATAGAATGTTGGTGTGCGAACTCATAGAATGGAGGTGTGTGACTTCCCAATGGAAGTGTGTGAAGTCATAGAATGGAGGTGTGTGAAGTCACAGAATGTAAGTGTGTGAAGTCAAAATGGAGGTGTGTGATGTCCTAAAATGGAGGTGTGAGAAGTCATAGAATGGAGGTGTGTGAAATCATAGAATAGAGGTTTGTGAAGTCACAGAATGGAGGTGTGTGAACTCAGAATGGAGGTGTGTGAAGGCACAGAATGGAGGTGTGTGAAGTCATCGTATGAAGGTATGTGAAACCATAGAATGGAAGTGTGTGAAGTCATAGAATGGAGGTGTGCGAAGTCATATAATGAAGGTGTGTGAAGTCATAGAATGGAGGTGTGTGAAGTCACAGAAGACAGGTGTGTGAAGTCAGATTAGAGGTGTACAAAGTCATAGAATGGAGGTGTGTGAAGTCAGAATGGAGGTGTGTGAAGTCATAGAATGGATGTGTGTGAAGTCAGAATAGAGGTGTGTGAAGTCATAGAATGGAGGTGTGTGAAGTCACAGATTGGAAGTGTGGGAAGTCACAGAATGGAAGTGTGTGAAGTCATAGAATGGAGGTGTGTGAAGTCACAGAATGGATGGTATGAACTCATAGAATGGAGGTGTGTGAAGTCACAGAATTGAGGTGTTTGATGTCATATATAGGAGGTGTGTGAAGTCAAATTGGATGTGTGAATTCATAGAATGGAGGTGTGTGAACTCACAGAATTGAGGTGTTTGAAGTCATATATTGGAGGTGTGTAAAGTCAAAATGGATGTGTGAATTCATAGAATGGAGGCGTGTGAAACCATAGAATGAGGGTGTGTGAGGTCATAGAATGGAGGTGTGTGAAGTCACAGATTGGAGTTGTGTGAAGTCATGGAATGGAGGTGTGTGAAGTCATAGAATGGAAGTGTGTGAAGTCACAGAATGGAGGTGTGTGAAGTCACAGAATGGAGGTGTGTGAAGTAACAGAATGGAGGTGTGGGAAGTCACAGATTGGAGGTGTGTGAAGTCACAGAATGGAGGTGTGTGAAGTCATAGAATGGAAGTGTGTGAAGTCATAGAATGGAGGTGTGTGAAGTCAGAATGCAGGTGTGTGAAGTCACTGAATGGAGTTGTGTGAACTCAGAATGGAGGTGTGTGAAGTCACAGAATGGAGGTTTGTGAAGTCATAGAATGGGGTTGTGTGAAGTCATAGAATGGATGTTTCTGACGTAAGAATGAAGGTGTGTGAAGTCATAGAATGGAGGTATGTGAACACATAGAATGGAGGTGTGTGAATTCACAAAATGAAGGTGTGTGAAATCAGAATGGAGGTGTGTAGTCATAGATTGCAGGTGGTGAAGTCATAGAAAGGAGGTGTGGAAAGTCATAGAATGGAGGAGTGTGAAGTCATAGAGTGCAGGTGAGTGAAGTCACAGATTCGAGGTCTGTGAAGTCATAGAATGGAGGTGTGTGATGTCAGAATGCAGGTGTGTGAAGTCATAGATGGAGTTGTGTGAAGTCATAGTATGGAGGTGTGTGAAATCACAGAATAGAGTTTTGTGAAGTCACAGAATGGAGCTGTGTGAATACAGAATGGAGGTGTGTGAAGTCATAGAATGTAGGTGAGTGATGTCACAATGGAAGTGTGAGAAGTCATAAAATGGAGGTGTGTGAAGTCACAGAATGGAGGTGTGTGAAGTCATAGAATGGAGGTGTGTGAAGTCACAGAATGGAGCTGCTTGAAGTCATAGAATGGAGGTGTGTGAAGTTATAGATTGGAGGTGTGTAAACTCAGAATGGAGGTGTGTGAAGTCATAGAATGGAGGTGTGTGAAGTTATAAAATGGAGGTGTGTGAAGTCATAGAATGGAAGTGTGTGAAGTCATAGAATGGAGGTGTTTGAAGTCACAGAATGGACGGTACGAATTCATAGAATGGAGGTGTGTGAAGTCACAGAATTGAGGTGTTTGAAGTCATATATTAGAGGTATGTGAAGTCAAACTGATGTGTGAAATCATAGAATGGCGGTGTGTGAAGTCACAGAATGGAGGTGTGTGAAATTATAAAAGGGAGGTTTATGAAGTCATAGAATGGAAGTGTGTGAAGTCACCAATGGAGGTGTGTGAAGTCACAGAATGGAGGTGTGTGAAGTCACAGAATAGAGGTGTGTGAACTCAGAATGGAGGTTTGTGAAGTCACAGAATAGAGGTGTGTGAAGTCATAGAATGGAAGTGTGTGAAGTCATAGAATGGAGGTGTGTGAAGTCAGAATGGAGATGTGTGAAGTCACCGAATGGAGTTGTGTGAACTCAGAATGGAGGTGTGTGAAGTCACAGAATGGAGGTTTGTGATGTCAGAATAGAGGTGTGCAAAGTCATAGAATGGAGGGGTGTGAAGTCAGAATAGAGGTGTGTGAAGTCATAGAATGGAGGTGTGTGAAGTCACAGAATGGATGTGTGGGAAGTCACAGAATGGAAGTGTGTGAAGTCATAGAATGGAGGTGTGTGAAGTCACAGAATGGATGGTATGAACTCATAGAATGGAGGTGTGTGAAGTCACAGAATTGAGGTGTTTGAAGTCATATATAGGAGGTGTGTGAAGTCAAAATGGATGTGTGAATTCATAGAATGGAGGTGTGTGAAGTCACAGAATTGAGGTGTTTGAGGTCATATATTGGAGGTGTGTAAAGTCTAAATGGATGTGTGAATTCATAGAATGGAGGTGTGCGAAACCATAGAATGAGGGTGTGTGAGGTCATAGAATGGAGGTGTGTGAAGACACAGAATGGAGGTGTGGGAAGTCACAGATTGCAGGAGTGTGAAGTCACAGAATGGATGTGTGTGAACCCAGAATGGAGGTGTGTAAAGTCACAGAATGGATTGTGTGATGTCACAGAAAGGACGGTATGAAGTCATAGAATGGAGGTGTGTGAAGTCACAGAATTGAGGTGTTTGAAGTCATATACTGGAGGTGTGTAAAATCAAAATGGATGTGTGAAGTCATGGAATGGAGGTGTGTGAAATCATAGAATGAGGGTATGGGAGGTCATAGAATGGAGGTGTGTGAAGTTACAGAATGGAGGTGTGTGAACTCATAGAATGGAGGTGTGTGAAGTCACAGTTTGGAGCTGTGTGAAGTCACAGAATCGAGGTGTGAGAAGTCACAGAATGGAGGTCTGTGAGCTCAGAATGGAGGTGTGTGAAGTCACAGAATGGAGGTGTTTGAAGTTATATATTGGAGTTGTGTGAAGTCAAAATGGATGTGTGAAATCATAGAATGGAGGTGTGTGAAGTCGGAGAATGGAGGTGTGTGAAGTCACAGAATGGAGCTGTGTGAAGTCACAGAATGGAGGTGTGTGAAGTCAAAGAATGGAGGTGTGTGAAGTCATAGAATGGAGATGTGTGAAGTCACAGAATGGAGGAGTGTGAAGTCATAGCATGGAGGTATGTGAAATCATAGAATGGAAGTGTGTGAAGTCCTAGAATGGAGGTGTGTGAAGTCATACAATGAAGATGTGTGAAGTCATAGAATGGAGGTGTGTGAAGTCACAGAAGGGAGGTGTGTGGAGTCACATAATGGAGGTGTGTGAAGACAAAATTGAGGTGTGTGACGTCATAAAATGTAGGTGTGTGAAGTCATAGATTGGAAGTGTGTGAAATCGTAAAATGGAGGTTTGTGAAGTCACGGAATGGAGGTGTGTGAAGTCATAGAATGGAGGTATGTGAAGTCAAATTGGAGGGGTGTGAAGTCGGAGAATGGAGGTGTGGGAAGTCACAGAATGGAGGTGGGTGAAGTCACAGAATGGAGGTGTGTGAAGTCAAAGAATGGAGGTGTGTGAAGTCACAGAATGGACGGGTATGAATTCATAGAATGGAGGTGTGTGAAGTCACAGAATTGAGGTGTTTGAAGTTATATATTGGAGTTGTGTGAAGTCAAAATGGATGTGTGAAGTCATGGAATGGAGGTGTGTGAAGTCGGAGAATGGAAGTGTGGGAAGTCACAGAATGGAGGTGGGTGAAATCACAGAATGGAAGTGTGTGAAATCATAGAATGGAGGTTTGTGAAGTCACAGAATTGAGGTGTTTGAAGTTATATATTGGAGGTGTGTGAAGTCAAAATGGATGTGTGAAGTCATAATATGGAGGTGTGTGAAATCGGAGAATGGAGGTGTGTGAAGTCACAGAATGGAGCTGTGTGAAGTCACAGAATGGAGGTGTGTGAAGTCACAGAATGGAGGTGTGTGAAGTCAAAGAATGGAGGTGTGTGAAGTCATAGAATGGAGGTGTGTGAAGTCATAGAATGTATGTTTGTGAAGTAAGAATGAAGGTGTGTGAAGTCATATAATGGAGGTGTGTGAAGTCACATAATGGAGGTGTGTGAATTCAGAATGGAGGTGTGAAGTCATAGAAAGGAGGTGTGGGAAGTCATAGAATGGAGGAGTGTGAAGTCATAGATTGGAGGTGAGTGAAGTCACAGATTCGAGGTCTGTGAAGTCATAGAGTGGAGGTGTGTGAAGTCGAATGAAGGTGTGTGAAGTCATAGAATGTAGGTGTGTGAACTCATAGAATGGAGGTGTGTGACGTCCCAATGGAAGTGTGTGAAGTCATGGAATTGAGGTGTGTGAAGTCACACAATGGAAGTGTGTGAAGTCAAAATGGAGGTGTGTGACGTCCTAAAATGGAGGTGTGAGAAGTCATAGAATGGAGGTGTGTGAAATCATAGAATAGAGGTTTGTGAAGTCACAGAATGGAGGTTTGTGAACTCAGAATGGAGGTGTGTGAAGGCACAGAATGGAGGTGTGTGAAGTCATCGTATGAAGGTATGTGAAATCATAGAATGGAAGTGTGTGAAGTCATAGAATGGAGGTGTGCGAAGTCATACAATGAAGGTGTGTGAAGTCATAGCATGGAGGTGTGTGAAGTCACAGAAGAGAGGTGTGTGAAGTCAGAATAGAGGTGTGCAAAGTCATAGAATGGAGGTGTGTGAATTCAGAATGGAGGTGTGAAGTCATAGAAAGGAGGTGTGGGAAGTCATAGAATGGAGGAGTGTAAAGTCATAGATTGGAGGTGAGTGAAGTCACAGATTCGAGGTCTGTGAAGTCATAGAATGGAGGTGTGTGAAGTCTAATGAAGGTGTGTGAAGTCATAGAATGTTGGTGTGCGAACTCATAGAATGGAGGTGTGTGACTTCCCAATGGAAGTGTGTGAAGTCATAGAATGGAGGTGTGTGAAGTCACAGAATGTAAGTGTGTGAAGTCAAAATGGAGGTGTGTGATGTCTTAAATGGAGGTGTGAGAAGTCATAGAATGGAGGTGTGTGAAATCATAGAATAGAGGTTTGTGAAGTCACAGAATGGAGGTGTGTGAACTCAGAATGGAGGTGTGTGAAGGCACAGAATGGAGGTGTGTGAAGTCATCGTATGAAGGTATGTGAAACCATAGAATGGAAGTGTGTGAAGTCATAGAATGGAGGTGTGCGAAGTCATATAATGAAGGTGTGTGAAGTCATAGAATGGAGGTGTGTGAAGTCACAGAAGACAGGTGTGTGAAGTCAGATTAGAGGTGTACAAAGTCATAGAATGGAGGTGTGTGAAGTCAGAATGGAGGTGTGTGAAGTCATAGAATGGATGTGTGTGAAGTCAGAATAGAGGTGTGTGAAGTCATAGAATGGAGGTGTGTGAAGTCACAGATTGGAAGTGTGGGAAGTCACAGAATGGAAGTGTGTGAAGTCATAGAATGGAGGTGTGTGAAGTCACAGAATTGAGGTGTTTGATGTCATATATAGGAGGTGTGTGAAGTCAAATTGGATGTGTGAATTCATAGAATGGAGGTGTGTGAAGTCACAGAATTGAGGTGTTTGAAGTCATATATTGGAGGTGTGTAAAGTCAAAATGGATGTGTGAATTCATAGAATGGGGGCGTGTGAAACCATAGAATTAGGGTGTGTGAGGTCATAGAATGGAGGTGTGTGAAGTCACAGATTGGAGTTGTGTGAAATCATAGAATGGAGGTGTGTGAAGTCGGAGAATGGAGGTGTGTGAAGTCACAGAATGGAGCTGTGTGAAGTCACAGAATGGAGGTGTGTGAAGTCAAAGAATGGAGGTGTGTGAAGTCATAGAATGGAGATGTGTGAAGTCACAGAATGGAGGAGTGTGAAGTCATAGCATGGAGGTATGTGAAATCATAGAATGGAAGTGTGTGAAGTCCTAGAATGGAGGTGTGTGAAGTCATACAATGAAGATGTGTGAAGTCATAGAATGGAGGTGTGTGAAGTCACAGAAGGGAGGTGTGTGGAGTCACATAATGGAGGTGTGTGAAGACAAAATTGAGGTGTGTGACGTCATAAAATGTAGGTGTGTGAAGTCATAGATTGGAAGTGTGTGAAATCGTAAAATGGAGGTTTGTGAAGTCACGGAATGGAGGTGTGTGAAGTCATAGAATGGAGGTATGTGAAGTCAAATTGGAGGGGTGTGAAGTCGGAGAATGGAGGTGTGGGAAGTCACAGAATGGAGGTGGGTGAAGTCACAGAATGGAGGTGTGTGAAGTCAAAGAATGGAGGTGTGTGAAGTCACAGAATGGACGGGTATGAATTCATAGAATGGAGGTGTGGGAAGTCACAGAATTGAGGTGTTTGAAGTTATATATTGGAGTTGTGTGAAGTCAAAATGGATGTGTGAAGTCATGGAATGGAGGTGTGTGAAGTCGGAGAATGGAAGTGTGGGAAGTCACAGAATGGAGGTGGGTGAAATCACAGAATGGAAGTGTGTGAAATCATAGAATGGAGGTTTGTGAAGTCACAGAATTGAGGTGTTTGAAGTTATATATTGGAGGTGTGTGAAGTCAAAATGGATGTGTGAAGTCATAATATGGAGGTGTGTGAAATCGGAGAATGGAGGTGTGTGAAGTCACAGAATGGAGCTGTGTGAAGTCACAGAATGGAGGTGTGTGAAGTCACAGAATGGAGGTGTGTGAAGTCACAGAATGGAGGTGTGTGAAGTCACAGAATGGAGGTGTGTGAAGTCAAAGAATGGAGGTGTGTGAAGTCATAGAATGGAGGTGTGTGAAGTCATAGAATGTATGTTTGTGAAGTAAGAATGAAGGTGTGTGAAGTCATATAATGGAGGTGTGTGAAGTCACATAATGGAGGTGTGTGAATTCAGAATGGAGGTGTGAAGTCATAGAAAGGAGGTGTGGGAAGTCATAGAATGGAGGAGTGTGAAGTCATAGATTGGAGGTGAGTGAAGTCACAGATTCGAGGTCTGTGAAGTCATAGAGTGGAGGTGTGTGAAGTCGAATGAAGGTGTGTGAAGTCATAGAATGTAGGTGTGTGAACTCATAGAATGGAGGTGTGTGACGTCCCAATGGAAGTGTGTGAAGTCATGGAATTGAGGTGTGTGAAGTCACACAATGGAAGTGTGTGAAGTCAAAATGGAGGTGTGTGACGTCCTAAAATGGAGGTGTGAGAAGTCATAGAATGGAGGTGTGTGAAGTCATCGTATGAAGGTATGTGAAACCATAGAATGGAAGTGTGTGAAGTCATAGAATGGAGGTGTGCGAAGTCATATAATGAAGGTGTGTGAAGTCATAGAATGGAGGTGTGTGAAGTCACAGAAGACAGGTGTGTGAAGTCAGATTAGAGGTGTACAAAGTCATAGAATGGAGGTGTGTGAAGTCAGAATGGAGGTGTGTGAAGTCATAGAATGGATGTGTGTGAAGTCAGAATAGAGGTGTGTGAAGTCATAGAATGGAGGTGTGTGAAGTCACAGATTGGAAGTGTGGGAAGTCACAGAATGGAAGTGTGTGAAGTCATAGAATGGAGGTGTGTGAAGTCACAGAATTGAGGTGTTTGATGTCATATATAGGAGGTGTGTGAAGTCAAATTGGATGTGTGAATTCATAGAATGGAGGTGTGTGAAGTCACAGAATTGAGGTGTTTGAAGTCATATATTGGAGGTGTGTAAAGTCAAAATGGATGTGTGAATTCATAGAATGGAGGCGTGTGAAACCATAGAATTAGGGTGTGTGAGGTCATAGAATGGAGGTGTGTGAAGTCACAGATTGGAGTTGTGTGAAGTCATAGAATGGAGGTGTGTGAAGTCATAGAATGGAAGTGTGTGAAGTCACAGAATGGAGGTGTGTGAAGTCACAGAATGGAGGTGTGTGAAGTAACAGAATGGAGGTGTGGGAAGTCTCAGATTGGAGGTGTGTGAAGTCACAGAATGGAGGTGTGTGAAGTCATAGAATGGAAGTGTGTGAAGTCATAGAATGGAGGTGTGTGAAGTCAGAATGAGGGTGTGTGAAGTCACTGAATGGAGTTGTGTGAACTCAGAATGGAGGTGTGTGAAGTCACAGAATGGAGGTTTGTGAAGTCATAGAATGGGGTTGTGTGAAGTCATAGAATGGATGTTTCTGAAGTAAGAATGAAGGTGTGTGAAGTCATAGAATGGAGGTATGTGAACACATAGAATGGAGGTGTGTGAATTCACAAAATGAAGGTGTGTGAAGTCAGAATGGAGGTGTGTAGTCATAGATTGCAGGTGGTGAAGTCATAGAAAGGAGGTGTGGAAAGTCATAGAATGGAGGAGTGTGAAGTCATAGAGTGCAGGTGAGTGAAGTCACAGATTCGAGGTCTGTGAAGTCATAGAATGGAGGTGTGTGATGTCAGAATGCAGGTGTGTGAAGTCATAGATGGAGTTGTGTGAAGTCATAGTATGGAGGTGTGTGAAATCACAGAATAGAGTTTTGTGAAGTCACAGAATGGAGCTGTGTGAATACAGATTGGAGGTGTGTGAAGTCATAGAATGTAGGTGTTGGAAGTCAGAACGGACGTGTGTGAACTCATAGAATGGAGGTGAGTGATGTCACAATGGAAGTGTGAGAAATCATAAAATGGAGGTGTGTGAAGTCACAGAATGGAGGTGTGTGAAGTCATAGAATGGAGGTGTGTGAAGTCACAGAATGGAGCTGCTTGAAGTCATAGAATGGAGGTGTGTGAAGTTATAGATTGGAGGTGTGTAAACTCAGAATGGAGGTGTGTGAAGTCATAGAATGGAGGTGTGTGAAGTTATAAAATGGAGGTGTGTGAAGTCATAGAATGGAAGTGTGTGAAGTCATAGAATGGAGGTGTTTGAAGTCACAGAATGGACGGTACGAATTCATAGAATGGAGGTGTGTGAAGTCACAGAATTGAGGTGTTTGAAGTCATATATTAGAGGTATGTGAAGTCAAACTGATGTGTGAAATCATAGAATGGCGGTGTGTGAAGTCACAGAATGGAGGTGTGTGAAATTATAAAAGGGAGGTTTATGAAGTCATAGAATGGAAGTGTGTGAAGTCACCAATGGAGGTGTGTGAAGTCACAGAATGGAGGTGTGTGAAGTCACAGAATAGAGGTGTGTGAACTCAGAATGGCGGTTTGTGAAGTCACAGAATAGAGGTGTGTGAAGTCATAGAATGGAAGTGTGTGAAGTCATAGAATGGAGGTGTGTGAAGTCAGAATGGAGATGTGTGAAGTCACCGAATGGAGTTGTGTGAACTCAGAATGGAGGTGTGTGAAGTCACAGAATGGAGGTTTGTGATGTCAGAATAGAGGTGTGCAAAGTCATAGAATGGAGGGGTGTGAAGTCAGAATAGAGGTGTGTGAAGTCATAGAATGGAGGTGTGTGAAGTCACAGAATGGATGTGTGGGAAGTCACAGAATGGAAGTGTGTGAAGTCATAGATTGGAGGTGTGTGAAGTCACAGAATGGATGGTATGAACTCATAGAATGGAGTTGTGTGAAGTCACAGAATTGAGGTGTTTGAAGTCATATATAGGAGGTGTGTGAAGTCAAAATGGATGTGTGAATTCATAGAATGGAGGTGTGTGAAGTCACAGAATTGAGGTGTTTGAGGTCATATATTGGAGGTGTGTAAAGTCTAAATGGATGTGTGAATTCATAGAATGGAGGTGTGCGAAACCATAGAATGAGGGTGTGTGAGGTCATAGAATGGAGGTGTGTGAAGACACAGAATGGAGGTGTGGGAAGTCACAGATTGCAGGAGTGTGAAGTCACAGAATGGATGTGTGTGAACCCAGAATGGAGGTGTGTAAAGTCACAGAATGGATTGTGTGATGTCACAGAATGGACGGTATGAAGTCATAGAATGGAGGTGTGTGAAGTCACAGAATTGAGGTGTTTGAAGTCATATACTGGAGGTGTGTAAAATCAAAATGGATGTGTGAAGTCATGGAATGGAGGTGTGTGAAATCATAGAATGAGGGTATGGGAGGTCATAGAATGGAGGTGTGTGAAGTTACAGAATGGAGGTGTGTGAACTCATAGAATGGAGGTGTGTGAAGTCACAGTTTGGAGCTGTGTGAAGTCACAGAATCGAGGTGTGAGAAGTCACAGAATGGAGGTCTGTGAGCTCAGAATGGAGGTGTGTGAAGTCACAGAATGGAGGTGTATGAAGTCATAGAATGGAAGTGTGTGAATTCATAGAATGGAGGTGTGTGTCGTCAGAATGGAGGTGTGTGAAGTCACCGAATGGAGTTGTGTGAAGTCAGAATGGAGGTGTGTGAAGTCACAGAATGGAGGTTTGTGAAGTCATAGAATGGAGGTGTGTGAAGTCATAGAACTGATGTTTCTGAAGTAAGAATGAAGGTGTGTGAAGTCATAGAATGGAGGTATGTGAACTCATAGAATGGGGGTGTGTGAAGTCACAGAATGGAGGTGTGTGAAGTCAGAATGGAGGTGTGTAATCATCGATTGGAGGTGGGTGAAGTCATAGAAAGGAGGTGTGGGAAGTCATAGAATGGAGGTGTGTGAAGTCACAGAATTGAGGTGTTTGAAGTCATATATTGGAGGTGTGTAAAGTCAAAATGGATGTGTGAATTCATAGAATGGAGGCGTGTGAAACCATAGAATGAGGGTGTGTGAGGTCATAGAATGGAGGTGTGTGAAGTCACAGAATGGAGTTGTGTGAAGTCATAGAATGGAGGTGTGTGAAGTCATAGAATGGAAGTGTGTGAAGTCACAGAATGGAGGTGTGTGAAGTCACAAAATGGAGGTGTGTGAAGTAACAGAATGGAGGTGTGGGAAGTCACAGATTGGAGGTGTGTGAAGTCACAGAATGGAGGTGTGTGAAGTCATAGAATGGAAGTGTGTGAAGTCATAGAATGGAGGTGTGTGAAGTCAGAATGCAGGTGTGTGAAGTCACTGAATGGAGTTGTGTGAACTCAGAATGGAGGTGTGTGAAGTCACAGAATGGAGGTTTGTGAAGTCATAGAATGGGGTTGTGTGAAGTCATAGAATGGATGTTTCTGAAGTAAGAATGAAGGTGTGTGAAGTCATAGAATGGAGGTATGTGAACACATAGAATGGAGGTGTGTGAATTCACAAAATGAAGGTGTGTGAAGTCAGAATGGAGGTGTGTAGTCATCGATTGCAGGTGGTGAAGTCATAGAAAGGAGGTGTGGAAAGTCATAGAATGGAGGAGTGTGAAGTCATAGAGTGCAGGTGAGTGAAGTCACAGATTCGAGGTCTGTGAAGTCATAGAATGGAGGTGTGTGATGTCAGAATGCAGGTGTGTGAAGTCATAGATGGAGTTGTGTGAAGTCACAGAATGGAGGAGTGTGAAGTCATAGCATGGAGGTATGTGAAATCATAGAATGGAAGTGTGTGAAGTCTTAGAATGGAGGTGTGTGAAGTCATACAATGAAGATGTGTGAAGTCATAGAATGGAGGTGTGTGAAGTCACAGAAGGGAGGTGTGTGGAGTCACATAATGGAGGTGTGTGAAGACAAAATTGAGGTGTGTGACGTCATAAAATGTAGGTGTGTGAAGTCATAGATTGGAAGTGTGTGAAATCGTAAAATGGAGGTTTGTGAAGTCACGGAATGGAGGTGTGTGAAGTCATAGAATGGAGGTATGTGAAGTCAAATTGGAGGGGTGTGAAGTCGGAGAATGGAGGTGTGGGAAGTCACAGAATGGAGGTGGGTGAAGTCACAGAATGGAGGTGTGTGAAGTCAAAGAATGGAGGTGTGTGAAGTCACAGAATGGACGGGTATGAATTCATAGAATGGAGGTGTGGGAAGTCACAGAATTGAGGTGTTTGAAGTTATATATTGGAGTTGTGTGAAGTCAAAATGGATGTGTGAAGTCATGGAATGGAGGTGTGTGAAGTCGGAGAATGGAAGTGTGGGAAGTCACAGAATGGAGGTGGGTGAAATCACAGAATGGAAGTGTGTGAAATCATAGAATGGAGGTTTGTGAAGTCACAGAATTGAGGTGTTTGAAGTTATATATTGGAGGTGTGTGAAGTCAAAATGGATGTGTGAAGTCATAATATGGAGGTGTGTGAAATCGGAGAATGGAGGTGTGTGAAGTCACAGAATGGAGCTGTGTGAAGTCACAGAATGGAGGTGTGTGAAGTCACAGAATGGAGGTGTGTGAAGTCACAGAATGGAGGTGTGTGAAGTCAAAGAATGGAGGTGTGTGAAGTCATAGAATGGAGGTGTGTGAAGTCATAGAATGTATGTTTGTGAAGTAAGAATGAAGGTGTGTGAAGTCATATAATGGAGGTGTGTGAAGTCACATAATGGAGGTGTGTGAATTCAGAATGGAGGTGTGAAGTCATAGAAAGGAGGTGTGGGAAGTCATAGAATGGAGGAGTGTGAAGTCATAGATTGGAGGTGAGTGAAGTCACAGATTCGAGGTCTGTGAAGTCATAGAGTGGAGGTGTGTGAAGTCGAATGAAGGTGTGTGAAGTCATAGAATGTAGGTGTGTGAACTCATAGAATGGAGGTGTGTGACGTCCCAATGGAAGTGTGTGAAGTCATGGAATTGAGGTGTGTGAAGTCACACAATGGAAGTGTGTGAAGTCAAAATGGAGGTGTGTGACGTCCTAAAATGGAGGTGTGAGAAGTCATAGAATGGAGGTGTGTGAAATCATAGAATAGAGGTTTGTGAAGTCACAGAATGGAGGTTTGTGAACTCAGAATGGAGGTGTGTGAAGGCACAGAATGGAGGTGTGTGAAGTCATCGTATGAAGGTATGTGAAATCATAGAATGGAAGTGTGTGAAGTCATAGAATGGAGGTGTGCGAAGTCATACAATGAAGGTGTGTGAAGTCATAGCATGGAGGTGTGTGAAGTCACAGAAGAGAGGTGTGTGAAGTCAGAATAGAGGTGTGCAAAGTCATAGAATGGAGGTGTGTGAATTCAGAATGGAGGTGTGAAGTCATAGAAAGGAGGTGTGGGAAGTCATAGAATGGAGGAGTGTGAAGTCATAGATTGGAGGTGAGTGAAGTCACAGATTCGAGGTCTGTGAAGTCATAGAATGGAGGTGTGTGAAGTCTAATGAAGGTGTGTGAAGTCATAGAATGTTGGTGTGCGAACTCATAGAATGGAGGTGTGTGACTTCCCAATGGAAGTGTGTGAAGTCATAGAATGGAGGTGTGTGAAGTCACAGAATGTAAGTGTGTGAAGTCAAAATGGAGGTGTGTGATGTCCTAAAATGGAGGTGTGAGAAGTCATAGAATGGAGGTGTGTGAAATCATAGAATAGAGGTTTGTGAAGTCACAGAATGGAGGTGTGTGAACTCAGAATGGAGGTGTGTGAAGGCACAGAATGGAGGTGTGTGAAGTCATCGTATGAAGGTATGTGAAACCATAGAATGGAAGTGTGTGAAGTCATAGAATGGAGGTGTGCGAAGTCATATAATGAAGGTGTGTGAAGTCATAGAATGGAGGTGTGTGAAGTCACAGAAGACAGGTGTGTGAAGTCAGATTAGAGGTGTACAAAGTCATAGAATGGAGGTGTGTGAAGTCAGAATGGAGGTGTGTGAAGTCATAGAATGGATGTGTGTGAAGTCAGAATAGAGGTGTGTGAAGTCATAGAATGGAGGTGTGTGAAGTCACAGATTGGAAGTGTGGGAAGTCACAGAATGGAAGTGTGTGAAGTCATAGAATGGAGGTGTGTGAAGTCACAGAATTGAGGTGTTTGATGTCATATATAGGAGGTGTGTGAAGTCAAATTGGATGTGTGAATTCATAGAATGGAGGTGTGTGAAGTCACAGAATTGAGGTGTTTGAAGTCATATATTGGAGGTGTGTAAAGTCAAAATGGATGTGTGAATTCATAGAATGGAGGCGTGTGAAACCATAGAATTAGGGTGTGTGAGGTCATAGAATGGAGGTGTGTGAAGTCACAGATTGGAGTTGTGTGAAGTCATAGAATGGAGGTGTGTGAAGTCATAGAATGGAAGTGTGTGAAGTCACAGAATGGAGGTGTGTGAAGTCACAGAATGGAGGTGTGTGAAGTAACAGAATGGAGGTGTGGGAAGTCTCAGATTGGAGGTGTGTGAAGTCACAGAATGGAGGTGTGTGAAGTCATAGAATGGAAGTGTGTGAAGTCATAGAATGGAGGTGTGTGAAGTCAGAATGAGGGTGTGTGAAGTCACTGAATGGAGTTGTGTGAACTCAGAATGGAGGTGTGTGAAGTCACAGAATGGAGGTTTGTGAAGTCATAGAATGGGGTTGTGTGAAGTCATAGAATGGATGTTTCTGAAGTAAGAATGAAGGTGTGTGAAGTCATAGAATGGAGGTATGTGAACACATAGAATGGAGGTGTGTGAATTCACAAAATGAAGGTGTGTGAAGTCAGAATGGAGGTGTGTAGTCATAGATTGCAGGTGGTGAAGTCATAGAAAGGAGGTGTGGAAAGTCATAGAATGGAGGAGTGTGAAGTCATAGAGTGCAGGTGAGTGAAGTCACAGATTCGAGGTCTGTGAAGTCATAGAATGGAGGTGTGTGATGTCAGAATGCAGGTGTGTGAAGTCATAGATGGAGTTGTGTGAAGTCATAGTATGGAGGTGTGTGAAATCACAGAATAGAGTTTTGTGAAGTCACAGAATGGAGCTGTGTGAATACAGATTGGAGGTGTGTGAAGTCATAGAATGTAGGTGTTGGAAGTCAGAACGGAGGTGTGTGAACTCATAGAATGGAGGTGAGTGATGTCACAATGGAAGTGTGAGAAATCATAAAATGGAGGTGTGTGAAGTCACAGAATGGAGGTGTGTGAAGTCATAGAATGGAGGTGTGTGAAGTCACAGAATGGAGCTGCTTGAAGTCATAGAATGGAGGTGTGTGAAGTTATAGATTGGAGGTGTGTAAACTCAGAATGGAGGTGTGTGAAGTCATAGAATGGAGGTGTGTGAAGTTATAAAATGGAGGTGTGTGAAGTCATAGAATGGAAGTGTGTGAAGTCATAGAATGGAGGTGTTTGAAGTCACAGAATGGACGGTACGAATTCATAGAATGGAGGTGTGTGAAGTCACAGAATTGAGGTGTTTGAAGTCATATATTAGAGGTATGTGAAGTCAAACTGATGTGTGAAATCATAGAATGGCGGTGTGTGAAGTCACAGAATGGAGGTGTGTGAAATTATAAAAGGGAGGTTTATGAAGTCATAGAATGGAAGTGTGTGAAGTCACCAATGGAGGTGTGTGAAGTCACAGAATGGAGGTGTGTGAAGTCACAGAATAGAGGTGTGTGAACTCAGAATGGCGGTTTGTGAAGTCACAGAATAGAGGTGTGTGAAGTCATAGAATGGAAGTGTGTGAAGTCATAGAATGGAGGTGTGTGAAGTCAGAATGGAGATGTGTGAAGTCACCGAATGGAGTTGTGTGAACTCAGAATGGAGGTGTGTGAAGTCACAGAATGGAGGTTTGTGATGTCAGAATAGAGGTGTGCAAAGTCATAGAATGGAGGGGTGTGAAGTCAGAATAGAGGTGTGTGAAGTCATAGAATGGAGGTGTGTGAAGTCACAGAATGGATGTGTGGGAAGTCACAGAATGGAAGTGTGTGAAGTCATAGATTGGAGGTGTGTGAAGTCACAGAATGGATGGTATGAACTCATAGAATGGAGTTGTGTGAAGTCACAGAATTGAGGTGTTTGAAGTCATATATAGGAGGTGTGTGAAGTCAAAATGGATGTGTGAATTCATAGAATGGAGGTGTGTGAAGTCACAGAATTGAGGTGTTTGAGGTCATATATTGGAGGTGTGTAAAGTCTAAATGGATGTGTGAATTCATAGAATGGAGGTGTGCGAAACCATAGAATGAGGGTGTGTGAGGTCATAGAATGGAGGTGTGTGAAGACACAGAATGGAGGTGTGGGAAGTCACAGATTGCAGGAGTGTGAAGTCACAGAATGGATGTGTGTGAACCCAGAATGGAGGTGTGTAAAGTCACAGAATGGATTGTGTGATGTCACAGAATGGACGGTATGAAGTCATAGAATGGAGGTGTGTGAAGTCACAGAATTGAGGTGTTTGAAGTCATATACTGGAGGTGTGTAAAATCAAAATGGATGTGTGAAGTCATGGAATGGAGGTGTGTGAAATCATAGAATGAGGGTATGGGAGGTCATAGAATGGAGGTGTGTGAAGTTACAGAATGGAGGTGTGTGAACTCATAGAATGGAGGTGTGTGAAGTCACAGTTTGGAGCTGTGTGAAGTCACAGAATCGAGGTGTGAGAAGTCACAGAATGGAGGTCTGTGAGCTCAGAATGGAGGTGTGTGAAGTCACAGAATGGAGGTGTATGAAGTCATAGAATGGAAGTGTGTGAAGTCATAGAATGGAGGTGTGTGTCGTCAGAATGGAGGTGTGTGAAGTCACCGAATGGAGTTGTGTGAAGTCAGAATGGAGGTGTGTGAAGTCACAGAATGGAGGTTTGTGAAGTCATAGAATGGAGGTGTGTGAAGTCATAGAACTGATGTTTCTGAAGTAAGAATGAAGGTGTGTGAAGTCATAGAATGGAGGTATGTGAACTCATAGAATGGGGGTGTGTGAAGTCACAGAATGGAGGTGTGTGAAGTCAGAATGGAGGTGTGTAATCATCGATTGGAGGTGGGTGAAGTCATAGAAAGGAGGTGTGGGAAGTCATAGAATGGAGGTGTGTGAAGTCACAGAATTGAGGTGTTTGAAGTCATATATTGGAGGTGTGTAAAGTCAAAATGGATGTGTGAATTCATAGAATGGAGGCGTGTGAAACCATAGAATGAGGGTGTGTGAGGTCATAGAATGGAGGTGTGTGAAGTCACAGAATGGAGTTGTGTGAAGTCATAGAATGGAGGTGTGTGAAGTCATAGAATGGAAGTGTGTGAAGTCACAGAATGGAGGTGTGTGAAGTCACAAAATGGAGGTGTGTGAAGTAACAGAATGGAGGTGTGGGAAGTCACAGATTGGAGGTGTGTGAAGTCACAGAATGGAGGTGTGTGAAGTCATAGAATGGAAGTGTGTGAAGTCATAGAATGGAGGTGTGTGAAGTCAGAATGCAGGTGTGTGAAGTCACTGAATGGAGTTGTGTGAACTCAGAATGGAGGTGTGTGAAGTCACAGAATGGAGGTTTGTGAAGTCATAGAATGGGGTTGTGTGAAGTCATAGAATGGATGTTTCTGAAGTAAGAATGAAGGTGTGTGAAGTCATAGAATGGAGGTATGTGAACACATAGAATGGAGGTGTGTGAATTCACAAAATGAAGGTGTGTGAAGTCAGAATGGAGGTGTGTAGTCATCGATTGCAGGTGGTGAAGTCATAGAAAGGAGGTGTGGAAAGTCATAGAATGGAGGAGTGTGAAGTCATAGAGTGCAGGTGAGTGAAGTCACAGATTCGAGGTCTGTGAAGTCATAGAATGGAGGTGTGTGATGTCAGAATGCAGGTGTGTGAAGTCATAGATGGAGTTGTGTGAAGTCATAGTATGGAGGTGTGTGAAATCACAGAATAGAGTTTTGTGAAGTCACAGAATGGAGCTGTGTGAATACAGAATGGAGGTGTGTGAAGTCATAGAATGTAGGTGTTGGAAGTCAGAACGGAGGTGTGTGAAATCATAGAATGGAGGTGAGTGACGTCACAATGGAAGTGTGAGAAGTCATAAAATGGAGGTGTGTGAAGTCACAGAATGGAGGTGTGTGAAGTCATAGAATGAAGGTGTGTGAAGTCACAGAATGGAGCTGCTTGAAGTCATAGAATGGAGGTGTGTGAAGTTATAGATTGGAGGTGTGTAAACTCAGAATGGAGGTGTGTGAAGTCATAGAATGGAGGTGTGTGAAGTTATAAAATGGAGGTGTGTGAAGTCATAGAATGGAAGTGTGTGAAGTCATAGAATGGAGGTGTTTGAAGTCACAGAATGGACGGTACGAATTCATAGAATGGAGGTGTGTGAAGTCACAGATTTGAGGTGTTTGAAGTCATATATTAGAGGTATGTGAAGTCAAACTGATGTGTGAAATCATAGAATGGCGGTGTGTGAAGTCACAGAATGGAGGTGTGTGAAATTATAAAAGGGAGGTTTATGAAGTCATAGAATGGAAGTGTGTGAAGTCACCAATGGAGGTGTGTGAAGTCACAGAATGGAGGTGTGTGAAGTCACAGAATAGAGGTGTGTGAACTCAGAATGGAGGTTTGTGAAGTCACAGAATAGAGGTGTGTGAAGTCATAGAATGGAAGTGTGTGAAGTCATAGAATGGAGGTGTGTGAAGTCAGAATGGAGATGTGTGAAGTCACCGAATGGAGTTGTGTGAACTCAGAATGGAGGTGTGTGAAGTCACAGAATGGAGGTTTGTGATGTCAGAATAGAGGTGTGCAAAGTCATAGAATGGAGGGGTGTGAAGTCAGAATAGAGGTGTGTGAAGTCATAGAATGGAGGTGTGTGAAGTCACAGAATGGATGTGTGGGAAGTCACAGAATGGAAGTGTGTGAAGTCATAGAATGGAGGTGTGTGAAGTCACAGAATGGATGGTATGAACTCATAGAATGGAGGTGTGTGAAGTCACAGAATTGAGGTGTTTGAAGTCATATATAGGAGGTGTGTGAAGTCAAAATGGATGTGTGAATTCATAGAATGGAGGTGTGTGAAGTCACAGAATTGAGGTATTTGAGGTCATATATTGGAGGTGTGTAAAGTCTAAATGGATGTGTGAATTCATAGAATGGAGGTGTGCGAAACCATAGAATGAGGGTGTGTGAGGTCATAGAATGGAGGTGTGTGAAGACACAGAATGGAGGTGTGGGAAGTCACAGATTGCAGGAGTGTGAAGTCACAGAATGGAGGTGTGTGAACCCAGAATGGAGGTGTGTAAAGTCACAGAATGGATTGTGTGATGTCACAGAATGGACGGTATGAAGTCATAGAATGGAGGTGTGTGAAGTCACAGAATTGAGGTGTTTGTAGTCATATACTGGAGGTGTGTAAAATCAAAATGGATGTGTGAAGTCATGGAATGGAGGTGTGTGAAATCATAGAATGAGGGTATGGGAGGTCATAGAATGGAGGTGTGTGAAGTTACAGAATGGAGGTGTGTGAACTCATAGAATGGAGGTGTGTGAAGTCACAGTTTGGAGCTGTGTGAAGTCACAGAATCGAGGTGTGAGAAGTCACAGAATGGAGGTGTGTGAGCTCAGAATGGAGGAGTGTGAAGTCACAGTATGGAGGTGTATGAAGTCATAGAATGGAAGTGTGTGAAGTCATAGAATGGAGGTGTGTGACGTCAGAATGGAGGTGTGTGAAGTCACCGAATGGAGTTGTGTGAAGTCAGAATGGAGGTGTGTGAAGTCACAGAATGGAGGTTTGTGAAGTCATAGAATGGAGGTGTGTGAAGTCATAGAACTGATGTTTCTGAAGTAAGAATGAAGGTGTGTGAAGTCATAGAATGGAGGTATGTGAACTCATAGAATGGGGGTGTGTGAAGTCACAGAATGGAGGTGTGTGAAGTCAGAATGGAGGTGTGTAATCATCGATTGGAGGTGGGTGAAGTCATAGAAAGGAGGTGTGGGAAGTCATAGAATGGAGGAGTGTGAAGTCATACGGTGCATGTGAGTGAAATCACAGATTCGAGGTCTGTGAAGTCATAGAATGGAGGTGTGTGATGTCAGAATGGAGCTGTGTAAAGTCATAGATGGAGTTGTGTGAAGTCCTAGTATGGAGTTGTGTGAAACCATAGAATAGAGTTTTGTGAAGGTACAGAATGGAGCTGTGTGAATTCAGAATGGAGGTGTGTGAAGTCATAGAATGGAGGTGTGTGAAGTCAGAATGGAGGTGTGTGAACTCATAGAATGGAGGTGTGTGACGTCACAATGGAAGTGTGTGAAGTCATAGAATGGAGGTGTGTGAAGTCACAGAATGGAGGTGTGTGAAGTCATAGAATGGAGGTGTGTGAAGTCACTGAATGGAGGTGAGTGAAGTCATAGAATGGAGGTGTGTGAAGTTATAGAATGGATGTTTGTAAAGTAAAAATGAAGGTGTGTGAAGTCATAGAATGGAGATGTGTGAAGTCAGAATGGAGGTGTGTGAAGTCACAGAATGGAGATGTGTCAACTCAGAATTTAGGTGTGTGAAGTCCAAGAATGGAGGTGTGTGAAGACATAGAATGGAGGTGTGTGAAGTCAAAGAATGGAGGTGTGTGAAGTCATAGAAAATATGTTTGTGAAGTAAGAATGAAGGTGTGTGGAGGCATAGAATGGAGGTGTGTGAAGTCACAGAATGGAGATGTGTGAAGGCATAGAATGGAGGTGTGTGAAGTCATAGAATGGAGGTGTGTGAAGTCATATAATGGAGGTGTGTGAAGTCATAGAATGGAGGTGTGTGAAGTCAGAATGGAGGTGTGAAGTCATAGAATGAAGTTGGGTGAAGTCATAGAAAGGAGGTGTGTGAAGTCATAGAATGGAGGTGTGTGAAATCATAGAATGGAGGTGTGCGAAGTCAGAATGGAGGTGTGGTAAGTCATAGAATGGTAGTGTGTGTAGTCACAATGGAGGTGTGTGAACTCATAGAATGGAGGTGTGTGAAGTCACAGAATGGACGTGTGTGAAGTCATAGAATTGAGGTGTGTGAAGTCATAGAATGGAGATGTGTGAAGTCACAGAATGGAGGTGTGGGAAGTCACAGATTGGAGGTGTGTGAAGTCCCAGAATTGAGGTGTGTGAACTCAGAATGGAGGTGTGTAAAGTCACAGAATGGAGGTGTGTGAAGTCATAGAATGGAAGTGTGTGAAGTCATAAAATGGAGGTGTGTGAAGTCACAGAATGGACGGTTTGAAGTCATAGAATGGAGGTGTGTGAAGTAACAGAATGGAGGTGTGTGAAGTCACAGAATGGAGGTGTGTGAAGTCACAGAATGGAGGTGTGTGAAGTCACAGAATGGAGGTGTGTGAAGTCATAGAATGGAAGTGTGTGAAGTCATAGAATGGAGGTGTGTGAAGTCAGAATGCAGGTGTGTGAAGTCACCGAATGGAGTTGTGTGAACTCAGAATGGAGGTGTGTGAAGTCACAGAATGGAGGTTTGTGAAGTCATAGAATGGGGTTGTGTGAAGTCATAGAATGGATGTTTCTGAAGTAAGAATGACGGTGTGTGAAGTCATAGAATGGAGGTATGTGAACACATAGAATGGAGGTGTGTGAATTCACAAAATGAAGGTGTGTGAAGTCAGAATGGAGGTGTGTAGTCATAGATTGCAGGTGGTGAAGTCATAGAAAGGAGGTGTGGAAAGTCATAGAATGGAGGAGTGTGAAGTCATAGAGTGCAGGTGAGTGAAGTCACAGATTCGAGGTCTGTGAAGTCCTAGAATGGAGGTGTGTGATGTCAGAATGCAGGTGTGTGAAGTCATAGATGGAGTTGTGTGAAGTCATAGTAGGGAGGTGTGTGAAATCATAGAATAGAGTTTTGTGAAGTCACAGAATGGAGCTGTGTGAATACAGAATGGAGGTGTGTGAAGTCATAGAATGTTGGTGTTGGAAGTCAGAACGCAGGTGTGTGAACTCATAGAATGGAGGTGAGTGACGTCACGATGGAAGTGTGAGAAGTCATAAAATGGAGGTGTGTGAAGTCACAGAATGGAGGTGTGTGAAGTCATAGAATGGAGGTGTGTGAAGTCACAGAATGGAGTTGTTTGAAGTCATAGAATGGAGGTGTGTGAAGTTATAGAATGGAGGTGTGTAAACTCAGAATGGAGGTGTGTGAAGTCATAGAATGGAGGTGTGTGAAGTTATAAAATGCAGGTGTGTGAAGGCATAGAATGGAAGTGTGTAAAGTCATAGAATGGATGTGTTTGAAGTCACAGAATGGACGGTACGAAGTCATAGAATGGAGGTGTGTGAAGTCACAGAATTGAGATGTTTGAAGTCATATATTAGAGGTATGTGAAGTCAAACTGATGTGTGAAATCATAGAATGGAGGCGTGTGAACTCACAGAATGGAGGTGTGTGAAATTATAAAAGGGAGGTTTATGAAGTCATAGAATGGAAGTGTGTGAAGTCACCAATGGAGGTGTGTGAAGTCACAGAATGGAGGTGTGTGAAGTCACAGAATAGAGGTGTGTGAAGTCATAGAATGGAAGTGTGTGAAGTCATAAAATGGAGGTGTGTGAAGTCACAGAATGGACGGTTTGAAGTCATAGAATGGAGGTGTGTGAAGTAACAGAATGGAGGTGTGTGAAGTCACAGAATGGAGGTGTGTGAAGTCACAGAATGGAGGTGTGTGAAGTCACAGAATGGAGGTGTGTGAAGTCATAGAATGGAAGTGTGTGAAGTCATAGAATGGAGGTGTGTGAAGTCAGAATGCAGGTGTGTGAAGTCACCGAATGGAGTTGTGTGAACTCAGAATGGAGGTGTGTGAAGTCACAGAATGGAGGTTTGTGAAGTCATAGAATGGGGTTGTGTGAAGTCATAGAATGGATGTTTCTGAAGTAAGAATGAAGGTGTGTGAAGTCATAGAATGGAGGTATGTGAACACATAGAATGGAGGTGTGTGAATTCACAAAATGAAGGTGTGTGAAGTCAGAATGGAGGTGTGTAGTCATAGATTGCAGGTGGTGAAGTCATAGAAAGGAGGTGTGGAAAGTCATAGAATGGAGGAGTGTGAAGTCATAGAGTGCAGGTGAGTGAAGTCACAGATTCGAGGTCTGTGAAGTCCTAGAATGGAGGTGTGTGATGTCAGAATGCAGGTGTGTGAAGTCATAGATGGAGTTGTGTGAAGTCATAGTAGGGAGGTGTGTGAAATCATAGAATAGAGTTTTGTGAAGTCACAGAATGGAGCTGTGTGAATACAGAATGGAGGTGTGTGAAGTCATAGAATGTAGGTGTTGGAAGTCAGAACGCAGGTGTGTGAACTCATAGAATGGAGGTGAGTGACGTCACGATGGAAGTGTGAGAAGTCATAAAATGGAGGTGTGTGAAGTCACAGAATGGAGGTGTGTGAAGTCATAGAATGGAGGTGTGTGAAGTCACAGAATGGAGTTGTTTGAAGTCATAGAATGGAGGTGTGTGAAGTTATAGAATGGAGGTGTGTAAACTCAGAATGGAGGTGTGTGAAGTCATAGAATGGAGGTGTGTGAAGTTATAAAATGCAGGTGTGTGAAGGCATAGAATGGAAGTGTGTAAAGTCATAGAATGGATGTGTTTGAAGTCACAGAATGGACGGTACGAAGTCATAGAATGGAGGTGTGTGAAGTCACAGAATTGAGATGTTTGAAGTCATATATTAGAGGTATGTGAAGTCAAACTGATGTGTGAAATCATAGAATGGAGGCGTGTGAACTCACAGAATGGAGGTGTGTGAAATTATAAAAGGGAGGTTTATGAAGTCATAGAATGGAAGTGTGTGAAGTCACCAATGGAGGTGTGTGAAGTCACAGAATGGAGGTGTGTGAAGTCACAGAATAGAGGTGTGTGAACTCAGAATGGAGGTTTGTGAAGTCACAGAATAGAGGTGTGTGAAGTCATAGAATGGAAGTGTGTGAAGTCATAGAATGGAGGTGTGTGAAGTCAGAATGGAGATGTGTGAAGTCACCGAATGGAGTTGTGTGAACTCAGAATGGAGGTGTGTGAAGTCACAGAATGGAGGTTTGTGATGTCAGAATAGAGGTGTGCAAAGTCATAGAATGGAGGGGTGTGAAGTCACAATGGAGGTGTGTGAAGTCATAGAATGGAGGTGTGTGAAGTCAGAATAGAGGTGTGTGAAGTCATAGAATGGAGGTGTGTGTAGTCACAGAATGGATGTGTGGGAAGTCACCGAATGGAAGTGTGTGAACTCATAGAATGGAGGTGTGTGAAGTCACAGAATTGAGGTGTTTGAAGTCATATATAGGAGGTGTGTGAAGTCAAAATGGATGTGTGAATTCATAGAATGGAGGTGTGTGAAGTCACAGAATTGAGGTGTTTGAAGTCATATATTGGAGGTGTGTAAAGTCTAAATGGATGTGTGAATTCATAGAATGGAGGTGTGTGAAACCATAGAATGAGGGTGTGTGAGGTCATAGAATGGAGGTGTGTGAAGACACAGAATGGAGGTGTGGGAAGTCACAGATTGCAGGAGTGTGAAGTCACAGAATGGAGGTGTGTGAACCCAGAATGGAGGTGTGTAAAGTCACAGAATGGAGGTGTGTGATGTCACAGAACGGACGGTATGAAGTCATAGAATGGAGGTGTGTGAACTCACAGAATTGAGGTGTTTGAAGTCATATACTGGAGGTGTGTAAAATCAAAATGGATGTGTGAAGTCATGGAATGGAGGTGTGTGAAATCATAGAATGAGGGTATGGGAGGTCATAGAATGGAGGTGTGTGAAGTTACAGAATGGAGGTGTGTGAACTCATAGAATGGAGGTGTGTGAAGTCACAGTTTGGAGCTGTGTGAAGTCACAGAATCGAGGTGTGAGAAGTCACAGAATGGAGGTGTGTGAGCTCAGAAGGGAGGTGTGTGAAGTCACAGAATGGAGGTGTATGAAGTCATAGAATGGAAGTGTGTGAAGTCATAGAATGGAGGTGTGTGTCGTCAGAATGGAGGTGTGTGAAGTCACCGAATGGAGTTGTGTGAAGTCAGAATGGAGGTGTGTGAAGTCACAGAATGGAGGTCTGTGAAGTCATACAATGGAGGTGTGTGAAGTCATAGAACTGATGTTTCTGAAGTAAGAATGAAGGTGTGTGAAGTCATAGAATGGAGGTATGTGAACTCATAGAATGGGGGTGTGTGATGTCACAGAATGGAGGTGTGTGAAGTCAGAATGGAGGTGTGTAGTCATCGATTGGAGGTGGGTGAAGTCATAGAAAGGAGGTGTGGGAAGTCATAGAATGGAGGAGTGTGAAGTCATAGAGTGCATGTGAGTGAAATCACAGATTCGAGGTCTGTGAAGTCATAGAATGGAGGTGTGTGATGTCAGAATGGAGGTGTGTGAAGACATAGATGGAGTTGTGTGAAGTCCTAGTATGGAGTTGTGTGAAATCATAGAATAGAGTTTTGTGAAGGCACAGAGTGGAGCTGTGTGAATTCAGAATGGAGGTGTGTGAAGTCATAGAATGGAGGTGTGTGAAGTCAGAATGGAGGTGTGTGAACTCATAGAATGGAGGTGTGTGAAGTCACAGAATGGAGGTGTGTGAAGTCATAGAATGGAGGTGTGTGAAGTCACTGAATGGAGGTGAGTGAAGTCATAGAAGGGAGGTGTGTGAAGTTATAGAATGGAGGTGTGTAAACTCAGAATGGAGGTGTGTGAAGTCATAGAATGGAGGTGTGTGAAGTTATAAAATGGAGGTGTGTGAAGGCATAGAATGAAAGTGTGTGAAGTCATAGAATGGATGTGTTTGAAGTCACAGAATGGACGGTACGAAGTCATAGAATGGAGGTGTGTGAAGTCACAGAATTGAGATGTTTGAAGTCATATATTAGAGGTATGTGAAGTCAAACTGATGTGTGAAATCATAGAATGGAGGCGTGTGAACTCACAGAATGGAGGTGTGTGAAATTATAAAAGGGAGGTTTATGAAGTCATAGAATGGAAGTGTGTGAAGTCACCAATGGAGGTGTGTGAAGTCACAGAATGGAGGTGTGTGAAGTCACAGAATAGAGGTGTGTGAACTCAGAATGGAGGTTTGTGAAGTCACAGAATAGAGGTGTGTGAAGTCATAGAATGGAAGTGTGTGAAGTCATAGAATGGAGGTGTGTGAAGTCATAGAATGGAGGTGTGTGAAGTCATAGAACTGATGTTTCTGAAGTAAGAATGAAGGTGTGTGAAGTCATAGAATGGAGGTATGTGAACTCATAGAATGGGGGTGTGTGATGTCACAGAATGGAGGTGTGTGAAGTCAGAATGGAGGTGTGTAGTCATCGATTGGAGGTGGGTGAAGTCATAGAAAGGAGGTGTGTGAAGTCATAGAATGGAGGTGTGTGAAGTTATAAAATGGAGGTGTGTGAAGGCATAGAATGAAAGTGTGTGAAGTCATAGAATGGATGTGTTTGAAGTCACAGAATGGACGGTACGAAGTCATAGAATGGAGGTGTGTGAAGTCACAGAATTGAGATGTTTGAAGTCATATATTAGAGGTATGTGAAGTCAAACTGATGTGTGAAATCATAGAATGGCGGTGTGTGAAGTCACAGAATGGAGGTGTGTGAAATTATAAAAGTGAGGTTTATGAAGTCATAGAATGGAAGTGTGTGAAGTCACCAATGGAGGTGTGTGAAGTCACAGAATGGAGGTGTGTGAAGTCACAGAATAGAGGTGTGTGAACTCAGAATGGAGGTTTGTGAAGTCACAGAATAGAGGTGTGTGAAGTCATAGAATGGAAGTGTGTGAAGTCATAGAATGGAGGTGTGTGAAGTCAGAATTGAGATGTGTGAAGTCACCGAATGGAGTTGTGTGAACTCAGAATGGAGGTGTGTGAAGTCACAGAATGGAGGTTTGTGATGTCAGAATAGAGGTGTGCAAAGTCATAGAATGGAGGGGTGTGAAGTCACAATGGAGGTGTGTGAAGTCATAGAATGGAGGTGTGTGAAGTCAGAATAGAGGTGTGTGAAGTCATAGAATGGAGGTGTGTGAAGTCACAGAATGGATGTGTGGGAAGTCACCGAATGGAAGTGTGTGAACTCATAGAATGGAGGTGTGTGAAGTCACAGAATTGAGGTGTTTGAAGTCATATATAGGAGGTGTGTGAAGTCAAAATGGATGTGTGAATTCATAGAATGGAGGTGTGTGAAGTCACAGAATTGAGGTGTTTGAAGTCATATATTGGAGGTGTGTAAAGTCTAAATGGATGTGTGAATTCATAGAATGGAGGTGTGTGAAACCATAGAATGAGGGTGTGTGAGGTCATAGAATGGAGGTGTGTGAAGACACAGAATGGAGGTGTGGGAAGTCACAGATTGCAGGAGTGTGAAGTCACAGAATGGAGGTGTGTGAACCCAGAATGGAGGTGTGTAAAGTCACAGAATGGAGGTGTGTGATGTCACAGAACGGACGGTATGAAGTCATAGAATGGAGGTGTGTGAACTCACAGAATTGAGGTGTTTGAAGTCATATACTGGAGGTGTGTAAAATCAAAATGGATGTGTGAAGTCATGGAATGGAGGTGTGTGAAATCATAGAATGAGGGTATGGGAGGTCATAGAATGGAGGTGTGTGAAGTTACAGAATGGAGGTGTGTGAACTCATAGAATGGAGGTGTGTGAAGTCACAGTTTGGAGCTGTGTGAAGTCACAGAATCGAGGTGTGAGAAGTCACAGAATGGAGGTGTGTGAGCTCAGAAGGGAGGTGTGTGAAGTCACAGAATGGAGGTGTATGAAGTCATAGAATGGAAGTGTGTGAAGTCATAGAATGGAGGTGTGTGTCGTCAGAATGGAGGTGTGTGAAGTCACCGAATGGAGTTGTGTGAAGTCAGAATGGAGGTGTGTGAAGTCACAGAATGGAGATGGTTGAAGTCATAGAATGGAGGTGTGTGAAGTCATAGAATGGAGGTGTGTGAAGTCACTGAATGGACGGGTTTAAAGTCATAGAATGGAGGTTTGTGAAGTCAGAGAATTGAGCTGTTTGAAGTCATATATTGGAGGTGTGTGAAGTCAAAATGGATGTGTGAAGTCATAGAATGTAGGTGTGTGAAGTCATAGAATGGAGGTGTGTGAAGTCACAGAATGGAGGTGTGTGAACTCAGAATGGAGGTGTGTGAAGTCACAGAATGGAGGTGTCTGAAATCAATGAATGGAAGTGTGTGAAGTCATAGAATGGACGTGTGTGAAGTCAGAATGGAGGTGTGTTAAGTCACCGAATGGAGTTTTGTGAACTCAGTATGGAGGTGTGTGAAGTCACAGAATGGAGGTTTGTGAAGTCATAGATGGAGGTGTGTGAGGTCATAGAATGGATGTTTCTGAAGTAAGAATGAGGGTGTGTGAAGTCATAGAATGGAGGTGTGTGAAGTCATTGAATGGAGGTTTGTGAAGTCACTGAATGGAAGTGTGTGAAGTCAGAATGGAGGTGTGAAGTCATAGAATGCAGGTGGGTGAAGTCATAGAAAGGAGGTGTGGGAAGTAATAGAATGGAGTAGTGTGAAGTCATAGAGTGGAGGTGAGTGAAGTCACAGATTCGAGGTCTGTGAAGTCATAGATTGGAGGTGTGTGATGTCAGAATGGAGGTGTGCGAAGTCATAGAATAGAGGTTTGTGAAGTCAGAATGGAGGTGTGTGAAGTCATAGAATGGAGGTGCGTGAACTCATAGAATGGAGGTGTGTGACGTCACAATGGAAGTGTGTGAAGTCACAGAATGGAGGTGTGTGAATTCATACAATGGATGTGTGTGGAGTCAGAATGGAATTTTGTGAAGTCACAGAATTGAGCTCTGTGAACTCAGAATGGAGGTGTGTGAAGTCATAGAATGGAGGTGTGTGAAGTCAGAATGGAGGTGGGTGAAGTCATAGAATGGAGGTGTGTGAAGTCACAGAATGGAGGTGTGTAAAGTCACAGAATGGAGGTGTGTGAAGTCATGGAATGGAAGTGTGTGAAGTCATAGAATGGAGGTGTGTGAAGTCACAGAACGGACGGTATTAAGTCATAGAATGGAGGTGTGTAAAGTCACAGAATTGAGGTGTTTGAAGTCATATATTGGAGGTGTGTGAAATCAACATGGATGTGTGAAGTCATAGAATGGAGGTGTGTAAATTCATAGAATGAGGGTGTGTGAAGTCATAGAATGGAGGTGTGTGAAGTCACAGAATGGAGGTGTGTGAAGTCATAGAATGGAGGTGTGTGAAGTCATAGAATGGAAGTGTGTGAAGTCACAGATTGGAGGTGTGTGAAGTCACAGAATCGAGGTGTGAGAAGTTGCAGAATGGAGATGTGTGAACTCAGAATGGAGGTGTGTGAAGTCACAGAATGGAGGTGTGTGAAGTCATAGAATGGAGGTGTGTGAAGTCATAGAATGGAGGTGTGTGAAATCATAGAATGGAGGTGTGTGAAGTCACAGAATGGAGGTGTGTGAAGTCAGAATGTAGGTGTGTGAAGTCATAGAATGGACGTGTGTGAAGTCAGAATGGAGGTGTGAAGTCATAGAATGGAGGTGGGTGAAGTCATAGAACTTAGGTGTGGGAAGTCATAGAATGGAGAAGTGTGAAGTCATAGAGTGGAGGTGTGTGAAGTCAGAATGTAGGTGTTCGAGGTCATAGAATAGAGGTGTGTGAAGTCAGAATGGAGGTGTGTGAAGTCATACAATGGAGGTGTGTGAACTCATAGAATGGAGGTGTGTGACGTCACAATGGCAGTTTGTGAAGTCATAGAATGGAGGTGTGTGAAGTCACAGAATGGAGGTGTGTGAAGTCATACAATGGAGGTGTGTGAACTCAGAATGGAGGTGTGTGAACTCAGAATGGAGGTGTATGAAGTCATAGATGGAGGTGTGTGAAGTCATATTATGGAGATATGTGAAATCATAGAATGGAGTTTTGTGA